>JAWHQI010000004.1:16598571-17238214 GCA_033032865.1 Dactylorhiza incarnata | reverse complement strand
ACCCCTGGTATTCGCCAGCTTCTTGATGATCTGTCAGGAATCTTTGGTAGGGCCCACCCGATGGCTATAAATATCACCCCAAGCCTTAGTGACGCGCACCATCATTTCCTACCTCTTTTCTCCTTTTTCCCTTACTGTAGCTGTCGAAAGAAGCCGCTTTCCAAGGAGCAGGAGACTCGCCTACGGGCCTCCAAGGCTGGCGGGCAGTCCTCCATGGCCAAAATTCCCGCATGGGCGAATCGTCCGCCTCCTGCTCCGGTGCCGACAACTAAGAAGGCAAAAATGGTTCGCCGAACCGGGGATGAGTCAGTACTAATGGAATCTTCCCCAGATAACCGCTCCCCCGAGAAGGTATGAGCCCCCTATCTATCTAAGCCAATAAATCAGCTTCTCTGAATCTCTCTTGATCGCAGGATCACGCCACCAATAAGGGCAGTGGCGACACCGAAATGGGGTCTCACAACGTTCCGCCAGCGAGCACAGACCCCGCTGATAAAAATGCTGCAGGTACGCCGCTATTCTCGCTCGCTCGTACTCATTTTGTGGACTAACGGCTCCGGGCTTCTTGTTCGTCGCAGTCTCGCCCCAGAAGACCTCGCCTCGACAAGACTTGCGACCTCAGTCATCGGTCCTCCCTAACACGGTCTTAAAAATGACGGGGTTCAATCTCCTGGCGAGCGAGGACTATGGTGGCTCAAGACCGCCAAAGATTCCCCCAATCAACAGCGCGACATACCCTCCCGGTTTAGGCAAATCTCACTTCCTTCTCTATGACAATGTTTTTGAGGGTCGTCCTGGATCTTCTCGCCTTGGGCCTTTTCGCCCTCCTCTGGGTGAGGGTTTCTGGATCCTCGCGATATATGGGGATTTCCTCCAACTACTAAAACTATCTATTTTCTCTCACAGAGAACTCCGAGACCCCGCACACCGACTTGGATTTCGGGGATGAAGAGATGTCCCCCTTCCCTGAGTAGATGGAGGACTTCTTGGGTGATCCGCGAGATCCTGAGGCGATGAAGCGGCGAACTGCCGAGTTATTCCAAAAGCAAGGTCGGATGCTGCTGGACCTCAACCTTCAAGCGAGACGAGACAGAGAGACGACCGAGGAGAGGCATGCTGCCCTGGTGGATGAGTGCGCGAGACTCCGAGCCGCGTTACCTCATGACCACGATGAGAATGTCACATCGCCGGAGGTGCAGATCGCGAGGATGAGGGATTATGCCTACTTAATGGATAGGGAGGGCCGGGCGGCCCAGGATTATTATAACTCCAGGGTACCCCCGCGATCCGGCTCGCGAGGTGGCGGCAGATGGAAATGGTTGCCTCATTAGTCTCGTGAACCCCTCCCCCATCATCTGTGAATCCTTTATGTTTGCGAATGTTTACTCTTAAATTGAACAGCCCCGCGACCCTTTTCATATTATGTTTATGAATTCTTATTGAATAGTAGCTATTGATAATTTTTTATGGGTTCTCGCTATGCTATTCTTCTTACTCGTACTGTTCTCGCGGAATATTTGCTCATGCTAACCTCGCAGGGTGTTCTCGTCCGCATGTTATTTTTGAAAACCATTTGTGTTTTCGCACACGATCACGCGGTGACGTTTTGCTAACCGCATCCATCGGTGCTTGGGCTTCTTCCCGCCCTTTTTGTTTTGCTATAAATAGGGTCTCATAATTGAGAGCCACCTACCGCGTTCATCGTCAACCCTCCTTCTTCCCTTGTCTGAGAGATCTCACCGTCTCCTCCTCCCGCTCCTTTCTTTCGCAGGCTTTCAAGATTGTTGCCGATACTGCCGAGACCGAGGGTCGGCGAAAGTGTGCTTGGGCTTTCTCTGACCACCTTTTCTTCAGCTGCAACTTGACCGAGGAGGAGTACTTCACCGCGGTCGCCGACTTTGTCCCCCCAGGGTTCACGGCTCGTCCTCCTGGCGAGGACGACGTGATCAACACCCTCTTTGCCGACGATCTAGCCATCCCCACGGCCCATTTTTCGGTTGGCCTGCGCCTACCCCTGTGGCATGAAATCCGCCAGGTACCAATTAATCTCTCCTACCTCTCCCTCCTGCTGAATTAATCTCGCTCGCAATGTATTGACCTCGCCTTACGTTGCTTGCTAGGTGTTCAAGCATTACGACGTCGTTCCAGGTCAGCTCACTCCCAACGTTATGGCGGTCATCGTAGCATTCGCCTGCTACATGCGCGAGGAGTGCATTGAGTTCATCCTGCCGGTTTTCCGAAAGCAGTTCTCCTTCCGAGCCTACAAAGATGGCACCGCCTATTTTGTGGGCTCGGGTCCCAAGATCGTCGAGACCGTGAATAAGTCCCACTACTGGGCACAAAAGTTCATCTTCGTGAAGGGGAACTTCAGCAATATCCCCTTCTCGCCGATTCAGCATGGAAAGACCACTCACTGGCCGCCGACTCTCGGCGTCCACGATGCTGCTTTATATCAGTTCTTCTGCAAGAAGAACTTTGAGGTGGTCCATCTTCGCCGGAACCTCGACTCGCTGCTTCCAGTTCTTCCTGGGGAAGGTAATAACCCCGCTCGCTAACCTGCATCCTTTCACCTTTTTGTCATCTCTTATCTTTCTTCATTTCAGGGGAGCGAGATCTGCCAAACAACCCCCCTTACTCGAGCAGCAGGAAACCTTCCTCCATCCTCTCTCTCGCGACGATGGGAGCGGAGGCCTGCCGCGAGACCATCACCCCGCCTCCGTCATCCTCCCGCAAGAGATCGGGGGCCTCCGGCATCCAGGGCCTACCCCCAAAGCCCCCGCCAAAGAAGAAGGCTAAGAAGAGTCGGGGCCCGCTCCCCTCCGCGAAGGGAAAGGAGCATGACGAGGTTGCCCTCGACGAGATCGACCTCACCGTCCTCTCTGAGGAGAGGGAGGTTGATGAGCAGAGCGAGGAGGCCGCCCGGACCTCCGTCCCTCCCATTCCAGTCAACCACTTGAACTTTGGCCTTGGCCAGAAATGCAAGGATGAATCCGGCGAGCTCCTGGTGTGCTGGAGGCCGAAGGTTAACAAAGTCGACATCTCCACCATCCTGCCCTCATGGGTGGAGAAGATGACCGTCAGCGGCCACACCTTCGACTTTTCCTTCACCCTTTATGGACGCGAGGATGTCGGGGCCTACAAGGATGAGACCGCGAGGACTCTCGCCTATGAGAGTGTAAGGTCTCAGTTGCGCTCCTTGGAGCTCGCCCACATGACGGGAAGGTGATGCCTGCAGCTGGAGCGCCAAAATGTGGAGCTTGCAAAAGCCTACCAGGGGCTCTCTACCGAGAATGCACAACTCAAGGAGAAGTTGCTCGCCGCTGAAGGTGGTGTGGTGAGTCCTCTGGACGCCGAGACTGTCGGGAGGTCTGAAGCCCGCATCCTCAGTTTGGAGAGCGAGATCGCTGGCCTAAAGGCCCACAACTGCGAGTTGGCCCGTGCGTGCGTCCCCCCTCTCCTCGCCGCCTGAAGGAAGAGAGGCGAGCTCGAAACGAGGAGATCCGCGAGGAATCTACCGAGTTGGCACGCTACATTTTTCAAGCGATGAAGGGGGCTGGCCTGCTGTCTGCCGATGCAGCCGATTTGACCCTTGAGGACATCGTCCCTGAGCTCATCATCCCTCTTTCGCCGGTGAAGAGTAGCGACATTGAGGGAGAGTCTGCGAGCGACCTCTGAGCCCTTGTAAATTTGTTTTATTTTCGTTTTTTGTCACATTTTTTGGCTGGCGAGATCGCCGCTCCTTGTAATTAAACTACATAATGTAAATGTAGATTTTTGTAATTGTACTGTGTTCATTTATTTTGCGTTAGTCTTTTCTATATTTATATCTTGTTCTCGGATATTCTTTTGTGTTCTTGCGGTATTCATTCTCGCGCACTACATAATCGGATAGCTACGATATAGAACCTGTTTTCGACTGCCTTCGCTTGTCATTATTTATCCCTAGACTGCGGATTCTTCGGACCACCCTTTCATCCCGAACTCGCGAGAGGCGATCCCGATTCTTAACCCTCTTTAGCCTTTGCGAGCGACACCCCTTGCCGGACCCTCGCATTGCTTGATTCCAGCGAGTACTCGCTTGCCGAACGCTAACCGCCGAGTGTACACAGGTGGGATTCTTGCCTCCCCTTGTCATGCGAGATGTTTTCCTTTTGTCGAGCGAGAAGGCCATGGTCGTTACTAAAGATTTGCCAGCCAGAGACCTGCCCCCCTGCCATTATAAAGAACTTGCCAACCTTGCCAGCCTCTCCACGAGATCAACCTGACCTACCAGCTAGCGAGAGCCCGACAACAGAATCATCCGGGGCAATTCAGCATAAAGAACTTGCCAACCTTGCCAGCCTCTCCGCGAGATCAACCTGACCCACTGGCTAGCGAGAGCCTGGCAGCGGAATCATCCAGGGCAAACCAGCATAAAGAACTTCCCAACCTTGTCAGCCTCTCTGCGAGATCAACCTAACCCACCGGCTAGCGAAAGCCCAACAGCAGAATCATCCAGGGCAATGCAGCATAAAGAACTTGTCAACCTTGCCAGCCTCTCCACGAGATCAACCTGACCCACCGGCTAGCGAGAAACCCGACAGCGGAATCATCCGGGGCAATCCAGCTTAAAGAACTTGCCAACCTTGCCACCCTCTTCGCGAGATCAACCTGACCCACCGGCTAGCGTGTAATACCCCAAAAATCATAGTTCCGCGAGGTAGGCGGGGTGGTAGTGCTGCGCTCGGGATAGGCTAGGAATTCCATAGCAGTTCTCTGCGCACGACCATTTCTCCTCTTCGCGCACGACCAGTGATCGTGCGCCAATGATCGTGCATTAGTCGCAAGGATTCGGAGTTCTGTCTCGAACAGTGCGCACGACCAGTGTCCTCTTCGCGCACGACCAGTGACCGTGCGCATGTGATCGTGCGCCCTGTTTATTCTGCTCCGCGATTTTGAGCGGAGAAGGAGATCGGTCCGTCCAAATCTATTGGAATTTGATCCAACGACTGCGATGGATGGCTGGGGGGGTTTAGGGCTTGGTAGAGGAGTTAAACCCTCATTATTTCCAAGGCTTTCTCTCTCTTAGGTTGGAGAAAGGAGGAGGAGGCAAGGAGGAGGAAGAAGGGGAATCCGCCATTGCCGGAGCTTCGGAGCTCCGTTCGCCGATCCGAGACCGGCAGTGCGTAGAGGGCATCAAGGCGCTTCTTCTCCATCGTTTGTTTGCAAGCTTCTCATGGCTAGGAGGAGATCTCAAAAGGTAACGACATTTCTCCTCCCGGTCTTTAGGATGCGCGTTTGGCATCTCTTCTTTTTCTGCATTTTGGCACCGGATCCGTCGAGTGAGAGGGATCCGGGTCGCCTTGGTTCAAGAGAAACCACCGGGTTGATTGTGTCCGTCCCCGGCATGTTTTGCACTAGAGATCCGCTCCGCTAGCGGATTAGGCATTGTGGGTGAAGCCGGATTTGTGGTCGTTGGTCCGATCCGGTGATGTTGATTTACGCACATTTTAGGGGTTTTGTTAGAAATCCGATTACGGCGAACTCGTCGTTGTGATGCCCTTGTAGCTTCGTGTGGTAACGAATGTTGGGTTTAGGGCGGAGAAATAATGTGTGGATTATGGGGCTTGTGATGCCTAGTGTTGTGCGAAGGCGCGATTGGTCTTTGTGGTCGGCTGGCTATCCCGTGAAGACCGAGATTCACGTGTGGAGAGTGTCCCGGCAAGATTAGTCCCTTCGATTGTTGACTGACGAGAATGTCTGTGCTACGGTTGAGTCCGTTGACAGTCGCCAGGCGAGGCAATCGGTGGACGTTGTCCCGAGAGTAAGCCCAGGGCCTTGGGACGTTTTGAATGGCCAGAATTCTTAGAATCGGTCTTGGTGCGTTGTTGGCGGCCCGAGCGTGTGAGCTGTCAGACAAGCCCGATGGCATGGTGGGCCAGGCGAGGTGGGTCTCAGCGAGAGCGCTTGGCCTTGGGTTTTGATGCCCTTGTGGGGAAGTAATGAGTACCCTTGTGTTGGTGATGTATGATGATGTGTTAGATTCATACGCTTTAGGGCGCCTTGGGTGAAACCCGGGCTTGCACTCATTTTGCATTGTTAGGCCCCTTTTATTACCTGCTCAACATAGAAACGTGGATGATGCTTGTGACACTCATGCCAGTATTTATGTTGCTTTCCTTTATGTACATTTGCATACGAAGTGCTGACTTGCAGGGTGAAGTAGTTCCCCGGGGTCCGCTAGGACGGCCGGGAGGAGGGATGTTGTTACACCGCTTGTGGTCAGCCATAGCTGACCCTCGTTTACCGCTCTCTGTGATTTGGTTGCAGGGCACGAATCGCAGGCTGGACCCAGCGCGCCGGCCAAAAAGGCCTAAAGCCTCACGAAGTGCTTAGTTGATTTCCTGCATCACTTTCTTCGTACTTTGTTATATCCGGCTTGCATGCCGAGGTAGCTTAGGGAAAAACTATCCTTCCCCTTTTGTTGGGATGTCTTTTATTATGGAATGTTTGATGTTTTGGACATTGTTTTGTAAGGCCTTAAGGCCAGTTGGACTCCTTTGTAGTATGAACAATCTCTGTGGCTTAGTTGTTTCCGCTGTGTTGTCTGAGTTATGAGATTGGGTAGTTAATATCATCTTTTAGTACTAAAGCTGTGGCGGTTATATGCTGTGGGGTCCCGGCCGGACCCATATTATATGGTCATTACAGGGGAGGTGTTACAATTTTGGTATCAGAGCGAGGTTTGGTTCTAGTATTCTTGCGAGGTCTAGTGTTTTTGGATCGCGTAAGAGATTGTTCACATAGGAGTATAGTGCGGGATCATGAGTATCCCTGCGTTCGGGTCTTGCGTTTAGATCCTGATGAGCGTTTGTTTGTTTCCTTGCTTATTCTAGGATGTTGGCGACGATGCGGGGACATCGAGGAGGCAAGAGGAGCCTTCGGGGAGTAGTGCTGCTGCTCCAGGCCTCATGAATGTGGGCATGTCCCCGGCTGATTTCTGTCGCATGCTAGCGGAGGCAATGGTAGCGGCTCAAGCTGGAGCGATGCCACGGGTTCCTACGCCAGTGGTGCAAGTTGCGACCCCTGTCACTCCGGCGGCTACGCCGGATACACCGGATGTCGAAGTAAGGCAAGCAGAGCCTCTAGCGGAGAGAGCTATTCCGATGGGTGATCGATTCATGAAGTATTTCTTGAGTTTCCACCCTCCGACATTCAAGGGAGTGGGCACTCCAACGGATGCCGATGATTGGCTTTCGAGGATCCAGGAGCTCTTGAAGGCAGCTGAGACCCCAGCTGAGAGGCAGTCTCACTTTGCGAGCTTCATGTTAGAGGGCGATGCGAAGTTGTGGTGGGTGAACCATAACGGTCGACTTTTTGTTGGGCGTGTTCCGTCCATGGAGGAGTTCGGAAACGCTTTCCTAAAGCGTTACATTCCGGCTTCAACAAGGTTAGCACTGCAGCGGCAGTTTCTGCATTTGGTGCAGCGGGAGAAGACGGTGGATGAATATCTGCAAGAGTTCACTCGGTTGGGTCGGTATGCGGGCACGACAATGGCAGATGATGAAGAGAGAGATAACCTCTTTTATCAAGGGTTGAGGGAAAATTTAAGGCAACCACTCATAGCCTTGAAGAATGCGGGATTCAATGAGTTGGTCGAAGCCGCTCGCACGCTGGAGAGCGACTTGGAGCGAACTCAACGGCGAAAGGGTGTTGCGGCAAGGCAGGGAGAAGGAAAGCCTCCTAAGTCTCAGTCCCAGTGGAAGTCCGAGGGCAGCCGATGGAAGAAGAAGCCCCGTCCTAATTGGCCTGGGGAGAGAAGTGGCGCACCTTCGGGAGATTTCCGTTCCAAGGGTCCGGTTACTTGTTACCAGTGTGGCAAGGTGGGTCACATTAGTCGTTTTTGTACCGAGGGCGGAGCTGGGCCAGAGCCGAGACAAGAACAATCGGTGCGTTCGGGTCCCGGTGTTGCAGAGAAGGGGAAAGCGGCGGAGTCGAGTGCTTCGCGGTTCCCTCCAGTGCAGCCTAGGGCCTATAATCTTGGGCAACAGGAAGCGATACGTCAACCCGATGTGGTGACAGGTACGAAAGGTTTAAGTTCCGTTTGTTACTATAATGTAGTTTGCGGCCTTTCATGTTTGTTTTGCACGTGGTTAGGTTTCGTGCTAGTTTCGGGCTACCCCTCTCGAGTGTTGTTCGACACGGGGGCGTCACACTCTTTTCTTGCGGAAAGTTTTATCCGGAAGATTGGTGCTGAGCCCGTAGTGGCAGGAGTGGAGCTGAGTGTGCGTATGCCGAATGGGTCTTTCATGACTACCATGAGGAAGGGACGCATTGTGATGCAAATTGGCGATTGTGATTTCGTGTTGGTAGCAGCGATTCTGCCACTAGCTGAATTCGATGTTATCTTGGGAATGGACTGGCTTGCGGAGCAGCGAGCTAGTATCGACTGCCAGTTGAAGGTGGTAACCCTGAGAGGTGAAGGTAGAGCAGAGGTTAAGTTCGAAGGCCTAAGCGGAGTGGCTTACTCCCTGATTTCCGCTATGCAAATGAGGCGTGCGGTAAACCAAGGAGGCGAGGCGTTCTTAGCTTTGTTGGAGACTCACTCCACAAAGTTGGCTATTAGAGAAGTTCCGGTGGTGGAAGGATTTGAGGATGTATTCCCCGAGGAGCTTCCGGGAGCACCTCCTCAGCGTGAAATCGATTTCTCGATAGAGTTGGTACCGGGTGCGAGGCCAGTGTCGCGTCCTCCGTTTAGGATGGCACCGAAGGAACTGGCCGAGTTAAAGGTTCAGTTGCAGGAGTTGTTAGAGCAAGGGTACATTAGGCCCAGCTCTTCGCCGTGGAGCGCGCCGGTTTTGTTTGTGAAGAAGAAAGACGGAAGTATGCGGTTGTGTATCGATTACCGTGAATTGAATAAATTGACCGTTAAGAATAAATATCCGATTCCCCGAATCGATGATTTGTTCGACCAGTTAGTGGGGTCGGTGGTGTACTCCAAGTTGGATTTGAAATCGGGGTACTACCAGTTGAAGATTCGAAAAGAGGACGTTGCCAAGACAGCGTTTGGGACTCGGTATGGCCACTACGAGTTTTCGGTGATGCCGTTCGGTTTGACGAACGCGCCATCTGTGTTCATGGATTTGATGAACAGGGTCTTTCTCCCGTTCTTAGATTCGTTCGTGGTGGTGTTTATAGATGATATCTTGGTGTATTCGAAATCGGAGGCAGAGCATGAGTCTCACTTGAGGCAAGTATTGCAGACTCTAAGGGAGAATCAGCTTTATGCTAAGTTCTCAAAATGTGAGTTTTGGATCGAGAAGGTGGCTTTCTTGGGGCACTTAATTAGTGGAGATGGGGTGGCGGTAGATCCAGCGAAGATTGAAGCCATTAGAGATTGGCCTGTCTTGAGGACCGTGGCGGAAGTCTGGAGTTTCCTTGGACTAGCCGGTTATTATAGAAGGTTCGTGGAGAACTTTTTGCGGATGGCGTTGCCCCTCACCACACTCACTCGCAAGGACCAGAGGTTTGTTTGGACACCGGAGTGTGCCCGGGCATTCGAGAATTTGAAGGAAAGATTGATGTCTGCCCCAATCCTTAGTCTTCCTAGTGGGACGGAAGGATTTCAGATCTTTAGCGACGCGTCAGGTTGCGGGTTGGGTTGCGTGCTGGTGCAGCACGGCAAGGTGATAGCGTATGGGTCAAGGCAGTTAAAGACTCATGAGAGGAATTATCCCGTCCATGATCTGGAGTTGGCGGCGGTAATCTTTGCGCTAAAACTGTGGAGACACTATGTTTATGGTGCGAAGGTGGAGATCTTCACGGATCACAAAAGCCTGAGGTATCTCCTAGACCAAAAGGATCTGAATATGCGGCAGCGTAGGTGGGTCGAGTTCCTTGAGGACTACGACGTGGAGATTCAGTATACGCCGGGTAAATCCAACGTGGTGGCGGATGCTTTGAGTAGGAAGTACTCCGGGCAAGGTAATTGGATGGAGGCGCATAACGAGCGTTTGATTCGAGACTTGGAGTCTCTTGACATTTCTTGTGTGGCTAGAGGTGAGTCTAGCATAGCCCGTTTGAACTGGATTGAAATGCAGTGTGATATAACGGATCGGATCCGAGAGGCGACCAGTGCGGACGGGGAGTGCCAACAGTTGGTGTTGGAGGCTCAACAAAGCGAAGGCACTGCTTTGGAGATGGTTGGTGGAATTCTGAGGAGAGACGAAAGGATCTGTGTTCCGCGCTTCGGCAAGCTTCGCGAGGAGTTGATGTTTGAAGCTCACTTTACGAAGTCCTCCGTTCATCCAGGAAGTACAAAGATGTACGCGGATTTGAAGAAATCTTTTTGGTGGGCTGGGATGAAGCGGGATGTAGCCGAGTACGTGAGCCGATGTCAGACTTGTGCCTTGGTGAAGGCTGAGTGCCAAAGGCCCGGCGGGTTCTTGAAGCCTCTTCCCATCCCCGAATGGAAATTTGATGACATCTCTATGGATTTTGTGCATGGTTTGCCTCGATCGCAGCAGGGTAACGATGCGATTTGGGTGATAGTGGATCGCCTGACGAAGGTGGCCCACTTCATTCTGAATCAGAAGAGCGATGGCGTGGAGAAGCTCGTGGAGCTTTATGTTCGAAACATTGTGCTGTTGCACGGGATTCCGAAGAGCATCGTTAGTGATCGCGATGGGCGATTCACATCGAAGGACTGGAGATTAGTGCAGAAAAGTCTAGGCACAAAGCTCAAGTTTAGCACCGCGTTCCATCCGCAGACCGATGGTCAGACGGAGCGAACGAACCGTACGTTGGAAGACATGTTGAGGATGTGTACTCTCGACTTTGGCAAAGGTTGGGAGGACCACCTTTTCATGGTGGAGTTCGCCTATAATAATAGCTTCCAGGCGAGTATCAAGATGGCGCCATACGAAGCTTTGTATGGAAGGAAGTGTCGAACGCCGATGTCTTGGGCAGAGGTGGGAGACACTAAGCTTTTGGGAAAGCAAGTGGTGGAAGATGCTTGCGAGATTGTGCGGACGATTCAGGAGCGCATGAAGGTTGCTCAGGATCGACAAGCGAAGTATTTTAATGCGCGCCACAGAAATGTGGAGTTTGCCGTGGGCGACATGGTCTACTTGAAGATCAAGCCGTTCAAGGGTGTTTCGCGGGTGCGGCGACTCAAGAAGTTGAGTCCGAGATATTTGGGTCCGTTCGAGGTTACGGAGCGTATAGGCGAAGCAGCCTATCGTTTGGCGTTGTTCGCAGAGCTGAGTGGATTACATGACGTTTTCCATGTCTCCGTGCTGAGGAAAGCTTTGGTAGAGCCGAGTGTCGTGGTCGAAGCGGCGGCGGTGCCGGTGATGGAGAACTTGGGGGCGAGAGTTCGCCCGGTGTGCGTGGAGGATTCAGAAGTCCGGCAGTTGCGTAACAAGCAAGTCAAACTTGTAAAGGTGCGATGGGACAACTGCGGGCGAGACGAATTCTCTTGGGAGCGTGAGCAAGCGATGCGGGAGGATTTCCCGGAACTTTTCGCTCCAGGTATGCGTTATGAATTTCCTGTTTAAATTCTGAAATTTCGAGGACGAAATTCTTTTAAGGGGGGTGGAGTTGTAACACCCCAAAAATCGTAGTTCCGCGAGGTAGGCGGGGTGGTAGTGCTGCGCTCGGGATAGGCTAGGAATTCCATAGCAGTTCTCTGCGCACGACCATTTCTCCTCTTCGCGCAGGACCAGTGATCGTGCGCCAATGATCGTGCGTTAGTCGCAAGGATTCGGAGTTCTGTCTCGAACAGTGCGCACGACCAGTGTCCTCTTCGCGCACGACCAGTGACCGTGCGCATGTGATCGTGCGCCCTGTTTATTCTGCTCCGCGATTTTGAGCGGAGAAGGAGATCGGTCCGTCCAAATCTATTGGAATTTGATCCAACGGCTGCGATGGATGGCTGGGGGGTTTAGGGCTTGGTAGAGGAGTTAAACCCTCATTATTTCCAAGGCTTTCTCTCTCTTAGGTTGGAGAAAGGAGGAGGAGGCAAGGAGGAGGAAGAAGGGGAATCCGCCATTGCCGGAGCTTCGGAGCTCCGTTTGCCGATCCGAGACCGGCAGTGCGTAGAGGGCATCAAGGCGCTTCTTCTCCACCGTTTGTTTGCAAGCTTCTCATGGCTAGGAGGAGATCTCAAAAGGTAACGACATTTCTCCTCCCGGTCTTTAGGATGCGCGTTTGGCATCTCTTCTTTTTCTGCATTTTGGCACCGGATCCGTCGAGTGAGAGGGATCCGGGTCGCCTTGGTTCAAGAGAAACCACCGGGTTGATTGTGTCCGTCCCCGGCATGTTTTGCACTAGAGATCCGCTCCGCTAGCGGATTAGGCATTGTGGGTGAAGCCGGATTTGTGGCCGTTGGTCCGATCCGGTGATGTTGATTTACGCACATTTTAGGGGTTTTGTTAGAAATCCGATTACGGCGAACTCGTCGTTGTGATGCCCTTGTAGCTTCGTGTGGTAACGAATGTTGGGTTTAGGGCGGAGAAATAATGTGCGGATTATGGGGCTTGTGATGCCTAGTGTTGTGCGAAGGCGCGATTGGTCTTTGTGGTCGGCTGGCTATCCCGTGAAGACCGAGATTCACGTGTGGAGAGTGTCCCGGCAAGATTAGTCCCTTCGATTGTTGACTGACGAGAATGTATGTGCTACGGTTGAGTCCGTTGACGGTCGCCAGGCGAGGCAATCGGTGGACGTTGTCCCGAGAGTAAGCCCAGGGCCTTGGGACGTTTTGATTGGCCAGAATTCTTAGAATCGGTCTTGGTGCGTTGTTGGCGGCCCGAGCGTGTGAGCTGTCAGACAAGCCCGACGGCATGGTGGGCCAGGCGAGGTGGGTCTCAGCGAGAGCGCTTGGCCTTGGGTTTTGATGCCCTTGTGGGGAAGTAATGAGTACCCTTGTGTTGGTGATGTATGATGATGTGTTAGATTCATACGCTTTAGGGCGCCTTGGGTGAAACCCGGGCTTGCACTCATTTTGCATTGTTAGGCCCCTTTTATTACCTGCTCAACATAGAAACGTGGATGATGCTTGTGACACTCATGCCAGTATTTATGTTGCTTTCCTTTATGTACATTTGCATACGAAGTGCTGACTTGCAGGGTGAAGTAGTTCCCCGGGGTCCGCTAGGACGGCCGGGAGGAGGGATGTTGTTACACCGCTTGTGGTCAGCCATAGCTGACCCTCGTTTACCGCTCTCTGTGATTTGGTTGCAGGGCACGAATCGCAGGCTGGACCCAGCGCGCCGGCCAAAAAGGCCTAAAGCCTCACGAAGTGCTTAGTTGATTTCCTGCATCACTTTCTTCGTACTTTGTTATATCCGGCTTGCATGCCGAGGTAGCTTAGGGAAAAACTATCCTTCCCCTTTTGTTGGGATGTCTTTAATTATGGAATGTTTGATGTTTTGGACATTGTTTTGTAAGGCCTTAAGGCCAGTTGGACTCCTTTGTAGTATGAACAATCTCTGTGGCTTAGTTGTTTCCGCTGTGTTGTCTGAGTTATGAGATTGGGTAGTTAATATCATCTTTTAATAATAAAGCTGTGGCAGTTATATGATGTGGGGTCCCGGCCGGACCCATATTATATGGTCATTACAGGGGAGGTGTTACATAGCGAGAGCCCGGCAGCGGAATCATCCGGGGCAATCCAGCATAAAGAACTTGCCAACCTTGCCAGCCTCTCTGCGAGATCAACCTGACCCACCGGCTAGCGAGAGCCCGACAGCGGAATCATTTGGAGCAATCCAGCATAAAGAACTTGCCAACCTTGCCAGCCTCTCCACGAGATCAACCTGACCCACTGGCTAGCGTGAGCCCGGCAGCAGAATCATCCGGGGCAATCCAGCATAAAGAACATGCCCACCTTGCCAGCCTCTCCGCGAGATCAACCTAATCCACCGGCTAGCGAGAGCCCCACAGTGGAATCATTCGAGGTAATCCAGCATAAAGAAATTGCCCACCTTGCCAGCCTCTCGGCAAGATCAACCTGACCCATCGGCTAGCGAGAGCTCGGCAGTGGAATCATCCGGGACAATCCAGCATAAAAAACTTGCCAAACTTGCCACCCTCTCCGCGAGATCAACCTGACCCACCGGCTAGCGAGAGCCCGACAGCAGAATCATCCGGGGCAATCCAGCATAAAGAACTTGCCAACCTGCTTGAGTAGCTATGAGTAGTACGTAGAAAATAAGACATTCAATAGGCAAGATGACAAAACTTCTTAAGGATAAAATCGCTTTAAGTCATCCCCACTCCTGGCTCGGTCGAGGGGTACCCCTTCCACATCCCGGAGGTGGTACCCTCCCGACTTGAGTACTTCACCTACAATGTATGACCCCTCCCAATTGGGATTAAGCTTACCCACCGCGACCCCTCTTCCGGCCGCATCGACCTTCTTCAAGACCAAGTCTCCTTTCTGGAAGTGCTTTACTCAGATGTGCTTGTCAAAGCCCGAGCCATTCACCGTTTGGTTTCCTCCTGCCGAACAGTAGCGAGGTCTCGGAGCTTTTCTACCAGGTCCAGGGACAACCTTTGTTCCGCGTCGTTTTCCATTAACCACTCTTCATCCCCTTCGCCCGCGGCGACTACCCTTGGGGTTCTTACCTCGAATTATATCGGAAGGACGGACACGGACCCATGAGACAGCTTGAAGGGAGTCTCCCCTGTGGCCATGTTTGGAGTAGTCCTCATGGCCCAGAGGACCGAAGGTAGCTGTTCCACCCAATTCCCCCTAAGATTCTCCACTTTCCTCTTGAGTAGGTTGACGATGATCTTATTCGCCGCTTCCACCTGCCCATTACTCTTAGCGTGATGGACTGACGCGAACCGAAGATCGATGCCTAGCTGGGTGCAGAAGCTAACAAACTCCTCGCTGGCAAACTGCGGCCTGTTGTCCGTGACTATGGCTAGAGGGAGCCCATACCTGCAGATGATTTCTCCCCATACAAAATTTCTCACTACCTGGGATGTTACCTTAGCGTGCGCCTTCACCTCGATCCATTTAGAGAAGTAGTCTATCATCACCAGTAGGAACTTCCTTTGGCCGCGCATTTTCCGCGCGGGCGCGAATTTTTCGCCCAGGAGAGCATTTTTCGCCCCGGCGCATATTTTTACGCCCGGGCGCGCATGCTTCGTCCGGGCGCGCATTTTTTGCCCGAGCGCGCATTTTTCGTCTGGGCGCGCATTTTTCGCCCGGGCGCGCATTTTCTTCCCGGGCGCGGATTTTTCGCCCGGGCGAGAATTTTTCTCCTTGGTGCGCATTTTTCGCCCGTGCAAAAAAATGCGCGCCCTGGCGAAAAATTCTCGCCCGGACGAAAAATGCGAGCCCGGGCGAAAAATGCGCGTCCGTGCGAAAAATTCGCGACCGGGGAAAAAATGGGCGTTTGGGTGAAAAATGCGCGCCCGGCGAAAAATACTCGTTCGGGCGAAAAATGAGCACCCGGGTGAAAAAATGGGCGTTCGGGCAAAAAATGAGCACCCTCGTGAAAAAATGGGCGTTCTGGCGAAAAATGCGCGCCCGAGCGAAAAATGCGTGCCTCAACAAAAAATGCGCGCACCGTCGGAAAAAGCGTGCACTAGTGAAAAATGAGAACACGCGCGAAAAATGCGCGCCCGGTGCGAAAAATGCGCAACCCAGATAAAAATACGCGCCCGACAGAAATATGCGCGCCCGGGCGAAATATGCGTGCCCGGGAGAAATATGCACGTCTGGGCAAAAAATTCGCGCTCGGGAGCTCATTTTCCCCCGGGCGCGCATTTTTCTGCCCGGGCTTGCATTTTTAATAAAAAAAGTCACCGCAACGGAGATTTCCAAACAGTTTATAAAGTGCTTCTCCTTTCTGAAAAGTTTTGCAAAAGGAGTTCACCCAAACAGATTCCCTTTTGCAATAGACATTTTCCAAAAGCTCCTTTTCCTACCTTCCTTTTGCCACCACTCCTTCTCCTTTCTGAAAAGCCCTCCCAAACAGGCCCTTAATCTCGCCCCATTTGGATTTATCAAGACTACTCCTGCACCTGATGAACTTTTCCCCGAAGCTCCATCGACATACATTATCCAGGTTAGAGGCCTTTTGATATCATTCTCAGATTCGTTGTTTGTTGTATCAATTAAGAAGTCTGTTAATACCTGCGCTTTAATTGCTATTCGAGGAACATACGAGATGCCGAATTCACTCAACTCGATAGCCCATTTAGCCAATCTCCCTGAATGCTCTGGTTTTTCTAGCACACCCTTTAGAGGTACATCTGTAACTACTTGAATAGAATGAGCTTGAAAATAAGGTCTTAGTTTTCTGGCTGAAATGATAAGAGCTAAAGAAAGCTTTTCTAATATTGGATATCTGGTTTCTGCATCCTTCAGGATCCTACTGACATAATAAACTAGAACTTGTTTCTTCTTTTCTTCTCGGACTAAAACTGAGCTAACCGCATCATCTCCAACAACTAAATATAAAAATAAGTCTTCACCCTCATGAGGGCTCTGGATAAGAGGAGTTGAAGTTAACTGTTTCTTTAGTTGGCAAATGCTGAATCACACTCCTTGGACCATTTGAATTTGGAAGCTTTTCTGAGAATCCTGAAGAAGGGAGCACTTTTATCTCCTGATTGAGATATAAATCGGCTCAACCCTGCCATTCATCCTCCAAGCTGCTGAAGTTCCTTTGGCAGCCTCCGAGGTGCAATCTCTAGGATGGCCTTCACCTTATTTGGATTGGGCTCAAGACCATCTGTGGTCAGGAGATGACCTAAGAATTTACCCTTGCTAGCTCCAAATACACACTTCAATGGATTCAGCCTCATATTGAATACTCAGAGCGTCGAGAAAGTTTCTTCAAGGTCTCTTAAGTGAGCTGAAAACTGCTTACTCTTGATAAGCAGATCATCTACATATACTTCAAGATTTCTACTCTTCTGCTTCTTGAATACAAAATCCATAATCCTTTGATAGGTTGCACCTGCATTCTTCAAACCAAAAGGCATTACCTTATAATAAAAACACCCATCGTTTGTTATAAAAGAGGTATGAGGAATATCTGGTTTATGCATTCTGATTTGATGATAGCCTGAGAAGGCATCTAGGAAGCTCATATAAGGAAATCTGACAGCTGAATCAACCAAAGAATCTATCCGGGGCAAGGGATAACAATCCTTTGGACAAGCCTTATTAAGTTTAGTGAAGTCCACATACATTCTCCACTTACCACCGGGCTTTTTCACCATGACCACATTTGAGACCCAATCAGGATATTGAACCTCCTGAATAAAATTAGCTGTGAGAAGTTTTAGAACTTCTTCTCTAATAGGTTTAGCCAAGGTAACGGCAACTGCTCGTTTCTTCTAAGCAACTGGTTTGAAGGCTGGATCTATGTTCAAGTGATGGCAAACTATATCAGAATCCATTCCTGGCATGTCATTTGCTGACCAAGCGAACACGTCTAGATTTCTAAATAAGCAAGTTATTAATTCCTTTTTTTCAATTTCTGAAAGTTCTGCGTTAATTGAATGCATCTTGCCTTCATCTCCTTTTATCGGAATAACTTGAATACCTTGGGCAGGTTCTAAGTGAGTTCCCTCAGCTCTACTTTTAATCTCAACCTCCTGATCTTCTAAAATAGATTCTCTTGAGGTTTCCATTTTTTGACCTGAGCGGGTTAAAGAAAATAAGAAAAAGAGAACTGCAAAGTGATTTAAGAAGGGCGATTTAATAAGGTAAGAGACCATAAATCAGTTTAATTTGAATGAAATAAAAGGAGCTGAAAAAAAATGAAGAAAAATCACATTTTATTGAAAGAAGATTCAATTACAAACAACGGCCTTTGAAGAGGCTTTAGGGGAGCGGAATAGCTAAAAAACAAAAGGACAACTATTAGCTAAAAAAGAACTCAAACTCAAATACTGGTATCCTTCTTTCATAACTCAGAGGTATCAGCACTTCATCTTGGACTCCCAACTGAGAACCAATGTCGACAATACTAACAGTCTTGATATAGCATTCCCGGGCCATCCTAGGGTCACTCCTAACCCAAAACCGCTTCCCTTGGGAAGAGAATTTGAGGGCAAGATGGAATGTAGAGACTACAACTCTATATTGGTTTAGGATGGGTCTACCAAAAATTGCGTAGTAGCTGCTAGGAGCGTCTACTACTACGAATTCGGCCTGCTTGATGATCCTCCCCATCATCACAGTTAGAGAAATTCTCCCTTTGACTTATTTCTTTTCTCCTGAGAAGCCATAAAGGGGTCCTTCGGTGTAAAGCATTTGTTTCCCGGTCTTCAGGGCTTCAAAGGTAGGTTTGAACAATAAGTTTACCGAGCTTCCGGTATCCACTAAAATCCTTTCGACTGTGAAATTTTCTATCACGGCCTTAATGACAAGGGCATAATTAAAAGGGTTCCCATAGGGTGGAAGATCTTCCTTGCTGAAGACAACCACCTCGGGAACAGGGGCCGAGGTAGAGGCAACAGAGACTTCATCCCTGAAGACTCTGGCCATACTGGACTTCTTGGAAGACTCGAATCCAGCGCCTCCATGGATGCAAAAGAGCAAACCATTTTCCCCATCATTGTCCACCTCCACGCACTCATAGACGATGTGGAGACTGCCAAAGAGGTCGGCATTCTCCACCTCCTCGCACTCCCAACCAACTTCAGTGACGATCTTTGCCTTCTTTGACTGATCTTCAACTTTCTTATTGATCAAGTCTTGGAGTTTGTCTTCTTTGAGGAGCTTCTCAATCAGGAACCTAAGTGCTCTGCAGTTTTCAGTCTGATGCCCCCTCTCTTTATGGAATTTGTAATAGAGACTTTGATTTCTGAATTTAACATCGGATTTCATCGGAGCTGGCCTATTGAAGAAGGGTTGTCTTTCTATAATTTCCAAAATCTCTGAAATAGGAAGGGGAAGATCTGCAAAACACTCTTGAGAATTGTTGAAGGTCTGCTTAGGTTGGTCTGTAGGAAGAGGTAGGAGAGGAGGACAAGCTAATGGTTGAGCCTGAGCAGGCTACTGCCATTGAGTGAGTTGTTGATGGTTGATGACTGGGCGATGATGACGAAAATTTCTAACTCTGGGGGCATGAGGCTGATACTCTTGGCGAGCTGGCTTTTGATGATGTTGAGGGGCTGAAGAAGAGGAGTTGCTACTCCCCTGATAAGCCAAGTTGGAGAGGTATGAGACATACTCTTGGATGCAGATCTCACCCTCGATAAACCTGTTCACAATTGAGATTTGTTCTTGGTAAGAACGAGGCTCCTTGGTAGTGACTTTTAGTTTCAGAGGGCCTTCTCGGAGGGCATTGATGAATGCAACTTGGTGGAGGACGGGGCCGACATCATGGATACTCAGAATTTCTTCCTAAAAACGAGCAATGAAGTGAGCTATCGTCTCACTTTCACCTTGTCTGATTTAAAAAGGGTTGTAGGGCCACTTTTCTGTTTCCTGGAGGTGGCAAACCTCAAGAGAAACTCTCTCCTCAGGTCTGCAAAACTGGCAACAGACCTTGCATGGAGGCTAAAGAACCACTCCCTGGCTTCACCTCCAAGGGAGGTCACAAACAATTTACCACGGAGAGCCTCAGACAAGGTGCTCATCGACACTGCAGCTTCGAAAGCTTGCAGGTGAGAGATCGGATCAACTCTTCCAGTATACATTAGAAGTCGGGGCTCTCGGAAGCCCGTGAGAATAGGTTCCCACCTAACTTGATCCACGAACAGGGAGGGCTCCTCCCACAAGTCAACAGGGAGAGGAGTAATAACTTCCTGAAAACTCAGAGCTCGGACAGGGCTTCCCCGGGCAGTGGCCTGGTAAAACTCCTATCGAGCAGCGAACTCGACCCCCTGGGACCGCAAAGGTGCGGCAGGCTCGAGGATGGCGCAGTCAGAAATCTGACCGCAGGCAGGTTGGACAGCTACTGGTGTAGTGACCTCAATCGCTTGAGGGGCTAACCGCAGGGAAATTACTTCTAGAGCTTTTCCCATTGCTTCCATCTGTTGGGCGGTCTCGCGCTGCGCTCGAGCAAACTCTTAATGGGTTTGGTCGAGTGCTCGCTCGAAGCGCGCTTATAGATCTTCAGAGGTCGCACGACCTGCATCTGAAGGACCGCCACCGAACTGACTCCGCAACTCTCGATCTAACATCTCAGACCACCGCACTTCACCAGCAAATCCAAATCTGAAGGTCGTGTGTTCATTCTGTTGGTGCAAAAATTGCACCAACACGTCTTGCACTTGAGAATCGGAAAAGAAACTTCGGACTGCTAGTTACTAGTGTCAGAGAGTGTTAAACACAGTGTCGGTGAGAGACAAGAAGAGATCATCGCTCTGATAATTCTTAGCTGCGAGAAAGATCTTACCAAGAAAAGGTTAGTGATTAGAAGAGACTTGAAACTAACCAGACTTGAATGAAGCAGACGATCTAAAAATTGAGACCGCTTGGCTCCTTAATTAGCTCCTCCCCCTTTACAAAAGTCCTTTTGAAAGTGCACAATTTGCCTCTGAGATTCCTCTAGAGGGGGGTGAATAGAGTTTTAAAATATTTCTATCATAACTGTGTTTAACAATAAATTACTCTAAGGAGTTATGCTTAACAAACCAAGCAGAATAAAAATGCAGGAAATAAAGTGCAGAATAAAAGACTGGACAGCGCAAAAAATCACAGCACAAACACAATGAATTTTATAGAGGTTCCCCAAAATGTGGGTAGTCCTCTCTTCTACCACCTGGTAGGAATGCGCCACTATGCCTGAGTCTTTTGATCAGGAGACTCTTAGAACCAATGATCTTCTGAAAAGGAGATCATGAACCACTAGATCTTTTGATAAGGAGATCTTGAACCACCAAATCTTTTGATAA
Organism: Dactylorhiza incarnata; assembly: GCA_033032865.1. Taxonomy (NCBI): domain Eukaryota; kingdom Viridiplantae; phylum Streptophyta; class Magnoliopsida; order Asparagales; family Orchidaceae; genus Dactylorhiza; species Dactylorhiza incarnata. The sequence goes on along the minus strand of JAWHQI010000004.1, from coordinate 17,217,361 downwards.
GGAGATCTTGAACCACCAGATCTTTTGATAAGGAGACCTTGAACCACTGAATCCATTGAAGAGGGATTAATAAAACTCTTTTACAGAATGAGAAAGAAGAAGGGAGAAGGTTGAAGGAATTCTGTTCTCAGAATTCTTGAAGATGGCTGTATGAAGATCAGCCTATGAGTTGTTCCAAAGGATCTACACTTGATTAGCCCCTACTTTTGATAGGGATGTTTTGCAGAAGCTTTGTATTGTCAGATCTTTTCTTCTTCTTCAGATTATGATCTGGCTGTTATGAGATTGTGATGAAGAGCAGCTTTCAGATCCTCTGTTCTATTTGATGAAGAACAGCAGAGCCTTCCTTTCCTTTTTATTTTCTCTGTTAGAGTTCCTGAGAGAGGGAGAAGAGGATGAAGCCCTGAAAAATGAAGGAGACGGCTGATAGTGATTAATGTCTTGTCTGCCTCTGTCTTCTCTTCTCTTTTTATCCTTCCTTATTCAAATTCGAATTCCTTTCCCTTTCTGTTATGCATTGATAAGGTAATCTACGTATCACTTTCTCTTTCTTTCTTCTTTAATTCTCGCCCCGTCCACCTGGAAAGAATATGTTTCCAAGAAACCTTTTTGTCTTCTTCTTTAATACCCCTTTCTAATTCAGGCAATTATTAAGCCGTTGGAGAACGGTCTTGAAGGATGTGGGCCATGAAAGAAGGATCAGAAAGACAACTGAAAAGATATACTTTTACAGACTGTATCGACGTAGCGTCGAATTCATTTATTCTCTTATGGACGTAGCTTCCAGTTCTTCTAAGAGCTGCTTCGATTTCATCTGTGCTCCGACTGAACTCTGTTAGTCGACATTGCGTCGATATCTTATCGTCATGTACGTCGTGTTGATCTGCCTGGCTCTGAGGTTCATCTTTTGCGTCGAGATGAAGTCGACGTCACATCGACTTTAGATGACTTCGACAGATAACATCTTCTGCGTCGAGTTAAAGTAGAATCTGCGTCGAGTTGAAGTAGAATCTGCGTCGACTTCTCCAGTTACTCCGATAAGTCCCTGACCTCTACATCGACATCTATTCGACGTTACGTCTACTTGAGTTACTTCAACAGAGGTGAACCACTTGGACTTCTAGTTAGAAGCTGCGTCGATATGGTCTCGATGTTGCGTCGAATTCTATTCGACGCAAATGTTAACTTAGCCCAATTTTGCTTCCCATTGATGAGTATTTTATTCACTCATCTTTTAGCTTAATTTAATTATAATTCTTATATAAATCTATTTAAATTATATGTATTTTCCTGCATAAATTGCTTCCTTCTTATTTTATAAACTAACATAAGTATTTTCTGTGTTTTTCAGGATTTCTGGGCATTTTGAGCAAAATTGTCAAGTACACGCCCAAGGTCACGGGCGTGACCAAGGGCGTGACAGCCAAAGATATGTTCCAGACCTGCTGCCGCCACCCCGGGTCAATTCCGTGAAGTTTCGCCAAGTACATGCCCCAGGTCACGGGCGTGACCAAGGGCGTGCCCCAATGTCACGGCCGCGACCCGCTGAGACGAATCAGAACCGCTGAGATCAAGCCCGCCACGTCATTTAAAGTTACACGCCCCTGGTCACGGGCGTGACCAAGGGCGTGACTTGCCCCGCGCGCCTTCCCGCCAAAGATTTCCCGCCAGCAGCACATTTAAAGATTACACGCCCCAGGTCACGGGCATGACCTAGGGCGTGACGCGTCCTAAACGCCTACATTGAAGCCAGAACGCGCCCTCTCCGCCAGCGCCGATCACGCCCCTTACACGCCCTTGGTCACGGGCTTCACCAAGGGCGTGTAACCTCAATTTTGTAGCTATAAAAGCCAGCTCCAGCAGATGTTTGGGAGGAATTTTTTGGGAGACGAATTTTAGGATTAGACACACTTCTTTTCATTTTTTATTTTCATGTTTTAGTAGTTCTTGTATGCCCTTTTCGTTTTAGCATTTGTAGTTTTCAATTCAATAGTTGTAACTTTCAATTCCTGTCTTGTAACTTTTCTTTAGCAATTTAATAAAATAGTTTCTTTGTTCTCTCATTTTCCCTTTCTTATTTTATCATGCACTCTTATATTTTTGTCGATTCCTCCATCTCCATGAGTAGCTAACTTTCCATTAGTACTTAGCCGAGATGATCCAAGGAAAATATAATTCATAATTTAGTTTAGAACTTCTTTTTATCCTATTTAGATCGCTTAAGATTTATCCTTGAATTTAAATTGATTGAGATTATATTATCGATATATAAATCTCATTCTTGTTTTCGTAGTCTAATAACCGAGAGGTTTTGAGTTCGAATCGATCATTTCAAGGATAAAGAGATTTGAATGCACTCCTGGAGAGAGGACGACATAAATCTCCCGGATTGGAGTCATATCCAATAGAGGGGTTCACTTCGATAAGGCAAGTTTTAGGGGTTTCGATTCTAGAACGAGAGTTCGATTGATCAAACTAAACTCAGTTGAGCGTATACTTGAGAGAGGTACGTTTATAATTCGGGAACCTCCACGGTCAAGCTTTTCTTTTAAAGAGAATTAGAAGTTTTATTTTTTAATTTATTTATTTTTCCAAGGTGATTCAAGGTCGAGTGCTAGTCCTTTAAATCGTAGTTTTAACAAATTATCTCTCTTTTTTGCAAACAACCAACCCAAGTTTTATTCGATAAAATAATTGAGATTTTCTTGAAGTAAGAGTACTCAACCGCCCCGAGTCTAACACGACCTTGGTTTTTATAACCTATACTACATTCGACACGGTACACTTGCCGTTGTCATTTGCGGATATAGTTTTGCTCCATCACGTTTTTGGCGCCGTTGCCGGGGACTACGGTTGATATTTTGAAAAAAAGAAATATTTATTAATTTTATCGTTCTCTTTCTTCTCCCCCTTCTCTTAAAAAAAGTGTAATCTAAATTCTCGGAAAGGACGCTTTGGGCTTGAATTCCCATCATAGCCTCTAGTACCTTGCGAGCCCTTCACAGGGTTGACCTTGGGAAGTCCGGGACTAATTTAACCCGCTTTTTCAAAAAATATATAATAAAAATATTTATAAAATTCCATTCATTTGAGTAAAGGTTGTTCCCTTCTTTTTTTATTATTATTATGAATGAATCTGAATTGGCCGTTAAAGTTGCCGATCTTCGAAACCAACTTTATCTCTTACAAGCCGCTCGAAGGCGCCAAATTAGTTGTTATTATTGTGGTGCGCCTCATCAAAGTGAGGAATGTTTTTTACATTCATATTGTCAAAATAATTATTATGAAAATACTTATCCTCAATATTATGCAAATAATGTTGATTATAATTATGATCATAATTTTTCCTATTTTCATAAAAATAATACATCTTTCGATCAAAATTTTTCAAACTTTGATAATAATTACGATCAAAATTTCTCGGCTTTTCATGAAAATAATTTTTCAAACTTTGATGAAAATAATTTTTCTAATTTTAATGAGAATAATTTTTCGGCATTTAATAATTGTTCTTCTAGATCCGAAGTAGATTATTCTTGGTGGCAAGCTCACCCGGATAGCTCTCGGAGCAATGAAGATAAATCTTTAGATCCGAATTTTTATTCTTTTTCTTATACACCGCAATTTTCATTCTCTAATTTTGGGGAAACTCCGCCAATTCAAATAGATACTGCCCCCCCCCCCCCCCCCCAAATTTAGAGGAAAATTATTTTTCTAATTTTCAGGAGAATAATTTTTCGGCGTTAAATAATTGTTCTTCTACCTCCGAAGTAGATTATTCTTGGTGGCAAGGTCACCCGGATAGTTTTCGGGGCGATGAAGATAAATCTTCAGATCCGAATTTTTGTTTTTCTTCTTTTGCGCCGCAATTTTCTTTCTCTAATTTTCGGGAATCTCCACCAAATCAATTTGATACTTCCCCCCAAAATTTAGAGGAGAATTTTATTCCTTCTAGTGTTTTTTCTCCACCTTCGGTTAATTTAGTTATGGAGGAACATGTGGTTTCATGTAATCTCATAAATTCTTTTACCAAAGATGAAGAAAACTTATTATACCAAGAATTTCTTAAAGTTATGGTGAAAGTGCACAGTTAACCTCACTAGAATTCTCTAGAGGGGGTGAATAGAGATTAAAAAATATTTTGTGCAATGTTAAAATATATATATGTGTATGATCACAGATTATAGCTTTCCACACACCAACAAGAATTAAACAAATAAAAAAAGTAAATGCAAGAAAAGAAATCACAGCACAACACAAGAAAATATAGTGGTTCCCCAAACTTTGGGTAGTCCACTCTTCTACCCCCTTGGTAGGAATTCACTATCTTGCACTGAGTCTTTTGATAAGGAGACTCTTAGAACCACATTGAGTCTTTTAACAAGGAGACTCTTAGAACCACCCTGAGTCTTTTGACAAGGAGACTCTTAGAACCACCCTGAGTCTTTTGACAAGGAGACTCTTAGAACCAACTGAGTCTTTTGAAAAGGAGACTCTTAGAACCAGTACACTGAATTTTTTGAAGAGAGATTCTAAAAACTCTTTTACAATGTTTAAGTAAAAATAAGAAAGAAGAAAAAAAAAGATCAAAAATGAATCTTCTTCCTAGCAAGAAGATTGGAAGCACAAGAAGTGAATTAAATCTTTCTTCTATAGAGAGAAGAAGATTGGTAGCTTTTCTCTCTTATGTGAGAGCTATCAGAATTTGCAGCAGGGTGACTTCAGAAGCAGAGGAAGAAGAATGCTTGAATATTGCTGCAGGACTATTTCTCAATTCTCTCTTTTTCACTTGGGAACTTTTCCTCTTTTCAAATGTAAAAATGGTGAATCACTTCTTCTATTTCTCTGCCGACCTCCTTGGTTATTTATAGCTCTGTTCATTAAGATAACACTATAGGAGAGTAATCAATTAGCAGGCAGAGTATTAGAAAGAAAGAGAAATTCTCATAACAGTTATATCCATAGAAGGAAAGTATTCATTCTAATTTCAAATAATGTCCATAATGAATTTTATCAAATTAGCCAAGAATCTAATAGAGGAAAAGAAAGATTCAGAACAACTATAAGACATAAATTGATTCCATATAAATCAGATCTATAAGATAAGGAAAGAGATCCGGCGATTTTGAATTCTGTCATAAAGATCGACGTGCGTCGATTACTATTCGACGCAAGCGTCGAATACATCCTGTCTGGACGTCGAGAGGAGAATAAGGAAGGTGCGTCGACAAAGGTGCGTCGACTACATTAGATGCGTCGACTAGAAATCAGAGTAACGTCGACAACACATACGTCGAAATCTTCCTAGAGTTACTTCGACTCAATCTGAAGGAAACGTCGACTACATTTCGACGTTGCGTCGAATAGTATTCGACGCATACTTACTTAGCCTTATTTTTCATTCTTAGAATTCTTCTTTAACTTATTTCTAGGGGTTAAGAGAAATCATTTTCCCAACAATCTCCCCCTATTTGTCTTAACCCTATTTAGAGGGAAATTGTACTAGCATATAATTAACCCAGCACAGCATTTATAAAGATAAGAAATATGTCACTCAATCAAAAGTGAAATTTAGAAGAAGAAATAAACAAATTTTTCAGAATCATATAAACAGATTTTATGATCATACCAATTAGTATTCAACTATAGGGTAAAATATATCAGCATTGTTTTCAAATATTACTCAAGAGGGGTAGGAGGAGTCTTTCTCTTTCTCTTGAATACTACTGTTTTAGGAGAGGAGGGTTTCTCTTTCTCATTTGTAGGAAGTTCATTTAGCTCCCCCTGAGCAGGTAACTCCCCCTGGGATAGAACTTCTTTTACTCCTTCTACTTCTTCAGTATCTTTATCATCTCCAGCCCAAGTTGCAACTGACTCCTGAGTCATCACATCATCTGGTTCATTTCTATCTTGATTTATGGTAGTATTCAGCTTTTTCTCACCATCTTCCTTTTCAGCCTCATTGCTTGCTCTGCTTCCCTCCCCTTGTAGTAGTGCCATTTGATTTGCAACATCTCTTGCTATGATGAGTACCTCTATTGTTTGTTCATCATGGTGTAGCTCAGGTACTATCTCATTCCCAAGGATTTTGTCAGATTTTGGAGAAGGAGGGGACTTGTGAGAGAGAGATTTAGGATTGGATGGCTGCTCTTCATCTAGATTCTCCCCCTTCTTGACCTTCTTGGCCAGGGAGGTTAAGAAATACCTTGTCACTCTAGAGGAAGAGAGAGAGGTCTTTAGGCCTTGCAAAGAGGCACTGACCCCATCTATTTGGGTGTGCATGTGAAGGATGGAGGAATGAATTTGGGAGCAATGCTTATCCAGCATCACTTGGAATTTTTCAACTGCTGATTTGATGCACTGAGTGATGAGAGCCTCAGGGGATGCAGATGATTCATGGTGTGAAAGGTGAGGAGGTGATGGTGGAGGAAGAGGTGATAGAGGAGGAGGAGAGAAGTGAGTTGATACATGAGGTATGGGTGATAATGGAGGTAGAGAAGATGGGGAAATAGGAGGAGGAAGAGAAGGAGAAACTGATGTTTGAGCAGGTGTTTGAGAAGAGGTAGGTAGAGTAGGAGTTGTGAGGATAGTAGAGATTATTTGAGTGGATGATGGTGGTAGAGAAGAATTGTCTCTTTGAGGAGAAGGAGGAGGAGATGGATGAGCAGGAGAGTTAGGAGGAGAGGGACTCCTTTCAGGAATGGAAGCAGGCTTAGGGATTTGCCTGGTCCACTTAGAGAAGAGAGCAATGGACATCCTTTTGCCAGGAGGAATGGGAACTCCTTTTGACCTGCATAGGTCAGGGAAGGAGTGGAAGAGGACTTGACTCATGACCCTCATGTAGACATTCTCTTTGTGAGAGTATTTAGAGCCTATCGTCTTGAGTAGCCATGTGGCCCAGTCTACCTTCTTCTTCAGCACAAGGGCCCCCATGATGTTTAGTTGTTGTTTGGGTACTGCATCATGTGCTGAGATTTTGCATAGTAGAACTTTTCCTACTATATCAGCCAGCAGCCTATATTCATCAGAAAAGTCTATTTTCTTTAGGTGGATTGGTCTATCTTTTGAGAACTTCATGGTGGTTAACAGAGTCTTGGTTTCATCAGGTGTGAGTTCTACAGATTCATCACCTGATAAGGGAATAATTGAAGGAGACTTTAATTAGTTTATTCTCTAGAGACTGATTTTCTTTCCCTATTTGAGTTGAGTAAAGATAGTATTTGACTGTACCTGATGGAAGATCATAAGTGGTCCTTATGTGTTCTGCAGAGAATGAGACTGGTGTCTCATAGATTGTTCCTTGAATTTCTCCTTGTTCAGATATCTGAACATGAGCTATGAGCTCTGTAAGTTCTTTCTACAGGAGCTTGCATATTGTTGAAATGAGCTTATCCAGACCAGCTTCAGTGAACAGAGCTATTATGCTCTTAAAGTTGTCGGCCGCGGCTTGAAAGAATTCCAGCTCAATGTCGAAACCTGAGTTTATCTTGGGAGCCATTTTAGGTCAGTGAAAGAGAGGAGGAAATGCCTGGACTAAGGAGCAATAGGGATGAAGGATTCAGAGTAGTGAAGGTTTCTAACTGAAGAGTCTATTTAAGTCAGGTGAAGCGTCGAAACAGGACTCAATTCGAGGCTTATTCGGTACTTCAGTGGATGTGACCGAAAATATTTTAGTATTGCCGCTCGTTTTTATGAGGTCGACGTTACGTCGAGTGTGAGCGTTGATTTAGTTCATTCTGGGATGCAAGGGTTTCTAATCGACGTATGCGTCGATAATAGTCGACGCATGCGTCGATTGTACCTATTAATATGAGTCATCGACGGTGCGTCGAATATAGGTCGACGTGACTTTTAATTTACCTGAAAAATTCTAGGTGTTTATTCCTTTTTATCTCTTCTTAATCCTAAGGGTTTCTAAGTTAGCCTAGGACTGGGTCTTAAGACCAATTTGATTGATTATACCAACACTTTTTGGCAAGGTGGACATTTTTGTTGCATATGTAACACTTAAGTATCTTACTTTTGTGAGAGCTTGAGTTTAAATGGGGATAGAAGTGTTGACTAGGATACCAGTGTTGATTAGGATAGAAGGTTTGATTAGGAGGGGAATTTTGGTTACCAAGTTTTGGGTGGAAATTTTGGTTGGAATGTTGATTAGGATAGAAATCATGATCAGGATGAATGAGTCCTTAATGGGGGTTAAGATGGAAGATTTTTGGAATATAGGTGTTCATGTTGCTCTGAGTTTTTATGAGTCGATATCTATTCGACGTATGTTGATAGTTGCTTCGATTTATATTCGGCGCATTCCTCAGATTGCGTTGATCTGGTATCGACGCATGGAGAAAGTTGCGTTGCTAGGATGTCGACGTATCTTTATTCAAGCGTCGAGTAGAGGTCGAGGCATCTGAGAGGTTACGTCGAGTAGAATTCGACGCACTATCATTCATGCGTTGATATGAAGTCGACGCAACTATGTCTTCATAAATTTTCATTTTACCTTTCTCTGTTTTTACTCCTTTGAATGTTGTTTCTTTTTGTTTAGTTGTCTCTTCAGATGAAGTTTGTGAGTCATCAGCTGAATAATATGATGTTTCATCAAATTCCTTTATTTCCTTGAAGAAGTGTTCTTTCTTATGTTGTGATTCTTTTTCTTGGTTTGCTAATTTGATGGGTTTAGTGATTTTACAGGGCTCATCCAAGCAGGCTTGTTGGATGGAATTAGGCTGATTGATGGATCAGCCCCTAGCCCAAGATTTTTGTGTCTTATTGTTTGTTTTTCAGTGATTTCTTTAAGAGTTTGGCTTCTCATTTTTATTGATTCTTCAAAGGCCTTTGCCTGAGAAACCTTATCCTTAAGGAACTGATTTTCTATTCTAGCCCTTTCTATTTCCTTCTCTCTTATGTTAGCCCTTAATACATGATCTATTGAGCTTATATCTTTTTTATTTCTTTGGTTCTTGACCATATGAATTTGTTCTTTTAGGTCCTTGATTTCTTGTTTAGCTTTTAATTGATCTAGACACATTCCCATAAAATCATTTCTGAATTTATCACTTTGAAAATCTATTTCATCAAAGATGTTTACCTCATCCTTATCCTCAGATTCCTCTATGAGAATAAGGCTATTTTCTTTTTCATTTTCAGAAGATATGCTTTCTTCTGATCCTGTCTCACTCCAAGATTTAGCACCATCATCATTCATGGGGCCTTCAAAGGCCATCAAGCGTAGGTCTTCTTGCCTAGATTCTTCATTATCACTCTTAGAGGATGAACTGTCCTCGGAGTCTGTTTCACTCCAGGCTTCTGCAATAAAGCCTCTTTCTTTCTTCTTCCCCTTTTTTTGAGATCTTTTCTTTTCAGATCTTTCTTTGTTTCAGCATTCTCTGGACATTCTGGGGCAATATGTCCAGGTTTCCTGCAAGAATAGCAAATAATTTCTTTAGTGGGGGTTTTGTCATACCTTGGTTTTGACTCCCTACTTTTTGATCCATCTGTCTTGACCCATTTCTTAAATCTTCTGGCTAGGAAACTGAATAGTTCTTCTTCAGTGACAGGAGTCCTTTCTTCTGTTGCCTTTAAAGCTATGTTCCTGTCTTTTGAGGAGATTGGAGTGTTTTCTCTTCTTTTCTTCTCTTCTCTAGTTTTCAGTAGTTGCTCATAGGATTTGAGTTTTCCTAAGAGAGCATCTGTAGAGATTTCCTTTTGTCCTCTTGTGTCTCTTATTGCCCATATTCTTGAGTCCCATGAACTGGGGAGACTCATTAGCAATTTGTCATTAATCTCAGTGAGGGAGATCTCTCTATCCAAGTTTTTCAATTGGTTGATGATTAGACTGAATCTGTCATACATCTCAGAGATACTCTCTTCGTTCTTCTTTTGGAAGTTCTCATATTGGGAGATCAATAGGGCCTTCTTATCTTTCTTTTCATCAGCACTTCCTTCCACCATCTTTGTAAGAGCATCCCAAATTTCTTTGGATGATTCACAGTCAACAACCCTTTGAAAGATGTCATCTGAGAGAGTTGAGACAAGTATGTTCATGGCCTTTAGATCATATGTTCTTGCCTTCTTCTCATCTTCTGTCCACTCCGATCTTGGAACAAGTGTTTGTGTGACATTGCCACTTGCATCCTTTCTATAGGGCTTTGGGTGACCTGTCACAGTAATATTAAACAAGTCAGCATCAATGGAATTCATATAAATTCAAACTTTTCAAGATTGCACATTGGTGGTCTGGTGGAAGCATAATCTTTGATTTGTGCCATGAAAATAATTTTTAAAAAAATATAAATATATAAAAACAAGAGGTAGGATCTTTTTGATCAAGGAGTTAACCTTTTTAGATTAACCTACCTCTGATACCAATTGAAAGTGCACAGTTAACCTCACTAGAATTCTCTAGAGGGGGGGTGAATAGAGATTAAAAAATATTTTATGCAATGTTAATATATATATATATATATATATGTGTATTATCACAGATTATAGCTTCCCACACACCAACAAGAATTAAACAAATAAAGAAAGTAAATGCAAGAAAAGAAATCACAGCACAACACAAGAAAATATAGTGGTTCCCCAAACTTTGGGTAGTCCACTCTTCTACCCCCTTGGTAGGAATTCACTATCTTGCACTAAGTCTTTTGATAAGGAGACTCTTAGAACCACCCTGAGTCTTTTGACAAGGAGACTCTTAGAACCACCCTGAGTCTTTTGACAAGGAGACTCTTAGAACCACCCTGAGTCTTTTGACAAGGAGACTCTTAGAACCAACTGAGTCTTTTGAAAAGGAGACTCTTACAACCAGTACACTGAATTTTTTGAAGAGAGATTCTAAAAACTCTTTTACAATGTTTAAGTAAAAATAAGAAAGAAGAAAGAAATAAGTTCAAAAATGAATCTACTTCCCAGCAAGAAGATTGGAAGCACAAGAAGTGAATTAAATCTTTCTTCTATAGAGTGAAGAAGATTTGTAGCTTTTCTCTCTTATGTGAGAGCTATCAGAATTTTCAGCAGGGTGACTTCAGAAGCAGAGGAAGAAGAATGCTTGAATATTGCTGCAGGACTATTTCTCAATTCTCTCTTTTTCACTTGGGAACTTTTCCTCTTTTCAAATGTAAAAATGGTGAATCACTTCTTCTATTTCTCTGCCGACCTCCTTGGTTATTTATAGCCCTATTCATTAAGATAACACTATAGGATAGTAATCAATTAGCAGGCAAAGTATTAGAAAGAAAGAGAAATTCCCATAACAGTTATATCCATAGAAGGAAAGTATTCATTCTAATTTCAAATAATGTCCATAATGAATTTTATCAAATTAGCCAAGAATCTAATAGAGGAAAAGAAAGATTCAGAATGGCTATAAGACAAAAATTGATTCCATATAAATCAGATCTATAAGATAAGGAAAGAGATCTGGCGATTTTGAATTCTGTCATAAAGATCGACGTGCGTCGATTACTATTCAACGCAAGCGTCGAATACATCCTGTCTGGACGTCGAGAGGACAATAAGGAAGGTGCGTCGACAAAGGTGCGTCAACTACATTAGATGCGTCGACTAGAAATCAGAGTAACGTCGATAACACATACGTCGAAATCTTCCTAGAGTTACTTCGACTCAATCTGAAGGAAACGTCGACTACATTTCGACGTTGCGTCGAATAGTATTCGACGCATACTTACTTAGCCTTATTTTTCATTCTTAGAATTCTTCTTTAACTTATTTCTAGGGGTTAAGAGAAATCATTTTCCCAACATATGGGCACCCCAAATGAAATAGAAGAAGAACAAGTTTCTTCGCCTACTCCACCCGAATTTTATTTTCCTTGTCATGAATATTCGCGAATTTCTTCTATCCAACCAAAAATTCATGGAAATTTTGTGTCCGAAAATTTAATTCCGCTTGGTAATGCACTAGATTTTTCTAAAAAAATAATTATCTTAGAAAAGGAACAACCAGAGCTTAAACTTATATTTTCGCAAGCGCCTCCTCCTTGCGAAATATTATCTGACACGTTTAATTGTGATTCTCTTTATACTAATAATTTCCAGGTTGAAGATGAGTCGTTGCTACCCCAATTAATTGATGATCCATATGCCGCAAATCTTTATATTTTCAAATCACCTCAGGTATGTATAGGTGATTTAGATTTGCATATTCAAGAAAAAGGACAAACGGAGAATTACACGTTAAGCGGAGGAGTAGCCAGGCGACTAACGCCGGCACATTCACCTACGCGTGAATTAGGGGAGTTGCATGTTCACTTCTCTTTTAAATTTCCTTTTTCCTAACACTAACCGTCTAGCTTAAAGACGGGAAAAAGAAAGCGCTCTTGGGAGGCACCCCTTGGTTATCTTTATTTTTATGTATTTTTCTTTTAAAGTTTATTTTCTTTCAAATATTCTTCATACTTAGTTTTAAACATTGGGGACAATGTTTAATTTTAAGTATGGGGGTGTAGCATTGCTTTCTTTATATTTCTATTTATTTGAAAAAAAATTTAATTACATAAATATTTTTTTAATCTTATAAAAATAAAATTTCTTGGAAAGGACGCTTCGGGCTTGAATTCCCATCACAGCCTCTAGTACCTTTCGAGCCCTTCACCGGGTTGACCTTGGGAAGTCCAAGAAGAAAAAAAATTAAATTTTTGCTGAATTTTTATACTTACTCATATGCAAAATCCTTAGTAGATTTGCTTTTGTATAGTGCCGTAGGGAATTTTTATACTTCATTAGATTTTGAATTTTGGAATAAAATTGTTGACTCATGCAGTGTTCCTAGTTAAGCGCACGCGTTTGTAGAATTCTATGTCAAATTAACTATTCAGCATAAAATTAGATTTATGTTTTTCTAACTGCAAAAAAACCAATCTTTGTTTTACTCTTACCTTGAATCCGGTAGAATCTATGAATAATTCAAGTGAGTATGTAGAAGCTTACTAGAGAAATATTACACATTTTGAACGGAAGGGTATTCTTTCTCGGCGGCTAGAACTTGCCTCTAGCGATTCTCGAAGCATTTGCATAGGTTTGTCATAGTTTTTAGAAGTGATTTAGGCCATCTTTTGATCGTTTGTGCCTGTTTGCCCACCTTTAAAAAAAATCATTGTTTAAACACTTGGGGCCTTTCCTTATTTCTTTTGCTACCTCCGCCTTTCATTTTCACCAAAGCCAAAACATCAACCCCCTGATCACACTAAATATTTGAGATTTATTATAATTTTGCAATGGGTTCTATTGTGAAAATAAGGAAGTTGCAACTTCTTATTTGGAGCTACAATAAAAAAATGTGAAAAATTATTTTGTTGGCCAATTATGAAAAATAAAGAAAATTATTCATGGCCTTATGCTTGAAAAATTATGAGAGTTTTTGTATGTTTTGCTTCATGACAACTCTTATGCAAGGTTTAAATTTTGATAATTTTGGGAAACTCTCACCTTGGTTTAGTGTAATCCTTAGCCGTCATGTTCTATCTCTTTGATTTCCAATTCCAAATCATATACCTAAGCCAAGTTTCACTCCTAATGAAAGCCCTTTTGATCTTTAAACTATGACATTATACTTGTGTAGTGAAGAGAGTGCGACCGGGCAAGCCTATGGCCATCGTCATTGATGGATTTCTTTGGAGGCTATCCCGAAACTCGATTTTGGGTAATATTGATCTTAGAAAACACGCTACCCCCTACCTGAATAGCATTCGAGAATTTACCGAGCTTTCAACTTAAAAGTAAAAGCAATATGTTAAATCACATTTTTGAAAATTATAAGCTAATCAATATGCTGAATAGGTCTTTCAACTAGGATCTCTACACGTAGGCGTAAGACTTCGCATTTTTATTCCTTGAGTTCAAATTTCTTTTTCTAGTATTTAAATTTCTCTACACCTATGAAAAGTTGTTTGCTCGGGACTAGCAAACGAGTAAGTATGGGGGTATTTGATGAGTAGTTTATTCACTCCTCTTTTAGCTTAATTTAATAATAATTCTTATATAAATCTATTTAAATTATATGTATTTTCCTGCATAAATTGCTTCCTTCTAATTTTATAAACTAACTTAAGCCTTTTCTGTGTTTTTCAGGATTTTTGGGCATTTTGAGCAAAATTGTCAAGTACACGCCAAAGGTCACGGCGTGACCAAGGGCGTGACAACCAAAGATGTGTTGCAAACCTGCTGCCGCCACCCCGGGTCAATTCCGTGAAGTTTCGCCAAGTACACGCCCCAGGTCACGGGCGTGACCAAGGGCGTGCCCCAATGTCACGGCCGCGACCCGCTGAGACGAATCAGAACCGCTGAGATCAAGCCCGCCACGTCATTAAAAGTTACACGCCCTCGATCACGGGCGTGACCAAGGGCGTGACACCCAGTCACGAGCGTGACTTGCCCCGCGCGCCTTCCAGCCAGCAGCACATTTAAAGATTACACGCCCCAGGTCACGGGCGTGACCTTCACGGGCGTGACCTAGGGCGTGACGCGTCCGAAATGCCTGCATTGAAGCCAGAACGCGCCCTCTCCGCCAGCGCTGATCACGCCCCTTACACGCCCTTGGTCATGGGCGTGACCAAGGGCGTGTAACCTCAATTTTGCAGCTATAAAAGCCAGCTTCAGCAGATGTTTTGGGAGGAATTTTTTGGGAGACGAATTTTAGGATTAGACACTCTTTTTTCATGTTTTATTTTCATGTTTTAGTAGTTCTTGTATGCCCTTTTCGTTTTAGCATTTGTAGTTTTCAATTCAATAGTTATAACTTTCAATTCCTGTCTTGTAACTTTTCTTTAGCAATTTAATAAAATAGTTTCTTTGTTCTCTCATTTTCCCTTTCTTATTTTATCATGCACTCTTTTATTTTTGTCGATTCCTCCATCTCCATGAGTAGCTAAATTTCCATTAGTACTCGGCCGAGATGATCCAAGGAAAATATATTTCATAATTTAGTTTAGAACTTCTTTTTCTCTTATTTAGATCGCTTAAGAGTTATCCTTCAATTTAAATTGATTGAGATTATATTATCGATATATAAATCTCATTCTTGTTTTTGTAGTCTAATAACCGAGAGGTTTTGAGTTCGAATCGATCATTTCAAGGATAAAGATATTTGAATGCACTCCTCGAGAGAGGACGACATAAATCTCTCGGATTGGAGTCATATCCAATAGAGGGGTTTGTTGGATCGTATAACGCCCTTAGAGGGGGGGGGGGGTGAATAAGGGTGTGTTTAAAAATTAAATTTTTACTTAGTAATTTTTTTTAAAGAGATTTTACTTTACTAAAAAATTACTTCTAAATACTTTCAAACCAATGCAATTTTAGTATTAAACCAAAACACAAATTTCTAAGATAAAGATTATGCCATCAAATATGTAATTAAAGAAAAAGACATAATTATATTAATCATGAAATTTGAGTACAATAAAAATGATCTTAACAATGCTTAAGATCAAGGCACAATTGTATTAATTAAAAATTCTACAATTTTGGTTTACCAATCCTTCTCCCAAGGATCGGAAGGCTATCGCTTGTCTCTCCCAAGACCAAGCCCAAGCCTATCCTCTAGATCTTCCCAAGATCTAGACGTAGCACACAAGGCCACGATTTCCCACCAAGCCATGCAAGGACTTGGACGCTCCGCACAAGGAAGCAATTTTCCCCTAAGCCGCGCAAGGACTTAGACGCCGCACGCAAGACGACGATTTCTCTACCAATACAAAATGAAAAGTATGTGAATGAAAATACAATATGAAAAGAACAACTCCCTAGAAAATCAGATCTCTGAACGGATTGTTGAAGCCTCGAGATGATTGATGATGTAGAAGCGCGCCCGATCTCGTCTTCAATCTTCAATCCTTCTTTGCACAAAATGGGAGTTGAGGAGGTTCTGGAGCTCTCTGGTTCGTATGCACTCAGGAAGGGACTGGAATTCTCAAAAGCTTCGAATGCACGAACCAAAGGAACCAATTTATAGAAATTCACTATCGCCTGGGCGACAGTGACTGTCGGAATTTTCCGACAGCGCTAAACTACCGCTGGAGTGCCGTCGTGGGTGGAGTCGTGGGCAGTTGTTGTAACCTCCGCGCTGTCTCCTGGGCGACATCGCTGTCGGATTTCCGACAGTGCAAAACTGCCGGTCGTGGGTGGAGTCGTGGGCAGTTGTTGTAACCTCCGAGCTGTCGCCTGGGCGACATCGCTGTCGGATTTCCGACAGCGCAAAACTGCCTTTCGTCGATCTGCCGTGGAGGAAAGTAGTTGTAACTTCTCTGCTGTCGCCTGGGCGACAATGGCTGTCGGAATTTTCTGACAGTGAAATTTTCCCACATTCAATTTTAGCTCCAGCAGCAATGTGAACATCTCATACCTGTTATCTGCACACCATTAATGAAAATAGAATCAAATACAAATGGGACTTTGTTATTATCAAACTGGAGGAGTGCGAAATGCATGCTCCAACAATCTCCCCCTTTTGATAATAACAAATCCGTATAAAAAGAAATCATGTCTATTTAGATTTGATTTTAACCTTTGGTGTGTGCACAAAAAATAAATAATCTACCTCTAGATGAAAGCTCCCCCTAAATGAATGCTCCCCCTAAATATATGCTCCCCCTAAATATATGTTCCCCCTAAATATATGATGTATTGTGTAGGTGTAATAGATTTGTGATTGTTCTTTTTATACTTTTAATTCTCCCTCTTTTGATATTAGCAAAAGTTAATATTAGAGAAAAGAGTAGATCTTAAGGGAATGGATATAGGATATAGAAAGAAAGAGTAAGCGGAAGCACTTTTTTTTGTGGAAATGATTGAATTCCATGAAATAATAGGAATATGCCATAGTATGAATAAACTCATGAAGTGACGGTATAGCCATATGAAGTAATGAAACAAAATAACTTAAACATGAGGAAGATCATTTGAAAGTATCATAGAAAGACACAATAGTGTATAGAATTATGGAATATTTTCGGTCCAATTCTCATGAGATGAATATTTATATAACATAATGATGTGTACATGTGATACTTAGATCAAACATATGAAGTTCTTTAATTTACATGATCATTGAAATGTATAACATAATAAAAGCATATAAAGTCAACTTTGACTTTGAAGATATAGCACAAGATGATTAGAAAACCATTTTTCTTTTGCACAAGACACTTTACAATTCTTTCCAAGGTGCTTAACCTCACAATGCTCATTAAGACTTATCAGGAGGGTAAGTAGTGCTTGGTGGAGTATCCTTGTCTTTATTTTAAATTGTTTGATCACAGATGTGATATCTTAATTTTGATATATTGATATTTTTTTTTGTAATTGACCAAGGATCTCCGAATTCACTTGAATCGCAAAAGATGGTGTAATTTTGTTGTGCTAACAAATCAAGGGTGAAAGTTGTATTTAAGAAGTGCTATTTTATTATGTTCAAGCAAATATGATCCATGTATATATTAAAGAAGTAGACATATGTATTGATCAAAAGAAGTGAACGTGATAGTTCATTATGATAGATAAACAATTTCTCATACTTAGAGGCATGCGAAAACAATTTCCAATGGTCTAAACAACTAAGTAGAAGTGTCAATACGATGATAGCTTGGAAATGAAATCATATAAACATGTAAGTCATTTTTTTTAAATAAATAGCACATGGTTTGTCATCAAGTCATGAGGTGAAGCATTAATAATGACATATAACTATTGTAAATCATCAAATGGACCCAAAATTGAAGTTTTGTCAAAATGGGAGCTGTCGGAAATTTCCGACAGTCACTGTCGCCTGGGCGACAGCCAAAAATATAAATAGGGCTGGGGACCGAGTCAAACCCTATTGTGCATCATTTCCTGGAGTTAAAAACGAGAGGAAGGCTGTCGGAAGTCGGCGACATCCCTAGATCTAAGGTATGGATTTTTGATTTTGGTGTTTGTAACTCAAAATTTTTTAGGGATTTGTGATTTTGATAGTAGAGAAGAAGGAAAATGTAGTTTTCATTTTGATTTTTGATGAATGGTGTAGGTTTTTTTTTTAAAAAATTTTGATCTAGTTTAAAACAAGTGGATCTTGTTGGTTCTTTGTTAAAAATGTTATGATTGTTTGATTCTTGTGGTTGAAGGTTTCCATTTGTTCATTCTCTAAAGGATTTTTGTAGATCTAGTTTAGTGAAGAAGGTTGAAGATGATGAATAGTAAAGGATTTGGAGAATATTTTGATTTGAAAAACATATATATATATATATATTTTTTGTAAACTTGATGTTGAAATAATATTGATTTTGAGTAGATCTGGAAGTGTATGTAAAAATTTTCGAGAGAAGTTCACTTGGAGAGCTGTCGGAAATTTCCGACAGTCACTGTCGCCTGGGCGACAGTGTTCCAGTGCATAACACATGTGTAATCTAAAATTTTTTTTGTTATTTGCAGAATGGCTTCCAGTTCCAAAGCTCGAAGGAGTACTTCGGAAGATGCACATAGTTCATATCAAGTTTTTCCTGGGGTGGAGAAAGCTATTGTTGGAGTTGCAAAATATATTGAATTTGATTCGCCGAAGCATGATCATATCTATGATCGGCTTACGAATGCAGGTATTCTCTCAATAATCTCACCAGAGGGGTTTTCTTCCTTTTTCATTCGTGAATTTTATAACCATTTGGAAGACCCAAATTTCACTGAATTGGATGGAGGAGTGAGATCAAGGATCCAAGGTCAACATGTGGAAATAACACATGTTGATCTAAGAGAGGAATTCGGACTAGTGATGTGTGAAAATATGCCTGATATAGTGGAGAATTATCGAAAGGATAGAGATTGGACCCTTGTAAAGATGAGTTTACATGGGAATCAAAAGAAGACTCTTACCACTGAAGTTACATCACTCACTCCGGATGCTTTCTTAGTTCAAGATATATTAAGGAATTCAGTGATGTTGAAGAGTGGAGATACAAGAAGTATTACGGCTCAGTTGACCCTCTTTACATACTACATTATGGAGGATGAGCTTTTTGATGTGGCGGACTTCATACTCTCCCAGATTAGGTATGCATATAGATTAAAACATCCAAGATGGGTGAAGGTTCATACGCTGCCAATGGGGGCGGTAATTCAGCGTGTACTCTATAAGAAGTACGGATGGATAGTGCAAGGTTCTTATTTGGATGAATCACGTAAATCATCAATGGACTCTCGTAGTGATCCTGCCCTAGGCAATGGCGGCTCTCTAATCTCAATCCCCGAATGGGCTTTTCTCTGCGGCTTCTTCACTTTCATTGAACCCGTATAATATATCTCCGGATAACAATCATCTAAATAATCTACCTCTAGATGAAAGCTCCCCCTAAATGAATGCTCCCCCTAAATATATGCTCCCCCTAAATATATGTTCCCCCTAAATATATGATGTATTGTGTAGGTGTAATAGATTTGTGATTGTTCTTTTTATACTTTTAATTATTCATTTTTCATAATTTGAACTACTTCATTACACAACTCTTCATTAGTGGCTCCAAAAATAATATCATCAACATAAATTTGTAAAATAACTAAATCATGATCAATTTGCTTAATGAAGAGAGTAGAATCAGCACTTCCTATTTTATAATCGTGCTTTAACAAATATTGAGTTAATCGATCATACCAAGCACGAGGCGCTTGTTTTAATCCATAAAGCGCTTTATCTAATTTATAAACATAATTTGGATATTTCTCATTTATAAAGCCAGGGGGTTGTTCTACATAAACCTCTTCTTTTATATACCCGTTTAAAAATGCGGTTTTGACATCCATTTGATATAATTTAAATCCTTTAAAACAAGCAAATGCAAGAAATATTCTAACCGCTTCTAATCTTGCTACGGGTGCAACAGTTTCATCAAAATCTACCCCTTCAATTTGTGCATAACCTTTTGCAACTAATCTGGCTTTATTTCTAACAATTCTAGATTCATTATCCATTTTATTTTTAAAAATCCACTTAACACCAACTACAGGATGATTTTTGGGTCGTTCTACAAGATTCCAAACCTTATTACGTTCAAATTGATTAAGTTCTTCATTCATAGCTAAAAACCAAAATTCATCATTTAATGCGGTGGAAACATCTTTTGGTTCTATTTCAGAAACAAAACAAAGGTTTTAAAATAAAACATGTAGCGATGAACGAGTACTAACCCCTTTTTGCGGATCTCCAATGATAAGCTCCTTTGGATGATCCTTTGAGAATTTCAAATCACTTGGAGGCACATATCCTTCTCTTTCTTCTTCTCTATCTTCTTCTCCTCTTTCTTCTTCTCTTTCTTCTCCTTTTTCTTCTTCATTTTCTCCAAGTTCTTCTTCATCATTCTCCACCGTGGGAAGGAGTTCATCTTCTTTTCCTGTAATTTTCTTTTCTACACATGAAGCAAACTCATCAAACCTAACATGAATAGATTCTTCAACTATTTTTGTTCTTTTATTAAAAATTCTATATGCTTTACTAGTTGAAGAATAGCCAATAAAAATACCTTCATCACATTTTTCATCAAATTTTCCTAAGGAATCTTTAGAATTCAAAATAAAACATTTACAACCAAAAACTTTGAAATAAGAAACATTTGGTTGTTTACTAAATATTAATTCATAAGGAGTTAATTTTAAAATAGGGCGAAGCATTACTCTATTAATTACATAACATGCCGTGCTAACCGCTTCAGCCCAAAAAGATTTTGGTAATTTAAATTCAGATAACATCGTACGGGCTAACTCTTGAAGAGTTCTATTTTTCCTTTCCACTACACCATTTTGCTGTGGTGTGCATGGAGCAGAAAATTCATGTTTAATTCCTAACTCCGTACAAAAAGAAATAAACTTTTCATTTTCAAATTCTCCTCCATGATCCGATCGTATGCGTTTAATTTTTAACTCCAATTCATTTTGAATACGCAAACATAATTTTGAAAATTCTGAAAATGCTTCGGATTTGGAGGTTAGAAATAAAGTCCAACAAAAACGAGAATAATCATCAATCAAAACAAATGTGTATTTTCTACCTCCTAAGCTAGAAATTCCAATTGGCCCAAATAAGTCCATAAGTATTAATTGAAGTGGCCTAGTGGTAGAAATAATGTTTTTACTTTTGAAAGATGATTTTGAAAATTTTCCTTTTTGGCAAGGCACACATAGTGAAGAAGATAAATTTCCATTTAGCAAAGGTAAACCTTTAATTAATTTATCTTTTGAAAGTTTTGAAATTAACTTGGCACTAGCATGTCCAAGTCGCCTATGCCATAAATCTAATTCATCATTTTTTGATAGAAAACATTTCAAAGTAGAATTTGAAAAATCAAGAAATTTAATCATATATACATTATGACATCTAGGTGCGGTAAAAACAATTTCATTTGTTTTGGAATTAATAATTTTGCACAAATTTGTAGAAGTTCAAATAAAACATTTAAACCCTTATCACATAATTGACTAATAGAAATCAAATTATGCTTTAATCCTTCTACAAATAAAACATTTGAAATTGAAAAATTTTCGTTACCCACAACACCGATGCCGATGATTTTTCCTTTTCCATTGTCACCGAATGTAACAACTCCTCCTTTCTTCATCTCCAGGCTAAGGAACTTCTCTTTATTGCCCGTCATGTGCTTTGAACAACCCGAGTCCAAGTACCACGCATCTTCTTTGTCCTTAGCCTGCCAACACACCTAGAAAGAAGAGGTGAGTAAAGATCTGGTTACCCAAGTGGTTCCACCCATAGTATAGGTAGAAGCCTTAGGCACCCAGATTTGTTTAATTTTGCTTTTTCCTTCCTTCCAGCAAGAGTTCGTAGTGTGACCAAATCTATTGCATTTGGCACAAGTAATGTATTTAGAAGAGTATAACTTTTCTGGACTTTTACTGGATGAGGATGCAGTATTTGATGATTCATTAATTTTAGAATTTTTTAAAACAAATTTTCTGGACTTTTCACTGTCGCTGGCGACAGTGGTTGTCGCTGGGCGACAGCTTCCAGACGTGTATCCGAGTCCAAACCTTCCAGATCCATGGCGTTGGTATCCTAAGATCATATCCAGTGATCTTCGGCCCATTCCAAATTTTTTCATGGCTAGTATTAAGTCATGAATCTGGTTTCTCATTTTTGTATTCTCGGATACTAGATTTACGCATCTACGTTCAAAAGATTTCTTTCCCTCATGGACTTTGGAAATTGAAGATTTCAGATCTCTCTCTAAAATCTCATTCTTTTTAGTAAGTACTTTTATTGTAGAAGGAGATTTGGAAAGAGATTCTTCAAGTTCATTAATTCTTCCCAAAAAGTGATCACACTCTTGGCAAGAAATATCTCTTTTTCCAATAGTCTTAATTTCATTTAACAATTTTTTGTTTTCTTTAAGTAAAATTCCATTTTCAGATTTTAGAAGATCATTATCTTTTAAACTTTTTTCAAAAAATTTGCAAGTCTTTAAAAATTCAGAAAATAATTCATCATAGGTTGGAGGAGTTACCTCGGTGTCGCTTTGGACACTGCATTCGTCATCAGATATGACGCTTTTTCTCATTAAGCATATGTTGGCCTCCTCTTCTTTACATGAGTCGGAACTGCTTGCATCCTAAGACGTAGTATCATCCCAGGTTTCCGCCTTCAACACCTTCTTCGACCCTTTGTGCTTCTTTTCTTTAAATTCTTTCAAGTACTTTGGACACTTGCTTCGAATGTGTCCTAACTTCTTGCAGTGATAGCACTCCGGTGGCGGTCTCTCTTCCTCCTCATCGCCTTCCTTTCCTTTTTTCTTCCTAAAAGTTTCCTTCTTAAAATACTTCTTAAACGAATTCCTTCTCTCCGGATTTTTCATAAATTTTCTAAATTTTTTAACAAATAAACTTTCCTCATCTTCTTCATCCTCCTCAGAATCACTAGTTTCTTCCTTCTTTGATCTTAGAGCCAATCCCTTCTTCCTTGGCTCCATATACTCTTGTTGTTGAATTTTCAATTCAACTTCATGAGTTTTCAAGTTCCCAATGAGGCTCTCCAATTGTAAGGTCTTAAGATCATGTGACTCGGAAATTGCAGTCACTTTAGGATTGAACTTCGGGGGAAGTGATCTTAAGATTTTCCTTACCAAATCTCCATTTGAGAACACCTTTCCTAGCACCTTTGAGTGGGTTTACGATTTTTGTAAATCGTGTGTACATCGTATCAATCTCTTCATCTACCTCCATTTTGAATCTTTCAAATTCAGATTCTAGTTGAAATAGCTTTGAATCCATTACCTGCGAAGTACCTTCATGAGTGATTTCTAATAAATTCCAAATTTCAAATGCAGTATTACAAGCACAAACTCTATTAAATTCAGTGCGATCTAGTGCGCAAAATAAAGCATTCATGGCTTTTGCATTGTTCTTACATTTTAATTTATCGTTGTCATCCCACTTGTCTTTGGGCTTATCCATGGTTACATCTCCTACAATAAATGTTGGAGAAGTGTAACTAGATTCTACCATATTCCAGACTTCTATATCTAGCGCAATTAGAAAACAACGCATACATGTTTTCCAATAATTGTAGTCTGTGCCTGTAAAAAGTGGTGGCCTACTAATTCCTTGCCCCTCAACGAACGCGTGATCGTTGTGCGCCATTACTCCCGGTGGTAAAACCGTTTTGGAGTAACCTCCCTCTGATACAACTTGTTGGATCGTATAACGCCCTTAGAGGGGGGGGGGGGGGGGTGAATAAGGGTGTGTTTAAAAATTAAATTTTTACTTAGTAATTTTTTTTTAAAGAGATTTTACTTTACTAAAAAATTACTTCTAAATACTTTCAAACCAATGCAATTTTAGTATTAAACCAAAACACAAATTTCTAAGATAAAGATTATGCCATCAAATATGTAATTAAATAAAAAGACATAATTATATTAATCATGAAATTTGAGTACAATAAAAATGATCTTAACAATGCTTAAGATCAAGGCACAATTGTATTAATTAAAAATTCTACAATTTTGGTTTACCAATCCTTCTCCCAAGGATCGGAAGGCTATCGCTTGTCTCTCCCAAGACCAAGCCCAAGCCTATCCTCTAGATCTTCCCAAGATCTAGACGTAGCACACAAGGCCATGATTTCCCACCAAGCCACGCAAGGACTTGGACGCTCCGCACAAGGAAGCGATTTTCCCCTAAGCCGCGCAAGGACTTAGACGCCGCGCGCAAGACGACGATTTCTCTACCAATACAAAATGAAAAGTATGTGAATGAAAATACAATATGAAAAGAACAACTCCCTAGAAAATCAGATCTCTGAACGGATTGTTGAAGCCTCGAGATGATTGATGATGTAGAAGCGCGCCCGATCTCGTCTTCAATCTTCAATCCTTCTTTGCACAAAATGGGAGTTGAGGAGGTTCTGGAGCTCTCTGGTTCGTATGCACTCAGGAAGGGACTGGAATTCTCAAAAGCTTCGAATGCACGAACCAAAGGAACCAATTTATAGAAATTCACTGTCGCCTGGGCGACAGTGACTGTCGGAATTTTCCGACAGCGCTAAACTGCCGCTGGAGTGCCGTCGTGGGTGGAGTCGTGGGCAGTTGTTGTAACCTCCGCGCTGTCGCCTGGGCGACATCGCTGTCGGATTTCCGACAGTGCAAAACTGCCGGTCGTGGGTGGAGTCGTGGGCAGTTGTTGTAACCTCTGAGCTGTCGCCTGGGCGACATCGCTGTCGGATTTCCGACAGCGCAAAACTGCCTTTCGTCGATCTGCCGTGGAGGGAAGTAGTTGTAACTTCTCTGCTGTCGCCTGGGCGACAGTGGCTGTCGGAATTTTCCGACAGTGAAATTTTCCCACATTCAATTTTAGCTCCAGCAGCAATGTGAACATCTCATACCTGTTATCTGCACACCATTAATGAAAATAGAATCAAATACAAATGGGACTTTGTTATTATCAAACCGGAGGAGTGCGAAACGCATGCTCCAACAGGGTTCACTTCGATAAGGCGAGTTTTAGGGGTTTCGATTCTAGAACGAGAGTTCGATTGATCAACCTAAATTCAGTTGAGCGTATCCTTGAGAGAGGTACGTTTATAATTCGGGAACCTCCACGGTCAAGCTTTTCTTTTAAAGAGGATTAGAAGTTTTATTTCTTAATTTATTTATTTTTCCAAGGTGATTCAAGGTCGAGTGCTAGTCCTTTAAATCATAGTTTTAACAAATTATTTCTCTTTCTTGCAAACAACCAACCCAAGTTTTATTCGATAAAATAATTGAGATTTTCTTTTAAGTAAGAGTACTCAACCGCCCTGAGTCTAATATGACCTTGGTTTTTATAACCTATACAACATTCGACACGGTACACTTGGCGTTGTCATTTACGGATATAGTTTTGCGCATCACCCTTGATCTGGTCCTGACACCATATGTTGAGTGTGACATCCTAAGACATCTAATGACCATATTACCCTCACTATACAATGGGTAATACACTCCTAGAGATAAAATCACTTTTAAGTATTTTGTTAAGTTAAATCAAAATGGGTTTTTCCCAACAATCTCCCTGTATTTATCTTTAAAAATTTTACATTTTGTTATGAGTGATTTTATACAATTTTTATAAACAATAATTCATTTCATACAAGACATTGTAGACATAATAACATGACAAGTTGTTTTCTCAGATCATTTCATTCAATAATCAAGAAGAATATATGTAATCCCATCTGTTTAAAAATAGACTGTACTTCTTTGCAAAATACCTGAGCCTTACTGCTCTTTCTCAGGAGTTTTCCTCTTGCTTGAAAACACCTTTGGGATTTTTCTTTGAAATATCTTTAGATGTTCATTGTCATCATCTTCTTCTGCAGCACCTTCTTTCTCCTGTGGAAGCTCCCCCTGAGTTTGTGCATTCTCTTCAGCTTCTTGGGCAGCTTCCACAGCAATTTCAGCCATATCACCTAGTGGATTTTCATCTTGGGGCTCCCTCTGATCCCTTGTTGTGCTCACAGCTTACAGTTCCATATTCTGAATGTCTAGAGCTGGCTCCCCCTGATTCTGTGCAGTATGCTCAGCCTCCTTTACAGCTTCTAGTGCAATCTTTGTTATTTCATCCATCACCTGATCCTCCTGAGGCTTCCTTTGAATACCTGGGAGCTCCCCTTGATCTGCTAGCTCCCCCTGGAAGGTAGTCACCTTGTCAGGGGCAGGCTCTTCATCTGCTTCTTCCTGAACTTCTCCCCCTAAAATAGGACCCACTTCCTCTAAGATATTCTCCCCCTTCTTGACCTTGCTGGTCAGTGAGGTTAAGAATTCCTTTGTAACCATGGAGGAAGAAATAAACTCTTTGAGGCTCTAAATTTTTTTGTGAAAACTTAATAACTCACCCTCTATCTGTGAGTATTTCTTGTCAATTTTCCTGGCCTGAGAGGCCACTTGATCTGCAAAAGTTGAGGAGGCAATGGCCACTGCTTTGGAGATGATTTGCTCAATATCAATGGGAGGATGAGCTGGAGGTTGAGGTGATGAAGGGAAGTCTTCTTGAATGGGAGAGAGAGGATTGTAGACATCATGTGAGAAATGGATTGAAGGTGGAGGTGGTTTGGATGGAAGTAGAAGGGTTTGTAAAGAAGATGGTTCATGTGGAGAAGTGGAAGGGATCTGTTGTTGTTGTTGTTGTTGTTGCAGTGTTTGTTGAAGTTGTTGTTGTTGTTGTTGAAATGAGGCTGGTGTATCTTCTTGATGGGGCTCTGGAATAGTGTCCATTGGGGAAGAATCATCCCCTGGGGGATCTGGAATAATCTCCCAATTTGACTCTAGAGGAGGAGGATATGGAGGAGGAAAAGATGGGGCCTGAGCAGGCTTCAAGATTTTCCTTGACCATTTTGAGAAGATCCCAATATTGATCCGCTTTCCAAGAGGAATGGGCACTCCTTTTGACTTGTAGACACTAGGGAAGTGCTAGAAGAGCACCTGGCTCATTATTCTCATGTATGCATTCTCCTTGTGAGAATACTTTTGAGCTATCAGTTTTAATAGACATCTGCCCCAATTGATCTTCTTTTTCAAAACAAGAGCTCCCATTATTTGCAATTGCTTCTTGGGGATAGCATCATGTGCTGATATTTTACATGGCAGCACTTTTCCTACAATATCTGCAAGGAATCTATATTCCTCCCCAAGATCAATCTTCTTAAGATTGATGGGCTTATCTTTCTTGAACTGCGTAGTGTTCAAGGCCTTCTTAATCTCATCTCCTGTTAATTCATCTGACTCATTCCCAGAAGGAAGATCAAATGTTTGGGAGAGAATCTCCTAAGATATGCTGATGTCTTGACCAGATATTGTCCCTTGAAGAAAACCACCATCTACCACTAAAACGGTGTCCTTGAATTATGTTAGTTCAATATCCCTGATCTTGCATCTTGTGGAGATCAGCTTTGTTAGTCCAGCATTACGAAAAAGACCAAGGATGGCCTTGAAACTTTTTGCTGCAGCATTGAAGGACTCTATGTCCACATCAAATCCTGAGTTCACCTTTGGTGGAGCCATTTGATTTTGGGTACCTGCAAAGACACAGAAAGCGAGAGAGAGAAAGAGGCACGGGAGACCTGGAGAGCAAGATAATTCGAAAGCGCAAGTGTTTCGACACAGTAATTGCTTAAAGTAGATGAATCGTCGCTACTTAGGGTTTATGTCGATGTACCGTCGATATTACTTATTATTTGGTGCGCAAAGCTGTGTTGAGATTGCTTCTAGAAGCAATTCTGCGCGTGATGCGCAAATCTCGCACACCGATATAGGCGGTAGCTAGATTGCGGCACGAAACGGCAGTGTACCGATCGTTCAAGTAATATAAAATGGGAATGAATCCCCAAGTATCGATCTCAAAGGAACACGGTAAGGTGGAGCTATCTATCGAGGAAGGACTTGAGATTGAAGTCCTTTAAGTCGGATGGATGCGGAAGGGGGTGATTTGGTTTGTGGAAAATGTTGAAATTATTGAAGTGGAAGTGGAGGAGGCTTTTGGACCTGGGCGGTCTGGGAAGAGACCGGGCGGTCTGGCGTGACCGCACGGTCTGGCAGTCTGACAATGGCGGTCTGTTCTATTGGTCAGCTGCAGCTTCCAGGGTTGACCGCTGGTCTGGTCCAAGGGCTGCTGGAGGAGGAGGTCGTGCGGTCTGGCTATGACCGCATGACGGGTGATCTTCCTCAGGGTCGCGCGGTCTGTCTCTGACCGCGTGACAAGTTGTTCTCTTCAAGGACGTGCCGGTCTGGCATGACCGCACGGGTTGGCTCTTGAATCCGGTCTGGTGGCTTTCCAGAGGGTTCTGAAGGAGTTCGCGGACTAAGTCATTCTTAGTCGCGCGGTCTCAGTTCGCGGTCTCAGGAGGAGACCAGGAGGGCGAGTTGGCTGTGTTTGCGGTCTCAGGCGAACACAGGTGGTGGGTGA
This sequence comes from Dactylorhiza incarnata, assembly GCA_033032865.1. Taxonomy (NCBI): domain Eukaryota; kingdom Viridiplantae; phylum Streptophyta; class Magnoliopsida; order Asparagales; family Orchidaceae; genus Dactylorhiza; species Dactylorhiza incarnata. Next base: position 17,188,937 of record JAWHQI010000004.1, on the reverse strand, counting down.
CTTCTAGGCGGTCTGGCGATCTCCGTATGGAGTCGTGTTCAGACTAAGGGAGTAGCGATCTCCCGCGGTCTGGAGTGAAGTCGGCGCTCACCAAAATGAAGCAGGAGGGTTGCGGTGATCGCGCGGGTTGACCGGTAAGGTCGCGCGGTCTGATGGGTGGTGACTCTATCTCATAGGGTGGTGACTGGATCAGGTCTCACGCCTATAAATAGGGAGCCACTGTTGCAACAATGAGAACACACCAAGTGTAAGCTGAGTTCGTGTCTTTCTTGCGGTCTGTGTTTTCTGACCGGGCGGTCTCTGATCGAATTCTTCTTGTGCAGCTTCTGCGGATAGTGCGGGCAGCAGCGATCACCTCTTCCTCTGAAAGTGTTCGGGCGGTCTGCGGCTTGGAGTTGTGTTGCTAGAGTTTGGGAAGATCAGGAGGTCGAAAGAAGGGAGCGGTCTGTGCAGCGGTTTGGTGGTGGTCTGAGGTCGGCAGGGTGTTGCGGTCTAGCAACAGGAGGAGATCGCAAGGGAGTTCGCGCGGTCTGTGCAAGAGAGGTCGCGCGGGTTGTGCGGTCTGAAGTCTTTCAGTATTCTTCTCTGTATTGGTTCTGGAGTGTTGTGCTGACGAAATCATGTCTCGTCAAGCATGTCTTGCCCTGTAACTGAAGTTAGAAAATCAATAAAGATCAATTGTTTGCTCCAAATTGTTTCTGGTTGTTTTGGCTTGTAACTCTAGTTGTTATTCCTGCTTGCTCTCACAAGGTCCGAAAAATTTCACATGGTATCAGAGGGAGGTTGGAGTGGTTAGAGCAGTGAATAACTTAGAGTAGCCATCGCCTTTGTGAAGAAGGAACCAGAGGGAAAACAATGGAAGGCGGATTTGCAAGAGGTCTTGGGATTGATATGCTTACTTCGACCAACTTTAAGAAGTGGAGGTCATGTATGCAGAGCTATCTTCTAGGGGAGGACCTCTGGGAGGTTGTTGGAGGAGATGCAACTGAAGAGGTGAAGGCAATGGAAGCAGGTGATAATGGTCCGGCTGTGAGGGCGTGGAGAAAGACCAATGCTAAAGCCGAGTTCACCTTGAAGCGTGCCATTTCACCGGAACTATTTGATCACATCTTAGGGTGTGGATCAGCTGCCGAGATCTGGAGAGCCCTGGATGGGCTGTTTAACAAGAAGAATGTGGCGAGGCTGCAGTTCTTGGAGAATGAGCTGGCAAGGTCGGCTCAGGGTGATCTTTCTATCTCAAACTTCTTTCTGAAGATGAAGAACCTCTGCGCTGAGATATCAGCACTGGATCCTGATGAGCCAATTTCTGAGGCGAAGGTGAAGAGGCACATCATCCGCGGCTTGCGGAAGGAATATGTGGCCTTTGTGACGTCGGTACAGGGATGGGCAAATCAGCCGTCTCTGCTAGAGCTGGAGAATCTGCTAGCTTCGCAGGAAAGTCTGGCAAGGCAGATGGAGGGAGTGTCAGTGACTGGGGGAGACGGCGAGGTGCTCTTCTCAGGGAAAAAGAAGAAGTGGGAGAAGAAGAAAAAGATCGCGGGAGGCTATGGGCCTTCAACTTCTGGACAGCAGGAAAGGGGGTATGCTCCCAAGGCTGACGGGAAGAAGAAGGGGGAAGGTCCGAGATGCTTCAAGTGCGGGAAGGTTGGGCACTTCAAGAAGGAATGCCCAGTTGTTACTCAATCGGGGCATGTTGCTGGAAAGATGGAAGTGGAGGCCAGGCACATTGATGGAGGATGGGGAGGAGCCTTCTCGGCTTCGGTTGAAGCCTCGGCTACTATCAACTATCAAGAGGACTGGATCGTGGACTCGGGGTGTGGTCATCACCTCACCGGAGATGAGTCGAAGCTTTCATCAGCACAACCCTATACAGGTAACAATGCTATCATCACCGCTGATAATACTGTGCATCCAGTCGAGAAGGTGGGGGTTGTTTCTTTGGGTAGTGATAGAGGGCCACTTACCTTGAAGAGTGTCTATCATGTGCCCGGGATGAAGAAAAACCTCTTCTCCGTGACCAACGCTGTTGACGCTGGGTATCACGTTCTGTTCGGCCCGACAGAAGTGAAATTTCTGCGAAATGTAGAGGCCGTAAAGGCCGAGGTCGTCCATGTCGGGAGACGGGCAAAGGACTTGTTTGTTTTATCAACAAGTTCCTACGTCGACAAGATGAAGACGAATGATGGTGTCGTGATATGGCATGAGAGGTTGGGGCACGTAGGGATGGACAAGCTGAAAGCTATGGCGGTGAGAGGTCTGGTCAAGGGCCTGCCAAGTCTATCTTCCTACGGAGAAGGTCATGTTTGTGCGGGATGTCAGTTCGGCAAGTCTCATCGACTACCATTTGACAAGTCACAGACAAGGTGTAGTCAGCCGTTGGAGTGCATCCATGGTGACTTGATGGGACCTACTGCTACCCCAAGCCTCGGAGGCAGCAGGTATATGCTGGTGCTGATCGATGATTACACCAGATATGTCTGGGTTTATTTCCTGAAGGAGAAGGCGGAAGCGTTTGCCAAGTTTGTGGAGTTCAAGGAGCTCGTGGAAGGTCGGCTGAATCTGCGGATCAAGAAGCTGAGGACGGACAACGGAGGAGAGTTCACCTCTGCTGAGTTCTCCAGTTTTTGCAGGAAGGCAGGCATCCGGAGGGAGCTTACTTGTGCATATACTCCACAGCAGAACGGTGTTGCAGAGCGGAAGATCCGTCATCTGACGGAGACCTGCAAGTGTTGGCTGCATGCCAAGAGTATCCCAAAGTCCTTCTGGGCGGAGGGAATGTCTTGTGCTGCTTACGTCATCAACAGGATGCCTCTGAGCCCCATCAACATGTTGACCCCGCATGAGATGATGTTCAAGGAGAAGCCAAGCGTGGCACACCTTCGGGTGTTCGGTTCCACTTGTTACGTGCACATCCCTGATGCTCTTCGGACAAAGCTAGAAGCGAAGGCTAGGAAGCTAGTCTTTGTGGGATACGATGAGAGGAAGAAAGGGTGGAAGTGCATGGACCCGGAGACGCGGAGATTTGTTGTATCTCGCGACGTCGTGTTCGATGAGGTGACATCTTACAAGGGGTCTTCTGGTGTGGAGCTACCAGAAAGCAGGGTGGAAGTGCCGGAGAAAGCTGTGGAAAATCTTCAGGTGGAGCTACCTGTGTCACCAGGTGGTCCATCTCCTTCTAGTTCCGAGACGGGGGCTTCTGGTTCAGGGAGCAGGGGGAGCAATGCTCCTAGCACGTCTGGAAGAGGAGCTAGGGAAGAAGCAGCTGGAGATGAAGCGGTTCAGGCTAAGGAGCTGAGGAGGTCGAAGCGAGCGATCATCGCCCCTGATCGCTATGCAGGAGGAAACGCAGTGAGCTTCGTCTCATGTTTCTTCGCTGGTCCCTTGGATGAGAGGGAGCTGTCGAGCTTTGAGAAGGCCCAAGGTGTGAAGGAGTGGGATGTTGCGATGCAAGAAGAGATGGCAGCTCTCGAGAAGAATGAGACCTGGTCTCTTGTGCCCAAGCCGAAGGGCATCGCTCCTGTGACATGCAAGTGGGTCTACAAGCTGAAGAAGAAAGCTGACGGCAGTATCGAGCGTTACAAGGCTCGTCTTGTAGCTCGGGGGTTCTCGCAGCAATACGGTGAAGACTATGATGAGACATTCAGTCCGGTGGCAAAAATGACTTCAGTTCGGTTCATCATTGCCTTGGCGGCGTTCAGTGGATGGGAGATTTGGCAGCTCGACGTCAAGAACGCTTTCTTGTACGGCGAGATTGACAAGGACATCTTCATGGTCCAGCCACCAGGTTTTGTGTCTGAAGATTTTTTGGAGCATGTCTGCAAGCTGAAGAAGGCCCTGTATGGGTTGAAGCAAGCGCCGAGGGCGTGGTACGGGAAGATCGCAGAATATCTCCTATTCTGTGGATTTGTTGCTTCAGACTCAGACTCAAGCTTGTTCGTCAAGAAGAGCGGGGAGCTTCAAGTCATCGTGCTGTTATACGTCGACGATATGATCGTGACGGGGAACTCGAAAGAGGAGGTAGCGCAGCTTCGGGCCGAGCTGTCTATCAGGTTCGAGATGAAGGACTTAGGTGAGCTTCACCATTTCCTTGGTCTTGAGGTGCAGAGGAAGGAAGGTGGAGTGCTGGTGACCCAGGCCGGCTATGCGGAGCGAATCGTGGAGCGATTCGGCATGAAGGAAGGGAAGTGCACTTCCACACCTCTGGAGAAGGCTATGAAGCTTCGGAAGGATGAGGGGAGGATCATGCAAGATCCGTTGGTGTTCCGAGCTCTAGTTGGGAGCTTGATTTATCTGACGATCACGAGGCCGGATATTGCATATGCAGTAGGCAGGGTGAGTCGGTTTATGGCGGAACCACGAGTACCTCATCTGCTAGCGGCCAAGAACATTCTGAAGTATGTCAAGGCGACCTCGGACATGGGTCTCCTGTACCGGAGGGATGCGGGCTTCGAAGTGCATGGTTACATGGATGCTGATTACGGGGGAGATTCGGATGATCGGAGGTCGACATCTGGATTCGTCTTCATGGCGGGCCCTACGGCTATATCATGGTGCAGCAAGAAGCAGGATTCCGTGTCAGTCTCTACCACGGAAACGGAATACAAGGCTTCGGCCTTGGCAGCTCAGGAAGCCATCTGGCTTAGGAGGTTGGTAGGAGACGTCCACAAGGAGGTTCGGGAGCCGACTCCGCTACGCGGTGACAACGAGAGTGCTCTCAAACTGGTAACCAATCCAGTTTGTCACGCGAGGACCAAGCATATTGAGATCGAGCATCACTTCATACGGGAGAAGGTGCTGGAGGGATCTCTTTCGGTCGAGCATGTGCGGAGTGCGGACAATGTCGCAGACATCTTCACAAAGGCGCTGGCAAAGGGGGCGTTCACACGGCTAAGGGAACTACTTGGGCTAGTTTCCACTTCCCACTTCAAGGGGGAGTGTTGAAATTATTGAAGTGGAAGTGGAGGAGGCTTTTGGACCTGGGCGGTCTGGGAAGAGACCGGGCGGTCTGGCGTGACCGCACGGTCTGGCAGTCTGACAATGGCGGTCTGTTCTATTGGTCAGCTGCAGCTTCCAGGGTTGACCGCTGGTCTGGTCCAAGGGCTGCTGGAGGAGAAGGTCGTGCGGTCTGGCTATGACCGCATGACGGGTGATCTTCCTCAGGGTCGCGCGGTCTGTCTCTGACCGCGTGACAAGTTGTTCTCTTCAAGGACGTGCCGGTCTGGCATGACCGCACGGGTTGGCTCTTGAATCCGGTCTGGTGGCTTTCCAGAGGGTTCTGAAGGAGTTCGCGGACTAAGTCATTCTTAGTCGCGCGGTCTCAGTTCGCGGTCTCAGGAGGAGACCAGGAGGGCGAGCTGGCTGTGTTTGCGGTCTCAGGCGAACACAGGTGGTGGGTGACTTCTAGGCGGTCTGGCGATCTCCGTATGGAGTCGTGTTCAGACTAAGGGAGTAGCGATCTCCCGCGGTCTGGAGTGAAGTCGGCGCTCACCAAAATGAAGCAGGAGGGTTGCGGTGATCGCGCGGGTTGACCGGTAAGGTCGCGCGGTCTGATGGGTGGTGACTCTATCTCATAGGGTGGTGACTGGATCAGGTCTCACGCCTATAAATAGGGAGCCACTGTTGCAACAATGAGAACACACCAAGTGTAAGCTGAGTTCGCGTCTTTCTTGCGGTCTGTGTTTTCTGACCGGGCGGTCTCTGATCGAATTCTTCTTGTGCAGCTTCTGCGGATAGTGCGGGCAGCAGCGATCACCTCTTCCTCTGAAAGTGTTCGGGCGGTCTGCGGCTTGGAGTTGTGTTGCTGGAGTTTGGGAAGATCAGGAGGTCGAAAGAAGGGAGCGGTCTGTGCAGCGGTTTGGTGGTGGTCTGAGGTCGGCAGGGTGTTGCGGTCTAGCAACAGGAGGAGATCGCAAGGGAGTTCGCGCGGTCTGTGCAAGAGAGGTCGCGCGGGTTGTGCGGTCTGAAGTCTTTCAGTATTCTTCTCTGTATTGGTTCTGGAGTGTTGTGCTGACGAAATCATGTCTCGTCAAGCATGTCTTGCCCTGTAACTGAAGTTAGAAAATCAATAAAGATCAATTGTTTGCTCCAAATTGTTTCTGGTTGTTTTGGCTTGTAACTCTAGTTGTTATTCCTGCTTGCTCTCACAAGGTCCGAAAAATTTCACAGAAAATAAAGGAAAATAACTAAAACTACTCCTATGCAATGTCGTTATGCAATGCTTCGCTTGGCGGGATGGAGACTAGGCAGGCCTTGAGCGCGCTGATTTGCAAGGGCGAATGGAGGAGTAGGCTAGCGGAATTGAACTGTACAGGCCTTGAGCGCACTGCTTCGTTAGGCGAATGGATTACACGGGACGCTATGCCACGCTTCACTAGGCGGATGGGCGAGTAGGCATGCAGAGTGAGGGTCGCAAGCACCTCGTCGACAAGCACGCCACTAGCAATTGCTAGTGCGGCACACGAACGTGACGGCGGAATGGAAAATGGATGGCGGCGCACCTCATACACACATATAAACGAAAAGATACATTCATATAGACATGAAATAACTTTATAAAACAAGGTCTATACTGCTCATCATCAAATAATAAAGGATCTAACTATTACAACACAAAATACAAAGAAAGAGAAAGTAAGGAATCGACCGAATCCGAAGTCTTGTTGAGGGTTCACGGATGGAATCGCTGGGTTGTCAATCCGCGTCCAAGCTCGGTCCTCGACTGCGTCCGGGGTAGAGAAGGCTGTCACTACCCTCCAATGGCCCGTCTTCTTCGTGTCACGATCCGGCAGCACAACCTAGCTTCCTTCTCTTTGAATGATGGCGGATGAAGAGCTGGATCCTTCTCCTTGAAGCTTAAGGATGATGGAGGAGGCCTAGGGCCAAGCCCTGATGGAGTGGTGGAAGGGGTACCGAGCTGGAGCTCCTTTTGCGGCGGAAAAAGCGGAACAAGTACGATCTCCCGGACTAGGGCAGAGAACTGCGCTTTTATAGAAAAGAGTCAAAAAAATGGTCACGCACGGTCGAACGCACGACCGTGCATAGACCATGCGATATTAATTATAATGACAGCGCAGGAAGATGACCTGGACCGCCCGTGCAATTTACTCACGCACGGGCAAATCCGCCCGTGCGTCAAAACGCACGGGTAAATTCAGAAAAGGGGAAAAACAAGGCCAAACAGGGAGAGCGTGCGATTCCTTCACGCACGGGCGCTACCCGTGCGCAGAGACGCATGATTAACGACAGATCATCACTTTCCTCCTCAGCAAAGAGCGCACGACCGTAACCGACCGTGCGCCATCATAACGCACGACCGTGCGATATGCACGGACATGAACTTAGGCTGAAACTGATGAAATATCCACCTGCATTAGCCACAACAAAGCTGGGAATAACCTTCCAGCACAGGAAATAAAGCACGAAAAGACTGAGGAGCACGCTGTGCTTACCCTCAACACTAAAACAAGCAAACACACACCACTACGGGCCTATAAGTGCACTTAGCAAGGAATAACAATTATGAACTAAAACATGCCTAAAGTGAAGTGCAAAAATTAGAAATACGGCCCAGATCAGCTCATAAATGTATATATAAATGGGACTGATCTCACCCCCAGACTTACCTGTTTGCGCGTCCCGAGCGAACAAATCCAACGGAGTATGAAAAAGGTAGCTAGTGTAGAAAATTGCAAAGAAATAGTAAGATGCGAAGTATCATACGCATGCACATCAAAATTCTGTAAAAGAAGATTCTAACTATACTAACTAATTTACAATAGTATAAATGCGTAAATAGAGATTTATTTGTACTCAGATGGTGAATCGTGAAGAATTTATGGGGTCGTGCCCAGTGTGAAAGTAAACAAGCCACTCAGGAGGGTGCTGTGAAAGACCGGAATTAGGGAATAACTATGTTGAAATCCATCAACGACGAGAACCATAAGTTTACCCGGTTACACTCTCTCCACGGCGCTAGCAAACTCACAAGTTAAATCAATAGGACTTTCCGGTTATAATGGGGCTTAGGTTACGGTATGATATTCAATGATAAACGAGGCGGCTAAGCAACCCAATTAAGTCACAAGATAACGCTGAACCAAAACAAGACCAAGACGATGCTAGTGTGACACACCCCCAGACTTAGCTTGAAAACTGGGTGTACACACAGCCTACTCCAGCAAATACCAACTGAATTTTCTATTACGCTTGAGGGGATTTCTTTTCATTCTAATTTTTTTTTCAGATTTTTCTTTCAACTTCATTTTTTTCTTTTTCTTTTTCTTTTATCCCCGGTTGGTTTACAAAAAGGAGTTCAGCAAATAATATAGATTTTTCTTTCACATCGCAAAGGTTCCAAACATCACATCCAAATATGAAACGTAATTTCAGTTAACTTATTACTTGGTTGAGATAAAAGGATAAGCTTCAGGCTTTGGTGATTGAAAGAGGAGCTGAAACAAAGGAGCGGTAGGCACAAACTTGGCTTGCAAAAGTAAGCGCATAGGTCAAGGAAAACAAGGCTCAAACTAGCCAAATAAAATGGCCTACATCACGTTTAACAAAATGAGTTGCTCTCACCCATGCTTCAAGAGTCGCTTGGGGAAAGTTCTTAGCCCACGAGAAAGGTAAACCTTCCTTTCGACTCGAGCAACACACAACTAGCGCTCGACTACACACAACACCGTGCTACCGCAAATTTCAGTCACATTTACCAAATGAGTAAAATAAATGAAAGACTACGCAAGAATACTAATTGTAAATTAAAAGCATAGAGATAATCTAATTTTATTCACATTTTATGGAATCATGCGGATGCGACTAGAGCACTACAAGAGTCAACATCGCACTCCGAATTGCAATTCCTAAGCTAACATCCTATTTCATATTCCAACCAAAATAAGTATGAACGGAAACACACATACAAGTGAGTGCGCTCTCAAGTGGGTGCTTTGTGTGCAGACAAAATGAACAAAAATAATTGAATTAAGACTTCTAGCATGCTAAATAAATGTGCACGTGAGTGGGTACACAAAAATATCTCCCCCAGACTTAAACTATGCATTAAGATATTCTAAAACAAAGTTAGGGGAAGAGGGTACCCTTTGCTTAGCAAGTAAGCATGTCGGAAGCCTGGAGTGAAGCTCTACAAAGAATCACAACCACCGCCTTCACAAATAGAAAATACCTGCAAGTGGTTGTCTCTGCAAAAGCAAACCAAAATAACACCTAACTAACTCGTTAGAGTAGGAGATAAAATAAAAGACAAGAAAAAGTAAGATAACTACTGGGGTTATTGCCATCCCAGCACGACATATTCAGGAAGGTGGGGGTCTTAGCTAATGGGAGTATAGAAAGAGAAGTGGACAGGCAGCTGTTCCAATTCCCGTGTCGGTAACGGGTACCGATACGGTGATAGAGCCACTACTCCTCTACCTAAATAAAAATACCTGCTAGACACATGTAGAGGAGAGAGAAAGAAAGAGGTGGAGGGAGAGTCCTCCACTCTACTTTCACCAAAATAAATTTCCTTGCTTAGCAAGGTGTCGTCTTCGGGAGGCAGCAGGAGGGGAATACAATACATGGCATGTCTTCTGTGGAGGGGATATTAACCTCCTCACACAAGAAGCTGTGCGCATCATTGAATGGTGCAATTTGCACCACCTCCTGCATAACCTGTGAAGGCTCAACCTGCATAGGCTCGGAAAGGGAAGGGGCATCAAGAAATAAAAGAGACGAATAACATAAAGAATCAAAAATAGGGAGAGTGGTCCCGGTCTCACTCCCATTAGGATGGGAAAGTAAAATAATGTTGGCATTGTTGACAATGCCGCAAGGTTCGGTGGGATCAATGGTGGCCTTCTCCAGGAATTACACTTCCTCCACCGGTGTTGAGGAAACATCCTCTTCACCTAGAAGGTTGTACTCCTCCATAGGAATAAGCTCAACACAAAGATCGTCTGCCTCCTCTTGCGACGCATCCTCAATAAATGTAATAGAATGCACAATAGGGGGAGGAATAGGGCTTGATAAAGAATCAAGCACCGGTTCCTCACAAAGAATCGAATCAATGCATGGCGATATATGTACAGGGGAGATGGGCTCTGCAATGGCAGAGTCTAGATCAGCCACACATCTGGTGACTGTGTCCACATCATTCCCTTCAAAACTTGAAGGTGAAATGGGAACATAACCAGATGTTGAAGGTGTGCTGCCAGAAGTAGGAGTCGGGACGATTTGGATACCCGGCTCATCATCCTCATCCATTTGGCGAAGGAATGCAGCACAATCCTTCAAGGCATGGTCCATGCTCCGACAAAACAAACACGGTTTTGCATTTTTCTTCGGCTCAAATTGAACCGGAGATGAATGCGAAAAGGGAATGTGCGGTGCGGACGAGTAGCCATAGGACTTATGCACACCATATGGAGTACCAGGTGAAGTCGGTGCTCCATATACTGGGCGTTGAGTGCTAGGGTTACTATCTCCCTTTGGACATCTATCACTAGCATGAGATATATCTCCACAAAAACGGCAACGAATATTAAACGATCCCACATAGTGCGAAGATAAAAATGATTCAAAATAAAGAGAACTAGTGTGCACAATACTACACCTAATAATATTTACTAAAGCAACCTAATAAAAATAGGAAAACAGAATAAGAAGAAATAAAGAAAAAGAATGCAATACACAAATGGAAGGGCTTCTTTCTCAGATTCTCCCTCTCCAGAAAACTCACACGACTGTGTTCCCCGGCAACGACACCAAAACCTTGATACGCAAATCTCTCACAGCGCTATAGGCGGTAGCTAGATTGCGGCACGAAACGGCAGTGTACCGATCGTTCAAGTAATATAAAATGGGAATGAATCCCCAAGTATCGATCTCAAAGGAACACGGTAAGGTGGAGCTATCTATCGAGGAAGGACTTGAGATTGAAGTCCTTTAAGTCGGATGGATGCGGAAGGGGGTGATTTGCTTTGTGGAAAATAAAGGAAAATAACTAAAACTACTCCTATGCAATGCCGTTATGCAATGCTTCGCATGGCGGGATGGAGACTAGGCAGGCCTTGAGCGCGCTGATTCGCAAGGGTGAATGGATGAGTAGTCTAGCGGAATCGAACTGTGCAGGCCTTGAGCGCACTACTTCGTTAGGCGAATGGATTACACGGGCCGTTATGCCACGCTTCACTAGGCGGATGGGCGAGTAGGCATGCGGAGTGAGGGTCGCAAGCACCTCATCGACAAGCACGCCACTAGCAATTGCTAGTGCGGCATATGAACGTGACGGCGGAATGGAAAATGGATGGCGGCGCACCACATACACACATATAAACGAAAAGATACATTCACATAGACATGAAATAACTTTATAAAACAAGGTCTATAGTGCTCATCATCAAATAATAAAGGATCTAACTATTACAACACAAAGTACAAAGAAAGAGAAAGTAAGGAATCGACGGAATCCGAAGTCTTATTGAGGGTTCACGGTTGGAATCACTGGGTTGTCAATCCGCGTCCAAGCTCGGTCCTCGACTGCGTCCGGGGTATAGAAGGTTGTCACTACCCACCAATAGCCTGTCTTCTTTGTGTCACGATCCGGCAGCACAACCTAGCTTCCTTCTCTTTGAATGATGGCGGATGAAGAGCTGGATCCTTCTCCTTGAAGCTTAAGGATGATGGAGGAGGCCTAGGGCCAAGCCCTGGTGGAGTGGTGGAAGGGGTACGAAGCTGGAGCTCCTTTTGCGCCGGAAAAAGCAAAACAAGTACGATCTCCCGGACTAGGGCAGAGAACTGCGCTTTTATATAAAAGAGTCAAAAAAATGGTCACGCACGGTCGAATGCACGACCGTGCGTAGACCGTGCGATATTAATTATAAAGACAGCGCAGGGAGACACCTGGACCGCCCGTGCGATTTACTCACGCACGGACATATCCGCCTGTGCGTCAAAACGCACGGGTAAATTCAGAAAAGGGGAAAAAACAAGGCCAAACAGGGAGAGCGTGCGATTCCTTCACGCACGGGCGCTGCCCGTGCGCAGAGACGCACGACTAACGACAGATCATCAGTTTCCTCCTCAGCAAAGGGCGCACGACCGCAATTGACCGTGCGCCATCATAACGCACGACCGTGCGATATGTACAGACATGAACTTAGGCTGAAATTGATGAAATGTCCACATGCATTAGCCACAACAAAGCTGGGAATACCCTTCCAGCACAGGAAATAAAGCACGAAAAGACTAAGGAGCACGTTGTGCTTACCCTCAACACTAAAACAAGCAAACACACACCACTACGGGCCTATAAGTGCACTTAGCAAGGAATAACAATTATGAACTAAAACATGCCTAAAGTGAAGTGCAAAAATTAGAAATACGGCCCAGATCAGCCCATAAATGTATATATAAATGGGACTCATCAGCACGCGCTGCTATATCGACGTTGCGTTGACTAGTACTCGACGTAGCTTTGAGATTATTCAGAGACCATACGTCGATGTAGTCCTGTCGACGTTAGGTCGATTTCCAATCGATGTGACTTCGAATTTAATCAGCAATTATTAAGTCGACGTATGCGTCGATAAGAACTTGACGCTGCGTCGAATTCTACTCGAATTGTCTGCTCTATGTGCTTCTCGACGCTGGCGTCGAGTAGAAGTCAATGGTGCGTCGACTTCTATTCGACGCACCTCTTAATAAACATATCTATTACTTTTTGAAAATCCTTGCTGTTTTTTCCCAGAAATTTTACTTATTTAAAATAGATGATAATATGATTTGTGTTCCTTATTCATGACCTACATAATTCTCCTCACTCCATTTTCTCCTGAGTGAGACCTTACCTTTACCTGCACAGGTAACTCAAACATTAGAAGGGACCTAGGTTACCTTGGGCCCTTTGGTTTTACCATTGTAGGGTTCAATGAAAGAATAGAAGGGTCTTTCATGATACCCTTTGGGATGATAGGGAATGGATTTCCCAAACCTCTTGTTTTGATGCTTTAGATGAGTATAGAATATATCTAAATGCAAAAGATCAGCATAGTGTCTTATTATCTTAGATTTTGTTTGTACTTTCAGGTGATTGTTATTTGACTTCTCTAAATGATTCTTGCCTAGGGTTTTTTCCCTTTTACTTAGGTTTGCCTTTTTAGGTTTGTCTATCCTATTTGGATGATTGTTCTCTCCACCCTTGGGTAATGCACTCTTCTCACTAGATTGATATTCACTAGATCTAACAAATGGCACTGGATTTTTCCAGGCTGGTTTCCTAGATGTTTCTGTGCTAGTGGAGGGCTCTGCTCCTAATCTTAGGTGATTAAATCTCATAAAGAGATTTTCAGTGATATCCTTGAGCTTCTGACTCCTCCCATTGAGTGACTCCTCAAAGGCCTTTGCCTTTGCTAGCTCCTCTTTTAGATTTGTATTTTCCTCTCTAAGATTAATCAACTCTAACTCTTTATCATTAATTTCTTTTGTTAGGTTTTGATTAGTTAGATGCATTTCATTTTTCTTAAGGTCCTCTAGTTCAGTTCTAGCTATGTCTAGTTCTTTTTTGACCCTAAGATGCTCAATGCAGAAATCTTTAAAGCATGATTTAAAATCTTCTGAAGTAAAATCAAATTCATCAAAGACAGATGATACCTGATCATTTTCTTCATCTGATACCATCCCAAGAGCCATCATGCAGGCTGCTACTGCTTCTTCTTCATCCTCACTTTCAGATGATGAGGAGTCTACTTCTGCTTCAGAATCACTCCAAGTCTCAGCAATAAAACCTTTGGCTTTCTTCTTGTCCTTTCCTCTGAAGAACTTCTTCTTCTCTTCCTTGCTGTTGCTTTTCTCCCTTTGCTCTTGTGGGCAGTCAGGAGCAATGTGCCCTGGTTTGTTGTAGGTATAGTAGATAACCTCCTTCTTTGGAGTCTCATCATACCTGGTCCATGAGTCCCTTTCTCTTCTCTTTGAGTCCTCAGTCTTCACCCACTTCTTGAATCTCTTTGCCAGCAGACTGAACATTTCATCCTCAGGAGTGGAGGACTCCCCTTCAGTAGCTTCGAGAGCAAGGGACCTTTGAACAGGGGCTGGAGAGGTCTCCCTTTTTTCAGCCTCAGCCCTATTTTTCAGAAGCATCTCATAGGACTTAAGCTTTCCTAGCAAAGCTTCAATTGAGATTTCTCCGTGGCATCTGGATTCTCGGATTGCCCAGATCCTTGAGTCCCATGAGCTAGGGAAGCACATGAGAATCTTATCAATAATTTTAGTCAAGGATATTTCCTTGTCTAAGCCTCTGAGCTCATTAATGATAAGACTGGATCTGTCATACATATTGGCAACAGATTCTTCAGCCTTCTTTTGAAAGTTCTCATACTGGGATATGAGAAGGGACTTTTTGTGCTTTCTTTCATCAGCACTTCCCTCCACCATTGTGGTGAGTGAACCCAGATCTCCTTTGCTGATTGGCATTCAGCAACCTTCTGGAAGATGTCATCTGACATTGTTGACACTAAAATATTCATGGCCTTGGCATCACATGCCTTGACCTTCTTCTCAGCCTCTGTCCACTCCTTCCTTGGGACAGCCTCAATTGTTGAGGTTTCTCCTTCCTTTTGTCTGACTGGAGCAGGAGGACATGTGAGAAGAACATTATATATGTCTTCATCAATTGAATTCATATAAAGTCTTATCCTGGCCTTCCAGAGTGTGAACTTATTTAAGTTACACACTGGAGGTCTTGTGGAAGCATAATCCTTAGTACTCATTTTCTTTATAAAATATATTTATAGAAAATAAATAAGAGTAGGAGGTCTTTTTGATCAAGGTGTTAGCCTCTTAATGATCAACCTCCCTCTGATACCAAATGAAAGTGCACATTGTGCCTCTGAGATTCCTCTAGAGGGGGGTGAATAGAGTTTTAAAATATTTTTATCCTAACTGTGTTTAACAATAAATTACTCTAAGGAGTTATGCTTAACAAAACAGGCAGAATAAAAATGAAGGAAATAAAGTGCAGAATAAAAGACTGGACAGCACAGAAAATCACAGCACAGACACAATGAATTTTATAGAGGTTCCCCAAAATGTGGGTAGTCCTCTCTTCTACCACCGGGTAGGAATGCATGACTGTGCCTGATTATTTTGATCAGGAGACTCTTAGAACTAATAATATTTTGATAAGGAGACCATGAACCACCAGATCTTTTGAGAAGGAGATCTTGAACCACCATATCTTTTGATAAGGAGATCTTGAACCACTGAATCCTTTGAAGAAGGATTAATAAAACTCTTTTACAGAATGAGGAAGAAGAAGGGAGAAGGTTGAAGGAATTCTGTTCTCAGAATTCTTGAAGATGGCTGTATGAAGATCAGCCTATGAGTTGTTTCAAAGGATCTGCACTTGATTAGCCCCTGCTTTTGATAGAGATGTTTTGCAGAAGCTTTGTATTGTCAGATCCTTTCTTCTTCTTCTTCTTCAGATTATGATTTCGCTGCTATGAGATTGTGATGAAGAGCAGCTTTCAGATCCTCTGTTCTATTTGATGAAGAACAGCAGAGCCTTCCTTTCCTTTTTTCTTTTCTCTATAAGAGCTCCTGAGAGAGGGAGAAGATGAAGAAGCCCTGGAAAATGAAGGATACGGCTGATAGTGATTAATGCCTTGTCTGCCTCTGTCTTCTCTTCTCTTTTTATACCTCCTTCTTCAAATTCAAATTCCTTTCCCTTTCTGTTATGACTTGATAAGGTAATCTACTTTTCACTTTCTCTTTCTTTCCTCTTTAATTCTCGGACCGTCCACCTGGAAAGAATATATTTCCAAGAAACCTTTTTGTCTTCTTCTGTAATACTCCTTTCTAATTCAGGCAATTATAAAGTTGTTGGAGAATGGTCTTGAAGGATGTGGGCCATGAAAGAAGGATCAGAAAGACAGCTGAAAAGATATACTTTTACAAACTGAATTCGACGTAGCGTTGGATTCATTTCTTCTCTAATCAACGTAGCTTCGAGTTCTTCTAGGAGCTGCTTCGATTTCATCTGTGCTCCGACTGAACTCTGCTAGTCGACGTTGCATCGATATCTTATCGACGTGTAAATCGTGTTGATCTGTTGGGCTCTAAGCTTCATCTTCTACGTCGAGATGAAGTCGACGTCATGTCGACTTTAGATGACTTCGACAGATAACATCTTCTTCGTCGAGTTGAAGTAGAATCTGCGTTGACTTCTCCAGTTACTCCGACAAGTCCTAGACCTCTACGTTGACATCTATTCGACGTTATGTCGACTTGAGTTACTTCGACAGAGGTGAACCACTTGGACTTCTAGTTAGAGCAGCGTCGATATGGACTCGATGTTGCGTTGAATTCTATTCGACGCAAATGTTAACTTAGCCCAATTTTGCTTCCCTTGATCTGGTCCAGACACCCAATATTGAGTGTGACATCCTAAGATATCTAATGACCATATTACCCTCACTATACAATGGGTAATACACTCCTAGAGATAAAATCACTTTTAAGTAATTTGTTAAGTTAAATCAAAAGGAGTTTTTCCCAACACCTTTTCTGGGGACCCCTACCCCCCTATTTATAGACTAGGAGGCTGCCTAAATGGGTAGCTTTTGAAATCACGGGCTGCCCGGGATCCAGGAGAAGTTATGCAAGGAGAAAGGGGTTACATGTCATACCTTTATCGTGATAGATGGAGAAATCCAGATCGTGTGAACTCGGAGGTAGTTGATGACCTGAACTGATGAGGTCACTAGGCGGTTATATCAATGAGGTCGAGCGATCAGCTAGATAATAATCGGTCTCCCAGATGAGACCGCGCGAACTCCTCTGTTGGTTGACATGGCTATCTTCCGAGCAAAAATAACATATTGTTATAAAGGTGTAGAGGGAAAGTGGACTACCCAATAGATACACTGTCTTGGGTAACCACTATAAACACTTGTGTATTTTCTGTGTGTGTTTGTTATTTTGTGTACTAGCAAAAGTAATTAAGTAAAAATCAAAGAGGCCTATTCACCCACCCCCCCCCCCCCCCTCTAGGTGAATTAGACTACATACCTTTAAACTATCACTTTGGCTTCCATCAACTATCAAGATGATTGGATTGTGGACTCGGGTTGTGGTCATCACCTAACCGGAGATGAGTCGAAGTTCTCTTTTTTGTAGACATACTCAGGTAATGATGCTATCATTACTGCTGATGATATTATACACATACAGTTGAGAAGTATGGTGTAGTTTCTTTAAATGTAGATAGAGGTCCACTCACATTGAAAAGTGTCTATCATGTTCCGGGGATGAAGAAAAACCTCTTCTCGGTGACCAACATTGTTGAAGCTGGCTATCACGTTCTGTTTGGTCCAACAGAAGTGAAGTTTCTTCGAAACGTGTCAGCGGTGAAGGCTGAAGTCACTTATGTTGGAATACGGGTGAAGGACTTATTTGTTCTATCTACAAGTTCCTATGTTGATAAGATGAGGACAATTGATAGCGATGCTATCTGTCATGAAAGATTTGGACATGTTGGGATGGATAAGTTGAAAGCTATGGCGGGGAGAGGCCTCGTGAGAGGCTTGCCTAGTTTGTAATCTTTCGGTGAAGGTTATGTTTGTGTAGGTTGTCAATATGGTAAGGCTCGTCGCCTTCCATTCGACAAATCACAAAGCAGATGCAAAGCACCATTGGAGTGTATTCATGGTGATCTGTTTGGACCTACCAACATTGTCAGTCTTGGAGACAGCAGGTATATGCTAGTCTTGATTGATGACTTCACTAGATATACTTGGGTATATTTTCTGAAGGAGAAGACGGAAGCCTTTGAAAAGTTTGTGGAGTTCAAGGAGCTAGTGGAAGGTCAGCTTAATCTGCGGATCAAGAAGTTCAGAACCGACAATGGAGGGGAGTTTACTTCCAATGCGTTCTTCAACTTTTGCAGAAAGCATGGCATCCGGAGAGAGCTCTATTGTGCTCACACTCCACAATAGAACGGAGTTGCAGAGCGGAAGATCCATCATCTAACGGAGACCTGCAAATGTTGGCTTCATGCCAAGAGTTGTGGCGCCTTTAGGGTGGGGTGAATAAGGGTTTTAAAAACTTATATTATATTTTGTAATACTTGAAATAATCTGTGATTTAGAAGGTGAGAAATCAAACAAACCAAGTGAAATAAAGTAGAGACACATGCTTTATTAATATGAAATATGGTTTTACAAAAGTTGATTTCTATAAAGCTAGAAATCGGTGGCAAATAATAATAAAATCTTTTTGTTTTCTATCCCGACTCGCATCCCCACGAACCGATGGCCCTAGCCTATCCTTCACCGGATTCGGCCTCAAGCCGCTCTAGCCAATCCAACCCCGGATATGGCCTTGAGCACCTCCTAGACCTAACCTAGATCTAGACGCCAACATGAGGCGAATTTCATCCCTAGGTCCTACCCAGACCTAGTCGCCAACATGAGGTGAATTCTCTAACGTTTACAAGGAATATGAAATGATAATAATAAAAACTCCCTCTTGAAGAACTTTTGAAGTTGGAGATGATGATCCGATGTAGAATAAGCATTGTTGAAGTGGACATCGTTTGGATTCGGCGTGAAGAAGTCCTCTTTCAGAAATTTGCGGAGCTTTGGTGGGAGATCAACTTTCGGCCAAATCAGGCTCAAGAATTCTAGCACTCAACCTCTCTCTCTCTAATGGATGTCTGAAACGAGAGAAGAGGGTCCAATTTATAGCCTCAGCGCTAGCGCCAGCGCTACCTCTACCGTCGGCGCTATCCCATATTATGACATATTCGGCGAAGGAGAATCTTCAATCCGAGGAAACATTTTCGGCTTGCCTTCTGTGCTCCGCGCTACCGCCTGCGCTATCCGCTACCACCTAGCGCTAACGCCTTCTATATGTACTCTCGGTATTGCGCTAATCATCGCTAGTGCCGGGCGCTAGGTGCTACTGTCGGCGCTAGTGGGCACGTTGGAATTATTGGCCCAATTTTGGGGGAAATCTTCTTATATCATCCTTGAGTCATATGGACTTTGTTTCCTGCACACTTAAACACACAAGATCAAATACACATAGGATTTGTTATTC
This sequence comes from Dactylorhiza incarnata, assembly GCA_033032865.1. Taxonomy (NCBI): domain Eukaryota; kingdom Viridiplantae; phylum Streptophyta; class Magnoliopsida; order Asparagales; family Orchidaceae; genus Dactylorhiza; species Dactylorhiza incarnata. Next base: position 17,169,842 of record JAWHQI010000004.1, on the reverse strand, counting down.
TCAAACCTAGGCGATGCGGAAGACCATGTTCCAACAAACTCTCCCTTTTGATAATAACAAATCCATTAATGATAAATCAGAGCATTAATATATAAGCATGATGAAACCTACTTGTGTATGTGTGTGAGTGATGACTTAGGATAACTATCGATTTTTATAATTTCTCCCCTTAAATACATGCTCCCCCTAAGTGAATGCTCCCCTAATATGTAAGTTATTATCTTAAGTAATCATGTTAGTTTTCATTTTGATGGCGGATTTTATTTATCATGTTAGTTCTCCCCCTTTTGTTATTAGCAAAAGTGGGTAAGGAAGCAAAACACATAAAAGTTTTGATAATAAGATAAAGGCATGATCGAGCTTTGAGAGAGAAGGAAATGATAAAGAGTTTTAGAATAATTTTCATAGAAATAAATCAGAGTTTTTAGCATAAGTATGTTCATAGAAATAAATCAGAGTTTTTACCTTTAAAAGGAATAATATAGCAGTTACCATGCAAGTCAATAAAAAAATTAGAGTTGAAAACTTGAGATAAGCATGAAAAGAATACAAGGTAAATGTAATGTTGCGGAAGACTTATATAAAAATACAACAAACATCTTTTTGTAAGACATGATGAGTCATAAAATGAAAAAGATGTATTTGTAAATCATTTTTCTTTTAAAAGTTTATCATGAAGTAACCAAGCATGAAAGGGATGTATGAAAAAAAGACTATTACAATGTTATTCTAATTCATAAAGTCAAGACATACAAAACATTGTAGAGAGCATGCTAGGTTATCTAGTGCATTTAGATATAAAGAGTATTATAGAATTAGCATTAGAATCCAATACTCATGAGAAGAAGTGTTATGGAAGATAATGATGTGCACAAAGTGTATTTTGAAAAGATTAAACAAATGTTATAATCAAAAAATACAAGACAAATGTAGAGTAAACTGCACAATAAAACACAAATAAGTTTACTTCCACACACTTTTTATGCACACAAAAAAAATGTACAACTACCAAGGTGTTTTGCACACACAATGCTCATTAAGACTTATCAGGGTGCAAAGTAGTGATTGGGGGATCACACAATTTATTTTTCAGTTTTGTTTTTGATCCGGTGTACATAAGAATAAGTGGTGTAAAAAGAAAAAAAAGTTTGCACAAGACACTTTACTAATCTTTCCAAGGTGCTCAACCTCACAACGCTTATTAAGACTTGTCAGGAGGTTCAAGTAGTGCTTGGTGGAGTTAACTTTGTCAAATTTATTTTATGTTTTTTGTTTTGTACAAAGTTCTCCGATTACACTTGCTTTGCAAACCAATTAGATTTTGAATGTACAACCACTTTTCTTTATATTTAATAGTGCAAATAAATGTAGTGTAGGTAAGATACTTGTGCAATTTTTAATTTATTATACAATTACAATACACTAGCAAGCATCTTTAGATTAAAAAAACACATGTAGACCTAGCCAAAAAGGTGAGTGAAGAGATATCATTATCAACCATAAAACATTTACTCATACTTAGAGGCATGCTAAGCTTGGTTCTACACTACTTTTACAATATAATTGATGCACAAATTAATAGATATATCAAAGCATGATAAGAATAATGTTCAAAGTAGTTTGACAAGATAAATTGGAATATTGTAGAAGTTCTAAAGATAGTTTAAAACATGCTTGATTTTCACAATAAATTTCATACAGTTTTTTTTGTTAGTTTTTGTGTTTTATAGTTTTGTATTTGATTTTTGCATTTAGAAATAGAATTTAAACAAATGAACAAAGAAAAAGGAGTAAAAGAAATATTTTTGTAATTTTGGCTTTTGTAATTTTTTTTAAATTTTTCAAAAATCAATTCAAAACAGAACTGCAAAACTATGTAGTTCATATACTAGAGCATAATTTTAAGTATTTTATAAAATTTTAAAAATACATAAAAACAGAACCAAGCGATACCGCTCGTGCTAACGATAGCGCTGGCGGTAGCGCTGCTTTATTTAATTCCCTTTTCACTTTGTCATTTAGGTCATTGCCTCTCAAGCTCTCCCAAGAAACCCTAGAAGATAATGCAGCCCACGCATAGATCTAAGGTAAAACTTCATCTTTTCTTATGATTTTTGTTTTAAACTTTGATTTTGATGTTAGAGATGAAGATAGTTGAAGATATTTGAAGCTATTAAGTGGTTTTAGATGGTAGATCTTCAATGCTTGATTCTTTTATTTTTGAAGAGAGGAACTAGAACAAATCTTCATCATTTTTATTATTCTTGTTCTAAATATTTTATTTTGATGTTTGTGATGAAGATTTATGAAAAACTTTTGTTTTTGATGATTGATCTAGAAGAAAAAAGTGAATCTTCAATATTTTTATATTTTTTTTTTCATTTTGAATTCTTATGAAGATTTTTAGTTTTGATTTTAGCTTAGATTATGGGGGTTTCTTGGATCTAGCAATTTGAGAAGGTTAGGATTTGGAAATATTTTATATTTAGAGAGATCTTACCATTTCAGATCAGAGAACTAGCGCCGGCGCTACTGAAGGCGCTAGTGCTAGCGCTGGCGCTAGTGATTTTTGCTTAAATTTTAATTTTCTTTTAATGTGGCAGATGGCTCCTGGATCAAAAAAGAAGAAACAAACAGGACTAGCTATGGAGACAGCCATAGTAGGTGTCCCATATTACGTGGAATTTTCCATGCCAAGACAACATCACATCATGCAACTGTTCGCAACCTCCAAAGTGTTGAATGTGTTTCTTTCGGAGGGGTTTTCTTCAGAGTTAGTACGAGAGTTCTATATGAACTTGGAAGACCCATCGCAGACTAATTTGGATGGAGGAGTGCGGCTCAAGTGCAGGGACAAGTGGTTACTATTACTCATGATGATTTGAGGGAGACATTTGGGCTGACCGAGCATCCACATAAGTTGGATGTGGTTGAAAAGTTTCGAGTTGATAGGGATTAGACTCATCTAAATATGGTACTCCACCACAGGGAATGCAGGAATTTGATCCAAACGGTGGGGTCACTTATAGTGGATGCTCTTACAGTACAGGACGTTCTACGCCATACTATCTTGCTGAAATTGGGCGACACTGCGAAGATTACAGCACAGCTTAGTCTTGTCTCGTATTTTATTCTCGAGGAGGAGAGATTCAATGTAGCAGATTTGTTGCTTTCATTGGTTAGATAAACATATAAGTTTTGGGATCCTTCTCCTCAGAGATACAACAATCTCCCGCTCGGTGGCATAATACAGAGGGTTATTCTTCATAGGTACCCTTCTCTTGAGATTGGTTTTTACTTGATAGATTGCTTTCCTCCTATATACAGTACCTCACACCTACGAGCTACATCCCTCTCGGACGAGCCATTGGTGATTAGATTGACTATCAACCCGAAAAGGCAAGTGTACCTATCGAATTGTAGTACCAAGGTCGTATTTAAACTCGGGGTTGTCAATTACTATTACTCACGCTATTAACAATTATCCTACCGTACGATTGGTTGGGTAATTTTGAGAATTTTTAAGACAAAATTAAAGTTGATATTAAGATGATAAAACAGATTAAGAAAATAGCATCCGATCAATGATTCACCATGAAAAGAGATGAGAAGGATAAAAAATATAGCTTTATAATTGCAAGCCAAACTCGACCGTGACGGATCCGAAAATAAGAAATAATCTCGCTAGAGCATTAAATCTCCTAACTTCTAGACGATTTGACTGAAATCTCTTTGCAAATCAAAAAAAGTCTAAAGTTGCATTATTGAAATGATCCGCACTATTGGATTTGACTCCAATCCGGAGGATTTATGTCGTCCTATCTCTAGGATTGCGTGCAACTCCTTCCTTTCTTGAGTGATCTTTCAAATCAACGAGTCTCTCGACTTCTATGAAATGAGATCAATTAGCCTACTACCGTATACCGGAAATATGGAGTCGACGCAAATAAGATCAAAGAAGGATCGAGCCGAGTTTAACAAAAATAAAACTAAGACAAATAAAATCTCATCTCAAATCATGGATCCTCATGATCAAATGCTAACGGAAGTTGGCTACGCATAATAGAAATTGAGACAAAGATGTAAAGAAAAACTTGCATTTTCATTAGTGAATAAAGAGGAGTACAATAACAAAATTAGAATGACAATAATATTCTCAAAAAGAAATACAAAACATGGAAATAAAAGCTTGACAATGAAAACGACTAACACTCTCTCTTGATTCCTCTCTTCCAAAAGTTCTCTTGCCAAAAAAAAGTCCCCTCAAGCTTAAGACATGGGGTCTATTTATAGATGGAGGGGAAGGTTCTAGAAATAAGAAGAGAAGAGGGGAGAGCAAAGGGTGGCCGGCCAAGCATGGTAGAGAGGGGAGTTGTATGAAATAATTGAGGGGAGAGAAGAGAGGAGAGAGAGAAGGAAAGAGAGGCCAAATCCAATGCATGTTCTTTAGGAGGAAATAAAGAGGAGAAGGGGGGAATGTATGGGGAATAGAAGAGTGAGAAATGAGAATAAATGAGAGAGAGAGGAATGAGATTCATTTAAGAGAAAGAAGAGAGAGGAGAGAAGGGGGGTTCAGCCATGCATGGCCCATGCATGCAAAGGTGGCGGGTTTGCATGGGGAGCTGCTCACGGTTTTGAGCTTGGAGGGGGCTGCACCCAATGAGGCTCGGGATGGACTTGGACAGCACATGAAGGGGCTCGGTTTGCACCAAAGGAGGAGCTCGGGCTGCAACAAATGAGGCTCGGGCTGCACCAAATGATTTGACTTGTCTTGAGCTGAATTTGTGCATCTCCTGGTGGCCGGGCTGCATCACTTTAGCTCCAAAATATGATGTGACGACGTTTTGACAGCGGGCACTAATGATTTCCCCCAGGCCTGTCAAAATATCACAAAAATATAAATTAGTTATGCGCGTTATAAATTTAAAGAAAATATACGTTACGTGCATGAAATTAACGTAAACATAGAAGAATATTCTACTAATTTAATCTCTAATATAATAAATAAAAACTAATTATCAAACTCCCCCATGCTTAAGTGTTTGCTTGCCCTCAAGCAAAATAGAAATTAAAATATAGGAGGCTATACTACCCAAATTTTTTTTTTAATTGCGAAACCCAAACAAAAATTAAGCTATCAAAACTAATATGCTACCAATGAGTGCGGCGAGAAATCGATGTAGAGGAGAATAAAGAAGAGTTTAATAATATTACTTAGGCATAGAACTAGATTGCAAATTTCCTATTAACATAAGAAAAGGGCATCAAAAAGTTTAAGCTAACAAACATAACATGAGTAGCAATTCAACCGAAATAAGTGCATTAAGCGAGCAACAAGTTGCTGAGACTACGATTATTCTACAAATACTCCAAGATAACCTCCAAAGAAATCCATCAATGATGGTGCCCATAGGCTTGCCCGGTCACACCCTCTCCACTACACGAATACATTGTCATGGCTTAAAGATCAATAGGACTTTCATTAGGTATAAAGACATGGCTTAGGTAAATAATAAGGATTTGGAAATCAAAGATAAACACGATGGCAAAAATATCACACTAAACCAAGGGGAGAGTTTTAAATAAATTTCAAAATAAAGCATACCAGAATGAGAAATGACAAGAGACGTACGTCAAATTTCTCAAAATTTAAGAAACATAAGGCCATGGATATTTTTCCTTTTTCATACTTGGCCAACAATAACTTTTCAATTAATTTTTTTTTATAATAATTTTTCATGATTTTTCATTTTTTTTAACTCATTGCACATAAGAGCTCCAAAATAAGCTTGAAATAATTTCTTCCTCATTTTTCAAAATAACATCCCAACACAAAATGATATTTAAATAAAACTCAATATTTTAGTGTGATAATAGGAAGGGCATTTGGCTTTGGTGAAAAATGAGAGGTGGAGCTAACAAAGAAAATAAGAAGAAGGCCCAAAATTGTTTTAGCAAAGTAAATGTTTTAGGTGGGCAAAAAGGCACAAACTATCCAAAAGATGGCCTAAATCATTTCTAAAAACCATGACAAACTTATGCAAATGCTTCGAGGATCGCTAGAGGCAAGTTCTAGCCACCAAGAAAGACTACAATGTGAGTGAGTGTCTAATAATATCATCTAACAACAAATACACGCTACTACACTTAGATTAGAATAAAAATTACAACATCGTTATGATGATAAAATAAAATTATGATGTCAAAAGTTATGAAAGAGAAAACGCAAAACTAACGTATGCAAAAGTAATATAGTTAAACTAAACTCTATCCTAACATACTACCAAAGATTAAAATACTACATGAGCCTACATAACACTCAAAGAAACATACTAAAGAAATGATAGAAAATAATTTTTGATGGTTTTATCATTTTGTGTTTTTTGATTTTTTTCGTTTTTTATATATTTTTCATTTTTTGGGTTTTGAATTTTCTAGTTTTTTTTTGGATTTTTGATAAACCTTAAAGAAGAAGTAGAAAAAACTACAATTTTTTTTGTGATTTTTATATTTTTTTGTAGAAAAGAGAACAATGAAACCCTCCCCCATGCTTAAGTTTTTCATTGACCTCAATGAAAAGGAAAACGAGAAAGAGGAAGAGAAAGAGAATAGGGGAAGACAGGAAATGCAATAAATAATAACTAAAAAAAATAGGACTTCCCCGGGTTTGGGAGGCCGAATGCGGATGTCGCTCCCCCATGCTTGCACTTTAGTTACTTGATCATCAGCAGGTATGATTTGATCCTTCTTGAAATCAGCAACATTGGAGCGGCGATCACGAACTTGCAATTGAGTGGCCACCGGGAGGGATAACAAAATACAAAGAAAATAGGAAGAGGAGGGCCCTTGGGCAAACTCCCAAAATTGTTCTTAAATTATTATTACAAAGTTTGAATAATAAAAAGCCCAAAATAATGATAATGAGTCCAACAAGAAGTTCAACATAAACAAGAAAAAAAAAGTTTCACATAAGCATTAAGATACAAAGATAATTTGTTCCTGATCAGAGGATATCGAATCATTAGAAAAATAAATCTTAAGACGATGACCATTGACTTTGAAATCACCCTTATCCGGGTGCGAAAGTAACACAGTTCCGTACGGAAAAACTTCTTTGACCGTAAATGGTCCAGACCATCGAGATTTAAGCTTGCTAGGAAAAAGACGTAAACGTGAATTAAAGAGAAGAACTTGATCGCCTGGTTTAAATGTTTTAGGGTGGCGCAAGTTCTTGTCGTGATAAAATTTCGTACGTTCTTTATAAAGTTTATTATTTTCATAAGCAAACGCTCGCTACTCGTCGAGTTCAATCAATTGATTTTTTCTATGCTCGCCGACGAAGTGCGGATCAAAATTAACAAATTTCAGTGCCCAAAATGCGCGGTGTTCAACTTCAACCGGGAGATGACACGATTTTCCATAGACCAATCGGAAGGGAGTACAACCGATAGCGGTCTTGTACGCCGTCCGATGGGCACAAAGAGCATCGTCTAATTTTAAGGACCAATCTTTACGAGAAGTAGAAACGGTTTTTTCTAAAATTCTTTTGAGTTCCCGATTGACTACCTCAACCTGAACGTTAGTTTGGGGGTGATAAGCGGTGGAAAGTTTATGCGTAACGCCATATTTAGCCAAAACTTTAGTGAGTTGGGCGTTGCAAAAATGACTTCCCCTATCACTAACGATCGCTCGAGGGAAACCAAAACGAGAAAATAATTTTTTCAAAAAGGAAACCACAACGCGGGCATCATTACTCGGAAGAGCTTGGGCCTCTGCCCATCGAGAAACATAATCTACCGCGACTAAATTATATTTATTACCTAAACTAGAAGGAAACGGGCCGATGAAGTCTATGCCCCATAAATCAAAAACCTCACATTCAAGAAAATAGTTTTGTTCCATTTCATTTTTTTGTGAAATATTTCCGGTCCGCTGGCATCGATCACATCCACTCACAAAGATTTGAGCATCTTTGAATATGCTTGGCCAATAAAAGCCAGCACTAAGCATTTTGTGGGCGGTGCGGTTTGCTTGATAATGCCCGCCAGTTGGACCTTCATGTACATGCTTCAAAATTTTATAACCTTCTTCCCGGGAAACGCATGTTCTTACCACCTGATCCGCACAAATGCGAAATAGAAAGGGGTCCTCCCAAAAATAATACTTCAACTCAGAAAAGAATTTTTTCTTTTGCTGAGACGAGTGGTCTTTTGGGAGGACACGGGCCACAAGATAATTGGCCAAGTCGGCAAACCAGGGGGTAGAAGAAGAAACGTTTAAAAGGCGTTCATCCGGAAAAGAATCATGAAGAAAATTTTTCATTTAAAGTTCCTATTTCAGGATTTTCAAGTCAAGAAAGATGATCAGCCGCTATGTTTTCCGCTCCTCTCTTATCCCGGATCTCCAAGTCGAATTCCTGAAGTAAGAGGATCCAACGAATAAGACGCGGCTTGGCATCCGATTTAGAGAGGAGGTACTTCAAGGCGGAATGATCCGTGAAAACAATAACTTTAGAAAGAGTAACATATGGTCGGAATTTACCAAAAGCGAAAATAACAGCTAAGAGCTCCTTTTCAGTGGTGGTGTAATTTTCTTGTGCTGAATTGAGAGTTTTGCTAGCGTAGTAGATTGGGTGGAATTTTTTATCTATTCGTTGTCCTAGCACAGCACCTACCGCAAAACTACTCGCATCACACATAATTTCAAAAGGTAATTCCCAAACCGGAGCGATCATAATCGGAGCATTTATAAGTTTTGATTTAATTAATTCAAATGCAGCTAAACATGATTCATCGAAATTAAAAGTGGTATATTTTTCTAAAATTTGGGTTAGAGGCTTGGTGATCTTTGAAAAATCTTTTATGAAGCGCCTATAAAATCCCGCGTGCCCTAGAAAATTTCTAATCGCTTTAACGTTCGTAGGTGGCGGCAGTTTCTCAATCACCTCGACCTTCGCTCGATCGACCTCAATTCCCCTTGCAGAAATTTTGTGTCCTAAGACTAGGCCGTCTCTCACCATGAAATGGCATTTCTCCCAGTTTAAAACCAGATTCGTTTCCTCGCATCGCTCTAACACCTTAGCTAGATTTTGTAAACAAAAAGAAAAAGAATCACCAAAAACCGAAAAATCGTCCATAAAGACTTCCATTATATTTTCTATGTACTTATTGAAAATTGCTAACATACACCGTTGAAAGGTGGCTGGTGCGTTGCAAAGACCGAAAGGCTTTCTACGATAGGCAAAAGTTCTGAAGGGGCAAGTGAATGTTGTCTTCTCTTGGTCCTCGGGTGCGATAGGGATTTGGAAATATCCCGAGAGACCTTCGAGAAAACAATAAAAACTATGCCCAGATAAACGTTCTAAAATTTGGTCGATAAAGGGAAGGGGGAAGTGATCTTTACGAGTGGCATCATTTAATTTACGGTAATCGATGCACATCCTCCATCCCATTACCGTCCTAGTTGGAATCAAATCGTTATTCTCGTTTGCTACCACCGTAATCCCACCTTTCTTTGGCACTACCTGGACTGGACTAACCCACTTACTATTCGAGATTGGATAAATTATCCCCGCATCTAATAACTTAAGCACCTCTCCCTTTACGACCTCTTTCATGTTTGGATTAAGATGACGTTGAGGTTGGATTACACTTTTAGAATTCTCTTCGCAAAATATTTTATGTGTGCAAAAGGAAGGGCTTATGCCAGAAATATCAAAAATTTGCCACGCTATAGCTCGGCGATGTTTTTGTAGAACTTCGATCAATTGATCATTTTCGGATTGAGAAAGAAATGTCGAGACAATAACGGGCAACGTAGAATTTTTTTCCGAGAAAAGAATATTTTAGATGTTCGGGAAGCGGTTGTAATTCAAGAGTGGGTGGTTCGTCATAAGAATTTTGTAAAACCTTTTCTTTTTCAAAAATAATAGATTCAAATCTTTTTGATCTTGAAAGATTTTCATTATCAAAGATAGCTTGCACGGACATAGCCGTGTCTTCATAAAAATCAGTAGAGTTTTCAGAAAATGAAGAGGAAAAATCATTTGCAGACACATTTGAAAGAGAAAAATCAGAATCGTCATTTAAAATATCAAGAAAGAAACAAGAGTCATCATTTTTTAAAGAATTTTTCATGGATTGATTTATTGAAAAAGTAACTTCGTCATTTCCGACATGGAGCAAGAGCTTTCCGTTACTCACATTGATAACCGCACACGACGTAGCAAGTAAGGGGCGACCAAGGATCAGAGGAACCTCGACATCTTCGTCGATATCAAGAATGACAAAATCCACCGGGAAGATGAATTTGTCGACCTTCACAAGCACGTCTTCTACAATTCCTAGCGGATATTTAATCGATCGATCAGCTAATTGAATACTCATACGTGTAGGGCTGAGAGTACCCAATCCTAACTTCTTAAATAAAGAAAAAGGCATCAAATTGATGCTCGCACCTAAATCAGCTAACGCATACTTCACAAAAAGATCACCAAAAAGGCAGGGAATAGAAAAGCTACCCGGATCGTTTATCTTTTTAGGTAGATTATTATTGTTAACGACCGTCGAGCACTCTTCATTCAACGTTACGTGAGATAAGTTTTCCAATTTCTTTTTGTTTGTTAAAAGATCTTTCAAATATTTCGCGTACTTAGGCATTTGACTAATCGCTTCATGAAATGGTAAATTTATGTGAATTTGTTTAAACATTTCAAGAAAGCGGTGATACTGTTCGTCTAATTTGTCCTTCCTAAGCTTAGCAGGGTAGGGAGGAGGCGGAAATTCTTTTAAAATCTCAGGAGCATTTCTTTGAAGATTATCTTTTTCTTTTTCAAAAATAATTTTTTCTTTTTCATTTTCTAAAGGAGTTTCCTTAACGATTACTTGTTCATCATGAGAGGCAATAACCTCTGGCTCTTCCCTTGTGGTGGGCTCGTGGGCTACCTTACCGCTCCGAAGGGAAATTGCTTTCGCTTGCTCCCATGGGTTAGGTTTGGTATTTGAGGGAAGGGTCTCAGGTGGTCTCTCGTAGATAGCCTTAGCTAGTTGGCCGACCGTTGTTTCAAGATTTTTCATCGACCCTGTTAAGTTTCTAATGGTCGCCTCATTCGAATTTATATATTTGGACAACATTTCCTCCAAAGATGGAGGTTTTGAAAAATTTGGATTTTGATTTTGTGGTGGCGATGGAGTGAATTCGTGTGGTGGACGTGCGGCGTTTGCGGGATTACTCCACGAAAAATTAGGATGGTTACGCCATCCGGGATGATACGAGTTCGAAGGTAAATTAAAACCAGGCGGAGAAGGAAAATTAGAAAAATTAGCAAAATTGTTTTGAGCAGGCCTGGGTATGTTCCCCAGATAATCCACCTACTCGGCAGCAGCAGCATTTGCATGTTCATGTACCTGAATAGTGGAGGCAGCAGTTATCTCCGTTACTTTCTTGTTCAGCATCTCTACTTGAAGCGCCAGTTGGGATACGAAATCCACTTCGTAAATACTTGTAGGTTTATTTGGGCGAGACCTAGGCGTATTCCACTGATAGGTGTTCATCGTCATATCCTCGATAAGCCCAAGAGCGCCCTCCAGAGTTTTTCGGTTCAAAGAACCACCAGATGCGGCGTCTATCATTTGCTGGGTTGCTTAATTTAGCCCATTATAAAATGTCTGAACCTGTAACCATACAGGCAGAGCATGATGAGGGAAACGTCTCAAAAGTTCCTTGAACCTCTCCCAAGTGTCATAGAGGGTCTCAGAATCGATTTGACTAAAAGAACAAATATCAGTTCGAAGTTTAGCAGTTTTAGCGGGGGGAAAATACCTAGCAAGAAATTTTTCTGTTAAAATGTCCCAAGTAGTGATTGATCCTCTTGGGAGAGAACTCAACCACTATTTGTCTTTTTTTCTTAAGGAGAAGGGAAAGAGTCTTAGTCTAATTGCATCGTCTGAGACACCATTAATTTTGAAGGTATCACAGATCTCAAGGAAGCTAGCAATATGCAAGTTCGGATCTTCATCTGGCAATCCGTCGAACTGCACATATTGCTGCACCATTTGTATGGTGTCGGGCTTAAGCTCAAAATTATTGTTTGCTATAGCAGGGCGGACAATACTTGATTCTATACCCTCCAAGTTAGGCCGAGCATAATAGGACATGGTCCGTTGCTGGTCAACTTCTGGATTGGGATCACCCATATTTTCTGTGTTAGTGTCTCCGTTCGACTATTCGAGATCTGTATGTAAATCCTGATCACGATTTCGAAGGCGCTCCCGAAGGGTGCGCTCGATCTCTGGATCAAAATGAATATCAGGATTACTCGAAGAGCTACTACGGGTTATGCACTAGTAGGAGGAAAAGGGAAAGAAGGAAAATAACCGAAAGTGAAAAACCAAAATTATTAAAATGATAATGATTTTTTTTGTTTTTTTTTGTCTCTTTTTTTTAAACGGATTATATTAGTCATGGATTTCCCGAGATCTGCCATGTGAGGGGTTTGCAACGGTACTAGAGGTTGTAATGGGAATTCAAGCCCAAAGCGTTCTTTCCAGGAATTTAGGTGGGGTAGAAAAACGATGATGTGGGTTAATTAAAAATGATAATAATTTTTTTTTTTTTTGTAGAAGTAATAGCGACGGCATTTTCTTAATATTGACAAATATCCCCGGCAACGGCGCCAAAAACTTGGTGATTAGATTGACTATCAACCCGAAAAGGCAAGTGTACCTATCGAATTGTAGTGCCAAGGTCGTATTTAAACTCGGGGTTGTCAAGTACTATTACTCACGCTTTTAACTATTATCCTACCGTACTATTGGTTTGGTGATTTTGAGAATTTTTAAGACAAAATTAAAGTTGATATTAAGATGATAAAACAGATTAAGAAAATAGCATCCGATCAATGATTCACCATGAAAAGAGATGAGAAGGATAAAAAATATAGCTTTATAATTGCAAACCAAACTTGACCGTGACGGATCCGAAAATAAGAAATAATCTCGCTAGAGCATTAAATCTCCTAACTTCTAGGCGATTTGACCGAAATCTCTTTGCAAATCAAAAAAAGTCTAAAGTTGCATTATTGAAATGATCCGCACTATTGGATTTGACTCCAATCCGGAGGATTTACGTCGTCCTATCTCTAGGATTGCGTGCAACTCCTTCCTTCCTTGAGTGATCTTTCAAATCAACGAGTCTCTCAACTTCTATGAAATGAGATCAATTAGCCTACTACCGTATACCGGAAATACGGAGTCGACGCAAATAAGATCAAAGAAGGATCGAGCCGAGTTTAACAAAAATAAAACTAAGACAAATAAAATCTCATCTCAAATCATGGATCCTCATGATCAAATGCTAACGGAAGTTAGTTACGCATAATAGAAATTGAGACAAAGATGTAAAGAAAAAGCTTGCATTTTCATTAGTGAATAAAGAGGAGTACAATAACAAAATTAGAATGACAATAATATTCTCAAAAAGAAATACAAAACATGGAAATAAAAGCTTGACAATGAAAAGGACTAACACTCTCTCTTGATTCCTCTCTTCCAAAATTTCTCTTGCCAAAAAAAGGTCCCCTCAAGCTTAAGACATGGGGTCTATTTATAGATGGAGGGGAAGGTTCTAGAAATAAGAAGAGAAGAGGGGAGAGCAAGGCGTGGCCGGCCAAGCATGGTAGAGAGGGGAGTTGTATGAAATAATTGAGGGGAGAGAAGAGAGGAAAGAGAGAAGGAAAGAGAGGCCAAATCCAATGCATGTTCTTTAGGAGGAAATAAAGAGGAGAAGGGGGAATGTATGGGGAATAGAAGAGTGAGAAATGAGAATAAAAGAGAGAGAGAGAGAGGAATGAGATTCATTTAAGAGACAGAAGAGAGAGGAGAGAAGGGGGGGGGGGGGGGGGGGGGGGTCGGTCATGCATGGCCCATGCATGCAAAGGTGGCGGGTTTGCATGGGGAGCTGCTCACGGTTTTGAGCTTGGAGGGGGCTGCACCCAATGAGGCTCGGGCTGGACTTGGACAGCACATGAAGGGGCTCGGTTTGCACCAAAGGAGGAGCTCAGGCTGCACCAAATGATTTGACTTGTCTTGAGTTGAATTTGTGCATCTCTTGGTGGCCGGGCTGCATCACTTTAGCTCCAAAATATGACGCGATGACATTTTGACAGCGGGCACTAATGATTTCCCCCAGGCCTGTCAAAATAACATAAAATTATAAATTAGTTATGCGCGTTATAAAATTAAAGAAAATATACGTTACGTGCATGAAATTAACGTATATATAGGAGAATATTCTACTAATTTAATCTCTAATATAATAAATAAAAACTAATTATCAGCCATCAACATCTACTCGACCACCACTCTGACGAGGACCGTCATCCCGAGGGGCTCGAGATGATTCATTTGAATCTTTTTTAGAAGAAATGGGAGAGCGAATGACAAGAGTGGAAAAAGATGTTTCTGGTATAAAGAAGATGATGAAGTTCATGATCAAGGCATTAAAGCTAAATCCATCTACACCGGAGCGAAGGGAGTGGGATAGCCCAACACAGGATCCACCATGCCATTCGATTCGGAGGAGTCGCAGAAGACTATCTCCAAGTGCTAGTGTGGAGGAGATAGACGAGACAGAGTAGAGGAGTAGGACTGTACTGAGGGAAACTAATATTCAAGTTGTGTAATAATATAAGAATTTGAACACATATTTATTGGATACTGTCTGCTAGCGCCATCTGTAATGTTTAATGTTGTTGTTTTTGGATGTTTGACTATTTTTATCTGGTCCTTCTTTGGTAGTTTTTGAAGGTTTTGTTTTACGTTTTATTTATAAATTTGTAGTCATATGAAGTGGAGATGTTTAGGTAAATTTGAAATCATATGAAGTAGTATGTGTTTGAAATCATATGACTTGAGATTTTAATATCACATAGAAAATTTTGAATTCAATTTATGATATATATATACAATGAGTTTTGGAAGAATAGATTGGTCATTAGAAATAAAGGGTTTGACTTTAAAATTTGATAATTTGATTTATAAATCTTTAAGTGATAAAGTCTTGTGTCTATATGATGATCATACCATGATAGCAAAACAAATAAGAAAATAAAACAAATAAATTAAGGCATATTATGAAGTAGTAATTTGTATATTTTATTTTGAAAATATTCTACTTCATGCATTTGGTGATACCTAATGAATAAGAGATTTTGGTATCCAAAGGGGACCAAGTGTGGTGGTTCCTTTGGGTACCCCAAATATAATGTTTAGATTTGTGAGTAGATATTGATGAATGGGTCCATTCATGTGAAGTTAAAGTTTTAGTTTTAATCTTGGGCCTCCATTCAAACCATGGTTTCTTATGCATCAAATTTTCATTGTGATAATCTTTATATTGAAGATTATGATTGTAATGTTTATTGAAGGTATTCTTTATAGGAAATTGGTGTAATGTTGCTTTTAAGTTGTGAGAAACATGATTTTGTAAATAATGGTTTTGACTTTGATTTACAAATCCGTTGTGTTTCTTATTTCCATTATTTAGATTAGTTAAAATATTCATGTTCATATTCATATTCAACACGTTTTTAGACTGGAATTCGTCGAGCGCAGTTCACCAGACGGGAATTCGTCGAGCATAGTTCGCCAGACAAGAATTCGTCGAGCGCAGTTCGTCGGACGGGAATTCGTCGAGCTCCCGCAAAATTCGTCGAACGGCCAAAAAAATTCCAGAAAATCTGAAAATATAAGATAAGCCTACGTTAGACTATAGAATAGAAAAGATTATTACTTTAAATGAGAAAAACATAGAAGCTATATAATTTCGTAACAAAAATACATTAAACTTATACTAATAAAATGAGTAAATAAATTACTCATCAAACACCCTCATACTTACTCGTTTGCTAGTCCCGAGCAAACAACTTTTCATAGAAGTAGAAAAATTTAAATACTAGAAAAGAAATTTGAACTCAAGGAATAAAACGCGAATTCTTACGCCTACGTGTAGAGATCCTAGTTGAAAGATCTATTCAGCATAATGATTAGCTTATAATTTTCAGTAATGTGAATTAACAAACTGCTTTTACTTTTAAATTGAAAGTTCGGCAAATTCTCGAATGCTATTCAGGGAGCGGGTAGCGTGTTTTCTAAGATCAATATTACCCAAAATTGAGTTTCTGGATAGCCTCCAAAAAAATCCATCAATGACGATGGCCATAGGCTTTCTCGGTCGCACTCTCTCCACTACACAAGTATAATGTTATAGCTTAAAGATCAAAAGGGCTTTCATTAGGAGTGAAACTTGGCTTAGGTATATGATTTGGATTTGGAAATCAAAAAGATAGAATATGACGGCTAAGGATCACACTAAACCAAGGTGAGAGTTTCCCAAAATTTTCAAAAATTTAAACCTCGCATAAGAGTTATTATGAAGGAAAACTCTCATATTTTTCAAAAATGAGGCCATGAATACTTTTTTATATTTTTTTTCACAGTTGGCCAATAATTTTTCATATTTTTTTATATCCCTTTTTATTTCTTTTCATAATAGCTCCGAATAAGAAGGTGTAATTTCCTTATTTTCGCAATTGAACCCATTGCAGAATTTTAATAAATCTTAAATATTTAGTGTGATCATGGGCTGGATGTTTTGGCTTTGGTGAAAATGAAAGGTGGAGGTAGCAAAGGAAATAAGGTAAGGCCCAAAGTGTGTAAGCAATGAAAATTTTAAGAAGGTGGGCAAACAGGCACAAACGATCAAAAGGTGGCCTAAATCACTTCTAAAAACTATGACAACCTATGTAAATGCTTCGAGAATCGCTAGAGGCAAGTTCTAGCCGTCGAGAAAGAATACCCTTCCGTTCAAAAATGTGTAATATTTCTCTAGTAAGCTTCTACATACTCACTTAAATTTATTCACAGATTCTACCGGATTCAAGGTAAAAGTAAAACAACAATTGTTTTTTCGCAGTTAGAAAAACATAAATCTAATTCTATGCTGAATAGTTAATTTGACATAGAATTCTACAAACGCGTGCGTTTAACTAGGAACACTGCATGAGTCAACAATTTTATTCCAAAATTCAAAATCTAATGAAGTATAAAAATTCCCTACTACACTAAACAAAAGCAAATCTACTAAGGATTTTGCAAATGAGTAAGTATAAAAATTCAGCAAAAAATATTTATATAATTTTTTTCTTCTTGGACTTCCTAAGGTCAACCTGGTGAAGGGCTCGCAAATACTAGAGGCTAAGATGGGAATTCAAGCCCAAAGCGTCCTTTCCAAGAAATTTTATTTTTATTAGATAGAAAATATTTATATATATATATTTTTATTTTTTTTCAAATAAATAGAAATTCAAAGAAAGCAATGTTACACCCCCATACTTAAAATTAAACATTGTCCCCAATGTTTAAAACTACGTAAGAAGATAAAAACAGGAATTACACTTTTTATTTTATTTTTATTTTAATTTTAATTTTATTTTATTTTATTTTTTAAGAAAATGAAATAAATTAAACAACAAAAAGAAAGAAAATAAATAAGTGACTAAAGGGTGAAGAGGGCTTCCCTGATCGGTAGACGAGGTTGCCGGACAGAAAATAAAACCTGCAAAATTAAGTTAAACAAAACAAACAAACAAAAATAACGTTGGGTTGCCTCCCAAAAGCGCTTTGTTTACCGTCGCGTAGCTTGACTAAGTGGCGTTCTACAAGTTTGTGAGGTTAAGCGTTTCTATTTTGCCGGGCGCTGGGTCGCCGAAATGATATAATTTCAATCGGTGTCCGTTAACTTTCAAAAGGCCTTGATCCGGGTGTTCTATTAGCACGGTCTCATATGGTCAAACCTCTTTTACAACAAAAGGGTCGGACCATCCGGATTTTAATTTGCCCGGAAAAAGTTTTAATCTAGAATTATATAAAAGGACTAAGTCTCCCGGTGAAAAAGATTTTGGAAATTTTATTTTTTTGTCATGGTAAAACTTAGTGCGCTCCTTGTAAAATTTATTATTTTCATAGGCGTTTGCGCGCCATTCGTCTAATTCATTAATTTGAAACTTTCGTTGATCGGAGGCTAAGTTTAAATCTAGATTTAAAAATTTAAGCGCCCAGAATGTGCGGTGCTCTAATTCCACTGGTAAATGACACGCTTTTCCATAGACTAGTCGGTACGGTGTACATCCGATGGCGGTTTTATACACTGTCTGATAAGCCCATAGTGCGTCGTCCAATTTTAGCGACCAATCCTTCCTATTAACAGACACAGTTTTTTCTAAAATTCTTTTTAATTCACGATTTACTACCTCAACTTGTCCATTCGCTTGTGGGTGATAGGCGGTAGAAATTTTATGTGTAACTCCATGCTTTGCTAAAATTTTAGCAAGCTGGTTGTTACAAAAGTGTGTGCCCCGATCACTAATTAGTGCTCGGGGTGTGCCAAATCGTGAAAATAATTTTTTTTTAAAATGTACGACGACTCTCGTGTCGTTGGTGGGAAAAGCTTGTGCTTCCGCCCACCTTGACACATAATCGACCGCAACAAGAATATATTTATTATTGAAGGAGGAGGGTAAAGGACCTACGAAATCTATTCCCCATAAATCAAAAATTTCGCATTCTAAAAATATATTTTGGGGCATTTCATCCCGATTTGAAATATTACCTGACCGTTGACAGCTATCGCATTTACTCACAATAGTGAGAGCATCTTTGAATAAGGTGGGCCAGTAGAAGCCCGCCTTTAGCACCTTCCTTGCGGTCCTGTTTGCTTGATAGTGACCACCGGTTGGTCCTTCGTGGTAGTGCCGCAAAATTTGGACGCCTTCTTCGCCCGAAATGCACCTTCTTACCACTTGGTCCGCGTAGACACGAAATAAAAAGGGGTCCTCCCAAAAATAATTTTTCAAGTCCGAAAAGAATTTCTTCTTTTGCTGACTTGAAAAATCTTTTGGTAGGACCCGGGCCACTAAATTGTTGGACAAATCCGCGTACCAAGGGGTGGAAGAAGTCGTTACCTTTTCGATGGCGAGGAGGCGCTCTTCAGGGAATTTATCATCTATCTCGGCCTCCACTAGTGCTCCTGCTGCCGGGTTCTCCAGTCTTGAGAGGTGGTCGGCCGCCAAGTTCTCCGCTCCTTTCTTGTCTCGGATCTCCAAATCGAATTCTTGCAAGAGTAGGATCCATCTCAATAGTCGGGGCTTGGCGTCCACTTTATCTAGCAAGTACCGGAGTGCGGAGTGATCTGTAAAAACAATAATTTTTGATAGCGTTATGTATGAACGAAATTTATCAAAATCAAAAATGATCGCTAGAAGTTCTTTTTCCATTGTTGTATAATTAGCTTGGGTGGATGTACGCGTTTTGCATGCGTAATAAATTGGGTGAAAGTATTTATTCACCCTTTGGCCCAAGACCGCACCTACGGCAAAATCGCTTGCATCGCACATGATTTCAAACGGAAGAGACCAATCTGGTGAAATTAAAATAGGTGATTTGATAAGTTCGTTTTTAATTTTTATGAACGCCTTAGAACATTCTTCATCAAAGATAAACGTGGTTTATTTTTCTAAAAGATGCGTTAATGGTTTTGTAATTTTTGAAAAATCTTTAATAAACCGTCTATAGAAACCCGCATGTCCTAAAAAACTCCTAATAGATTTAATATTAGTAGGCGGAGGGAGTTTTTCTATAACTTCGATCTTGGCCCTATCGACCTCGATCCCTTTACTAGAAACCTTATGTCCGATGACTAATCCCTCACGGACCATAAAATGACACTTCTCCCAATTGAGTGCAGGATTCGTGTCTTCGCAGCGTTGAAGAACACGATCAAGATTTTTTAGACAATTTTTAAAGGAATCGCCATAGACTGAAAAATCGTCCATGAAAACTTCCATGACGTCCTCAACTAATTCATTAAAAATTGCTAGCATACATCTTTGAAATGTAGTTGGCGCGTTGCAAAGCCCAAACGGCATTCTTCGATATGTGAAAGTGTCGAACGGACAAGTGAAGGTGGTTTTCTCTTGGTCTTCGGGCGCAATTGGTATTTGGAAATATCCTGAAAGACCATCAAGAAAACAATAATGCGAGTGACCGGATAAACGTTCTAAAATTTGATCAATGAAGGGAACGGAAAATGATCCTTGCGGGTAGCATCATTTAATTTCCTATAATCGATGCATACCCGCCAACCCGTAACAGTACGGGTTGGGATTAACTCGTTATTTTCATTTTCAACTACTGTGATTCCGCCCTTCTTAGGCACGACTTGCACCGGGCTAACCCAAGTGCTATCAGAAATTGGGTAAATACTCCCGACGTCTAATAATTTTATAATTTCGGCCTTAACGGCGTCCTTCATATTAGGATTTAAGCGTCGTTGAGGTTGAATAGTGTCGCGAGAATTATTTTCAAGATTTATTTTATGCGTGCAGAATGAGGGATTTATACCCTTTATATCAGAAATTTGTCACACAATTGCGTGACGGTGGTTATTTAAAATTTTAATTAATTCGGAAATTTCCGAATCATTAAGCGCGGAAGAAATAATTACGGGTAATTTTGAATTTTCTTCTAAAAAAACATATTTTAGATGATCTGGTAGTTGTTTTAATTCTAGACTCGGCGGCTCTTCATAAGATGTTTTGATTTTAAAAATATTTAAATTTGTTTGTTCAAAATTTTCCTGCCGGGTCTTTTCTTCAAGACATAATAAATTTTGTAACTCCGGATTTTCATAAAAAGGGGAATTTATTTCCGCAAAAGTTGATAAGTCTTCTTCAAAATTTGATTCTAAAATAAAACAAGAATCATCGTTAGTAATTGCATTTCTTATTGATTGATTAACATTGAAAATAACTTCCTCTTCTCCAACTCGCAGGAGGAGTTTTCCATTACTTACATCTATTATAGCTCGAGCGGTGGCTAGGAAAGGTCGGCCAAGTATTAGGGGTACTTCGGCGTCTTCTTCAATATCGAGGATGACAAAGTCTACCGGGAAGATAAACTTATCAACCTTTACTAGCACATCTTCAATGACCCATATTGGGTATTTAACTGACCGATCCGCTAGTTGGATGCTTATATTAGTTGGGCTTGGGTTGCCCAAACCAAGTTTTTGAAATAACGCAAAAGGCATTAAATTTATACTAGCTCCTAGATCGGCCAAGGCGTGCTTGATTGATAAATTACCAAACATACACGGGATGGAGAACCATCCCGGGTCGTTCAATTTTTGTGGTAATTTATTTAATAAAGCCGCCGAACACTCTGCGTTTAAAGAAATACGCAAAAAATTTTCAAGTTTCTTTTTATTTGAAAGTAATTCTCTTAAAAATTTAGTGTACTTTGGCATTTGAGCAATTGCTTCGCAGAATGGTACATTTATTTGGATTTGTTTTAAAATTTTAATAAATTTTTTATATTGCTCCTCATTGCGCTCATCTTTAAATTTTGAAGGATAAGGAATTGACGGATTTTTAAATATGCGCGGAGCTAAAGCAGCATACGGTAAAGTAGGTGAAGAAATAACTTGCGGGGGAGAAGATGAAACATTTACCTCGGGCTCGACAAATTTTGAAGAAGTTACCTCCTTTCCGTTGCGGAGTGTGATTGCGTTAGCGCTCTCCCGCGGATTGGGCTCAGTGTTGCCCGGAAGTGCTCCTTGCTGGCGTTCGGAGAACATTTTTGCGAGCTGTCCAATTTGATTTTCCAAATTTTTGACCGATCCGGTGAGATTCCGGATATTGGACTCATTGGAGGCAATGTACTTAGTGAAGACCTCTTCAAGCGGAGAGGGATTGTGTGGTGGTGGTGGTGGTGGAGCAAATCCGGGGGGATTCACTTGTGGTGGACGCTGAGCATTAGTGGGGTTGCTCCATGAAAAATTAGGGTGGCTCCTATAACCCGGATTAAATGAATTATTAAATGGAATGTTAATATTTGGGTTATAGGGAGGACGATAAGAGTTTCCCATATAATCAACTTGCTCTTGAATGAAATTATTATTATGTTTGTTATTATTATGATTAGCCCAATTGGTGGCGGAGGAAGCAGACATCTCCGCCACTTGCTTAGTTAATCTTTCTACTTGTAACGCTAAATTAGTTGTTGCCTCGACCTCATAAAGTCCGGCCGGCTTGTTAGGGCGCGTCTGTGGCCCATTCCACTGATATGCGTTCATGGCCATCTCTTCAAAAAGCTCTTAAGCGGCTTTGGGGGTTTTATTATTAAGAGTTCCTCCTGCTGCGGCATCAATCATTTGCCTTGTTTGGAGATTCAAACCATTGTAGAAAGTTTGAATTTGTTGCCACAAAGGAAGGGCATGCTGAGGACATCTCCGCAATAATTCTTTGAAGCGCTCCCATGTGTCGTAGAGAGACTCCGAGTCTATTTGCGTAAAAGAGAGAATGTCTGTACGTAATTTAGCGGACTTTGCCTGAGGAAAATATTTCGTTAAAAATTTCTCCATCATTTCGTCCCATGTAGTGATGGAACCTCTAGGAAGAGATCCCAACCACTGCTTGGCCTTAGTCCGCAAAGAAAAAGGAAATAAACGCAAACGAATGACGTCATCGGTGACGCCATTGATTTTAAATGTATCGCAAATTTCCAAAAAATTTAACAAATGCAGATTAGGATCTTCATCTGGTAAGCCATCAAATATGACGGTTTGCTGTACCATTTGAATGATGCTCATTTTAATTTCAAAATTATTATTCGCCACCGCCGGGCGAATAATTCTAGATTGTGTTCCCTCCCAATTGGGCCTCGCATAATAGGACATAGTCCGTAGCGGGGCCTCATTATGGTCGAGGTTATTCATTAAGCTTTCGTTAGTCTCTCCGATTAACTCTTCTTGAATTATAGGTAGATCGCTAAATCGGAGACGCCACCGCAAGGTGCGCTCGATTTCTGGATCAAAACAAAATTCAAAAATATTTGAAGAGTTTCCTCGGGTCATAAACAAAAAAGAAAAGAGGAAAGGATGTGGATAAATAAAATTTCAGATAAATATTTTTATTAGATTTTTTTTATGATAAATTTTTTAATATAAATATAATTTTTATGAAGATTTTTTTTTTAATTTAGGAGAATTAAAATTAGTCCTGGACTTCCCAAGATCTACCCGGTGAAGGGTTTGCAAGGTACTAGAGGCTATGATGGGAATTCAAGCCCAAAGCGTCCTTTCCAGGAATTTAGTTACACCTTGAATGATAAAAAAAATAAGAGAAGAAAGGAAGCGATAAAACCAATAGATATTCTCTTTCAAAATATAAACTCAGATCCCCGGCAACGGCGCCAAAAACTTGATGAGCAAAACTATGCTTGCAAACGACAACGGCAAGTGTACCGTGTCGGATGTAGTATAGGCTTATATAAAAACCAAGGTCGTATAAAAATTCGGGCGTGTTGATTACTCTTACTCAAGACGATCTCTATTGTTCTATCACAAGTACTTCGATTTGGTTGCAATAAGAAAAATAACTTAACTTGCAGGTTATAACTGAAGAAAAGAGAGGTGGACAAAATAGAAGAAAGGATGGAAAAAAAACAACAGCAACTATTATTGATTCAAAAAAAAAGATTACAACTATTAAAAGAAAACATTACAAGTGCAGGAAGAAAACTAGAATACGTGAATAAAAATTCTGAAATGAAAGCAGGAAGATGGAGGCTTCGACTCCAATCTAAGGTTACTTGATCATCAGGGGTAGCTGCCTTTATATAGTTGAATAATAATATGGTAAAAGGCGTGATTGAAGCAGCAGTAATTGCTGGCGGGAAGTTTTGGCGGAAAGCTTTGGCGTAGGTATGGTAATAGGCGTGATTGAAGCAGCAGTAATTGTTGGCGGGAAGCTTTGGCAGAAGTATGGTAATAGGCGTGATTGCTGGAGGGAAGGAGGTGATGCTGCAAGCTGGACATTGGAGGAGGCGTACATGGATTGCTGACGTGGCAGAGCTTGGGCGGATTGCTGTTAAAATTTCGTTGAACGCAGTTGAATTTGTCGAACGAAGTTCGTCGACCTCATGCGCATTTGTCGATCGGAGGCAGCCAGACGAGAATTCGTCGACCGCAGTTCGCCAGATTGGAATTCGTCGAGCGCAGTTCGCCAGACAGGAATTCGTCGAGCGCAGTTCGCCAGACGGGAATTCGTCGAGCGCAGTTCGTCGGACGGGAATTCGTCGAGCTCCTGCAAAATTCGTCGAACGCCCAAAAAAATTCCAGAAAATCTGAAAATATAAGATAAGCCTACGTTAGACTATAGAATAGAAAAGATTATTACATTAAATGAGAAAAACATAGAAGCTATATAATTTCGTAACAAAAATACATTAAACTTATACTAAAAAAATGAGTAAATAAATTACTCATCAGCAACCTTCTTATGTCATCCTTGAGTCATATGGACTTTGTTTCCTGCACACTTAAACACACAAGATCAAATACACATAGGATTTATTATTCTCAAACCTAGGAGATGCGGAAGACCATGTTCAAACAAGAGTATCCCAAAGTCCTTCTGGGCAAAGGGATGCCTCTTAGTCCAATCAACATGAAGACCCCACATGAGTTGATGTTCAAGATAAATCCTACGGTGGATCACCTTCGAGTGTTCGGATCTACCTGCTATGTGCATGTTCCTGATTCCCTCAGAACGAAACTAAATACGAAAGCAAGGAAGCTAGTTTTCGTCGGTTATGATGACCGGAAGAAGGGTTGGAGATGCATGGATACAGAGACATGGAGAGTTGTGGTCTCAAGGGATGTGGCATTTGATGAACTAACATCATACCAGGGTAGCTCTTTTGTTGAATTACAAGATAGCAGGTTGGATGGTGGACCGGAAGAAGTTGCAAGGGATGTTCTGGTGAAGTTGCATTTTTCTCCAGGTGCTCTGATTGCTTCTAGCTCTAGGTCAGGTGCTTTAGGTTCTGGAAGCAGAGAGACCAATGCTCCAAGTGTGTCTGAAAGGAGAGCTAGTCGAGAAGTTGAAGTGGAAGAGGTGGATCAGAATAAAGCTCTGAGGAGGTCCAAGAGGACTATTATTCCACCAGATCGGTATACAGGGGGAAACTTGGCTAGCTTCATCTCATGTTTCTTCGCAGGTCCCTGGATGAGAGAGAGCCATCTTGTTTTGAAAATGTCGTTGGAGTCAAGGAGTGGGAAGAGGCCATGGATGAAGAGTTGGCTGCCCTCTGGAATAAGGAGACTTGAGACTTGGTGCCTAAGGTCGAGGGTGTTACTCTGGTGACTTGCAAGTGAGTTTTCAAGTTGAAGAAGAAGGTTGATGGTAGCATTGAGCGATACAAGACTCGCCTTGTAGCTCGAGGTTTCTCTCAGAAGTATGGGGAGGATTATGACGAAACCTTCAGCCATGTTGCCAAGATGACTTCAATTTGGGTGGTGATCCTATTGGCAGCTTGCCAAGGGTGGAAAATTTGGCAACTCGACGTGAAGAATGCTTTCCTTTACGGAGAGATTGACAAGGATATTTGCATGGATCATCCACCTAGTTATGTTTCTGAAGTCTACCCAAGACATGTGTGTAAGCTCAAGAAGGCTCTTTACGGCTTGAAGTAGTCGCCTCGGACGTGGTATGGCAAGATACCAGAATACCTCCAGTTCTGCGGTTACTTTGCTTCTGATTATGATTCAAGATTGTTCGTAAAGAAGACGGGGGAGCTTCAGGTTTGGTATTGTTATATGTTGACGATATGATCATCACGGGAAATTCTGAGATGGAGGTAGCTAGACTTCGAGCTGAGTTAGCTATCAGATTTGAGATGAAGGACTTGGGTGAGCTCCACCATTTCCTTAGACTCGAAGTGGAGAGCAAAGAGGGTCGTATGCTTATATCCCAAAAAGGCTATGTAGAACGAATTGTGAAGCGATTCGGCATGGAAGGGGGCAAGAGCATCTCTACTCCACTGGAGGTTGGTATGATACTTCGACGTGATGAGGGGAAGGTTCTTTCTGATCCTTTGGTGTTCCGGGATTTGGTCGGAAGTCTGATATACTTGACGATCACAAGGTCAGATATCTCTTATGCAGTTGGCTGAGTGAGTCGGTTTATGGCAGAGCCTCGAAAACCTCATCTTATGGCAGCTAGGAGCATTCTGAAGTATGTAAAGTCCACCTCTGATTTGGGTCTCTTCTATGGGAAGAACTCGGGCTTTTGCTTGCATGGATACATGGATGCTGATAATGGAGTAGATTCAGATGATCGAAGATCGACTTCTGGATATGTCTGTATGGTAGGCTCTACAGCTATATTATGGTGCAGCAAGAAGCGGGATTTTGTGTCTGTCACTACCACGGAAGCGGAGTACAAAGCTTCGGCTTTGGCAGCTCATGAAGTCATCTGGCTTAGGAGGCTTGTGGAGGACATTCATAGGGAGGTGCGAGGTCCTACCCTGCTTCGGGGTGACAATGAGAGTGCCTTCAAACTGGTGAACAATCCAGTTTGTCATGCGCGAACCAAGCACATAGAGATTCAACATCATTTCATTCGGGAGAAGGTGTTGGAGGGATCTCTTATGGTTGAGCATGTGCATAGCAAGGATAATGTTGCGGGCATCTTTACGAAGCTGTTGTCGAAGGGACCGTTTGATCGGTTGAGGAGTCTACTTGGGTTGACTTCCACTTCCCACTTCAAGGGGGAGTGTTAAATTTTTGAAGTGGAAGTGGAGTGTCCGGGCGGTCTGTTCTTTGAAGACCGCAGAGATCGCACAGTTTCCGCGTCTCTGGTGTTGGCGATCTGTTGAGGTTTGTCAGTTGTGCCTAAGTGTCCCTATTCTAGTTTAGACCGGGCGGTCTAGTACTGGAGGTCGCTTCGGAGGTCTAGTACTTTGGTCTACTTGAGATCGCTCTGGCGATCTATTGTGGTTTCGTTCTTATGGGAGACCGGACGGGTTGTATGAGCCTGGTTCTAGGTGTCTGTTCTCGATCTGGCCAGATGCTCATATGGTTCTTTTCCTATAAAAGACCGGGCGGTCTGCCGGTTTGAAATAAGCGTGATGTCTTCCTTGGACATTTGCTTAAGTGTAATAAGGTTTTATAGAGACCGCGCGGTTTGTTTCTGGAGACCGCGAGTTCCCAATACGAAAGGTGACTGGATCCCTCGTGGGCGGTAATGACATCTGTTCATTTACCTATAAATAGGGGTGCAGGGGTAGCCATCCATATGCAAGAACTGTAAGAACTAAAGCTCGGATTGTTTATGCTGGTCTCGTTTTTGCGGTCGCGCGGGTTGAAATTGTTGACCGGTTTGTTGTGTTCGCAGGTTAGGCGGCCAACAGTCAATCATCAGCATTCTTCCTTCTTTCCAGCTTTGAATAAACCAGTTCGCCAGCGGTCTTGTCTGGGCGAACTGTGTTTTGAAGTTCTTTGTCTGTTTGCAGCAAACTCAGTTGACCAGGCGACCTTAAGAGGTCAGGCAGTCTTGAGTTGCGGTCTTGCAGCAGTGAGCAGTTCTTCATCTTGTGTTCGCGGGTTGCTTCTGTGATCTTGAGACCGTGCAGTCTGGGCGATCAAGAAGTGCGGACAGAGCTTTGTGTTCAGCACTTCAATAAGGAGTAGATTGTGCAGTCTGTGATTGGTGGTTTGGCAGAGTACAGGTCAGTGACCTGTTCTGTACATGCAATCTCAGGGAAGTTGGCGATCTTGTTGAGTTCAAGCGGTCTGTGTGGTCTCAGATCTTCTAGCCGCCGGAATCTTGTTCTGTTGCTTGTTCTTCTCATCTAAGTGTTCTCTTATAAATCATGTCTGGTCATGTATGCAACACATCATAATAAAGATAGTAGTCAATTGAGATTCTCTTGTCCTTCATTGTCACTGATTAACTGTTTTGAATTGAATTGAAGTCTTCCGATGTGTCTTCGATCCATCTCCGAAATTTTAACACTTCCAGCCATTTGGAGGAGGTTGAACGGCATCCTGGAAATGGACAGGAGTTGTTGCGTCTTGGGGAGGAGAAACCGGCTGCTGTTGTTTGGGGAAGGGCAGAAACTGTCGGCCAGAGCAGGAGGTGTTGTCGGCCCGAGGGAGAGGAGGAAGAGGAGCAGGAGGAGGCGGGATCGGGAGCATCTTGCGTGCGACACTAACAGGAGATGGGCTTGCGGGACACCTAGTGTCGAACGATATTAAATCGGGGGAGGGGGCGCTCGGTATAAGAGGGAAACTTCCCTCTAATTACAAAATTGCCATTATATTATTTTTAACTTGATTTATTTCCTTCTTTCTTTTTTTAAGGGTCGTTACAGATGCATCACGTTACGGAAGGATTCACAAATTATGTTTCACTAAAAAGAGAGCGTTAGCACTTCATTTGAAGGTTATAATAAGATATTCTGATAATATGGAAATATAGAGGAAAACTCAAAAACAAATGAAAAACTATGACCCAAGTGCCACCCAGAGGTTTCTTCACCGCCTCATGTTAGAGATGCAAGTCGTTCTTGTCGATACTCACAATCCAGGGGGGACAAATTCTTTGATAGAATTTAACGATCTGACATAACATTCTAGTGCCGTCCCGGGGTCACTCCAGACCCTGAAATGTTTGCCGCCCAGCGAGAACGTGAGGACCTTTTGGTAAGTTGACGCAATGGCCTGGAAGTCATCTAGGAGGGTCTCCCGTATATTGCATTGTAACTACTTGGCACATCAATCAATAGAAATGATTCTGAATGAGCCACTTCACACAGGGCCACTGTGAGATCAATTCCCCCTTCCACTTCTATTCTTTCTCCTACAAAGCCATACAGGGGCCGTCGCAGGCTTTGAGGGCCTTGTCAGACTTCATGGCGTCAAAAGCTGGTTTGAAGAGGACATTAACTAAACTGCCGGTATCGACGAGGATACGGGCCACGGTGAAGTTGTCCAAAATTGCCTTGATTACCATGGCGTCATGTAGCTGATTGATGGTCTGGGGTAGATCCTTCTTCTTGAAAGTGACTATTCCCTGAAGAGGGGGAGCGAGGGAAGTGGAGGCAACCTCTCTTTCCCAGAGATGCTTCAAGCTTGCCTTTTATGATGACTACGCCCCTACTCCATTGTGGATATAATTGATATATCCCAATCGACCGACGTCTTCGACCTCCACACATTCATCGTCTTCGACTCCCCGGTCGACACCGCCACCCTGCTCTATATCGCCTCACCTTTGGTTTCTCGAGTCGGCTTCATCTTTTTTCCTTTCCTTTTCCCTCTCCCGCAATGGCTCCCTCGGTGTTGTTCGGTAGCAGGTACTTCAACTTCCCCTCCCTCAGCAGCTTTTCTACCAAGTCGTGGAGGGCCCGAAAGTTCTCTGTATCGTGCCCGACGTCGCGATGAAACTTGCAGTATAGGCTTTGGTTCTTTCCTCCGTAGTATCGGGGGCTTGAAATTTTGCTACTTCTGGAGGATCTCCACCACCTCATCCATCGGAATGCCAATGTCGGTGTACTCCTCTCGCGCTCTATCCCACTGGACGGGAAGATGGGGGCGTCAGGAGGAGAGTGGAGTTGTTCATGTTATTTTGTCGAAGATACTGAGGTTGCGATGGTTGCATTTGATGGAAATGTCGGGGGCGACGCTGGGATCGTGGATGGTAATTCTTCCCTTGCTGATTCGGGGGTTTGTAGTTCTGGCGGGACCTGTCAATTTGTTGGGTTGCTATCTGGGGGCGGATGGAAGATTGATGAAGGGAGACGGGATCCCAAGTCAAAGAGATTTGCTACGAACTCTTCGGTGTTGATCTCTCTCAATGACGTGATTGGTCCGCTCGATGATTTTGTCGTAAGT
Source organism: Dactylorhiza incarnata (assembly GCA_033032865.1). Lineage (NCBI taxonomy): Eukaryota > Viridiplantae > Streptophyta > Magnoliopsida > Asparagales > Orchidaceae > Dactylorhiza > Dactylorhiza incarnata. The sequence goes on along the minus strand of JAWHQI010000004.1, from coordinate 17,140,049 downwards.
CTTGGGCTTTCTTATGCTGATTTCCAGCATGAAGATCATGGACCTTAGTCCGTTGGTGAAGGAAACCCGATAAACCTCCATCATCAGTCCATGGAATCGATCTAAAAACAATCCCGGCCTTTCTTTCAGACCCTGCCGCATCTGGAATAGGGCATCTAAATAACCTCACTTTGAGGTGGCGAACCTTTGTAGAAATTCTTTGCGTAGTTCCCTGAAGGAACATATCGAACTAAGCGAGAGGCTGTAAAACCATTCTCCCACCTTCCCATCGAATATGGTGGCTAGGAACTTACATCGGAGTCCCTCCGAGAGCGGCTGAAGAGATACTGTTGCATCAAAAGCGTTTAGACGATAAGAGGGGTCCTCCTTTCCTAAGAAGAGGGAAAGCTGACGCTCCCTGAACCCATGAGGAGTGGTCTCCACGGAGACGACTTCGGTGAATGACGAGTTGCTCTATATCTCGTCTACGCAGACCAGCTCTTCGAAATCAAGAGTCAAGCCACGGTATGCGGCTGCGGTTTCCTTGAAGAACTGATGGCGTGCGCGCACATCCTGGCCACGCGGCTGCTGCGGAGGTGGGTATGTCGGCAATGGTCACATCACATTCAGGGTTGCAATATCTTGCTGCAGCTCGGCGGGTGGGATGCGCTCCCCCTGATAGACCAACTTAGTCACCAGCCCAAGTAAGTGATTGAATTCGTCGCGGGTGACTGGTGCTTCTTCGCGTGGGTCATCCGCCTGCTGAGATAGGTCAGGGTGTCTGCCAGCTATCGATTGGTTTGAAGACTTCAAGCGGACTTTGCTGCCTTTGCTTGTGCGCCGATTGATTTCATCGGTTGCATGATTTGAAGGTCGCATGTTCGAACTGTTGGTGCAAAATTTGTCACCCAACATTCCACACTTAACGATCGATACGGGAGTCCGGCGAGGAGATCGAGGACCGTAATCAACTTGTTACTGGACCGAGGGGGCTTAGCTAACAGAGCACAAAGAAGAGGGTGCCGCTTCCAGCGGAGGACACCAGACTGGCCCGCAGTGGTGAATACCTCTTGTAGCGGGCTAATGATATTTCACAAAGATCTATTACAAGTTATTACAGGAGTATGCGCTGGAAATAGAAGGCTACCGAGTGGCGGGCACTTGTAACCACACCTACAATAGGGTAGACTCTGGCCCACATTACGTCTCCCCTCCAAGCACCCCCAACCCTCATTTATGCTTGAGGGTAGGTTGCTTGGCCGGTGGGGGAATTTAATGCAACATTAAATGCTCCGCAAAATAAGGGAACTGAAGCGTTGGTCACGGAAGAGAAAAAAGAGGGGGCGGGCTCGATAGGTCGTGGGCACACGTACTACTACTAGCAGAGGGAATGAGGCACCCGCCATGGCCTCTCTAGGAAGTTGATGCTGCTTGCTGGAAGGCGTGGGCACTTCGGTGAAGAGTCGATCACGCGCCTTTGTTGAGGGGGGTACCTATCCACTTGGAAAGAGTCTGTGGTTACTTATGGGTGTCCGCCTGGGACATTTGCTGAGGAGGAACATGCGTCCGTCGATAGGGCTTCCATAGGCACTGTTGGGTGTCCTCCCGGACCTCTGTGACCGGCATAAAGAGCGATGGCAGTGGTCGCGGAATTTGGGTTAACATGTAGGACCTTATGGGTTGCAATGAATACAAGGCATTGTTCTATTACTTGGAGATTGTAGTATTTTGGCATTCATTTCATGGACATTCACTTATGAGAGTTTTTAGCTTCTACATAGTGTATAATATGCTCTGATGTTTAGGTTGAAAATGCTGGCAATCATCTTTTAAAACTCATCTTTTGTAAGGTATACGTTTTTCATCAATCCTAGATGTTACGAAGAATCCTAGAGGAGTCTTAGAGTAATTGGGACCCTTCCTCAAAAGAGATGTCCATGTAGGTTGTGTTATGTGATGGACCTAAGTGCCTTTGATGTGTTACTATTTTTCATTCATGCCATGATTGTTTGATAATTGATGTTTTGATCATCGTGTTGTTCAAGTGGTCGATAATGGAGGTGGATCTTCACTCCTTCGGGAGGATGTCATCGATAGTGTACTGCAACTCCTATAATTGTCAATATATCACATGCTGAACTTTGATGTGATAGTTAAAATGGTAGCAGTCGCCATGACATCGCTACCTGTTGGTTTTACTGTTGATACAACATCTAAGACCCATGGAGATACACATGTGCATGTTGGTGGTATCAGATCTATCGGTGGGGGAGTAGTAGGCGATAGTGATGGATTATTGAAGTACTTCTTGGGTTTCAACCTGTCACTGTTTAAAGGTGTCGGCTCACCGCCAATGTAGATGACTTGTTAGCATGAATTAAGGATCTCCTAGTGGGCTATAGAAATCCCCAATGAGAAGATGGTTACTCTTGCATCCTTCATGTTATATGTAGATGCAAATATTTGGTGGAAGGAGTATGAGGGACATTTTGTCGGGCTTCCTTGGCACAAATTAGTATGGAACAATTATTTATTGCATTTTGGAAGCACTACATCCCGACGGCTACTCTCATCGCGCTGTGGGAGAAATTCTTGATGTTGAAATAGTTGTACTTGTTCGTGGCATCTTACCTTCAAGATTTCACAAGTGTGAGCCATTTTGTGGGGGACGTAGTGGGCTACGATGGGGAGAAAGCTCAATATTTCCATGACAGCTTGCGTGAAGAGCTAAATAACCTTTGTTTGAGCTTAAGCCTATTGGCTACTCTGCATTGGCTTAGTCGACTCAAACTTTGGAGTTCAACATCCTGAGGAATCAAAGACATAAGGAAGAGGTAGTTAAGAACAAGAAGCCTAGTGTCGTATCTCTACAAGGGAATTCAGGTGATAGTGTTTGGAAAGAAGAGGCCATAGTCGAATATGCCAAGCTTGATTTTTGGCTACTGTCGAGAGATCGCGCCGATCGAAAAAACCAACTTCTTGTCAGTGTGCCAAGCCCGGACATTTGTCATGTGACTATCGTGGAGGGCCACCTGCGAGGAATGCTGGACAATCTATGGTGGAGGTCGCCATGCCAAGTGACGCAAAAAATGGTAAAGCAGTGGAATCATTTTCATCACACTTTGTTCCACCCAAGTTGTGAGCTTTTGTACAGGAGCTCTAATGGAGCTAGGAACTTTTTGGATTGCTTTGGCAGATATGATTTTTACCTTGAACTTTGCGCTGGTTTGTTAAATTTTGAGTAGCTATGAACTTGTAATTATATTTCATTTTCGATGTAGTAATGAATATGGATACTAATCATAAAATTCTAGCATGCATCTTAACTCTTTTAAATGTGGCAAACTCTGGCATTGAAATGACACATTCCCATTCATGTGAATTTTGGATCTCATTAGATTGATTATCATTTTCTTGGTGATTACTAAGCTTTGGATAGAAGACCTATGTTTGGGGTCATGTTGTTAAGTTAGAACTTATTGAAAGTGAATATTTAGAAGATCGAATTCCTATGTTGTGATTGATGCATAGGGATCGTATACTTGACATGAAATTCTGATGAGAATTGGATCCAAAAATAGAACTTCTAAAGTCTGAATCTACGATGTTGTGAATTGTTGATTAAAAATCTTATGTACATCAAAAAAAGATGTTAGAGACAACTGATGGTTTGATGGATAGTGTGTTGGGTATGCATAGATTTGTTGTCTAATTTGTTTGAAATCGTTAGGAGATTTGAAAATACTTAGATCAAAGTGAATGCGCTTCGACGTGATAGTGAATTCGTTGTATAAGAAAAATCTTTGATGGTCTTATGGATTGTACAAATCTCGAATAGATAATGACCATGTTGTTACCAATCAACTTCGGATGGAAGTAATGTTATTGGATGTTTACTGTCTAATGTAGTTCATTTGAACCATTGTAGCCCCTGAAGAGATCGATTGGTAAGTAGACCCACTTGGATGTGAAGTCTGAATGGCTCCATTTATGGTCAGCAGCGAAGGAACAGAGGGTTAAACTCGACCATGAATTGAGAGAGAACCCACATTCATAAATTCAAATTTAATTATGAGTACTAGAGCCTAATCACTTCCCAGGTAAGTCAGAAGAGTGATCACCCCGACCAAAACTCATCATTCAATGCAAATATACACAATTACCAAGAAGAAGGACACTTCTCAGCCTAAGTATTTAAGTTTTTTATTAGGAGAAATAGACAATGAAACTACCTGAGCACCATTGAACCTTGCACTAGAGACAGTGGGTGTGGTATTCTCCAGCTACACTTACTAGTGACCAAATTGTCTAACATGGACCATGTATCTCATAGGACATCATGGACTAACTTAGACCGATTCTAGTGACTTGGATACATTCGAGTCGAGTCTGGTGATTAAAAGGTTACACTAACCAGACATAGCTGAATTTATTCAACATGAGGCAATTCGAGTTCTGACATGAACAAATGTGTCACAATAGCTTAACAAACCCAAACTAAAAACTTGTCAACTTCATGTCAAATAGTGTGAAATTACGTTAGCTCGGGTCTGAACCAGTGAACCTGGCCCAGAACAAATTATTTAATGCAGGCATGAAGAAAGCTGATATTAAGAAGGAAGTTGATGAGATAAATTCGCGCTGCGCAAAATTAAAATATTATCCACGTATAATTCGATAAGGCAAGTGTACCTATCGCTTTATAGTATAGGATTTAGAAAATCAAGTGTCGTATTTTTCCGGGCTTGTTGAGTACTTCTACTCACAAAGAAGAGCTATTATTTTATCGATCAAAAATTGGGTTTGTTTTGGAAAAACGATTTGGAGAAAATTAACTACGAAGAAAGATTATGATTAAAAGGATTAGCACTTGGTCTTGAATCCCTTTGGAATAAAATTTAATTTTATAAAAGATGAAACCGCAAACTCTTATTGAAATATATTCGACCGTGGAGGTTCCCAAAATATGGTAGAGCCTCTCTCGAGAGAACTACCACCTAACCTTAGGTTGATCGATTAAGACCCCTCGGCCAGTCGAAACCCCCTAAGCTTGCTTTAAGCGGTGAACCCCACTATTGGATTTGACTCCAATCCGGAAGATTTGCGTCACCCTCTCTCGAGGAATGCATACAACTCTTTTTATCTTTGAGTGATCTCCTCGTTCGCATGGATCTCTCGATCACTAGCAAACGAATCTTAGATTGAAAGTCATATTCCGGACATATGAAATCAAAACGAAATAATTCAAAGATAAATCGAAGATAAACAATACGAGAGTTTGCTAATTAGAAAAATTCAAAACATATTTTATTTCATTCCAAAGTTCATCATGACCAAGTGCTAAAGAAAATTTAGCTACTCATCATGATGGAGGAAACACATATGATAAGAGAGAAATACATGATTTTAAAAAAAAAACTAGAATACTTGAAATGAAATTGCAATAATAAAAGCTTTCAACTTGAAGAAAAACTAGCTAGAACAACGATAATAGTAGACTAAAGCTGTAAGTAAACTCCAAAATCGAACCCCCCAACTTCTGGAGATTGCTGCCTTTTATAGCTGAAAAATCGGGGAGTCACGCCCTTGGTCACGCCCGTGACCAAGGGCGTGTAAGCTGCGTAATTGCTGTCATGAAAGCCCGGGACGTTGGGGAAGAGAAACCGGCAGAAATCAATTGCATGGCGGGTCACGGCCTCGGTCACGCCCGTGACCGAGGGCGTGTCTTGAACGGGCCAGGAAACGGCGGGAAACGCCGCGAACAGGAGTTATTCTGGCGGTTGCAGAAGAGTCACGGCCTTGGTCACGCCCGTGACCAAGGGCGTGTAAGCTAGAAACGGCGGGAATTGATTGCAGGCTGAATTGAACGTATTCCGGGCGTGTCACGCCCGTGACACTCTAGGTCACGCCCTCTGTCACGCCCGTGACGGAGGGCGTGTAATTTTAAACTGACGTGGCGGACGGCTTTTTCAACTGGAATGCGCGGGGCTGGATCACGGCCGTGACAAAACGTCACGCCCTAGGTCACGCCCGTGACCGAGGGCGTGTACTTTGCGATTTCGGCCGAAATGCTCCAAATAATCTTCTGATTATTCCTATGAGCTTGAAATTGCTATTGGCAGCCCATATTACCTGAAAATACAAAAAGAAGATAAATTAGTGAAAAATTAACTAAAACTAAATTAAATTAAATTAATTATTAATAAAATATTATATGAAAATAACTATAAATATAGGATTATCAAATACCCCCATACTTATTCGTTTGCTAGTCCCGAGCAAACAACTTTCCATAGGAGTAGAAAAATTTAAATACTAGAAAAGAATTTTGAACCTAAGGAGTAAAAATGCGAAGTCTTGCGCCTAAGCGTGTAGAAATCCTAGTAGAAAAACATATTCAGCATAAAGATTAGCTTATAATTTTCAAGAATGCGTTATAACATATTGTTTTTACTTTTTAATTGAAAAATCCGGTAAATCCTAAAATGATATTTAAGGAGCGGGTAGCGTGTTTACTAAGATCAATATTACACAAAATCAAAGTTCGGGATAGCCTCCAAAGAAATCCATCAATGACGATGGCCATAGGCTTGCCCTTTCACACTCTCGCCACGGCACTAGTTTAACTCATAAGCACGAATCAATAGGACTTAATTAGGTTGAAATGTGGCTTAGGTTCAAGGTGCGGAAATCAAAAGATAAACGTGAAGGGTTAAGGCACACTTAAAACAAAAATAAGAGCTTTGCAAAAACTTGTATGCTAATTAATTTTTACACCCCAAATAATTTTGAAATATAAAGGTAGGGGTCAAAAATGCACGCTGCAAATTTTTTCCTCAATATTTTTCTTATTTTTTTTTATATATTTATTTTTTTTCATTATTTTTTTTCTTTTTTTTTTTCTTCTTTTGCAGCAAAATGATACAAAAATTAAAATCACCATTTTCACAAATAAGATACACAAGCTAGCAACAAATAAAGCTCTAAATTTCAAGCGTGCATCATAGGTAGGCTATTTGGCTTTGGTGAAAATGAGTGGGGCTTACAAAAGAAACGGTAAAAAGAACAAAATGGCTAGCAACGGTTAAGATTTTATGGCTTGGAATGCAAAGGCTCAAACGAATCAAGAGGTGGCCTAAATCATTTTCATGCTCATGAATCTAACTTATGCAAATGTCTTGAGAGTCGCTAGAGGCAAGTTCTAGACATCGAGAAAGAATACCCTTCCGTTCAAATTGGGTAATATTTCTCCAGTAAACTTCTACATACTCACTTAAAGTATTTTTGGATTTTACCGGTTTCAAATTAAAAGTAAAACAAAAATATTCTACGCAATTAGAAAAACATAAATCTAATTTTATGCTGAATAGTTAATTCGACATGAGATCCTACTAACGCGTGCGCGTAACTAGAACACTGCACGAGTCAACAATTTTACTCCAAAATTCAAAATCTAATGAAGTATATAAAATTTTCTACAACACTATGTAAAAGTAAATCTACTAAGAACTTTGCAAACAAGTAAATATAGAAATATTGATAAAACTATATATATATATATATATTTTTTTTTTTTTTTTGTAGATTTTTTAATTTTTTATTTTTTTTTATTTTTTTTTTTTTGCTTCTTTTTTTTTTATTTTTTTGTTACAAAAGTTTTTTTTTTAAATTTTGTAATTTTGTAGATATTTTTTTATATATATATTTTTTTGATAAAAACTTTTGGGTGTTGCTTTGCAATACAACCGACGTGAAATACCCTCCCCCATACTTAAGAAAAAACAGTGTCCCCAATGTTTTAGAAATAAGTACGAGTAAAGAAGAGAAAACTTCCCTGATGAAGAGCAAATCAATACCCAAGCCATCCTGAAGAAAAACATGAAGCAAAACATTTTTTTTATATTTTTAATAGTTTGGCAGGAATAAAAGAGAAATAAAACAAATACAAAAGTGCAGGACAGAAAATAAAAGATACAGACGACCAAAAATAAAAATCTCAAACATCATCGTCGTCGTCCTCCTGCTGATAATAAGCACGCAAATCAGCAAATTCCCGCTGCAGATGCTCCATAGAGGAAGCATGGCGCTGCTCGAGGGTATCAAAACGTGCGTCAAAATGAGTGCGCATGGACAGCTGCTCTGTGTGAATCTGATCCAAACAAGTGTGGATCCGCCCAAACTGCTGATCGAAATAAGTGGATGAGTCGGGCGCAGGGGGAAAATGCTGCTGTGGCGGCTGTGGAAACTGCGGAGCTGGAGCAACGCCACCGGAATCAGCTTCGAAATCAAGATCGATCGGGTCGCCACCCACTTCGCCAGGAACGGCCTCGTACTCGCGGCCACGCCTACGCATCAAACCAAGGGCTCGGAGGTTTTGGAAAGTGATAGGCGCGGGCGTTTGGAGTGGAGACATGGGAGGAAGTGTATCCCAGAGCCCCAAACGCTTGGCCAAAAATGTAACAAACGAGCCTCCATGTAGCGCACTAAGCCTCCGATTTTCGGCCTGATGCCGGAAAAACATCGCTAGCGCCGAACCAAGATTGAGGGGGACTCGTTCGTGCATGCTATATAAATATAACAGGTCCGCGCGGGTCACCACTCCATGGCTATCGCCGCGAGCGGAAAGTGTGAAAGTGAGGAGGTAGTGGAGATAGCGTAAGGCGGGGGAGAGGAGATGACTACCCTTGGATTTTTTAGGCGAATATGGATTGGGGTCGTTACTGATTTCCGCCCAAAATCCGGGAAGGTTATACTCACGAGGGAAATCAAGGGGGAGAGCGGTGTAGGCCTCCGTAAGAGTGAAGGCCTCGTCGCAGAAGCCCATGAGAACGTTGAACTGACGCAAAGGAAGAGTTTGTGAAAGCCCGCCCATTCGGAATTCAAGCACGTTGTCGGCCCCGGCCCAGTGGAAATCAAACGAAGAGAAAAACTCCACCGTCAGCTCGTAGTACGCCGGCTCCGAAATGGAGAAGAAAGGAGCCCACCCCGGAGTAGTGAGTAGATCTCGCACCGCGTTCGCCTGCCCGAGGGTGGTGAGAACGTTCCAATCAATGACGCGGAAAACGCCAAATTCTTTCCCACGGAGGCGGGTACTTCGGTCTTGATGAGTGGGATGCGAAAAATTGAGCATAGCCTCCGCATCAAAAGCTTCATCGGGGAGTGAAGAGGAGGATTCGCCAATGGGGTGATTGCGGCGGCGGCCGGCCATTTGGAAGGAAGAAAGGAAATAATCGGCCAAAGATGAGAGAAAAGAAGGGAGAGAGGGGGGAGAAGGTGTGGAGAAAGGAGAGGGGGAAGGGCACTTAAATAGGAAAAATTTAGGTGTCACGCCCTCGGTCACGCCCGTGACCGAGGGCGTGTAAGGGGCGACACGTGAAAAGATGGCGTGAGGGAGGAATCCGAGGCTGGACCGGTCAAAAAGCGAATTTTTAGCATGTCACGCCCTCGGTCACGCCCGCGTCCGAGGGCGTGTAACTGGAAAAGCAGGACCGGCCAGAGAATCCAATGCTGGCCGGTCAAAAGGCGGTCCCCGAGGTGTCATCGGTCATAGTCACGCCCGTGACCATGGGCGTGACTTGACTGTCACGGGCGTGACAGTCAAAGGGAATCTTTGACCGGGTGCTGTGGAGGTGGTGTGCCAGCGGGATGAGTCACGGCCGTGACCTTCAAATGTCACGGGCGTGACTCGAGTTGTCACGGGCGTGACATGTCATGTTGAGTCCGGGAGTGCCGTGATGGGTGAAAATGTTCTTCCGCCAATGTCACGCCCGTGACCAAGGTTGGTCACGCCCGTGACTTTTGCGGAAGGCGGAATGGGAGGCAGCTCGTCGAGAGACTCGCCAGGGAAACGAAGCATGACGCGCCACGCCCTAGTCACGGCCGTGACTGAGGCCGTGACCAAGACTTTTCAGAAACATTTTTTTTTTTTTTTGGTTTTGGAATCTTTTTTATCTTTTTTTTTTGAAAAGAAAACAAAAAATAAAAAAAACAAAAGCAAGGTAATAAAAATAAAAAGAGAAATACTAAAAAGAAAGTACCGACTTGGAGAGCGGGGTTTCATGCGTATGCGCGAGTGACCGTTATCACGCAAATCTCCTCCAAACCTGTAAAAACCTCAAAATAGAATAATAACATTTTTTTTTATTTGTTTTTTCCATTTTTATATGTTGTAATTTTTTTATTGTTTTTTTTTTAAAAACAAGAATAAAAATACTTAGAATTTTTTAAACGGAAGAAAAATAAAATAAGATAAAAACATGGGTTGCCTCCCAAGAGCGCTTTGGTTACGGTCGTGGAGCTCGACCATGGTGGCACGCCGATCTTTACCTCGTTCTAAATTTATCATCAAATGATGATAACGGCTTTGAGCGATGCAAGGTGGATGAATTGGTTGCATGAATTAAAATATTCTCATACCCCATTCGGAGGAGAAGAGTGCCCTCACAAACATCAAATATTGCTCGTGTAGTGGCCAAGAATGGACGACCAAGGATTAGAGGGATCCCGGCGTCCTCTTCCATATCAAGGATAACAAAGTCTACCGGTAAAGTAGACTCGCCAACCTCAACTGGCACATCATGAATCACCCCTATGGGTGTCTTCACGGAGCGATCAGCCAATTGTAATTTGATGTCGGTGGGGGTGGGTTCTCCTAACTGTAATTTTTGGGATAAACTATAGGGAATAATATTAACACTAGCGCCCAGATCGGCGAAAGCGTTTGAAAAATGAGTAGATCCTATAGTGCATGAAATATTAAAATTAGAATTAATATTATTAGCCCGCTCGATCAAACGAGCGGGGTAAGGAAGACGGGGTTGAAATTCTGGAAGAGGAAGAGATGATGGGGTAGGTGAAATTTCCTCTTCAAGATCGGTGTCCGAATCATCCGCAAAGGTCACCGCCAAGGCATTTGAAGTTGTCGGCGGTGTTCTTTTCGGCTGATCGGTGACCATTTTTAAAAGTTGCCCCACTTGATTCTCCAAATTCCGCAACGACCCTTGTAAATTGCGGACATCCACATCATTTTTAGAAATATATTTATTAACCACCTCCTCGAGAGAAGGCGGTTTAGGGGCTTGCGGTGGAAGAGATGAATTTGGAGAAGCAAAGGGGGCATTACCCGTGTTACCTTGATTACCCCATGATAAATTGGGGTGGTTCCTCCAACCTGGGTGGTATGTGTTGCCGTATTGATTGTTCCCCGGATTGAAGGGCGGCCGGTTCGGATTACCCATGTAATCCACATGCTCCGCCGCATTTTGATTAGGCTCCCAAGTAGGTGTAGAAGAGGGAGCAGTCATCCCTTCTAGTTTCTTGCTAAGTAGTTCAACCTGTAGAGATAAATTAGTAAATGAATCAATTTCATACAGCCCGGCCGGTTTATTGGAGCGCGACCGAGGTGTACTCCATTGATACGTATTCATTGCCATACTCTCTAAAAGCTCTTGCGCGCCTGCCGGTGTTTTGTTATTCAAGGTACCACCGGCGGCGGCATCAATCATTTGACGCGTTTGAGAATTGAGGCCGTTATAAAATGTCTGAATTTGCAACCAATCGGGGATTGCATGATGGGGGCATCGGCGCAAATATTCCTTAAATCGCTCCCAAGTATCATAAAGTGTTTCCGTTTCAACTTGGGAGAAAGAAATGATATCCTTACGCAATTGAGCCGATTTAGCGGGCGGAAAATATTTTGTGAGAAATTGTTCCGTCATTTGGGCCCATGTGGTGATAGATCCTCTTGGAAGAGAACTGAGCCACTGCTTAGCCTTATTGCGCAAAGAGAAAGGAAAAAGACGAAGCCTTATTGCGTCATCGGATACCCCGTTAATTTTGAAAGTATCGCATATTTCTAGAAAACTAAAAATATGCGCGTTGGGATCCTCATCTTGAAGCCCATCAAATTGTACATATTGTTGTACCATTTGAATGATGCTTGGCTTTAATTCAAAATTATTGTTCGCTATAGCAGGTCGAACAATACAAGAAGTGGTATCCTCCAGATTAGGCCGGGCATAATAGGACATAGTCCGTTGCGCGACCTCATCCGGATTTGGATCACCCATATTAGAAGAAGTGGAAGAGGAGGAAGAAGTAGAAGAAGAAGAAGAAGGAGAAGTGACACCTACGGACTCCTCGATCGGATCTTGAGAATTTGGTCCTTGAAATCTTAAGCGTCGCCGAATGGTTTGCTCGATTTCCGGATCCAATTCAAGAAGATCGGACGGATTCCTTCGGGTCATACACCAAACAGAAAAACGTAGAAAAGAGAGAAAAAAAATGATAAAATTAATAGAACTAAGCTTTCAAAATATCAACAATAGTCCCCGGCAACGGCGCCAAAAACTTGGTGAGATAAATTCGCGCTGCGCAAAATTAAAATATTATCCACGTATAATTCGATAAGGCAAGTGTACCTATCGCTTTATAGTATAGGATTTAGAAAATCAAGTGTCGTATTTTTCCGGGCTTGTTGAGTACTTCTACTCACAAAGAAGAGCTATTATTTTATCGATCAAAAATTGGGTTTGTTTTGGAAAAACGATTTGGAGAAAATTAACTACGAAGAAAGATTATGATTAAAAGGATTAGCACTTGGTCTTGAATCCCTTTGGAATAAAATTTAATTTTATAAAAGATGAAACCGCAAACTCTTATTGAAATATATTCGACCGTGGAGGTTCCCAAAATATGGTAGAGCCTCTCTCGAGAGAACTACCACCTAACCTTAGGTTGATCGATTAAGACCCCTCGGCCAGTCGAAACCCCCTAAGCTTGCTTTAAGCGGTGAACCCCACTATTGGATTTGACTCCAATCCGGAAGATTTGCGTCACCCTCTCTCGAGGAATGCATACAACTCTTTTTATCTTTGAGTGATCTCCTCGTTCGCATGGATCTCTCGATCACTAGCAAACGAATCTTAGATTGAAAGTCATATTCCGGACATATGAAATCAAAACGAAATAATTCAAAGATAAATCGAAGATAAACAATACGAGAGTTTGCTAATTAGAAAAATTCAAAACATATTTTATTTCATTCCAAAGTTCATCATGACCAAGTGCTAAAGAAAATTTAGCTACTCATCATGATGGAGGAAACACATATGATAAGAGAGAAATACATGATTTTAAAAAAAAAACTAGAATACTTGAAATGAAATTGCAATAATAAAAGCTTTCAACTTGAAGAAAAACTAGCTAGAACAACGATAATAGTAGACTAAAGCTGTAAGTAAACTCCAAAATCGAACCCCCCAACTTCTGGAGATTGCTGCCTTTTATAGCTGAAAAATCGGGGAGTCGCGCCCTTGGTCACGCCCGTGACCAAGGGCGTGTAAGCTGCGTAATTGCTGTCATGAAAGCCCGGGACGTTGGGGAAGAGAAACCGGCAGAAATCAATTGCATGGCGGGTCACGGCCTCGGTCACGCCCGTGACCGAGGGCGTGTCTTGAACGGGCCAGGAAACGGCGGGAAACGCCGCGAACAGGAGTTATTCTGGCGGTTGCAGAAGAGTCACGGCCTTGGTCACGCTCGTGACCAAGGGCGTGTAAGCTAGAAACGGCGGGAATTGATTGCAGGCTGAATTGAACGTATTCCGGGCGTGTCACGCCCGTGACACTCTAGGTCACGCCCTCTGTCACGCCCGTGACGGAGGGCGTGTAATTTTAAACTGACGTGGCGGACGGCTTTTTCAACTGGAATGCGCGGGGCTGGATCACGGCCGTGACAAAACGTCACGCCCTAGGTCACGCCCGTGACCGAGGGCGTGTACTTTGCGATTTCGGCCGAAATGCTCCAAATAATCTTCTGATTATTCCTATGAGCTTGAAATTGCTATTGGCAGCCCATATTACCTGAAAATACAAAAAGAAGATAAATTAGTGAAAAATTAACTAAAACTAAATTAAATTAAATTAATTATTAATAAAATATTATATGAAAATAACTATAAATATAGGATTATCAGAAGTGCTCTATTAAAGGGATGATTCTCAGTGTTATGATCAAGATGAATTAAAGGACATCATTGTTAGAAATGATTGGTTATATTTATTGACGCTTTTATGTCCTCATTTATGTCATCTTTGGAATCAAGGAGGACTTAGGATGTTGTTCGCTACTCATTAATGCGCGTGTTTGTAATTTGTTGGAACATGAGTTCAGCATCTCTTGGTTTGAGAATAACAAATCTTAATATGTATTTGATCTACCTTGCTTGTTTTTATTGTGTGCAGGTTCTACATGTAAAATATAGAGAAGTATATTGGAATACGATCGGCATGATCAATTGAAGATATGGTCTGAATTGCCCACTACCGCGCGTCGATAGGTCTTACAATCGAAGATTGCTCACGTTCCAAGATGACAGCTTGCAAGGAGAAATTCAAAAGGTACTTGGCAGAAGCTGAAAGCTTATTATGTAAAGAATTACCATGTCGATATAACCCTATCGCGCGGAAGAAACATTTTGGCAACCCCGACAATCACAGAATGATTGGGGAGGCAAATGAAGCAGGAGATCTCATTTTAGTGCGTTGTAATATTGAACTAGCGCGCGGAGATAGGTCTTACCGCGTTGCGATAAAACATTGTCTTAGATAGTAGCTCAACTTCCAAATCAAGACGCTAGAAGCAGGAAAATGATTTTAAAAAGCTACCGCCCGATGATAAATACTACCGCAGGCGATAGTGGACAGAGTTCTATTTAAAGAGATTTTCGCTCCATCTCTTGTATGTGAAACAAATTATTCTGAGAGAGGCTTCGTCCTAGAGCTCTAGAGAAAATCATAGACTCCCACACAACCAAAAGAGATTTTGAAGGAGGAGAATATCAAAGCATATTCAAGACGACGAACGAACGCATCGACGACAACAATCACAAACATTCCTTCGTCCTCGCCTTTAGAAGTTCTTTAGGGATTTTTTTATTTCAGATAATTGCATCTATATTTGCACTATATTTTCTTTGTTCTGTTGACACTTTTCTTGTACATTATAAAATTCATCCTTGGGTTAGCGACTAGGTCTATGTAGGGCTTAGGGGAAGAATTCACCTCATGTGTTAGACAACTATACTAAGGCTTCGTTTGGATCGGCGGCGGGAGCCGACGCGGGACGAAAAGCCTGCGGGTTTCGAATCGGAGGCGGGGAGGTGAGGCTGGAGACGTCGCGTTAAGTAGGCTTTTGCGAAGGTTTGTGGGAGCAAACGCCATCGCCGGCGCGTGGTGCGCGTTTGTTTTCCCGCCGTGCGGTGGCGGTTGCTCCCGCATCGGCGCTCAAACGCCGCCCCAAACGAAGCGTAAGGTTTAGGTCTAGGGGGCTTGAGGCCTATCTGGGGATAGATAGGCTAAGTCTATCCGATTCAAGGTGTGAGTCGGTATAGAAAATAAAATGAGATTTTTATTCACCGCCTTGATCTTCGTCGTTATGAAGATCGAAATTTTGTAATCATCTTTAAAAAAAAGTTAATCATGTTTTTCTCTTATCTTTATAAAATGTCTCATTCTTGATTTTTAGTGTTCTAATCAATAAATGTTTTAATATTTATAAATATTTTCTGAAAATTAATAAATCTTATCCCCCCCCCCCCCCCCCCCTCAGGGCGCCCCATGATTCAACAAGTGATATCAAAGGGAGGTTACTCTAAAAAAGTTTAATCACATGGAGTAGTGGTGCATCATGATCTCTCTTTCAATGAGAGGCAAGGGAATAGTCGACCTCCAATGTTCACCGGGTCTGATTATAGTTATTGGAGGACTATGATGAAATGCTTTCTAATGATGCTAGATTTAGATGTGTGGGCTATGGTAGAACACCGATACGCTCCACATACAATTATAGTTGGTAGTGAGACTATAGAAAATCCTAGAGAAAATAAGAAGAACTTGATAAATGAAAGTGTACAAATAATGCAAAAGCCATGAATTCTCTTTTTTGCACATTAAAAAACTGAATTTAATCTTACATGCACTTGTGAAACTGCTTATGATATTTGGCATTTACTTGAATTAACTCATGAGGGTACATCGCAAGTGAAGGTGTCCAAGCTTTTCATGTTGGAGTCGGAATATGAACAATTCTGAATGGAGCTCAACGAGGAAGTTGGTGTCATGTACACAAGGTTCACAAAAATTGTGAATGCCTCTAAATCTCTTGGAAAGTCCTCCAACGGGGACTTAGTGCGAAAGACACTAAGATCTCTCCCTCCAAGATTCAATCTAAAGGTCACTGTCATCGCCGAATAGCATGATCAAAGCCGGCTCGAGATTGAGAGCCTCGTTGGGAACTTAAAAACCCATGAGGATGAACTCAAAATCCAAACCGAAGAATTTCACAAAGAGCTAAAGAAAAAGTCATTGGCGTTGAAATCAATAAAGGAAAAGGATGAGGATGAAGATGACGGTGACGAGAGCTTTTTTGTTCAAGGCTTCAAGAGGAATCCGGAGAGGAAAAACACTTTCACGAAGTACATGAAGAAAGAACTTGAAAAGAAGGGATCTTGGTCCAAGAAGGCAAAGGTGTCGAACGATGAGGAGGAAAGGCCACCATCGGAGTGTTACCACTGTCGGAAGACTAGGCACATAAGGATTAAGTGTCCAAAGTACCTAAAGGTGGAAAAATGAAAAGATGCACAAGCGAAAAGACAAGAAGAAGGTGTTAAAGGCGACCACATGGGATGACTCTTCCTTTGAGGAGTGTAGCGGCACAAGATCAAGCGACGACGAGGAGGCAAACATGTGCCACATGGGAAAACATCACATTCCTTCTGATGTCTATTGCAATGTCCAAAGAGACACTAAGGTACCTCCTCCCTCTTATGATAATTTATTTTTTGAATATATAAAAACATGCAAATAATTTGATAAAACTCTAAAGTACCTTCACTTGTTAAAATATGAAAATAAAATAGTATTAAAATAAAATTAAAAACTAACTAAAGAAGCAATCAAAGTTGGGAAAGAGAAAGTTGGTTGTCAAGAGTGTTATCACTCCTTGGGACAAGGATACAAGAGTTGGAAGAATTGCTCTTCAAAACCTCATCGAATATCGAAACTCCCACTAATGAGAGGAGGGATTTAGAGAGCAAGCTATAATCTTCTCTTACCCAAATTGATAATGGAAAAAAAGACATTTGCAAATCGATGTGTAATGACTGTAACTGAAAACATCGCATTAAAGCCCGCATTCATGACTTGAACACTAAAATACAGAAATTCGAAGTTGGCCCACAATCTCTTGATATGATTTGGGTCAACCAATCTCATGGAAGTGCAAAATTTGGA
This sequence comes from Dactylorhiza incarnata, assembly GCA_033032865.1. Lineage (NCBI taxonomy): Eukaryota > Viridiplantae > Streptophyta > Magnoliopsida > Asparagales > Orchidaceae > Dactylorhiza > Dactylorhiza incarnata. The sequence continues at coordinate 17,122,782 of JAWHQI010000004.1, read as the reverse complement.
TTAGAATATCATTCTGTGACACTATCGCCAGCGGTAGCTCCTACCAGTAGCGGTGCTTCTCAATAAATGCAAAAATCTAATAAAAAGTTAAATAAATTTGTTGGTACTTCTCCCTCTTCCAACAAGAGTCTTCCCAGAAATTACAAAGTGATTTCCACTGCCTTTCTTTTGTGTTTCAAATGCAACAAGTTTGGACAAGCCTCTGTCTCTTGCTTCAAGAAGGGACCGCGTGCTTTAAAATAAATCTGGGTACCTAAATCTTCCACTTACTCTATGGGAGTAACCTCTTGGATATTCGGATATTTACTTCCTATTTCTTTTTAGGTATGTTAGTCGGCTGCTCGTGTAACGCCCCTGATTTTTGTTAATTATTTTACGTACCCTCTGTGACGTAATTTTGGCGTAAGGGCATTATGTCAGCTCGTCTGGTAGTGTTTCGAGTTTTAGCTTAGTTAAAGCTTGTGATTTAGGTCAAGCGTGCGAGATTTCGCGTCGTTTCGAGTTAAAGTGAAGATTTTGAGTGGATATCAAGATTTTAGCTTCGGAAGGCTTTATCCGGAGTTTGGCTCGTCGGAATGGAATTCTGACTTCGCCGTTGGATTCGTAGCGCCGTTTTTCAGCTAGGGTGCGAATTTCATAGAAATCCGAGGTGTTTTGGTCGCCCTCGCAGTTTAAGTAAATTGGGGAATTAATTAATTATTTAAATAATAAATTTAGGTTTATATATAAGCCTAAAGCCTTCCCCTTTCCCTATTCATCCTCTTCCTCGATCAAAAGCAGCCGCCGAGGGTTAGGGCGAGAGCGGAGCTTCGTGGAGCCTTCAACCGGCGATTTCTAGAGCTGTAGTGGTCGGATTCGAGTTTGGTTTGAAGATTCGGAAAGCTCTCGGCGAGATCTTCGTCTTAGTGGTAAGCTTGTTCTTCTTCGTGGAAGTTTTGGAGTTATGGAAATGACCTAACTCTTCCTTTCGGTCCTTAGCGCTCCAGGTCTTCGTGCTCGGGAGTTACCTTGGCATTCGGAGCGGAGTTAGGCGAGTTTTGCAAGGTTAAGGCAAGTGGTTTCTTCCTCTTTCTCTCTTGATCCTTTTGACGGTTGGTTTGCCCGTTTTGAGCTCTTGTCATGCTAATTAGCAAGAGTTTTGTGTGTTTGGTGTAGTAACTTATGATCTAGAACCTCCCCTTGATTTCCTCCTCCTCAATCTTACCCTAGTATCTAGTTTTTCCCTGGAGAACACCGTGGTCGATACAATTCCCTTGTTCTTGCTGTAGCTCGAGAGCAGCTTTGGATGTCTCGAGACATGGCTGATGTCTCGAGACATGCCTGTCTCTGCCCTTTGGATGTCTCGAGACATGACTGATGTCTCGAGACATGACTGTCTCTGCCCTTTGGATGTCTCGAGACATGACTGATGTCTCGAGACATGACTGTCTCTGCCCTTTGGATGTCTCGAGACATGACTGATGTCTCGAGACATGACTGTCTCTGCCCTTTGGATGTCTCGAGACATGACTGATGTCTCGAGACATGACTGTCTCTGCCCCTAAGACCCCGCCAGGGCGCGGCCCCTTGGAACCCCGCCCGGAACGCTTGTGTTTTCGTTGAGTTTTTGTGTTTGAATCTCGTGTCCCCTCGGGTGTACTTAGATGATTGCCAGTGACCCTTCGGTGCTCCTGATCTCGAATCCCTCTCGTTTGAACCTCTTTTTACTCGTTGTGGTCTGTTAACATTTGAGTTACACTTATGATTCATATTGATCGATGTGTACTTCATCTTGACCCTATTTCTTAGGGCCTTCCAGTGTTTATCCTTTCGGGTAGCGTCCCGTGTTTAATTAAAATTTAAGTAATAAGAACTACTGTCTTTAGCCCTTCACAGTAGTTGTGTTTGGGGGACAGTGGGGGAAATGTTATAGCCTTGCATGGTAGTCGTGTTTGGGTGGTTGGGTCTAGTGGTACCCCCACCTGCTTTTGGGCTTTGGGTAGCGGAGGTAGTTAACCGCTCCGGTATTATTTGAGCTGATCAGTCTCTTTAATTGATGAAACTAAATAAATGAACATGTTTGTTCCTCTTTTGGTATTTAGTGCACTTGATGCTTGTTGGTTCTTTGTTTGGAGCTCTCTTTCGGTAAATTTTGGCTTGGGTTGGTACCCCTTATGCCTTGCTTGTTTTTCTGCTAGTTTTCTGCCACTTGTAATTCCTTGCTGAGGCGTTCTTTGTTTTATTGAATGCCTCAGGTTCAGAGCCGTAACGGCTAGTGGTGTAGCCTGAAGTTCAGAGTTTTGGTAGCTGTTCACCCCGCTGCTGTGAGGTAGTTGTTGTAGTCAGCTTTCTTCTTGTTCAGACATACTAGTTTAGGCCAATGGGTTAGTGTCAATTTGTTGGCGCCCATTGTGCCTCTTTTGGTACTTTATAGTTTATTTGCCAGTTTTATGCCACTACTTTATGATCTGATACATCTTAATCTCTGGGGATGATTTATGTCTAGGTGCATTATAGTTATAAAATGACTTTCTTCATCTCCATATCGCATCATTTTAACTGCAAAACCCTTATATTTAAAGTGACCTAATGGTATTTTCTACACTTATACTACGCCTAGACATGAGCATATCATTTACCTTATGTCCTTTCATCACGTGCATATAGGACCTTAAAATGAGTCAAATCAAGTACTTTCCGCTGCAAATATAATATATTTTTCTTGGTGGACTAGTTGATCCACGAGCTGAGAGACACAGTTCTTCCCCTAAAACTCTAATAAATGGTTCCCAAATGATAAATTTCCATGTGATCATGTTTTGAATTAATAAGTAAGAGGTTTCCGCCTGAGCGTCTGCAGTTGTCTCCTGCATGACGTGGCATCATGACGCGTATTTTCTCTTACTCTGATATTCTTAAATTCTGAAAAAATGCGGGTTGTGACAGTTGGTATCAGAGCTAGGTTGTTCGACAAGTTGGTCGGGCAACAAATTCTGATATGGTTTAGTAGTTTTTTTTGGCTTCATTGCATACACACACCGATGTGTCATCAGTACGTCTTGGCCGAAGCATGAACACTACACTCATAGCATGATAAGAAGTATACGGGGCATATTATGTAGTATGGGATGCATAATATGTGTTTGTATATGGATCCACCATAGGTTGCAACATGTGACGGTTATGTAGTATGGGATGCATAACCATCATCACATGGATGCCCATTAGCACGTTTTCTCTTTCGTTACATGCAATATTATGTAGTATGGGATACATAATATTACATGTGTACGCCGCTCATAACATGCATTAAGGCCTTTATTAGAATGCATAGCACAACATACTTTACATAGCATTGCATGAGCACACGTGCGAAGTTAAAGACTTATATGATGACACACATACACACATGATTTCAAAACGAATAGAAATTTCATGCATTCATGCCCTTTGCACATGAGACTAGTGGGACGATGTAGTATCATTCCCGAGATTTGCATATCATCATGAAAATATCCCAGAGAAAGGTAATGGAAATGGCAAGTAACTGTACATGTATGTTCTGAAACAAGCAGTGTAGTTCTAGTGTAAGGTTAAGTTTTAATTAGAGGTTTATGCGTATTAGCAGAGATGTCTCGGAGGCGTGTTGCGACTAGGTCGACTCCCCAGTCGGAGGGCGAGTCTTCGGGTGCGCAGAGTGAAGCCTTGATCGAGAGTCTGCGCCAGAGCAATGAGACTCTGACTAGGCAGATGGTTGCGATGCAGTCGCAGGTCGAGGCATTGTTGGCTGCCGGTGCTAGGCAGCAACCCGTAGTGCAGGCCCCAGTAGTAGGACAGACTGTGCCTACCCCTCCTGCTCCCTTGGTACCCCCAGTAGCGATACCACCGGAAATGAATTTTATTTCGCATTTTCAAAGGTTGGGACCTCCTACGTTTGACGGAAGAGCAGATTTCATGGCATTAGATGACTGGTTTGTCGCCATTGAGGAGATGTTTTCATACTCAGGAATCTCTGCAGAACAAAAGGTGATGGTCGCCGCTTACCAGCTGAAAGGACTTGCTAAGAGCTGGTGGATTAGGGAGAGGGAAAATCTCGTAGGTGGATGTTCGTGGGAGTCGTTCAAGGCGTTGGTGTTAAAGAAATTCCTGCCGTCGGTCGAGCAAGACCGTTTAATGAACAATTTTCTACACCTGAAGCAAAGATAACTCACGGTTAGTGAGTATGAGATCGAGTTCAGTAAGTTGAGCAGATTTGCTCCAGATTTAGTGGCTTCTGAGGCAGGAAGAATGAAGCGATTTCTCGGAGGTCTTCGTAGCGATATTCAGCAGTTGGCGAGTGCTTATAGATCTGAAAGTTATGCTGAAGTGGTAGAAGCAGCACTGAAAGTCGAGGCTATCGACAATGCCAATAATCGGGGTGCTCTAATGAAAAAGGACATGAGAAAAGTCGAAGAGGGAGAGACCCCCAAGGTATCTAGCCCGGCTCCAAAGAAAAGGAGTGGAGAGGTGTGTAGCTTCTGTGGCCGCCCCGGCCATCCAGTGGAGAAATGTTTCAAGAGGAAGGGAGCTCAGAAGCAGCAGCGAGTGCTAGCAATCCAGGGTGCTCCGAAGGGTGAGGTGCTCTGCCAGTTGTGCAAGCAGAAAGGGCATGATGTGGCCCAGTGTTGGACCAAAGATAAAGTCTGCTTCCAGTGCAAGCAGAAGGGGCACATGAAGTTCCAATGCCCGCTGATTCAACCCCCGTTGCAGCCTGTTCCGCTTCGAACCTTGCCGCCGCCGCAACATCAGGATAAAGGAAGAGGAAAGCTAAACGTGTTAACCCAGGAGCAAGCGCAGTCTTCGACCCAAGTGATCGCAGGTTAGACCTTAAGACAACTTTTTAGTCTTGTTTCCTTTTTAGTTTGCTGTATTACACTAGTTTCTCTTTGCGCTTATAGGACGATTTAAGGTAAAGAATCGTTGGGCGCGTGTTCTGTTCGATTCGGCTGCTACCCATTCGTTCGTAGCAAGGGCCTTCGTTGAGCGTCACCATTTGACCCCTGAGCTGGGCAACGATTCGTTCCTCGTTAAGTTCCCTTCTGGTGATCTGATGTCATCGAACCAGTGCATCCGAAGTTGCCCCGTTCTCTTAGGAGATTTCTTGGCTGTTGCTGATCTCAAAGTGTTGGACTTAGAAGACTTTGACGTAATATTGGGTATGGACTGGTTGTCCAGTTATGATGCGGTCATCCGATGCAAGGAAAAGCGTCTGGACTTCGTGATGGACAACGGTCAACCCATGAGCATTTTTGGTTCTCCGTACCAGAGTTCTTCGATAATTTCTGCGGTATGTGCTCGGAAACTGTTAATTTCCGGTTGTTTGGCTTACCTTGTTTCTGTAGTAGAAGCTGTTGGTGGTTCACCGTGTATCGAGGATATTCTGGTGGTGCGAGAGTTTCCCGATGTCTTCCCTGCTAATCTCCCTGGTCTCCCGCCCGTTAGAGATGTGGAGTTCGTTATTGATCTTGAGCCTGGTACTCGTCCTATTGCTAAGGCACCGTACCGTATGGCCCCGCGTAAGTTAGAAGAGTTGCGAACTCAGTTAGATGAGTTGTTGCATTGTGGTTTTATCAGACCTAGTTCTTCCCCCTGGGGTGCTCCGGTTTTGTTCGTGAAAAAGAAGGACGGTTCTATGAGGTTGTGCATAGATTATAGAGAATTAAACAAAGTGACCATCAAGAACAGGTATCCGTTGCCAAGGATTGATGATCTGTTCGATCAGTTGCGTGGTAGCACGGTGTTTTCAAAGATTGACCTTCGGTCGGGTTACCATCAGTTGAGGATCCGTGAGTCGGACGTTCCCCGGACTGCCTTTCGTTCCCGGTATGGTCATTTTGAGTTTCTAGTCATGTCATTTGGTTTGACAAATGCACCCTCTGCATTTATGGACATGATGAACCGCGTGTTCAAGGATTTTCTGGACCATTTTGTGGTGGTATTCATAGATGATGTGCTGGTTTATTCTAGAAGTTCTGAGGAGCATGCTATGCATTTGCGCTTAGTGTTGTCTACTCTTAGAGAGCACAAGTTGTATGCGAAGCTGAGTAAGTGTGAATTCTGGCTTTCTCAGGTGTCCTTCCTGGGTCATGTGGTGAACAAAGATGGAATTACGGTAGACCCCGCTAAAATTTCTGCCGTATTGGATTGGAAGACGCCTTCGACGCCTAAGGAGATAAGGAGTTTCTTAGGGTTGGCCGGGTACTACAGGAGATTTGTCCAAGGATTTTCAGTACTGTCCACACCCTTGACTAAGCTTACCCAGAAGAATACTGCTTTTGTTTGGAGCGATAAGTGCGAAGAGGCCTTTCAGGAATTGAAGAGGCGTTTGTGTAGTGCTCCGGTATTAGCCTTGCCGATCGAAGGGGTCGAGTATGCAGTTTATGTAGACGCATCTCACATTGGACTGGGTTTTGTGTTGATGCAAGAAGGGAAGGTGATTGCTTATGGGTCTAGACAATTGAAAGTTCATGAAAAGAATTACCCTACGCATGACTTAGAATTCGCCGCAGTAATCTATGCTTTGAAGCTTTGGAGACACCTGTTATATGGAGTGTCATGCAAGATTTTTACGGATCATAAAATTCTGAAGTATGTCTTCACCCAGAAGGAGCTGAATCTGCGCCAGCGGAGGTGGTTGGAGTATGTGGCGGATTATGAGGTGGATATTTTGTACCATCCGGGTAAGGCTAATGTGGTGGCCGATGCCCTGAGCCGGAAAACCGCACATATCTTCAATCTCTCAGTGCAGTCCTTAGTAGAGGAGTTTATGTTGATGGATATCTCAGTCGGTAGTTGTACCGCACCTTCGAGCTTAGAGGTTGAAGAGCCTTCTTGGATTGCCCTTACTAGGCTGCATCAGAAGGAAGATCCTGACTTGCAGCATCTTCGAAGTAGAACTGAAAAAGGAGAATTGCCAGATTTTTCAATCGATGATAAGGATACTTTGAGGTACCGAGGTAGATATTGCGTCCCCGCGTTGGGAGAAATTCGGACAAAGATCTGTAGCGAGGCGCATGATTCTAGTGTCTCCTATCATCCTGGTTCCACGAAAATGTATAAAGATCTGAAGCAGATCGTTTGGTGGTCGGGTATGAAGAATGATATAGCGAAGTTTGTGTCTGAATGTTTAACTTGTCAGCGCGTGAAAGCAGACCATAAGAGGCCTGGAGGTAAGATGAACCCGTTAGATATTCCAACCTGGAAGTGGGAGAGTATTTCGATGGACTTCATCACCGGTTTGCCGAGATCTCCCAGTGGTCATGACTCGGTGTGGGTTATAGTAGATCGCTTGACAAAGTGTGCTCACTTTGTGCCGTTTAAGATTGGATACTCGATGGAGAAAATAGCAGAGCTGTATTTGGATGAAGTTATCAGATTGCATGGTGTGCCTGTGAGCATTGTGTCGGACCGAGACTCGAGGTATACGTCTCGTTTCTGGCAGAGTTTGCAGGGAGCCTTGGGTACTGACCTTAGGTACTCTACCGCTTATCATCCCCAAACCAATGGTCAGACAGAAAGAGTAAATCAGATTTTGGAAGATATGATAAGGTGCTATATCTTAGATCATGGTGGAGCTTGGGATAAGCGGCTTGGATTGATGGAGTTCGCGTATAACAACAGTTATCAGGAAAGCCTACAAATGGCCCCGTTTGAGGCTCTGTATGGGAGGCGTTGTCGGACTCCGTTGTTTTGGGCCGAGGTTGGTGAGAGTCCCTTGCTAGGCCCAGAGGCTTTGGAAGAGATGAATGTTGCTGTGACTCATATCTGCGAGAAGCTCCGTATTGCTCAGGAGCGGTATAAGAAGTATGCGAATCGAAGAAGAGTGGATATAGAGTTTGCCGTTGGAGACAGGGTGTTCTTGAAAGTTTCTCCGATGCCTGGCGTTAAGAGGTTTGGAAGGAACCACAAGTTGGATCCCCGGTATGTGGGACCTTTCCAGATTGTTGAGCGCATCGGAGTGTCAGCGTATAGATTGGATTTGCATGCTTCCTTCCCTAATGTTCACGATGTGTTTCATGTAAGCCAGTTGAGGAAGTGTTTGCGTAGTGATCGGCTTGTTCTTGATTCAGTGCCCGTTTTGCAACCCAATCTTTCTTATGTCGAAGAGCCTGTCCGAATCTTGGAGACTCAGGAGCGTGTGTTGCGAAGGAAGACGATCCCAATGGTTAAGGTTCTTTGGAAGAATCAGGGTGTCGAAAGCGCAACTTGGGAATTGGAGTCTGCTATGAGAGAGACTCATCCTAGCCTCTTCTCTTAGACTTCGGGTAAGTCTTCTTTTCTGTATCCTTAGAATTGTTTCTGTATCTTTCTTGATCCTTGGATTTCAAGTTTCGGGACGAAACTTCCTTTTAGGGGGAGTGACTGTAACGCCCCTGATTTTCGTTAATTATTTTACGTACCCTCTGTGACGTAATTTTGGCATAAGGGCATTATGTCAGCTCGTCTGGTAGTGTTTCGAGTTTTAGCTTAGTTAAAGCTTGTGATTTAGGTCAAGCGTGCGAGATTTCGCGTCGTTTCGAGTTAAAGTGAAGATTTTGAGTGGATATCAAGATTTTAGCTTCGGAAGGCTTTATCCGGAGTTTGGCTCGTCGGAATGGAATTCTGACTTCGCCGTTGGATTCGTAGCGCCGTTTTTCAGCTAGGGTGCGAATTTCATAGAAATCCGAGGTGTTTTGGTCGCCCTCGCAGTTTAAGTAAATTGGGGAATTAATTAATTATTTAAATAATAAATTTAGGTTTATATATAAGCCTAAAGCCTTCCCCTTTCCCTATTCATTCTCTTCCTCGATCAAAAGCAGCCGTCGAGGGTTAGGGCGAGAGCGGAGCTTCGTGGAGCCTTCAGCCGGCGATTTCTAGAGCTGTAGTGGTCGGATTCGAGTTTGGTTTGAAGATTCGGAAAGCTCTCGGCGAGATCTTCGTCTTAGTGGTAAGCTTGTTCTTCTTCGTGGAAGTTTTGGAGTTATGGAAATGACCTAACTCTTTCTTTCGGTCCTTAGCGCTCCAGGTCTTCGTACTCGGGAGTTAACTTGGCATTCGGAGCGGAGTTAGGCGAGTTTTGCAAGGTTAAGGCAAGTGGTTTCTTCCTCTTTCTCTCTTGATCCTTTTGACGGTTGGTTTGCCCGTTTTGAGCTCTTGTCATGCTAATTAGCAAGAGTTTTGTGTGTTTGGTGTAGTAACTTATGATCTAGAACCTCCCCTTGATTTCCTCCTCCTCAATCTTACCCTAGTATCTAGTTTTTCCCTGGAGAACACCGTGGTCGATACAATTCCCTTGTTCTTGCTGTAGCTCGAGAGCAGCTTTGGATGTCTCGAGACATGGCTGATGTCTCGAGACATGCCTGTTTCTGCCCTTTGGATGTCTCGAGACATGACTGATGTCTCGAGACATGACTGTCTCTGCCCTTTGGATGTCTCGAGACATGACTGATGTCTCGAGACATGACTGTCTCTGCCCTTTGGATGTCTCGAGACATGACTGTCTCTGCCCTTTGGATGTCTCGAGACATGACTGATGTCTCGAGACATGACTGTCTCTGCCCCTAAGACCCCTCCAGGGGCGCGGCCCCTTGGAACCCCGCCCGGAACGCTTGTGTTTTCATTGAGTTTTTGTGTTTGAATCTCGTGTCCCCTCGGGTGTACTTAGATGATTGCTAGTGACCCTTCGGTGCTCCTGATCTCGAATCCCTCTCGTTTGAACCTCTTTTTACTCGTTGTGGTCTGTTAACATTTGAGTTACTCTTATGATTCATATTGATCGATGTGTACTTCGTCTTGACCCTATTTCTTAGGGCCTTCCAGTGTTTATCCTTTCGGGTAGCGTCCCGTGTTTAATTAAAATTTAAGTAATAAGAACTACTGTCTTTAGCCCTTCACAGTAGTTGTGTTTGGGGGACAGTGGGGGAAATGTTATAGCCTTGCACGGTAGTCGTGTTTGGGTGGTTGGGTCTAGTGGTACCCCCACCTGCTTTTGGGCTTTGGGTAGCGGAGGTAGTTAACCGCTCCCGTATAATTTGAGCTGATCAGTCTCTTTAATTGATGAAACTAAATAAATGAACATGTTTGTTCCTCTTTTGGTATTTAGTGCACTTGATGCTTGTTGGTTCTTTGTTTGGAGCTCTCTTTCGGTAAATTTTGGCTTGGGTTGGTACCCCTTATGCCTTGCTTGTTTTTCTGCTAGTTTTCTGCCACTTGTAATTCCTTGCTGAGGCGTTCTTTGTTTTATTGAATGCCTCAGGTTCAGAGCCGTAACGGCTAGTGGTGTAGCCTGAAGTTCAGAGTTTTGGTAGCAGTTCACCCCGCTGCTGCGAGGTAGTTGTTGTAGTCAGCTTTCTTCTTGTTCAGCCATACTAGTTTAGGCCAATGGGTTAGTGTCAATTTGTTGGCGCCCATTGTGCCTCTTTTGGTACTTTATAGTTTATTTGCCAGTTTTATGCCACTACTTTATGATCTGATACATCTTAATCTCTGGGGATGATTTATGTCTAGGTGCATTATAGTTATAAAATGACTTTCTTCATCTCCATATCGCATCATTTTAACTGCAAAACCCTTATATTTAAAGTGACCTAATGGTATTTTCTACACTTATACTACGCCTAGACATGAGCATATCATTTACCTTATGTCCTTTCATCACGTGCATATAGGACCTTAAAATGAGTCAAATCAAGTACTTTCCGCTGCAAATATAATATATTTTTCTTGGTGGACTAGTTGATCCACGAGCTGAGAGACACAGTTCTTCCCCTAAAACTCTAATAAATGGTTCCCAAATGATAAATTTCCATGTGATCATGTTTTGAATTAATAAGTAAGAGGTTTCTGCCTGAGCGTCTGCAGTTGTCTCCTGCATGACGTGGCATCATGACGCGTATTTTCTCTTACTCTGATATTCTTAAATTCTGAGAAAATGCGGGTTGTGACAGCTCGCAGGAAGGCAAGCGGGCCGAGCCCTTGCCGGCCGCTCGCAGGAAGGTGGCCTCTCAGTTCACGAGAGGAGTCCTTGTGGGCGGCTCGCCCAGTAAAGGGCCAGGGGTGTTTTACTTGAAAACCCTTGAAGGACTGCAGTTAGCCTCTCCGAACAACAGAGTTTGGCTATTGACAGACCATTTTGGGATGCGCATAGCAAAAGTGTAAGGCAGAATCCCACTATTAGCAGACCAGACTAGAAAAACTATAAATAGATCTTGAAGGGCACCTTTGGAGAGAATTTAAATCTCAGTACTCTGAGCTTCCTTCTCCCTAGGTTATCTTGGCTTAGCTATCATGCTCTCCAAGATGCCCAGTCTCAACTTTGGCTTGGGAGGGGAAGCGCTCAAAGATCTTCCGGGTGTGTGGTGGGACCTCCTCGCTGCGACCAAGGTTCTGTTTCTGGTTTTGAGTCTTCGGTCTATTTTCCTCCGAGGAATTAGTAAGTGCTAGCTGCCCCCCAATCTGTTGGGAGCCCGAGCTCCACAAAAGACCATGTCCTGGTTTCAACATTTTTGGTGCGGTGAGTGTGGAGTGCAGATAGTACAAGAAAGTTCCAAGGAAGAGAAATGACGGGAGACGACGAGCGAGAGGCGGGCTTCGGCGGTTCGCCACCACCCGGCGTGCCAGCGACGGTAGAGATGCTGGCAGATCTTAGGAGGGACCTGCTCTGGGCTTTTCAGTGCGCTCTCGCCATGGCACTTGGGGGGCTTGCAACACCTGCGCCCCGGGTGGCCCCTGCAGCTGGAGTGGGCGAGAATACCACGGGGCAGAGGGCAGGAAAGGAGGCGGCGTCCCAGTAGGCAGAGCGAGATCTCGCGGGGCGAGAGCTTTTCCCCAGCCCGGCTAGTGTGAGCGGAGCCCTGGCGAGAGGCGTCCCAGGAGGAGGGATCCCGGCTAGTGGGGTCCCAACGAGTGGCCCCTCGGCGAGTGCGAGACCGGTTGGAGCCGGCTCGCCTGGGGAGCTCGCGTCGCGAGTGGAGCAGGTCAGGTGTGTGAAAGGGGAAAGTCCAATCTGTGAATTGGTGCTCTCGGTGCCACTCCCCGAGGGGTTCAGTGAGCCGGCCATGATGTTGTATACCAGCAAGGATGACCCCACTCAGAACCTACAGTGGTTCGAAGACATGGTCTCTATCAGACCTATGTCGGACGCCTTCAAGTGCCGACTCTTCGCCACCACCCTGAAGGAACAGGCAAGCGACTGGTTCCACCAGTTACCTTCGGGGTCGATCTACGCTTTTGAGGATCTGCGTCGTGGATTCCTGCTGCGCTTCTCAACCTCGAAGAAGAGGAATACGGACACTAAGGCGCTCTTCAACATCAAGCAAAGGCCGGGGGAGTCGCTAGCCCACTACGTGGATCGGTTCCAAGAGGAGGACCTTCTCATCCAGGAGGTGTTGGGGTACATCCTTCAGCTTGCCTTCATAGTAGGGCTGCGGGAGGGTTTTTCAAGATGGACCTCAAGAGGAGGGATCCTTTGTCTTTTGAGGAGTTGATTGAGAGAGCGGCAGAGGAGATAGAGGGGGAGGCAGCTAACCCCGAGTTCACGAAAAGGTTGGCGAAGCTGAGCGAGCCGGAGGTTAAGCAACCAGAGGCGGGGAGAAGAGAAGAAGCAAGGGCCCCGGAGTTTGGGTGGAGGCAGCAAGGAGGAGGGGTGTAAGGCCCGGGAAGAGGTTTCCACCAGGGAGGGGGCAACTTCCAAGGAGGTAAAGGAAGACCTCATCAGCTAGGGTGGAGGCAGGGCCCGAGGCCACCTCCTCCCCTGCCTCAGCATGCGATGGCGGTCAGGAGAGGAAGAGCAGGAAGAGGAAGAGGAGCGGGAGCCGGAGGAGCCGGACCTAGGAGGAGGAACAGAGGGGAGGAGACCGAGAGGAGGGGGGTGGCGTTACCCTATTGTGACTTCCACCAAGAGGAAGGTCACGCGACGGCCACCTGCCCAGAGTTCTTGGAGGTGAGAGAGGCCAGAGCTCCGGCGCTGCATGAGCAGCAGCCGGTAACGATTGAGGAAGTCTTGTCTCAGGAAGAGGGGGATGAAAGATGCGAGGACCGGGTTGACGTGGGGACCCGAGGAGGGATCGGGGTGATCCATGAGGGAGTGGGGATCGAGGCAACCCAGAAAGCGAGCCTCCATATCATGTATCGTCGGAGCGTAGCTTCGACATCCCAAGCCCCACCCCCAGCAGAAAAGATCACATTCACTCAGAAGGACATGTCGGGCCATGAGGATTCATTCTGCGATGCGCTGGTCATCCAGACAGCCATCGAGAACTTCATCATCTCTCGGATCCTTGTGGATAACGGGAGCTCAGTCAATGTCATCTTCAAGAAGGTGTTTGACGAGATGAAGGTGGAGGCTAGGCTGGTGTTGGCCTCGGACGACCTGTTGTTTGGGTTTTCGGGGAGAGGAAGGAGGTAGAAGGGAGAGTGGGACTCCATGTGGTCCTGTGGGGCAGTCCCGGAACTGCTGCTTTGTCATAGTGGATGGCCCCAGCAGCTACAGTGTCATCTTCGGATGGCCTCTCATCAGTGCATTCTGCTACGTCCCCTACACTTTCCATCAATGCCTCAAGTTCAATGCATGGGGAGTCCATGTCCGGGTAAGGGGAGACCCGAAGGTGGCAAGGCAATGCTATGTAACTGTCGTGAACACCATCTCCTGGATGGCAGAATCGGAGGATTGGGATACGGAGATGGGGGAGCAGGCGGGGCTCGAAGAGGTAGGAGAAGATGAAGGAGGAGTAGGAGAAGGTCAGGCCCAGGAAGGAGGGCGGAGGAGCTGATGGTGATCGGGAAGGAGAAGGAAGGAGGAGCCGAAGCGCTTGCTTGCGGCGAGAGGAGGGAGAATGACTAGTCGGAGCAGTCAAGGCTGGAAGCCGTGGAGGAGGTGGTGGAGTTGGAGGTCGTCACCAAGTGAGGGGCGATCGAGAAGGTCAAGTGATGGCGCGTCCCCTCTCACACTCCTTGATGATGATGACCCGGCTGCCGAGGCGCTGCGCCACAAAGATCTGAGGTGCCATGATGATGTTGATGGAAGACCGCGTTATAATCTCCGCCCGCGGCGTGCCAAAACCGCCATGAACAAATAGACTTTTATTCATGCGCTTTTATTTTATATTAATAAATATAAAATTATTTCATGCTAGATGATAATTTTATATTTATTAAAATGGTTGTATTTTTTAATTTGAACTCTTAATTTCATTTTGGTGTGTATTTAACCATACGGATGGATGAGGTTTCATCTCCATCATAGATGGTTATGATTTTGTGTAAACTCCTATTTAAAGGGGTCTTTATGAAGGAATGAGGACATTGAAGATTAAAACCCTAAAACCTCCTCTTGGAAATTTCGGCCAAAGGAAGAGCTTCCTCCTTGCCGCCGCCCTCCCCCCCCCCCCCCCCCTCTCTTGGTGTGATTCCAAGGCCGCCTCCCTCCATCCTCTTCGGTGCGACTCCGGCGAGACTTCCGCGGTGCGACTCCAAGGAAGAAAGGGTGCTTCTCCATTCGGTGCGACGCCGGTGGAACCGTGGAGAGAGAGATTCTCCCACATCTATCTTGTGTGTTCATCTTCTTGGTTGGGTAACCTCTCTCCTTACTAGTGATTCTTTCTACGCTTTAGTTGTGGAGGTTTTGTCGAATCGTTTTATCCGCGATCTTAAATCTTTTCGTTTGTAAAATCTGAAATAATAGTGTTGGTATTGAATCTCTTGTTGTTCGGATCGGGTAGATCCGGTGCGGGAGCGAAACTCGGCCTAGCCTTGGTTTGCTCTCCAAGATTGGCGCACTTAGCGTTAACAAGGGAGTTAATCTCAACTAAAGCTTTATCGCCGCTTGAATGTTCACCGCCGCTCCAAAATATTGCCGCTGCGTTTTGAAATGAATCGATTGATGGAATAGATGCTTGTGTAGGTGCGGTGAGTTGTGTGCTTGTTGGAGAGGTAGGTCTTAAGGACGTTGTATCGAGTCCGGCTTATGGTGAGTTGTGTGCTTGTTGGAGATGTAGGTCCTAAGGACGTTGTATCGAGTCCCGCATTTTTTTTCTCCATCGGATTTGGGAGCCAACCGACCCCTTTTCGTTCGCTTTTGGTCGGAGCCCTCCTATGTTATTTTTATTTATGTGATGAATGTTCTTTTTCGCTAGCGTAACGTCCACGTCGTCACGGTACCCCTACATCAATTTGGTATCAAAGCCGGTCGTTTCAACTCCCACGTTGCAATCCTCGCTGCGATCCTTGTTGGTCGTTCTAATCAGTAGGAAAATCTGAAAATTTTCGGATTGGTCTGCGTTTAGTAAAATCTCAGAAATTCAAAACTTGTCAAACAAATCTGAAACTTTTTCTGTAGCTTGCTACACATATTTCCAGCAACATTAAAACTGAAACTTTTTCGATTCGTCCTCGTTAGGTCGACCTGAAAATTGGAAGCGTCGTAATTCTGTCTAGGTGGTGTGTGAATAGCGGTCTGGAATCTGAAATTTTTGACAAAATTCAAAAATAAAAAATTCAACGATCTGCGTATTACGCACATCAGGAATCTATAAAAATATCCTATGTTCAATCTAACCACAGCCATAGGAAAATCGTCTTTCCAAAAAATTTCCTGAACCTGAATGCGAACTAGGCTAGGCACGGAGTACACGACACCGTCTACGTCTAGGATGGCTGCGAATCAGCACAATGATCCCAACACCGAGGCCATAGCAGGTTTACGTACCGAAATGACTGAGCTTAGGGCGATGTTAGAACAAATCTTACGGAATCAAGGAGGACCGCCACCACCACCCGGTGATGTTGAGGGGCCCAACCGGCACCAACCGGTCACTGATTCGGATTCTGATGGGGACCATCCCCGAGTGCCCCCTCGAGTCGCCCGCATGAAATTGACAGATCGTGTGAAAACCTTTTGGCTGAATGAGGAAAGGAGGTTGGTAGCCGGACAGGAAGTCCCACCTATCGGATGGGCGGTGATGAAGAATTTGCTCACCGACCAATACGTTCTCGCGTACCACCGAACACAGATGTTTGATGAACTAGCCACCCTGCGGCAAGGTTCAAAGTCAGTGGCCGAGTATATGGGAGATTTGAAAGACCGTATGGTGCGTTGCGAGCTTAGGGAACCCCCAGAGGTCACATTATCCAGGTTTCGTAAGGGACTTCAACCCAATATCCAGCGGAAGCTCTTGCGCTATGGGCACACAGATCTGAACACGACTTTCAATGCCGCCCTAGACATTGAAAAACACTTAGCCGCAAAGGCTCACTCCCGTTATTCCCACACGAGGAATAAGACCACCATTGGAGCGTCTTCTTCCACCTATCCGGACAATGGAAGGTCTAGAACCACCGAGTCTAAGTCCGTCGTGATCACCGCTAGGAACACTAGGAACCCCACGAGCGAGTGTGTCCCCATTGGGAAAGTTAGCAAGGCCAATACCACTTGTTATTCTTGCGGTGTTCAAGGACACTATGCCTTTGAATGCCCAACTAAGACTAAGGCCGTTGCCCTCTTAGACATGGCCACCGATTCTACTGACTATGTGTTTGAGGCCGCCGAGGAGAGCGACCCCGAAGGGGTCCCAAGCGATTTGGAAGACGATCCCCCCTCATGGTGATGCGTTGTATTCTGACCACTCCACGTCCGCTAGATGACTGGAGGAGGACGAGTATCTTCTCTCTGATCTTTAAGAGTGGTGACAAGCTGTGCAAGCTCATTATAGATAGCGGTAGCTGTGTGAATGTTATCATTGAGAATGATGTTAAACGTATGAATCTGACCACGGAACCACACCCCACACCCTACCAGGTAGCTTGGATTAGCAAGGTTACCGTCCCGGTTAGCAAGCGTTGCCTGGTCCCTCTTGCCTTTAAATCTTACACGGATGAGGTCTGGTGTGATGTCCTCCCCATGGATGCGTGCCACGTGTTATTAGGCCGCTCTTGGCTTTATGACCGTGACGTCACACATTTCGGTCGAGCCAATACTTATGAATTCAAATTCAACGGTAAGACCATCACTTTGAGACCGACCGTTCCGAAGGAGCCAGTAGCTTTGGCTAAAGACACTACCGTCCCGGCCGAGAGGAAGGCATTGAGCCTAGTTGGTAGGAGAGAGTTCGTGAGAGATCCTTTTCTTGAGGGAGTTATGTACGCTTTAGTTCTTATGAGTGCGAAGGGTGAATCGGAAGCGTTGAATGAGTTGCCTAGGGAGTTACGAGCACTTTTGGACGAATATAAGGACGTGTATCCAGACGAGTTGCCTTCTGTGTTACCTCCATTGAGGAACATACAGCATGCGATAGATCTCATTCCGGGTTCGTCCCTACCGAACCAACCCCACTATAGGCTTCATCCCGCGGCCCACAAAGAGCTGCAGACTCAGATCGAGGATTTGATGAAAAAAGGATTCATCAGGACTAGCATGAGTCCTTGTGCGGTGCCAGCCCTTCTTGCCCCCAAGAAGGATGGTACGTGGCAGATGTGTGTTGATAGCCGCGCTATCAACAAAATCACCATCAAGTACCGATTTCCTATACCGCGCTTAGATGACCTTCTCGATGTCTTGTCTGGCGCCACGATATTTTCTAAGTTAGATTTACGAAGCGGCTATCACCAGATAAGGATCCGCGAGGGAGATGAGTGGAAGACGGCGTTTAAGTCTAAGGACGGGTTATACGAGTGGCTTGTGATGCCCTTCGGGCTATCCAATGCCCCCAGCACATTCTCCCGGATGATGACGCATGTCTTTCAGCCATTCATGGGGAAGTTCGTAGTTGTCTACTTCGATGACATCTTGGTTTACAGCACTACTACCACCGAGCACATCTCTCACATGAGAGTGGTTCTTTCCACCCTACGGAAGGAAACTTTATTTCTGAATCTCAAGAAATGCACTTTCCATGTTACGGAGGTGGAGTTTTTAGGCTACATTGTTGGAGCGGAGGGCATTAGAGTCGACCCTAGCAAGGTTAAGGTGATTAAGGACTGGCCCGTGCCGACCACGATACGGGAGGTGAGGAGCTTCCATGGGTTGGCAACTTTCTACCGCCGTTTCATCAAAGACTTTAGCAGCATCATGGCCCCCATTAGTGACTGCATGAAAAAAGGTGAGTTTACTTGGACGAAGTATGCCACCTTCGCTTTCCAACGCATCAAGGAGCTTATGACTGAGGCACCCGTCTTACGTCTACCTGACTTCTCGAAGGTCTTTGAGCTTACTTGTGACGCTTCAGGCGTAGGGATAGGAGGTGTCTTGAGTCAGGAAGGGCACCCTGTGAGTTTCTTTAGTGAAAAATTGGCGGGCGCTAAATTGAATTATTCCAACTATGATAGTGAATTTTATGCGGTCATTAGATGCTTGCACCACTGGCGGCATTATCTCCTCTCTAAGGAGTTTGTGATCCTCTCCGATCACGAAGCATTATGATTTATCAATGGCCAACATAAAATCAGTCCGCATCACGCCAAGTGGGTATCCTTCCTACAGGGTTACACTTTTAATCTCAAACACCTTAAGGGAGCGTACAATCGGGTTGCGGACGCTCT
This sequence comes from Dactylorhiza incarnata, assembly GCA_033032865.1. NCBI lineage: Eukaryota > Viridiplantae > Streptophyta > Magnoliopsida > Asparagales > Orchidaceae > Dactylorhiza > Dactylorhiza incarnata. The sequence goes on along the minus strand of JAWHQI010000004.1, from coordinate 17,104,254 downwards.
TAGTCTCCTAGCCCTTTTAGTCACCACTATGGAGGTTAACGTTGTCGGGTTCGAGCGAATCAAAGATGAGTACGCTACATGCCCGGATTTTCAGGATTCTTACCTATCTTCCCAGGATAGTTCCCCCACCACTATTACTGCGTTCGTTATCAAGGATGGTTACCTCTTTAGGCATGGGAAATTATGTATTCCGCAGTCATCTCTACGTCTCCATATCATCTGGGAACTGCATAGTGGCGGGTTGAGTGGCCATTTTGGTAGGGATAAGACTATCACCCTGGTTGAGGAAAAGATTTATTGGCCAAATTTGAAGGCAATGGTAGGACGGGTAGTGAGTAGTTGTCGTACTTGCCAAGTTTCCAAGGGCACCAAAACCAACGTCGGGTTATATACTCCGTTGCCTATACCATCCGTACCTTGGGAGGATGTGAGCATGGACTTTGTCTTAGGCCTACCCACCACTTTTCGTCGTCACGATTCTATCTTCGTAGTTGTGGATAGGTTCTCCAAAATGGCATATTTTATACCGTGTACTAGAACCGACGACGCATCTCATATCGCAAAGCTATATTTTAAGGAAGTTGTTAGTCACCGAGGAGTGTCGAAGACAATTGTCTCGGATAGGGATGTTAAGTATACGAGCTACTTCTGGAAGACACTTTGGATCCTAATGGGTACCAAACTATTGTTTTCCTCCGCTTATCATCCTCAAACCGATGGGCAAACTGAGATGGTTAACCGGAGCCTAGGGAACCTTCTTAAATGTTTTGTGAGTGATCATAAAGGCACATGGGATCTTCTCCTTCCCCACGCTCAGTTAGCCTACAACAATTCAAAAATCGGTCCACCGGTTTGTCGCCAAATGAGATTGTCCACGGGTACAAGGCCCCTGTGCCTCTTGACTTGGTTCCCTTGCCCCCAACATACAAGGCAAGTCAATTTGCACAATCCTTCGCCCAACATATTCACGACCTTCATGCACGTATACGGGCTACCATGATTGCTCAGTATGATTCTTATCAGGCACACGCCAATATACATCGGAGAGTGTCACACTTCAAGGTTGGCGATTTGGTCTTAGTATGATTAGTTCCCGAACGTTTTCCATCTGGCACCGTTAAAAAGTTAGCACCTAAGCGCGCCGGCCCTTTTCAGATCATCAAGAAAATAGGTGACAACGCTTTTGTTTTGGATTTGCCTGCCGAATGGGGAATCTCCCCTATTTTTAACGTCTCGGATTTAACGATATTCGTATCGCCTCCACATGAGTTGAGTTCCTTGACGTCTTCTCCTTCCACCAAATCTTCTAATGGGTTGGGGAGTGGTAGTACGGATGACCTCTCTCTATCGGTTCCCACAGGTATTTCACCGGATGGTAAGTCGCATACTTTTATTCCTACTGCTGATATGTTCCCCAGGTTTCCGAAGACTTTTCTCACTCCGGACATGATACTTGATGCGGAGCCACTTACTACCTCGGAGGGTGCTACTTACCGCTTCCTCATCCGTTGGCGTGATCACCCTCCTTCAGACGATTCATGGGTCCTCGCGACGGAGCTTCAACATATGGATGCTAATCTTCTCCGTCGCTACCAATCAGACCACGCATCGGAGATGCTTGATTTTGAGTGGGGGAGGATTGATGGCGCGTCCCCTCCGACACTCCTTGATGATGATGACCCAGCTGCCGAGGCGCTGCGCCTCAAAGATCCAAGGTGCCATGATGATGCTGATGGAAGACCGCGTAATAATCTCCGCCCGCGACGTGCCAAAACCGCCATGAAAAATTAGACTTTTATTCAAGCACTTTTATTTTATATTAATAAATATAAAATTATTTCATGCTAGATGATAATTTTATATTTATTAAAATGGTTGTAATTTTTAATTTGAACTCTTAATTTCATTTTGGTGTGTATTTAACCATACGGATGGATGAGGTTTCATCTCCATCATGGATGGTTATGATTTTGTGTAAACTCCTATTTAAAGGGGTCTTTATGAAGGAATGAGGACATTGAAGATTAAAACCCTAAAACCTCCTCTTGGAAATTTCGGCCAAAGGAAGAGCTTCCTCCTTGCCGCCGCCCCCCCCCCCCCCCTCTCTTGGTGTGATTCCAAGGCCGCCTCCCTCCATCCTCTTCGGTGCGACTCTGGCGAGATTTCCGCGGTGCGACTCCAAGGAAGAAAGGCTGCTTCTCCATTCGGTGCGATGCCGGTGGAACCGTGGAGAGAGAGATTCTCCCACATCTATCTTGTGTGTTCATCTTCTTGGTTGGGTAACCTCTCTCCTTACTAGTGATTCTTTCTACGCTTTAGTTGTGGAGGTTTTGTCGAATCGTTTTATCCGCGATCTTAAATCTTTTCACTTGCAAAATCTGAAATAATAGTGTTGGTATTGAATCTCTTGTTGTTCGGATCGGGTAGATCCGGTGCGGGAGCGAAACTCGGCCTAGCCTTGGTTTGCTCTCCAAGATTGGCGCACTTAGAGTTAACAAGGGAGTTAATCTCAACTAAAGCTTTATCGCCGCTTGAATGTTCACCGCCTCTCCAAAATATTGCCGCTGCGTTTTGAAATGAATCGATTGATGGAATAGATCCTTGTGTAGGTGCGGTGAGTTGTGTGCTTGTTGGAGAGGTAGGTCTTAAGGACGTTGTATCAAGTCCGGCTTACGGTGAGTTGTGTGCTTGTTGGAGAGGTAGGTCCTAAGGACGTTGTATCGAGTCCCGCATTTTTTTCTCCATCGGATTTGGGAGCCAACCGAACCCTTTTCGTTCGCTTTTGGTCGGAGCCCTCCTATGTTATTTTTATTTCTGTGATATATGTTTTTTTTCGCTAGCGTAACGTCCACGTCGTCACGGTACCCCTACATCATCAAGATCAGTGGGGAGCGCAGCCCCGAGGACTAGAGAGGTCAAGGACAGAGAACAAGAGGTTCTAGAGAAGTCCAATGGCAATAAACATTTCTCGAGAAAACAAAGGCAGGAGTCAACTGGTTCTCGAGAAATGAAGGGAAGGAGTCATCTGGTTCTCGAGAAATGAAGAGCAGCAGACAACTGTTTCTCGAGAAATGAAGAGCAGGAGACAACTGTTTCTCGAGAAATGAAAGGGCAGGAAACAACTGGCTTCTCGAGAAAGCAGGTCGTTCGATGAACGGAATGCACAGGGCCGTTCAATGAACGAAAAACACAGGGCGTTCGACGAACGGAAAGCACAAGGCCATTCGACGAACGGAAAATACAGGACGTTCGACGAACGGAAAACACAGGACATTCGACGAACGGAAAACACAGGACGTTCGACGAACGGACACATGACGTTCGACGAACGGAAAACACAAGTCGTTCGACGAACGGAAAGCACAAGGCCGTTCGACGAACGTCAGGCCGTTCGACGAATGCCAGGCCGTTCGACGAACGAGGTCGTTCGACGAACGAGGCCGTTCGACAAACGAGGTCGTTCGACGAACGCCAGGAAGCAAGTGATTTCTCGAGAAATCCAAGGCAGGATCCTTGATTTCTCGAGGAATCCATCGCTGCAGGAAAAAGACTCCAGGGAAAACTCCAGATATGTTACTATCATACAAGTGCTCGGGGTACAAGCTAGAAAGACAGTCATAACTCATGATCAAGGAAAAGAAGAGTGCTTCAACAAACAAGGAGGAAAAAGTAGCCACTTGCCTTAACTTGCGAAAACTCAAAGTTCTCCGCTCCAAAGCAATGGATCGGCAAAGAACTCACTCAAGCACATCAACCTGAAACTTTTCGGATCAAAAAGGAGGAGTTAGGTCACTACCTTAAATCCAAAAATTCCACGAAACGGGAAAATCTTACCACCAGAATGAAGATCTCGCCGAGAGATTTCCAAATCCACTCTCCAAACACGATTCCGACTACTGCAGCCTTCGAATCGCCGGTCGGAAGCTCCGCGACACTTCGCTCTCGCTCTCTCGCTCGGCGGCTGGTTTGGATCGACGAAGGAAGAAGAAGGATAGGGAGAGAACTTTAGGTTTTATAATAAACCCTAATTTAATATTTAATTAATTAAATAATTCTCCCTTTTTCTTAAACTGCGAGGGCGGCCAAAACACCTCGGATTTCCTTGAAAATCGCACATAAACTAAAAATCGGCGCTACGAATCCAACGGCGAAGTCGGAATTCAATTCCGACGAGCCAAACTCGGGATAAAGCCTCCCGAAGCTAAGATCTTAATAACTACACAAAATCTTCTCTATAGCTCGAAACGACGTGAAATCTCGCACGCTCGATCTAAATTACGTACTTTAACTAAGATATGGCCCAAAACTAAACCTGACGAGCTGACGTAACGCCCTTATGCCAAAATTATGTCACAGCGGCCACGTAAATAATTAACAAAAATCAGGGGCGTTACTGTCACTCCCCCTAAAAAGAAGTTTCGTCCCGAAACTTGAAATCCAAAGATCAAGAAAGATACCGAATAAAATCCTAAGGTTACCTGACAGGAGATTTACCCAAAATTTAAGAGAAGAGGCTAGGATGAGTCTCTCTCATGGCACACTCCAGCTCCCATGTTGCGCTTTCGACACCCTGACTCTTCCAAAGAACCTTAACCATCGGGATTGTCTTCCTCCGCAACACACACTCCTGAGTCTCCAAGATTCAGACAGGCTCTTCAATATACGAAAGATTGGGCTGCAATACGGGCACCGAATCAAGAACAAGCCGACCACTATGCAAACACTTCCTCAACTGGCTCACATGAAACACATCGTGAACATTTGGGAAGGAAGCAGGCAAATCCAATCTATAAGCTGACACTCTGATGCGCTCAACTATCTGGAAAGGTCCCACATACCGGGGATCCAACTTGTGGTTCCTTCCAAATCTCTTAACGCCTGGAATCGGCGAAACTTTCAAGAATACTAAGTCTCCGACGGCAAACTCAAGATCCACCCTTCTCTGATTGGCAAACTTTCCATACCGCTCCTCGGCGATACGAAGCTTCTCGCGGATATGAGTCACGGCAACGCTCATCTCTTCCCAAGCTTTTGGGCCTAACAACGGACTCTCACCAACCTCGGCCCAAAACAAGGGAGTTCGGCAATGCCTCCCATACAGAGCCTCAAAGGGGGCCATTTGCAAACTCTCCTGATAACTATTATTATAGGCAAATTCCATCAATCCAAAACGCTTGTCCCAAGCTCCTCCATGATCCAAAATATAGCACCCGATCATGTCTTCCAAAATTTGATTCACTCTTTCTGTCTGACCATTGGTCTGAGGATGGTAAGCGGTAGAGTATCTAAGGTCAGTGCCCAAAGCTCCCTGCAAACTCCACCAGAAACAAGACATATACCTTGAATCTCGGTCCGACACAATGCTCACGGGCACACCATGCAATCAGATAACTTCATCCAAATAGAGTTCTGCTATTTTCTCCATAGAATAGCCTGTCTTAAAAGGCACAAAGTGAGCACACTTTGTTAATCTGTCAACTATAACCCACACAGAATCATGTCCTCCAGGAGATCTCGGCAAACCGGTAATGAAGTCCATTGAAATACTCTCCCACTTCCAGATTGGAACATCCAATGGGTTCAACTTACCTCCAGACCTCTTAAGATCCGCCTTCACACGCTGACAAGTTAAACATTCAGAAACATATCTGGCTATATCATTCTTCATACCTGACCACCAAACGATCTGCTTCAGGTCTTTGTACATTTTCGTGGAACCAGGATGATAGGAAACACTAGAGTCATGCGCTTCACTACAGATCTTTGCCTGAATATCAACCAACGCGGGGATACAATACCTACCTCGGTACTTCAAAGTATCTTTATCATCGATTGAAAAGTCTGGTAATTCTCCTTTCTCGGTCCTATTCCGGAGATGCTGCAAGTCAAGATCTTCCTTCTGGTGCAATCTCGTAAGGGTAATCCAAGAAGGCTCTTCAGCTTCAAGACTCGAAGGTGCGGTACTACTACTGACTGAGATATCCATCAACATAAACTCATCTACCAAGGACTGCATAGAAAGGTTGAAGACATGCGCGGTCTTTCTACTCAGGGCATCGGCCACCACATTAGCCTTACCCGGATGATAGAGGATGTCAACCTCATAATCCGCAACATACTCCAACCATCTACGTTGACGCAAATTCAGCTCTTTCTGGGTGAAGACATACTTCAGACTCTTGTGATCCGTATAAATCTTGCATGACACTCCATATAACAGATGTCTCCAAAGCTTTAAAGCATAAATCACTGCAGCAAATTCTAAGTCATGCGTAGGGTAATTCCTTTCATGAACTTTCAATTGTCTAGACCCATAAGCAATCACCTTTCCTTCTTGCATCAAAACACACCCTAGACCAATGTGAGATGCATCCACATAAACATCATACTTTATTCCTTCGATCGGCAAGGCCAACACAGGAGCACTGCACAAACGCCTCTTTAATTCCTGAAAGGCTTCTTCGCACTTATCACTCCAAACAAAAGTGGTATTCTTCTGGGTAAGCTTAGTTAAAGGGGCCGACAACACTGAGAATCCTTGAACAAATCTCCTGTAGTACCCAGCCAACCCTAAGAAAATCCTTATCTCCTTAGGCGTTGAAGGCGTCTTCCAATTCAACACGGCAGAAATCTTAGCGGGGTCTATAGTAATTCCATCCTTATTCACTACATGACTCAAAAAGGACACCTGAGAAAGCCAGAACTCACACTTGCTCAGCTTTGCATACAACTTGTGCTCTCTAAGGGTAGACAATACTAAGTGCAAATGCGTAGCATGCTCCTCAGCACTTCTGGAATATACCAACACATCATCGATGAATACCACAACAAAATGATCCAGAAAATCCTTGAACACGCAGTTCATCATGTCCATAAACGCAGAGGGTGCATTCGTCAAACCAAAAGACATAACCAGAAACTCAAAATGACCATAACGGGAACGAAAGGCAGTCCGGGGAATGTCCGACTCACGGATCCTCAACTGATGGTAGCCTCAGCGAAGGTAAATCTTCAAAAACACAGTGCTACCACGCAACTGATCAAACAGATCATCTATCATCGGCAACGGATACCTGTTCTTGATGGTCACTTTGTTTAATTCTCTATAATCTATGCACAACCTCATGGAACCGTCCTTCTTTTTCACAAACAACACTGGAGCACCCCAGGGCGAAGAACTTGGCCTAATAAATCCACAATGCAACAGCTCATCTAACTGAGTTCGCAGCTCTTATAGCTCACGCGGGGCCATACGGTACGGTGCCTTAGCGATAGGACGAGTACCAGGCTCAAGATCAATAACGAACTCCACATCTCTATCAGGCAGAAGGCCAGTAAGACTGACGGGAAAACATCAAGAAACTCTCATGCCACCGGAACACCCTCAATACACGGCGAACCACTAACAGTTTCTACTACAGAAACAAGGTAAGCCAAACAACCGGAAATTAACAGTTTCCTGGCACATACCGCAGAAATTATCGGGGAACACTGGTACGGAGACCCAAAAACGCTCATGGGATGACCGTTGTCCATCACAAAGTCCAGACGCTTTTCCTTGCATCGGATGACAGCATCATAACTGGACAACTAGTCCATACCCAATATCACGTCAAAGTCTTCTAGGTCCAACACCTTGAGATCAGCAACAGCCAAGAAATCTCCTAGGAGAACGGGGCAACTTCAGACGCACTTGTTCGAGGATACCAAATCACCAGAAGGGAACTTAACGAGGAACGAATTATTGCCCAGCTCAGGGGTCAAACGGTGACGCTCGACGAAAGCCCTTACTACGAACGAATGGGTAGCACCCGAATCGAACAAAACACGCGCCCAATGATTCCTTACCTTAAATCTCCTTGCGATCACTTGGGTCGAAGACTACGCTTGCTCCTGGGTTAACACGTTCATCTTTCCTCTTCCTTTATCCTGATGTTGCGGCGGCGGCAAGGCTCGAAGCGGAACTGGCTGCAATGGGGGTTAAACTCGCGGGCAGTAAAACTTCATGTGCCCCTTCTGTCTGCACTAGAAGCAGACTTTCTCCTTAGTCCAACACTGGGCCGCATCATGCCCCTTCTGCTTGCACAACGGGCAGAGCACCTCTCCCTTTAGAGCACCCTGAATTGCCAGCACTCACTGCAGTTTTTGAACTCCTTTCCTCTTGAAACACCTTTCAAACGGATGGCCAGAGCGGCCACAGAAACTGCAGACCTCGCCACCTCCTTTCTTCAAGATCGAGGCAAGCGCACCAGAATTTCCTTCTTCTCCATCCTTTCTCTTTCCCTTCTTCATCATTGATCCTCGAGTCTTGGCATTATCAATTGCCTCAACCTTTAGCGCTGCATCAATTACCTCGGCGTACTTCTCCGACCTGTACGCGCTGGCCAGCTGCTGGATGTCACTGCGGAGACCACCCAGAAATCTCTTTACTCTTCCTTCTTCTGAGGCTACCAGGGCCGGAGAAAACCTGCTCAACTTGCAAAACTCTATTTCATACTCGTTCACCGAGAGCTGCCTCTGCTTCAGATGCAGGAAATCATTCATCAATCGGTCTTGCTCTACCGACGGCAGAAACTTTCTTAACAACATTCCTTTGAAGGTTTCCCACGAACATCCTTCGGAAAGGCCTTCCTTCTCCCTCAACCACCAGCTCTTTGCAAGACCCTTAAGCTGGTACGCGTCAACCATCACCTTCTGATCCACGGTGATTCCTGAATATGAGAACATCTCTTCAATGGCTATAAGTCAATCGTCTAAGGCCACGAAGTTGGCTCGACCGTCATACGATGGAGGAACCAACCTTTGAAAGTGCGAAATGAAATTCATTTCCGGAGGTATCGCTACCGGGGGTACCAAGGGAGCAGGAGTAGGTGTTGTCTGTCCTACTACGGGGGCCTGCACCGCGGTTTGCTGCCTAGCACCGGCAGACAACAACGCCTCAACTTGCGATTGCATCGCAACCATCTGCCTAGTCAGAGCCTCATTGCTCTGGCGCAGACTCTCGATCAAGGCTTCACTCTACGCTCCGGACGACTCGCCCTCCGACCGATGAGTCGACCTAGTCGCGACTCGCTTGCGCGCCATCTCTGCTAATATGCATAAACCTATAATCAAAACTTAACCCTACACTAAGACTACTCTGCTTGGTTCAGAATATACATGTACAGATACTTGTCATTGCTACCACCTTGCTCTGAGATATTTTCATGATGCTATGCTAAATTTGGGGGAATGATACTACATCATCCCTCTTGACTCATGTGCAAAGGTCATGAATGCATGAATTTTTTTTGTTCGTTTTGAAATCATTGGTGTACGTGTGTCATCATATAAGTCTTTAACTTCGCACGTGTGCTTATGCAATGATATGTAATGTATGTTGTGATATGCATTCTAATAAAGGCCTTAATGCATGTTATAAGCGGCGTACACATGAAATATTATGCATCTCATGCTACATAATATCGCATGTAACAAAAAGAAAACGTGCTAATGGGCATCCATGTGATGGTGGTTATGCATCCCATACTACATAACCGTCACATGTTGCCACCTATGGTGGATCCATATACAGACACATTATGCATCCCATACTACATAATATGCCCCGTATACTTCTTATCATGCTATGAGTGTAGTGTTCATACTTCAGCCAAGACGTACTGATGACACGTCGGTGTATGTATGCAATGAAACCAAAACAACTACTATATCAGAATTTGTTGACCGACCGACTTGTCGAACAACCTCCCTCTGATACCAACTGTCACAACCCACATTTTCTCTAAATTTAGGAATATCAGAGTAAGAGAAAATACGTGTCATGATGCCACGTCATGCAGGGGACAACTGCAGACGCTCAGGCGGGAACCTATTACTTATTTAATCAAAACATGTTTACATGATAGATCATCATTTGAAATCATTTATGAGGGTTTGGGGTAAGAACTATGTCTCTCAGTTCGTGGATCAACTAGTCCACCGAGAAAAATATATGTAGTTGCAGCGGAAAATACTTGATTTAGTTCACTTAAGGTCCTAAATGCACGTGATGACAGGACATAAAGTAAATGATATGCACATATCTAGGCGTAGTATAAGTATAGAAAATATCTTTATGCAACTTTAAAGATAAGGATTTCAGTTAAAAGGTATGCAATGAGGATGAAAGAAAAGCCATTTTATAACTACAATGCACCTAGACATAAATCATTCCCGGAGAGCAAAATACACAAGATCTAAAAGCAGTGGCATTTAACTGGCAAGTAAGCTATAAAGTATCAAAAGGGCACAACGGGCGTCAACAACCTGACACTAACCCGTTGGCTCCAAACTAGCATGTCTAAACACAAGAAGAAAACTAACAACAACTACCTCGCAGCAGCGGGGTAAAACAGCAACTAAAACTCCCGGAGACTCCGGGCTACACCACTAGCCGCTAAGAGGCTCTGAACCTGAGGCATTCAATAAAACAAAAAACGCCTCAGCAAGGAATTTACAAGTGGCAGAAAATAAAGAAAAACAAGGTAAACAAGGCATAAGGGGTACCAACCCAAGCCCCAACACTTACAGGAAAGGAAGCTCCAAGCACAGAACTAAACAATGCACCAAGTGCACCAAATACCAAAAAGAGGAACAAGCAAAGTTTATTTATCTTGTTAAATTTATTTAAAGAGACTGATCAAATCAAATTAAACGGGGCGGTCCTTTATCCACTGCCACCCAAAGCCAAAAACGGGTGGGGGTTTCTATCCCCAACCACCCAAACACGGCCCATGGGACCACAGGCCAAGCCTGTGGTTCACCACTAAAATGGACACCGTGCAAGGCTACAACAATTCCCCACTACCCCCCCCCCCCCCCCCCCCCCCCCAAAAAAAAACACGACCCACCGTGTAAGGACAAAGGCAATGGTTCAAATTAATTAATTTCTTTAATTATGGCACGGGACGAAGCCCGAGAAAACAATCACCAGGATACCCTAAGGATAGGGTCACAAATGAAATAAACACTGCATAAGACGATTCATAAGAGAAGACCTAAGTTAATTAACCGCAATGGGTACGAGATTTCAAAGAGGAGAAGTAATCGGAGGCATAACTCAAGCACTAAGAAACAAGGGGCCTTTCTCGAGGAATCAAAAGGGCAATATACAAAGGTTTCTAGAGAGGTCAAGGACAGAGAACAAGAGGTTCTAGAGATGTCCAATGGCACTAAACATGTCTCGAGAAAAGAAAGGCAGGAGTCAACTGGTTCTCGAGAAATGAAGGGCATGAGTCATCTGGTTCTCGAGAAATGAAGGGCAGGAGACAACTGTTTCTCGAGAAATGAAGAGCAGGAGACAACTGTTTCTCGAGAAATGAAAGTGCAGGAAACAACAGGCTTCTCGAGAAAGCAGGCCGTTCGACGAACGGAATGCACAGGGACGTTCGACGAACGGAAAACACAGGGCGTTCGACGAACGGAGAGCACAAGGCCATTCAACCAACGGAAAATACAGGACGTTCGACGAATGGAAAACACATGACGTTCGACGAACGGAAAACACAGGACGTTCGACGAACTGAAAACACAGGACATTCGACGAACGGAAAACACAGGACGTTCGACGAACGAAAAACACAGGACGTTCGACGAACGAAAAACACGGGACATTCGACGAACGGAAAGCACAAGACCGTTTGACGAACGCCAGGCAGTTCGACGAACGCCAGGCCGTTCGACGAACGCCAGACCGTTCGATGAACGAGGCCGGTTGACGAACGAGGCCGTTCGACGAACAAGGCTGTTCGACGAACGCCAGGAAGCAAGTGATTTCTCGGGAAATCCAAGGCAGGATCCTTGATTTCTCGAGGAATCCATCGCTGCAGGAAAAAGACTCCAGGGAAAACTCTAGATATGTTATTATCATACAAGTGCTCGGGGTACAAGCTAGAAAGACAGCCATAACTCATGATCAAGGAAAAGAAGAGTGCTTCAACAAACAAGGAGGAAAAAGTAGCCACTTGCCTTAACCTTGTGAAAGCTCGAAGTTCTCCGCTCCAAAGCTATGGATCGGCAAAGAACTCACTCAAGCACAACAACCTGAAACTTTTCGGATCAAAAAGGAGGAGTTAGGTCACTACATTAACTCCAAAAATTCCATGAAACGGGAAAGCTTACCACTAGAACGAAGATCTAGCCGAGAGCTTTCCAAATCCACTCTCCAAACACGATTCCGACTACTACAGCCTTCGAATCGCGGGCCGGAAGCTCCATGACACTTCGCTCTCGCTCTCTCGCTCAGCGTCTGGTTTGGATCGACGAAGGATAGGGAGAGAACATTAGGTTTTATAATAAACCCTAATTTAATATTTAATTAATTAAATAATTCTCCCTTTTTCTTAAACTGCGAGGGCGGCCAAAACACCTCGGATTTTCATGAAAATCGCACATAAACTGAAAATCGGCGCTACGAATCCAACGGCGAAGTCAGAATTCAATTACGACGAGACAAACTCGGGATAAAGCCTCCCGAAGCTAAGATCTTAATAACTACACAAAATCTTCTCTATAGCTCGAAACTACGTGAAATCTCGCACGCTCGATCTAAATTACATACTTTAACTAAGCTAAGGCCCAAAACTAAACCTGACGATCTGACGTAATGCCCTTACACCAAAATTATGTCACAACGGCCACGTAAATAATTAACGAAAATCAGGGGCGTTACAGGGGCGATCTGCCCCCCTCTCGCCCCCACCCCAGCAGGGGGGCGAGATGGTGAGGGGCGGCCTGCCCCCCTCTTGCCCCCACCCCAGCAGGGGGGCGAGATGGTGATAAGTGGCCTGCCCCCCTCTCACCCTCGCCCCAGCAGAGGGCGAGAGGAGGAGGGGCGGCCAGCCCCCCTCTCGCCCCAGCCCCAAGGAGAGGGGCGGTCTGCGTTTAACACCTCGGAATGGCGGGATTTGACTATTGGCAGGCCAAAGTTGAGGGCATTTTCGTAATCTCGTAGGCCAGAATGTGGCTATTGGAAGACCAAGTCCAGAAATCTATAAATAGGACCAAGGGGGCACCATTTGGAGGGACTTCTCTCTTTTGCCATCTCTCTCCACAAGTCTCTTTAGTGGGTGAGGAGAGCCTCCAAAGGTGACCAAGCTTAGCACTGGCTTGAGAGGGAAAGCGCTCTAAGATCTTTCGGGTGTGTGGTGGGACCTCCTCGCTAAGCCCTTGGTCTCATTCCTAGTTCCTTAGCCTCTTAGCCTAGAGCTCTCCCTTGGGAGAAGTAAGTGTGAGGTCACCCCCAACTAGTTGAGGGCCCGAGCTCCACGGAGACCAATTTATTGGTTTCAACATTATGGTGCGGTGAGTGTGGAGAGTGACCAGCACGGAAAATCTCGAGCTAAGATCTATGGCTGGAGGTGGAGGAGGAGGATCCGACCCAGGCCACTCGCAGCCCCCGGTGGCTGGAGTGACGTTGGAGATGCTTGAAAATTTCAAACAGGAGGTCCTGCAGACCTTGCAGGAAGCTCTCGCCACGATAGGCGAAGGCAGGAGAGGAGGTGGTCCGGAGGTCCTGCCTCAGCAAGTGGGTGAGAGCACCCCCATCCAGCAATCCAGGAAGGAGGTACCAGTGGGGGGGAGTGGGGAGGCATTCGGCCCCCACTCGCCCGGTCCCCAAGGAGGGGGCGAGTGGGGAGGTGCCATACCCCCACTCGCCCAGCCCCAAGGAGGGGGCGAGTGGCGAGGTGCTATAACCCCACTCGCCCAGCCCCAAGGAGGGGGCGAGTGGGGAGGTGCCATACCCCCACTCGCCCAGCCCCAAGGAGGGGAGAGTGGGGAGGTGCCATACCCCCACTCGTCCAGCCCCAGGGAGAGACGAGTGGGGAGGTGCCATACCCCCACTCACTCAGCCCCAAGGAGGGGGCGAGTGGGGAGGTGCCATGCCCCCACTCGCCCAGCCCCAAGGGGGCGAGTGGGGAGGCGGCCTGCTCCCACTCACCCCGCCCCAAAGGTGGGCGAGCAAGGGAAATCCTTTTTGTGAGTCGATCCTCTCAGCCCCGATTCTAGAGGGGTTTAGGGGGCGGAGATGTCTCACTACTCCGGCAAGAATGACCCAGTCCTGCACCTGCAATGGTTTGAGGACACGGTCTCCATCAGGCCCATGTCGGACGCTTTCAAGTGCAGACTCTTCGCGACAACTCTGAAGGAGAAGGTAAGGGATTTGTTCCACCAGCTCCCCGGGGGGTCAATCTATGCCTTCAAAGACTTGCGTCGAGATTTCCTGCTACGCTTCTCGACGTCAAGGAAGAGGAAGAAGGATGCTGAAGCACTCTTCAAGATCAAGCAAGATCCAAGGGAGTCACTGGCTCACTACGTGGATAAGTTCCAGGAAGAAGTTTTGCTCGTCCAATAGGTACCAAGGTTCACCCTCCAGATCACCCTCATAGTGGGGCTGCGGGAGGGGTTCTTCAAGATGAGCTTGAAGCGGAAGTCCCCCTATCTTTCGAAGAGCTGATGGAAAGGGTGGCGGAAGAAATTGAGAGTGAGGAGGCCAACCCGGAGTTCGCAAGAAGGTTGGCCAAGCTTAGTGAGCCGGAGGCAAGGCAGCATGGGGGGAAGGTAGAGGCTCCCAAGGGGAAGTTCGACCGAGAAGAGGGAAACTTCTATGGAGAAAGGCCCGACCCCCCAGGGTGGAGGCAGAGACCAAGAGCACCCCCTCCACCACCTCAGCAAACCATGGCAATTGGGTGAGGAAGAAGGAGGAGAGCCAGGAAAGCAGAGTGAAGAGGAAGAAGAGGGGATATGGTCGAGTTATCCTACTGTGACTTCCACGATGAGGAGGGTCACGCGACGTCCGCCTGCCCCGAGTTCTTGGAAATAAGGGAGGCGATGGGTGCGAGGAAGCAACAGCAACAACTGGAAGAGGTTGAGGAAGACCAGGCCTGGGAGTAGGAGACCAAGTTTTGGTTTCCATACTTAGCTTTCTCTACCCTTAAGCCCATGTATTGTGATGTTTCATTTCCATGCTTAGTTTTTTCTTGTATGTATTATGATGATTAATATAATGAAAATATTTCAGAAGTACTTAGCCCAGATGCTGGCCCGCTGACCAAGTTCCCATCAAGCTGGCAGGGCCGGGAACCGCTCGGTGGCCGGATGTTTTAGAAGTACTTAGCCCCGATGTTGGCCCGCAGGCCAGCCTCCCATCAAGCTGACAGGGCTGGGAACCGCTCGGTGGTCGGATGTTTCAGAAGTACTTAGCACCGATGCTGGCACGCTGACCAGGCTCCCATCAAGCTGGCAGTGTCGGGAACCGCTCGGTGGCCGGATGTTTTAGAAGTACTTAGCCCCGATGCTGGTCCGCTGACCAGGCTCCCATCATGCTGGCATGGCCGGGAACCGCTCGGTGGCCGGATGTTTCAGAAGTACTTATCCCCGATGCTGGCCCGCTGATCAGGCTCTCATCAAGCTTGTTGGAACCTTAGGTTTGATTTGATTTAGGATCCACCTTTAGTATCTAAGTTTATATCATAACATATATTATAACTTAGATTAATTATCATTAAGAAAGAAGGCTTCAAAAAGACATAAATAATAGGATGAAAAATAAGAGAATGATTATATTTCATATATCAGCTGCGTTCGACAAACGTCGAACGGCGCTCAGCATTCGTCGGACGGCACCCGACGAACATATTATTTTTATATAGCAGCACTTGACAGATTACAGCAAGGAAGCTGCGGTCGACTAACGCGGAACAGCGGGCGGCGAATGACGAACAGCGGTCGACGAATTCCAACAGATGTTCAGAATATCATTTGGCGAGCTCAGCTCGACGAATGACGAGCTGAGGTCGACGAATTTCTGCAGCATTTATTTTATATCATTTAGCTCGACTAAATATTATATATTTGCTGTCAGACTTTATTAAAGCAATATTTTATTTATTCTATTTTTATATTGCTATATATATTGTTGATTTAACAATCTAGCCGTTGCAGACATTAATTAATATAGCCGTTGCAGAAGCCAAAGACGACAACATATGCTCTCAAGGATCTGCTAAATAAAAGAGATATTATATTCTTTCCTCTTCTGTCGGCAAGAATTCAAATCAGACAGGTTATATATATAGTTTATATTGCTGTACAATATAGCAGGAAGATTATAGATAGAATATATTACATCTTGCTGTACAGGAAAAAGAGAAGAAGAACATAGCAAAAAGAAGAACAGATCCAAATATATTATCTTCTTTTTGCCTAATCCCTTTCTTGCAGATCATATACAACCTGAGACATCAAACACTATCATTTGCTCAGGGATCCAAAACTGCAAGAAGAAGAACAGAGGATTTGGAATCAAGAGAAGGAGCCTCCACAAGCTGTCATCAAACTACATCAGACAGGGGGAGCTCTCTTCAACATATTCATCAAGTGTCTTCTTAGAAAAAGAAGAACAACATCTGTTTTTTTTTCCTTTATTTCTCCCATCCTGTAAAGGGTTAAAACTCCCTTCAAAAGTTTACTCCCAGTGACAGGCCACCTTAGCAAAAACCTGCAGCTTGGTTTATTAGCACCTTATCAAAAGCTTATAGGTGAATTAGGCACCTGATCAAAACTCTCATTGGTTTGTGGACACCTTATCAAAAACCCCTTCGCGTGAGGGCACCTTATCAACAACCTCCAGTGGATTCCTACCAGTGGGTAGAAAAGTAGATGTACCCAGTTTAGGGGAACTACTATATTTTCTTGTGTCATCTGGATTGCTTCTTGTTTGTTTGTTTTATTTCTGTTTTGTTGTGTTGATCTTTATGCACCATTACTGTTTGTTTTTATTTCTCAATCAGCACACTCATATATTTTATATATATATCATTATTTTGAATCAAACTTAAACAGATCTTTTAACAGAACTTAAGAATTAACTCTCCTTTCAATTGGTATCAAAGCAGGTTGATTTTATCAATCACCCTCATCAGAGGATATCAATTGTCCCTTTCAATTGGTATCAGAGGAAGTTGATTTTTCACACAGGCTAACACCTGAAATCACAAAGATCATCTTAGTTCTTATTTTATTTTTAAAAAGATTTTTTCAAATGGCACTAGCAGATTTTTTAATTTCAGATCCACCTTTATGTAATTTGGATAGTTTTGATTTATGGCAAATTAAAATTAAATTATTTATGAATGTCATAGATGAAGATATATATAAATCTTTTTTGACAGGAACTATATCTTCAACTTCTTCATCTGATGATCAGGAAAGGCTGAAAAATGTTGATGCCATAGCCATGGAAATATTGGCTAAATCAATGTCTGATGACATTCTTCTTAAAGTGGCTAACTGCACTTCAGCAAGGAGCATCTGGAACTCCCTCTCTAGGATGGTAAATAAATTCATTCCTACTTCTTCCACTAACATCATTTTTGATGCAGAACCTTCATTCACTCTTAAGTGAAGAAGAAGACAAGGTATAACAAAAAGCCAGAAACTTTTGCATGATGGCAATTTATGGCTCAAACTACATATCAGATGCTGAATCTGAATCAGAAAAGGTAAAAGAGGTATCTTCACATCTTATTTTTACCTCTGATGATAAATCTGTTTTCAATTCATTATGTACAGATTTCATAATTGCTAAAAATTACAATTCTGAAAATAAAATTAGAAAAGAGTTAAAAATAACTAATTTGATTTCTGAATATAACAAACCTCAAGAAAACTTTAAAACATTAGCAGAACACATTATCTGTTTAAAAAATAAGTTCATTAAAGCTAATAAATTTGAACAACCTGTTAAGAAGAAAATTCTTTATGTTCAGCAAAACCAATTTAAAAATTCAAATTTGTATTTCAATGAAATAAAAAGGCCAAAATATCTAATTATAAAACATTTTCTGTTAAAATTTTTATAACTAAATAAGCAGTTTTATGATTCTTTGGAATTTTTCTATTTTAAAAGCAATGTCAGATAACTTCACTCTCTTACAGATTTTTTTCTCCAAAATCAGTTGAGCATTCTACTCAAGTAGCATAGATCAGAAATGATCAGAGCTCTGAGTGTGAGTCTCTTCTGATTAAGGGGATTCTATAGAAAGAAGCTATCAGACTTTGTATTTTTGATTTTAAAATTCCTAGAATCTATTAACAGCTAGCAATTCATTTCATTTAAACTCCTATTTAAATCAAGATCTAGGAAAATCAAAAATTGCATAGTTATAAAAGAAATTTAAAAATAATCTCTAACCTTTAAGCCTTAAGTTAATCAAGACTTTTTATGCTTAGGAATCCTAAACCAAATAGGGGGAGATTGTTAGAACCTAGTTTATTTGGATTAGGATCCCAACTCAAATAGGGGGAGATTGTTGGAACCTTAGGTTTGATTTGAGTTAGGATCCACCTTTAGTATCTAAGTTTATATCATAACATATATTATAACTTAGATTAATTATCATTAAGAAAGAAGGCTGCAAATAAACATATAAATAATAGGCTGAAAAATAAGAGAATGAATATATTTCATATATTAGCTGCATTCGACAAACGTCGAACGGCGCTTAGCATTCGTCGGACGGCGCCCGACGAACAGATTATTTTTATATAGCAGCGCTCGACAGATTACAGCAAGGAAGCTGCGGTCGACGAACGTGGAACAGCGGTCGACGAATGATGAACAGCGGTCGACGAATTCCAACAGATGTTCAGAATATCATTTGGCGAGCTCAGCCCGACGAATGACGAGCTGAGGTCGACCAATTTCTGCAGCATTTATTTTATATCATTTAACTCGACTAAATATTATATATTTGCTGTCAGACTTTATTAAAGCAATATTTTATTTATTCTATTTATATATTGCTATATATATTGTTGATTTAACAATCTAGCCGTTGCAGACATTAATTAATATAGCCGTAGCATAAGCCAAAGACGGCAACTTATGCTCTCGAGGATCTGCTAAATAAAAGAGATATTATATTCTTTCCTCTTATGTCGGTAAGAATTCAAATCAGACAGATTATATATATAGTTTATATTGTTGTACAATATAGCAGGAAGATTATAGATAGAATATATTACATCTTGCTGTACAGGAAAAAGAGAAGAAGAACATAGCAAAAAGAAGAACAGATCCAAATATATTATCTTCTTTTTGTCTAATCCCTTTCTTGCAGATCATATACAACCTGAGACATCAAACACTATCATTTTCTCAGGGATCCAAAACTGCAAGAAGAAGAACAGAGGATTTGGAATCAAGAGAAGGAGGCTCCACAAGCTATCATCAAACTACATCAGACAGGGGGAGCTCTCTTCAACATATTCATCAAGTGTCTTCTTAGAAAAAGAAGAACAACATCTGTTTTTTTTTCCTTTATTTCTCCCATCCTGTAAAGGGTTAAAACTCCCTTCAAAAGTTTACTCCCAGTGACAGGCCACCTTAGCAAAAACCTGCAGCTTGGTTTATTAGCACCTTATCAAAAGCTTATAGGTGAATTAGGCACCTGATCAAAACTCTCATTGGTTTGTGGACACCTTATCAAAAACCCCTTCGCATGAGGGCACCTTATCAACAACCTCCAGTGGATTCCTACCAGTGGGTAGAAGAGTAGATGTACCCAGTTGAGGGGAACTACTATATTTTCTTGTGTCATCTGGATTGCTTCTTGTTTGTTTGTTTTATTTCTGTTTTGTTGTGTTGATCTTTATGCACCATTACTGTTTGTTTTTATTTCTCAATCAGCACACTCATATATTTTATATATATCATTATTTTGAATCAAACTTAAACAGATCTTTTAGCAGAACTTAAGAATTAACTCTCCTTTCAATTGGTATCAAAGCAGGTTGATTTTATCAATCACCCTCATCAGAGGATATCAATTGTCCCTTTCAATTGGTATCGGAGGAAGTTGATTTTTCACACAGGCTAACACCTGAAATCACAAAGATCATCTTAGTTCTTATTTTATTTTTAAAAAGATTTTTTCAAATGGCACTAGCAGATTTTTTAATTTCAGATCCACCTTTATGTAATTTGGATAGTTTTGATTTATGGCAAATTAAAATTAAATTATTTATGAATGTCATAGATGAAGATATATATAAATCTTTTTTGACAGGAACTATATCTTCAACTTCTTCATCTGATGATCAGGAAAGGCTGAAAAATGCTGATGCCATAGCCATGGAAATATTGGCTAAATCAATGTCTGATGACATTCTTCTTAAAGTGGCTAACTGCACTTCAGCAAGGAGCATCTGGAACTCCCTCTCTAGGATGGTAAATAAATCCATTCCTACTTCTTCCACTAACATCATTTTTGATGCAGAACCTTCATTCACTCTTAAGTGAAGAAGAAGACAAGGTATAACAAAAAGCCAGAAACTTTTGCATGATGGCAATTTATGGCTCAAACTACATATCAGATGCTGAATCTGAATCAGAAAAGGTAAAAGAGGTATCTTCACATCTTATTTTTACCTCTGATGATAAATCTGTTTTCAATTCATTATGTACAGATTTCATAATTGCTAAAAATTACAATTCTGAAAATAAAATTAGAAAAGAGTTAAAAATAACTAATTTGATTTCTGAATATAACAAACCTCAAGAAAACTTTAAAACATTAGCAGAACACATTATCTGTTTAAAAAATAAGTTCATTAAAGCTAATAAATTTGAACAACCTGTTAAGAAGAAAATTCTTTATGTTCAGCAAAACCAATTTAAAAATTCAAATTTGTATTTCAATGAAATAAAAAGGCCAAAATATGTAATTATAAAACATTTTCTGTTAAAATTTTTATAACTAAATAAGCAGATTTATGATTCTTTGGAATTTTTCTATTTTAAAAGCAATGTCAGATAACTTCACTCTCTTACAGATTTTTTCTCCAAAATCAGTTGAGCATTCTACTCAAGTAGCATAGATCAGAAATGATCAGAGCTCTGAGTGTGAGTCTCTTCTAATTAAGGGGATTCTATAGAAAGAAGCTATCAGACTTTGTATTTTTTATTTTAAAATTCCTAGAATCTGTTAACAGCTAGCAATTCATTTCATTTAAACTCCTATTTAAATCAAGATCTAGGAAAATCAAAAATTGCATAGTTATAAAAGAAATTTAAAAATAATCTCTAACCCTTAAGCCTTAAGTTAATCAAGACTTTTTATGCTTAAGAATCCTAAACCAAATAGGGGGAGATTGTTAGAACCTAGTTTATTTGGATTAGGATCCCAACTCAAATAGGGGGAGATTGTTGGAACCTTAGGTTTGATTTGAGTTTGGATCCACCTTTAATATCTAAGTTTATATCATAACATATATTATAACTTAGATTAATTATCATTAAGAAAGAAGGCTGCAAATAGACATATAAATAATAGGCTGAAAAATAAGAGAATGAATATATTTCATATATTACCTGCATTCGACAAACGTCGAACGGCGCTTAGCATTCGTCGGACGGCGCCCGACGAACAGATTATTTTTATATAGCAGCGCTCGACAGATTACAGCAAGGAAGCTGTGGTCGACGAACGTGGAACAGCGGTCGACGAATGATGAACAGCGGTCGACGAATTCCAACAGATGTTCAGAATATCATTTGGCGAGCTCAGCCCGACGAATGACGAGCTGAGGTCGACCAATTTCTGCAGCATTTATTTTATATCATTTAACTCGACTAAATATTATATATTTGCTGTCAAACTTTATTAAAGCAATATTTTATTTATTCTATTTATATATTGCTATATATATTGTTGATTTAACAATCTAGCCTTTGCAGACATTAATTAATATAGTCGTAGCATAAGCCAAAGACGGCAACTTATGCTCTCGAGGATCTGCTAAATAAAAGAGATATTATATTCTTTCCTCTTCTGTCGGCAAGAATTCAAATCAGACAGATTATATATATAGTTTATATTGTTGTACAATATAGCAGGAAGATTATAGATAGAATATATTACATCTTGTTGTACAGGAAAAAGAGAAGAAGACCATAGCAAAAAGAAGAACAGATCCAAATATATTATCTTCTTTTTGCCTAATCCCTTTCTTGCAGATCATATACAACCTGAGACATCAAACACTATCATTTGCTCAGGGATCCAAAACTGCAAGAAGAAGAACAGAGGATTTGGAATCAAGAGAAGGAGCCTCCACAAGCTGTCATCAAACTACATCAGACAGGGGGAGCTCTCTTCAACATATTCATCAAGTGTCTTCTTAGAAAAAGAAGAACAACATCTGTATTTGTTTTCCTTTATTTCTCCCATCTTGTAAAGGGTTAAAACTCCCTTCAAAAGTTTACTCTCGGTGACAGGCCACCTTAGCAAAAACCTGCAGCTTGGTTTATAAGCACCTTATCAAAAGCTTATAGGTGAATTGGGCACCTGATCAAAACTCACATTGGTGTGTGGACACCTTATCAAAAACCCCTTGGTGTGAGGGCACCTTATCAACAACCTCCAGTGGATTCCTACCAGTGGGTAGAAGAGTAGATGTACCCAGTTGAGGGGAACTACTATATTTTCTTGTGTCATCTGGATTGCTTCTTGTTTGTTTGTTTTATTTCTGTTTTGCTGTGTTGATCTTTATGCACCATTACTGTTTGTTTTTATTTCTCAATCAGCACACTCATATATTTTATATATATATCATTATTTTGAAACAAACTTAAACAGATCTTTTAACAGAACTTAAGAACTAACTCTCCTTTCAATTGGTATCAAAGCAGGTTGATTTTATCAATCACCCTCATCAGAGGATATCAATTGTCCCTTTCAAAGCTAGCAGGGCTGGGAACCGCTCGGTGGCCGGATGTTTCAGAAGTACTTAGCCTCGTTGCTGGCCCGCTGACCAGGTTCCCATCAAGCTGGCAGACCCGGGAACCACTCGGTGGCCGGATGTTTCAGAAGTACTTAGCCACGATGCTGGCCCGCTGACCAGGCTCCCATCAAGCTGGCAGGGCAGGGAACAGCTCGGTGGTCAGATGTTTCAGAAGTACTTAGCCTAGATGCTGGACCGCTGACTAGGCTCCCGCCTAGCTGGCAGGGCCGAGAACCGCTCGGTGTCAGGAAGGAAAGTACTTAGCCCCGATGTTGGCCCGCTGACTAGGCTCCCATCAAGCTGGCAGGGTCGGGAACCACTCGGTGGCATGAAGGAAAGTACTTAGCCCCAATGCTGGCCCGCTGACCAGGCTCCCACCTAGCTGGCAGGGCCGGGAACCACTCGGTGGCCGAAAGGAAAGTACTTAGCCCCGTTGTTGGCCCACTGACCAGGCTCCCATCAAGCTGGCAGGCCCGGGAATCGCTCGCTGGCCGGATGTTTCAGAAGTACTTAGCCCCGATGCTGGCCCGCTGACCAGGCTCCCATCAAGCTGGCAGGGTCGGGAACCGCTCGGTGGCCGGATGTTTCAGAAGTACTTAGCCCCGATGCTGAACCGCTGACCAGGCTCCCATCAAGCTGGCAGGGCCGGGAACCACTCAGTGGCCGGATGTTTTAGAAGTACTTAGCCCCGATGCTGGTCCGCTGACCAGACTCCCATCAAGCTGGCAGGGCCGGGAACCGCTCGGTGGCCGGATGTTTTAGAAGTACTTAGCCCCGATGCTGGCCCGCTGACCAGGCTCACATCAAGCTGGCAGGGCCAGGAACCGCTCGAAGGCCGGATGTTTCAGAAGTACTTAGTGTTGTTTATTGGGTGTCAACTTATCACCTAGAGGGGGGGTGAATAGGTTTTTCAAATTATTTTATCCCCTTTAGGTGTTCTTGATTTCTAATTAATAGATCTGCAGATTAGAATAGCACAACACAGAAAGCACGCAAGAATTTATAGAGGTTCCTCAAGACAGGGTGTCTTGAGTAGTCCTCTTTCCCTCTGCGCCTACCTAGCAGTGTGCTAGGCTCGGCAAACTCCGCCAAATCTTCAGGCCCTCAAGCCTTACAATACGGACCCGCAAGTCCTACAGTCTAAGCCTGCAAGCCCCTACTGCACCCGAGCCCGCAAGCTCGACACTCAGGCCCTCAAGCCCTACACAACACAGACCCGCAAGTCCTATGCCTACAGCCTAGGCCCGCAAGCCCTTACTGCACCCAAGCCCTCAAGCTCGACAAATTCGGACCCGCAAGTCCACTGCCCTGGCCCTCAAGCCTCACAGCTCTCCAGCCCTCAAGCTAGATGAAATCGGACCCGCAAGTCCACTGCCCTGGCCCTCAAGTCTCACAGCTCTCTAGCCCTCAAGTTAGACGAAATCGGACCCGCAAGTCCACTGCCCAGGCCCTCAAGCCTCACAGCTCTGCAGCCCTCAAGCTAGACACTTAGGCCCTCAAGTCTTACAACAATAAAAGATTTACAGTAACGAAAACTGTTTCTTCTGCCTGATGAAGATCGGCAACTAAGCCTGATGGAGATCTACTTTTTAGGCTTGAAGAAGATGCTTCTTTATTTGTCGTTTTAGCACTGGATCTTCTTCAGCCTTCTCTTCTTTTGCTTGATGTTGATCGGCTTCTTATCAGTCAATGGAGATGACTGATTCTTCTGAGAACGCTTGATTCTTGTTCTCTACTTGTTCTTCTTCTTCTCCGCAGAATGTACTGTTGTATTGAAGAGTAATGGCGGGATACTTTTTCGTTCTTGTCTCTCACCCGAAGACTACTTTTTCTAGGGCATCACTATTCCCTTTTATAGGATGGATGAGCCGCTTAACGGTCACATATAATCTCCTTTACTGTCAGACACCCATTCCTTAAAAGTACGCGCTGATTGGACAATCATGCGGCGGCATTAAATGTAGACTGCGCGTCCACAACATTTGAATTCTGTCTCGACGATATTTCCAACTTCATGCCGATACTGACAGCATTACGATGATATGGATAATATCTCGACGACAGGACTTTGTCGATGCCTTGGGCCTTGGTAGATCTTCAAGTCTTCTAGCTTCTGCCTCTGACATTGATATCTCGATGATACGAGATATTCTGGCGTTTCTGCATATACAGCAATATGTTATCTCTGACTGTGTCGTCGTGATCTTCTTTCTTGCAGACTATCATCGTAATCACTTTGTTTTTTCGATGACATGAGCGATATCATGTCGACAGACTATGCTTTAGCAACTGCTTGTCTTCAGCTGTCCTTCTTCAGTCTTCTCGACGACACGCCTTCTTTACGACGATGTCATTGACATCAGTCTTGCTTAGCCTTTCCGACGACATGGCTTCTTTGATGATGTCGACGATACTGCATCTTCTCGACGACATTCCATCCTTTTGAATCTGTCTCAGCGGTTGGGCTGAGAAGGCCTCCTCTTCTCAGCGGATTCTGTCGATCTGCAGAGAAGTTTCTGCGTTCGACGAACTATATTTTGCGTTCGACGAACTGCATTCTGCGTTCGACGAACTGCATTCTGCGTTCGACGAACTCTGTTCTTCGTTCGACGAACTTCATTCTTCGTTCGACGAACTTCATTCTTCGTTCGACGAACTCGCCAAGTCTCAGTGTTTGCTTTGCTCATCATCATGACGACAAGCATACTTTGTCGACGGCATCTCCTATTCTTCTCGACGATATTGTACTTAGTGAAATAACTAAAGTACTTGACATATTGTCTGATCTCTGCAAGCATGAACAAGATATGACATTAAATACAACTTGCACTTATCATTGAGCTGAGCACTTCTTCAAATCAGGAATACTGCTGGGCACTGTTCCCAACAATCTCCGCCTATTTGAAGAAGTCATAACCCACTCAATGATAAATGTCACTCATATAAAGGTTTTAACATTTTAAGCAAATAAGCATATAATGATGACATTGCAGCTATAATTGAGTGAACACAGAATTTGACAAGTGTTACTTCATTTATAAATAGTGTCAAATGTTTTCAAATGTTTTTGACATTTCTACATTCAGCCCCTTAAAGATTTAGTCGTCTATGTCTCTGGTGCTCTCATAGCAACTTCCCCCTTTGCTTTCTTCGCACTGGCTTCCTGCTCCTTTTCAGCTTGTCTGGTGAAGTATTCAAATGACTTGGGATGCTACTATAGAGGCTCAGGAGTGTCTGCAGGGATTCTGCATGCTTGCTTGTCCCTTTTGTATACTCTTCTTGCTTCTTCTTGCTCTTCATACTTAGCCCATTCTTGAGTACTGTACACTTTGTACCTCTCACCTTTATTTACCTTCACCATCTCCCATGCCTTTAATATGATGGCTCTGGACTTGGGACTCCATCTTTCATAGTCATCCTTTTTCTCCATTTCCTTCTTGTACTTTCTCTTCCTTGTTTTTATTTCTTCATCCTTCGGTGCTTCCTTCTCTTTACCCTTATCAGTGGCAGTATCAGGAACGTCTGCATGTTGCTCTTCAGCTAGGTACTCTCCTGCAGGCTCATCAAAATGGAGAGGAGTGAGATTCATTGCTTCCCTGATGGTGTTTGTGGTCCAGATGGCATGATCACCACTGGCCTTTATCATTGATCTCTCCCCCTTTATGACGGCTTCAGATATCCCACTCTGGAGATTCTCCTCAGAAACCAATATTTTGTTTTTAAGCATGTGAATTCCTGCTTCCAAGTGATTCTTGGTCTCAAACAGATGACTGTCTAGATCTTTATTATGGTGATCTAGACTTTCTTGGAGATCAGTTTTGTGTTCAGCCATCCTCTTGGTGGATGCAATGTAGGCCTTTTCTATGTTGCTGACAATCAGAGTCTGATTGACCCATAAATTAGATAGACCCTTGTGAGTAAGGTTGTCTCTTTGGCAGTATACTCTTGTAGATTCTTCACATCATTTCTCAAGCTCTCTGTTTCAACAGATAGTTACCTTTTCAGTTCATTGACCGCAGAGGTAACATAACTTTCAATTTTGAATCTTTGCTCTTTCAGGAGCATCTTTATCTGAGACAATAGTGAGAGCTCCACTGTTCTATTCTCTGGAGGTGAACTAGCTTCTTCTGGTTCCTCTTCTTCATTTCCTTCCAGTATTGGAGATAGAGGTTTTCTGATGGGTGATTGGTTTGGCCCTTCTACCTTTTCAGGACTCAGTAGATCTTTGTTAGTCTCATCAGAAGAATCCTCTAGCTTCTCTTCTTGGGGATCTCTACTTGGGTCCTCTTGGTCTACTGATCCATGATGGACAGCATCCTCAACCTCAATGATCTTATTGATCATTTCTTACACTTGAGCAGGGAGATCACCATTCTTCTCCCCCTCAGTCTCAACATCCTCTGTTACTATTTTCCCGGATTCCAGACTTAGGGCAGAGGTCTAGGAGAAAATATTTCTCTTCTCTACAAGCACTTCAGGGTTAGACGAGTCTGAGTTGTTGCCTGATTCGCTTTCTTCTGATGATATTTCTGCCTTCCTCTTCACATCCTCTGCATTCTTCAGCTTCTTGGGAGATTTAGTCAGAACTTTCTCCCACCTTTCCAGTATCCTGATATCCATCCTTCTCATGTGATGGATTTTTGCGCCATACTTCTTGTTAAAGCTTTTAGGGTAGGATAGCAGTAGATACAGTGATAGTATTCTTCCTAGATTTGGAACTTGAAAGCTGTCTTGAATTCTCTTGAAAATAATCTGACCCCAGTTGGTCTTCTTCCTTAGGATTATCCTTGTCATTGTCTCGAACATGGGCCTGGATATCCTGTCATGCGACCCTACCTTGCAGAGGAGGGTTTTTCCCACAATGTCTGCCATCAGCTTTCCTTGTTGATTGAAGCTCTTCCTTTCTAGAGACCCATAGGTCTTGCTGGAGTGTCCGCACCATTCCAGAGCTTTGTTGTGGTCTTCCTGGGTGACCTTTTCATCTCCCCCCCCCCCCCCCCCCCCCCCGCCCCCCTGGCAAAGGCCGACAGCTGAAGAGCCCTGGCCAACCTCTTAGGATTCACCTTGACTTTTATCCCATTGATCAAGCTTTTCACAGACGTTCCCTTTAAGCCACCCTTGGCATTCGAGTAGAACTCCAGCACTTCTCTTTTTAATATTATTGTCGGCTCAGAGAGGGCGAACTCCAGGCCACTGGCCCCGACCAGCTTAATGGTGCTCTGGATTTCTTCTGATCCTTCTGAGAACCTATTCCTCACCACTTCACTTCCCTCGTACAGAAAATCGTCCATCTTTGGCGCCATATTTTGGTTGATCCAGAAGGATTTCAGTACAGTCGACTCGTTCACTCTTCGAATTCGCGGAGAACACGACGGCTTTTTAGGGCTAATGTAGAGAGTGCTTTAACCTTAAGACATTTGACCTTATTTATAGTTTCTGAGTTGGAAGATGAAGTGTCATTTGTTAAATATCATATTAACTCGAGTTTAGCTGTAATGATTGGTTAAGCTCAGGTCTATTCAAGAGTCAATTGATGATTAGGTATCGTCGTGACACAAATTTGATGTCGAGGACTCATTCCGACGATACCAATCATCATTTCGACGATATATTTTTGTGTTCAAAACGATATTGTTCTTTTTCACTCTTTTGTATGATCAGTGCAATTCTTTAGCAGTGTCATACATATGTGCTTCTTGAGTGACAACTTTTACTTAAGTAAAAATTACTTTTACAAAATGATAAAGATGAGGTTATGTATTGAACATTAACATAGTTACCTTCACCTTAGCTTTGAAGTCTTCTTGAGCTAGTAGCTCCCCCTTGATGTGATGTTTTCTTCCATTCTTATTTTTAGCTCCCCCTTAACCAATGCATCATGGCATGTGATGAGGTTTTTCTTAGTCCAGAGTTAAGCCTGGATCAATTATTGTCCATAAGCCTTGTTTGCTTTTGATTGGCTAACTGGACTACCCTGCAAGACAGATTTTAATATCTCTTAGGAACCCATGGTGACTTGGGTCCTAGGTTCTTGTTAGCATAATAGGGAATTCTTCTACTCACCTTAGCCTTTCCAAAAGGTCTCTCCTTTGCACTAGGCACACTAGGGTTGTGCCAACAGTCAATGGCAAAGTGTCCCACTTTGCCACAGCACCAACATTCCTGGATGTTGTACCTTCTTTTATGAACAATTTTTGAGGTGGTTGGAGAGACACAATGCTTATGTTCAGTAGAGAAGGCAGCAGCATTCTTCCTATCTCTCTCAGCTAAGGGCTGATTGGCTGCTCTAGTATAATTATTTCTTCTTGACTTTATCTGTTTGTCAGCAACGGATGTCAGCTTGGTAGCTGACATAGTGTTGATAGCATCAGAAATGATCAAGTGAGAGTTAATTATACTGGGGCTACCAGTCTGCTTCTTTGCTGGAAGAGATTAGGAAGGTGTTGCTTCCTTACCCTTGAGTGTGGGGGTTGGGGCACCAAACACAAATGGTCCATGATGGGCCATTTGGATTTCCTCATGGGGAGCCCTCAATGCACTCATCCCCATGCCCTTTCTCTTCCCATAGTCAGGAGAATTTCCCAGACTAATGGAGCTTCCATTCATCCAGTGACCATGGACACTGTCATGATCATACTTATTAGAAGGAAGCACTACCTTCTGAAAGGTGGTATGAGGCTCAGCTTTAGTTTTGCCCCTTTCTCCATTCCCAGCAACTACTGCCCCTTCATTGAAACCCAATCCCCTCCTATTTCCATAGGAGGAGAAGGTGGCAATGATGGGCAGTATAGTTTTGGGCTTAGAGAATTGAGCCACTAAGCTTCTTTCCTTAAGAAGATCATTCTCAAGTTTCTTGGTAAGTTCTTCCCTTTGGCTTCTTTCATCATAAAGCATGTCTATGATTTTCTTGAGCTCACAGGAGGCCCTCATTGTGGGACATATCCATTTCCTTATTCATCTCAGCCTTAATGGGTCTGAGTGATTCTAGCTCCCTAGCTTGCTTTTTGACAAGCATCTTGCTCTTTCTCAGAGCAGCCAGGAGATCACCAAACTGTTCTATTAGATCAGCATGGTTCTTATTGTTGCATGATGAGCAGTCTTCTGCATCATTTTCAAAAGATGAGCAATTATCTGATGCACTCTTGGTCTTCTTTATTGAAGCAGGTAGTAAAGATGTGTGAGTGATGCAAACCTGATCATGATGTGATTCATCATGATTTTCTTCATATGATAGAGCCATCAACCCACAGACTTCCTCATCCTCAGAGTCACAGTCTGTGAGAGTTAAAGGTGCTCGTATTCTTTCTCTGGCTACAGAGCATT
Organism: Dactylorhiza incarnata; assembly: GCA_033032865.1. NCBI lineage: Eukaryota > Viridiplantae > Streptophyta > Magnoliopsida > Asparagales > Orchidaceae > Dactylorhiza > Dactylorhiza incarnata. The sequence goes on along the minus strand of JAWHQI010000004.1, from coordinate 17,074,104 downwards.
CTTCATCATCTGATTCACTGTCTGAAGTAGTTAGGGGTGCTCTGATGCATATACCTATTCAGGATAGACATCATCCTGACTTTCTTCCTCTGCTACCCTGCTTCTATCTTCTTTTACTCCTTCCATAAGGACATTTAGAGAGTTCCACATCTCTTTTGTTGTTGTGAAGTGACTCAGCTTCTGGAGTGTTGGCAGATCTACTGCACCAGCTAGAATGCTTCTAGCTTCTTTGTCCAAGTTGGCTAGAAGGATCTCATCTTCTGCAGTCATTCTCTTGAGCACTGGATTGGGGGCATATGGCCCTTCTTGAACGATTTGAAACATTCTGGGATCCATTGCCTCCATGAATATTCTAGCTCTTACTTTCCAAAGGGCAAAGTTCACCCTGGAGCAAACAGTTATCCTTGATTCCATAGCTGTGGAAAGTAGACACCCACTGGTAGATCTGTTCAAGCTGTTAAGCTTTTCTTTGAACAACATCCCTCTGATACCACTTGTTGTTTATTGGGTGTCAACTTATCACCTAGAGGGGGGTGAATAGGTTTTTCAAATTATTTTATCCCCTTTAGGTGTTCTTGATTTCTGATTAATAGATCTGCAGATTAGAATAACACAACACAGAAAGCACGCAAGAACTTATAGAGGTTCCTCAAGATAGGGTGTCTTGAGTAGTCCTCTTTCCCTCTGCGCCTACCTAGCAGTGTGCTAGGCTCGGCAAACTCCGCCAAATTTTCAGGCCCTCAAGCCTAACAACACGGACCCGCAAGTCCTACAGCCTAAGCCCGCAAGCCCCTACTGCACCCGAGCCCGCAAGCTCGACACTCAGGCCCTCAAGCCCTACACAACACAGACCCGCAAGTCCTGTGCCTACAGCCTTGGCCCGCAAGCCCTTACTGCACCCAAGCCCTCAAGCTCGACAAATTCAGACCCGCAAGTCCACTGCCCTGGCCCTCAAGCCTCACAGCTCTCCAGCCCTCAAGCTAGACGAAATTGGACCTGCAAGTCCACTGCCCTGGCCCTCAAACCTCACAGCTCTCCAACCCTCAAGCTAGATGAAATCGGACCCGCAAGTCGACTGCCCTGGCCCTCAAGCCTCACAGCTCTTCAGCCCTCAAGCTAGACACTTAGGCCCTCAAGCCTTACAAAAATAAAATATTTACAGAAACAAAAACTGTTTCTTCTGCCTGATGAAGATCGGCAACTTAGCCTGATGGAGATCGGCTTCTTAGGCTTGAAGAAGATGCTTCTTGATTTGTCGTTTTAGCACTGGATCTTCTTCAGCCTTCTCTTCTTTTGCCTGATGTTGATCGGCTTCTTATCAGTCAATGGAGATGACTGATTCTTCTGAGAACGCTTGATTCTTGTTCTCTACTTGTTCTTCTTCTTCTCCGCAGAATGTACTGTTGTATTGAAGAGTAACGGCGGGATACTTTTCGTTCTTGTCTCTCACCCGAAGACTACTTTTTCTAGGGCATCACTGTTCCCTTTTATAGGACGGATGAGCCGCTTAACGGTCATATATAATCTCCTTTACTGTCAGACACTCATTCCTTAAAAGTACGCGTTGATTGGACAATCAGGCGGCGGCATTAAATGCAGACTGCGCGTCCGCAACATTTGAATTCCGTCTTGACGATATTTCCAACTTCATGCCGATACTAACAGCATTACGACGATATGAATAATATCTCGACGACAGGACTTTGTCGATGCCTTAGGCCTTGGTAGATCTTCAAGTCTTCTAGATTATGCCTCTGACATTGATATCTCGACGGTACGAGATATTCTGGCGTTTCTGCATATACAGCAATATACTATCTCTGACTGTGTCGTCGTGATCTTCTTTCTTGCAGACTGTCGTTGTAATCACTTTGTTCTTTCGACAACATGAGTGATATCATGTCGACAGACTATGCTTTAGCAACTGCTTGTCTTCAGCTGTCCTTCTTCAGTCTTCTCGACGACACGCCTTCTTTACGACGATGTCATTGACATCAGTCTTGCTTAGCCTTTCCGACGACACGGCTTCTATGATGATGTCGACGATACTGCATCTTCTCGACGACATTCCTTCCTTTTGAATCTGTCTCAGCGGTTCGGCTGAGAAGACCTCCTCTTCTCAGCGGATTCTGTCAATCTACAGAGAAGTTTCTGCGTTCGACGAACTGCATTCTGCGTTCGACGAACTGCATTCTGCGTTCGATGAACTGCATTCTGCATTCGACGAACTGCATTCTGCGTTCAACGAACTCTATTCTTCGTTCAACGAACTTTATTCCTCGTTCGACGAACTCGCCAAGTCTCAGCGTTTGCTTTGCTCATCATCATGACGACAAGCATACATTGTCGACGACATCTCCTATTCTTCTCGACGATATTGTACTTAGTGAAATAACTAAAGTACTTGACATATTGTCTGATCTCTGCAAGCATGAACTAGATATGACATTAAATACAACTTGCACTTATCATTGAGCTGAGCACTTCTTCAAATCAGGAACACTGCTGGGCACTATTCCCAACACTTAGCCCCGATGTGGGCCCGCTGACCAGGCTCCCAACAAGCTGGCAGGGCCGGGAACCTCTCGGTGGCCGGATGTTTCAGAAGAACTTAGCCCCGATGCTGGCCCGCTGACCAGGCTCCCATCAAGCTGGCAGGGCCGGGAACCTCTCGGTGGCTAGATGTTTCAGAAGTACTTAGCCCCGATGCTGGCCCGCTGACAAGGCTCACATCAAGCTGGCAGGGCCGTGAACTGCTCGGTGGTCGGATGTTTCAGAAGTACTTAGCCCCGATGCTGGCCCGCTGACCAGGATCCCATCAAGCTGGCAGGGCCGGGAACCGCTCGGTGGCCGGATGTTTCAGAAGTACTTAGCTCCGGTGCTGGCCCGCTGACTAGGCTCCCATCAAGCTGGCAGGGTCGGGAACCGCTCGGTGGCCGGATGTTTCAGAAGTACTTAGCTCCGGTGCTGGCCCACTGACCAGGCTCCCATCAAGCTGGCAGGGCCGGGAACAGCTCGGTGGCCAGATGTTTTAGAAGTACTTAGCCCCGATGCTGGCCCGCTGACCAGGCTCCCATCAAGCTGGGAGGGCCGGGAACCACTCGATGGCCGGATGTTTCAGAAGTACTTAGCCCTGATGTTGGCCCGCTGACCAGGCTCCCATCAAGCTGGCAGGCTCGGGAACAGCTAGGTCGCCGGATGTTTCAGAAGTACTTAGCCCTGATGTTGGCCCGCTGACCAGGCTCCCATCAAGCAGGCAGGGCCGGGAACTTCTCGGTGGTTGGATGTTTCAGAAGTACTTAGCCCCGATGCTGGCCCGCTGACCAGGCTCCCATCAAGTTGGCAGGGTCGGGAACCTCTTGGTGGCCAGATGTTTCAGAAGTACTTAGCCCCGATGCTAGCCTGCTGACCAGCCTCCCATCAAGCTGGCAGGGCCGGGAAAGCTCGGTGGCCAGATGTTTCAGAAGTACTTAGCCCCGATGCTGGCCTGCTGACCAGGCTTCCAACAAGCTGGTAGGGCCCGAAACCGCTCGGTGGCCGGATGTTTCAGAAGAACTCAGCCCCGATGTCGGCCCGCTGACCAGGCTCCCATCAAGCTGGTATGGCCGGGAACCGCTCGGTGGCCGGATGTTTCAGAAGTACTTAGCCCCGATGCCAGCCCGCTGACCAGGCTCCCATCAAGCTGGCAGGGCCGGGAACCGCTCGATGGCCGAATGTTTCAGAAGTACTTAGCCCCGATGCTGGCCCGCTGACCAGGCTCCTATCAAGCTGGCAGGGCCGGGAACCGCTCGGTTGCCGGATGTTTCAGAAGTACTTAGCCCCGATGCTGGCCTACTGACTAGGCTCCCATCAAGCTGGCAAGGTCGGAACTGCTCGGTGGCCGGATGTTTCAGAAGTACTTAGCCACGATGCTGACCCGCTGACCAGGCTCCCATCTAGCTAGCTGGGTCGGGAACCGCTCGGTGGCCGGAAGGAAAGCACTTAGCCCCAATGTTGGCCCGCTAACCAGGCTCCCATCAAGATGGCAGGGCCAGGAACCGATCGGTGGCCGGATGTTTCAGAAGTACTTAGCCCCGATTCTAGCCCGCTGACCAGGCTCCAGTCAAGCTGGCAGGGCCGGGAACCGCTCGGTGGCCGGATGTTTCAGAAGTACTTAGCCCCGATGTTGGTCCGCTGACCAGGCTCCCATAAAGCTGGCAGGGCTGGGAACCGCTCGGTGGCCGGATGTTTCAGAAGTACTTAGCCCCGATGTTGTCCCGCTGACCAAGATCCCATCAAGCTGGCAGGGTCGGGAACCGCTCGGTGGTCGAATGTTTAAGAAGTACTTAACCCGGATGCTGGCCCGCTGAATAGGCTCCCATCAAGCTGGCAGGGTCGGGAACCTCTCGGTGGCCGGATGTTTCAGAAGTACGTAGCCCCGATGCTGGCCCACTGACCAGACTCCCATCAAGCCGGCAGGGCCGGGAACCGCTCGGTGGCCGGATGTTTCAGAAGTACTTAGCCCCGATGTTGGCCCGCTGACCAGGCTCCCATCAAGCTGGCAGGGCCGGGAACCGCTCGGTGGCCGGATGTTTCAGAAGTACTTAGCCCCGATGCTGGCCCGCTGACCAGGCTCCCATCAAGCTGGCAAGGCCGGGAACCGCTCGGTGGCCAGATGTTTCAGAAGTTCTTATCCCCGATGCTGGCCCGCTGACCAAGCTCCCATCAAGCTGGCAGGGCCGGGAACTGCTCGGTGGCCGGATGTTTCAGAAGTACTAACCCCCGATGCTGGCCAGCTGACCAGGCTCCCATCACGCTGACAGGGTCGGGAACCGCTCAGTGGATGGAAGTTCTCTAAGTGATTTTTCCCCCGAGGTGGCTCCGCTAGCCGGACTCTCACTAACCGGCAGGGTAGGATGGCCTCTCGTGGAGGGTAAGTATTTTCCCCTGAGGTAGCTCCGCTAGCCGGGCTCTCACTAGCCGGCAGGGTAGGATGGTCTCTCTGGGAAGCTTGAGCAAATTTTCACCGGGATGATGTGGGGTCTTCTCAATTTCATTCAGCGCCACTGGCCGAATATGTAGGGTTGGACTTTTCTTTCAGATCGTGTACCTCGCTCGAAAAGAGCGGGGATTGTGTACAATCCTGTATTCGGCAAGTGGGCCCCCGGGACCCAAGGGGTATTTTAAGACACTATTTTTCAGCGCGGTCCAGGGCAGGAAGAGAGGGGGGCGAGCAGTGGAGGCGGGAGCCTCACGCTCGCCCAACCAGATAGGGGAGCGAGAGGAGGAGGGGAGGCCTTCCCCCCTCTCGCACCCACCCCAGCAGGGGGGCGAGAGGAGAGGGGCGGCTTGCCCCCCTCTCGCCCCCACCCCAGCAGGGGGGCGAGATGGTGAGGGGCGGCCTGCCCCCCTCTCGCCCCCACCCCAGTAGGGGACGAGAGGAGGAGGGGCGGCCTGCCCCCCTCTCGCCTCCACCCCAGCAGGGGGGCGAGATGGTGAGGGGCGGCCTGCCCCCCTCTCGCCCCCACCCCAGTAGTGGGCGAGATGGTGACAGGAGGCCTGCCCCCCTCACGCCACCACCCCAGTAGGAGGGCGAGATGGTGAAGGGCGTCCTGCCCCCCCACTCGCCCCCACCCCAGCAGGGAGGCGAGATGGTGAGGGGCGGCCTGCCCCCCTCTTGCCCCCACCCCACCAGGGAGGCGAGATGGTGAGGGGCGGCCTACCCCCCCCCCCCCCCCCCCTCTCGCCCCCACCCCAGTAGGGGGCGAGATGGTGAGGGGCGGCCTGCCCCCCTCTCACCCCCACCCCAGCAGGGGGCGAGATGGTGAGGGGTAGCCTACCCCCCTCTCGCCCCCACCCCATCAGGAGGCGAGATGGTGAGGGGCGGCCTGCCCCCTTGTTGGAACCTTAGTTTTGATTTGAGTTAAGATCCATCTTTAATATCTAAGCTTCTATCATAACACATTGTATAACTTAGATCAAACTCCCTTAAGTCAGATGATAAGAAAATAATATAAGAAAATAATATAAATATGATGCGATCGAATCAGAGAAAATAATATAAGAGAAAGATAAAAATTACATAAGTTCTCTGCGTTCGACGAACGGCTATTTGTGTTCGACGAACGGTGCTCTGCGGTCGACGATCCCATCTCAGCGGTTCAGCGGTCGACGAACAGACCTCGTCTCAGCGGTCGACGAAAAGCTGCGATCGACGAACTCAAGGCTGCGTTCGACGAATCTTCAACAGAAGCTCAGAACGACGAATGAAATGATCAGATCGACGAACTTGAAGCAGAGCTCGACGAAAATATTATCAGAAATTATATTTCTTCTTTCTCAGCTCGACTAAAATTATATATATGTTATCAAACTTAATAAAGCAATATTTTATTTATATATTGCTACATACATTGTTGTCTTGACATTATAGCCGTTGCAGCACTTAATGTTATAGCCGTTGCAGAAAAGCTAAAAGACAGCAGTTTGTCTTCTCGAGGTGTCAAGATAATTAAAGAGATTTTTTCTCTTTCCCTTTTCCCAAAAAGTGGAATTCAAAATAAAGAAAGAAGCTCTTCAGATTAAAAGGCGACAGAGAAAGAAAAAGAAAAAGAGAGCACACAGGAGATACAGCACACAGAACAGAGAACAACATTATTACTCTATCTTGTTTTGTTTTTGCTAACTCTTCTCTTGCAGATTATCTATATCCTGAGACACCAATCAATACTATTTGCTCAGGATCTAAATTGCAAGAAGAAAAGAAGAGTATTCACAATCTAGAGAAGGAGCTCCATCCACAAGCTGTCATCAAACTAAATCAGACAGGGGGAGCTCTCTTCAACATCTTCATCAAGTGTCTTCTCAGCAAAAGAGAAGAACAACATAACATTTTCTGTTTTCTTTATTTCTCCCATCTTGTAAAGGGTTAAAACTCCCTTCAAAAGTTTACTCCCGATGACAGGGCACCTTAGCAAAAACTTGTATCTTGGTTTTGAGCACCTGATCAAAAGCTCTATGGTGTGTGGACACCTGAACAAAATCACTTTGGTGTGAGGGCACTGATCAACAACCTCCTAGTGGATTCCTACCAGTGGGTAGAAGAGTAGATATACCCAGGTTTTGGGGAACTACTATATATTTTATGTCATCTAGTTTACTTGCGTGTTTGTTTGTTTATGTTTTATATTTCTTGCTGTGTTTCTTATGCACTCTTAGTATTTGTGTTTATTACTCATACAGCACTCAGCAAACACTTATATATATATATATATCATTACTTTTGAAATAAACTTAAACAAGATCTTTTAAATAATTAAGAACTAAACTCCTTTCAATTGGTATCAAAGTTAGGTTGATTTTTTACACAGGCTAACACCTGAAATCACAAAGATCACTTAGTTCTTAAGATTTTTTTTTAAAGGGTTTTTCTAAATGGCACTAGTAGATTTTTCATTTTCAGATCCACCTATTTGTAACATGGATAGATTCACTTTATGGCAAGCTAGAATTAAACTATATATGAATGTCATAGATGAAGAAATTTACAAATCTGTTTTGACAGGACTTCCATCTTCAATCTCTTCATCAAATGATCAAGAAAAGTTGAAAAGTGTTGATGTTATGGCCATCGAGATATTGGCCAAATCAATGTCAAAAGATATTCTTCTTAGAGTGACTGATTGCACTTCAGCAAGGAGGATCTGGAACTCCCTCTTAAGGATGGTAAATGAACCCACTTCTACTTCTTTCACTAACTACACTTATGATGCAGAACCATCACTTACTCTAAGTGAAGAAGAAGAAGAAGAACAAAAGGCGAGAAATTTATGTAAGATGGCAATATATGGTTCATACTACATATCAGAATCTGAAGCAGAAATGGTAACTAAGGTAGTAGAGGTAACTTCAAACTTTATTTCTACCTCTGATCCTTCTAAATCCGTTTTCAAATCATCATCAGGTACAGATTTAATAAAATCTGAAAATCACCAATCAGATCTTAAGTTAACACATACAGGTTTAATAAATTCTGAAAAGGAAATTAGAAAAGAGTTAAAAATAACTAATTTAATTTCTGGATATAACAAGCATCAAGAAAATTTTAAAATATCAGCAGAACACATTATTTGTTTAAAAATTAAGTTAGTTAAGGCTGAAAACTTTAAACAATCTTTTAAAACGAAAATTTTGTATGTTCAACATAATCAAAATAAATTTTCAAATTCATATTTTAATGAGATAAAAAGACCTAATCAGTTTTTCACCATTAAACTCCATTCCTAATCAAACAGATTTAAATTCTAAAGACTTCATTAATTTTTCTATGTTAAAAGCAAAGTCAGATAACTTCAAGTTCTTACAGACTTTTCTTTCTACCTCTGATCCTTCTAAATCTGTTTTCAAATCATCATCAGGTACAGATTTAATAAAATCTGAAAATCACCAATCAGATCTTAAGTTAACACATACAGGTTTAATAAATTCTGAAAAGGAAATTAGAAAAGAGTTAAAAATAACTAATTTAATTTCTGGATATAACAAGCATCAAGAAAATTTTAAAATATCAGCAGAACACATTATTTGTTTAAAAATTAAGTTAGTTAAGGCTGAAAACTTTAAACAATCTTTTAAAACGAAAATTTTGTATGTTCAACATAATCAAAATAAATTTTCAAATTCATATTTTAATGAGATAAAAAGACCTAATCAGTTTTTCACCATTAAACTCCATTCCTAATCAAACAGATTTAAATTCTAAAGACTTCATTAATTTTTCTATGTTAAAAGCAAAGTCAGATAACTTCAAGTTCTTACAGACTTTTCTCCAAAAATCATGTTTGAGCATTCTACTCAAGTTGCATTGATTAGAAATAATCATAGCACTGAGTGTGAGTCTCTTCAGATAAGGAGATTTTGCAAGAAGGAAGATATCAGGCAATGTTCCTAAAAATTATTCCTTAGAATCCACTAAACAGCTGTAGCAATTCAAGGTTTTAATATCTAAGAAATTAGAATCCATCAAAAGCTGTAGAAATTAAAGGAAATGGAATTAAAAGAAGAGAAATTAAAAATGAAATTTAGTATCCTAAAACCAAATAGGGGAAGATTACCAGGCCACTACTTTTGAGTTGGCTTAGGATTCCTGTTTACTTTAGGGGGAGACTGTAAATCTATATCCTAAACCAAATAGGGGGAGATTGTTAGGACACCAATCAGTTTTAATTTGTCTTAGGATCCCAACTCAAATAGGGGGAGATTGTTGGAACCTTAGTTTTGATTTGAGTTAGGATCCATCTTTAATATCTAAGCTTCTATCATAACACATTGTATAACTTAGATCAAACTCCCTTAAGTCAGATGACTAAGAAAATAATATAAGAAAATAATATAAATATGATGCGATCGAATCAGAGAAAATAATATAAGAGAGATAAAAATTACATAAGTTCTCTGTGTTCGACGAACGGCTATTTGCATTCGACGAACGGCGCTCTGCGGTCAACGATCCCGTCTCAGCGGTTCAGCGGTCGATGAACAGACCTCGTCTCAGCGGTCGACGAAAAGCTGCGATCGACGAACTCAAGGCTGCGTTCGACGAATCTTCAACAGAAGCTCAGAACGACGAATGAAATGATCAGATCGACGAACTTGAAGCTGAGCTCGATGAAAATATTATCAGAAATTATATTTCTTCTTTCTCAACTCGACTAAAATTATATATATGTTATCAAACTTAATAAAGCAATATTTTATTTATATATTGCTACATACATTGCTGTCTTAACATTATAGCCGTTACAGCACTTAGTTATAGACGTTGCAGAAAAGCTAAAAGACAGCAGTTTGTCTTCTCGAGGTGTCAAGATAATTAAAGAGATTTTTTCTCTTTCCCTTTTCCCAAAAAGAGGAATTCAAAATAAATAAAGAAGCTCTTCAGATTAAAAGGAGACAGAGAAAGAAAAAGAAAAGAGAGCACACAGGAGATACAACACATAGAACAGAGAACAACATTATTACTCCATCTTGTTTTGTTTTTGCTAACTCTTCTCTTGCAGATCATCTATATCCTGAGACACCAATCAATACTATTTGCTCAGGATCTAAACTGCAAGAAGAAAAGAAGAGTATTCACAATCTAGAGAAGGAGCTCCATCCACAAGCTGTCATCAAACTAAATCAGACAGGGGGAGCTCTCTTCAACATCTTCATCAAGTGTCTTCTCAGCAAAAGAGAAGAACAACATAACATTTTCTATTTTCTTTATTTCTCCCATCTTGTAAAGGGTTAAAACTCCCTTCAAAAGTTTACTCTCGGTGATAGGGCACCTTAGCAAAAACATGCATTTTGGTTTTGAGCACCTGATTAAAAGCTCTATGGTGTGTGGACACCTGAACAAAATCACCTTGATGTGAGGGCACCTGATCAACAACCTCCTAGTGGATTCCTGCCATTGGGTAGAAGACTAGATGTACCCAGGTTTTGGGGAACTACTATATATTTTGTGTCATCTGGTTTGCTTGCGTGTTTGTTTGTTTATGTTTTATATTTCTTGTTGTGTTTCTTATGCACTCTTAGTATTTGTGTTTATTACTCATACAGCACTCAGCAAACACTTATATATATCATTACTTTTGAAATAAACTTAAACAAGATCTTTTAAATAATTAAGAACTAAACTCCTTTCACCCCCTCTCGTGCCCTCACCATCTCGCCCCAGCAGGGGGTGAGATGGTGAGGGGCGGCCTGCCCCCCTCTCGCCCCCACCCCAGCAGGGGGCGAGATGGTGAGGGGCGGCACGCCCCCCTCTCGCCCCCACCCCAGCAGGGGGGCGAGATGGTGAGAGGAGGCCTGCCCCCCTCTCGCCCCCGCCCTAACAGGGGGCGAGATGGTGAGGGGCGGCCTGCCCACCTCTCACCCCCGTCCTAGCAGGGGGAGAGATGAGGAGGGGCGACCAGCCCCCCTCTCGCCCCAGCCCCAAGGAGAGGGGGCGGTCTGCGTTTAGCGCCTCGGAATGGCGAGATTTGGCTATTGGCAAGCCAAACTTGAGGGCATTTTCATAATCTCGTAGGCCAGAATGTGGCTATTAGAAGACCAAGTCCAGAAATCTATAAATAGGACCAAGGGGGCACCATTTGGAGGGACTTCTCTCTTTTGCCATCTCTCTCCCCAAGTCTCTTTAGTGGGTGAGGAGAGCCTCCAAAGGTGCCCAAGCTTAGCATTGGCTTGAGAGGGGAAGCGCTCTAAGATCTTCCAGGTGTATGGTGGGACCTCCTCGCTAAGCCCTTGGTCTCATTCCTAGTTCCTTAGCCTCTCAGCCTAGAGCTCTCCCTTGGGAGAAGTAAGTGTGAGGTCACCCCCAACTTGTTGAGGGCCCGAGCTCCACAGAGACCAATTTATTGGTTTCAACAGAAGGCGGAGAAGATCAAAGCGTATTCAAGATGACGGGTGAATGCATCTACGATGACAATCACAAGTGTTCCTGCATCGTCGCCTTCAGAAATTCTTTAGGGAGTTTTTTTTTTATTTCATATTAGTGCATCTCTATTTACTCTATATTTTCTCTTTGTTTTTTGTGACTCTTGTCGTACGTTGTGAAATTCACCCTTGTGTTGGCGACTAAGGTTTAGTACTACGGGGCTTGAGGCCTATCTGTGGATAGATAGGCTAAGGTCAACCGGTTCGAGATGCAAGTCGGTATAGAAAATAAAAAGAGATTTGTATTCCCCATCTTGATCTTTAGTATTAGGAAGATCGAAATTTTATAATCTTTAAAAATAAATTAATCATGTTTTTCTCTTATCTTTATAAAATGACTCGTTGCGAAGTTTTAGTGTTCTGATCAATCAAGGTTTTAAAATTTATAAATATTTTCTGGTTGATTTAAGTTTTATCTAACGTTATGGGATCATAGTAGCGCAGCGGAAGCGTGATGGAACCAAAACCCAAAGGTCGTAGGATCAAAACATGGTGTTGTGATTGTTTTTGTTGTTATGGTTGGGTGTGATTTTGGGATGAAATTATTTTAAGGGGTGGAGAGTTGTAACACCCAATTTTAAACCATAGAGCTCATGTATATCGCTTTATGAATGGGTGTCATACGTTCGGAGTTTAACATTTTGATTAAGTAAGAATTGATGAAATTTCCTTTATGCATGTGGTGCACGACCATGCGCTTTTGATCATGTTTTAGGCCCATTTTAGAGTTCTATTTTTTGATCGTTTGCACGACCATGCGCCTCAAGGTGCATGACCATGCATGCGGCGTGAAAACAACGGGATGTGTTTTAATCATGATTGTGACTCCTATTTGTGCATCGTTATATGGTGGGGATGCTTCCTAGATCCCTTTAGGCTGGTGGTAATGGTTTTGAAAACATCATTTTCATTCTTGGTTTAGTTTTGAGAAGGTGGAGGAGGAGAGGATAAAGGTAGGGCTTGATGTGGAGGAAGCCATTGTGGGGCTTGAGAGTCTAGATCATCGATCTGTCTCCGTGGTTGCATATAGAATCCTCCTGTGAGTCCCTTTTCTTGAGGCTTCTATGGTCGGAATGGAAGAGACGAAGGTAATAGTTCTCTTCTCGCCGGGTTTAAGACTCATTTTTTGTATAATTTACTCTTTATGTGCTTGGTGATACCTCATTCTCACTAATTAGTGGAATGAAGAGAGCCACAATTCTTTGGAGCAATGAGGCATGGAATTGTGTACTTGTCATGAGTAGTTGCATGAGCTTGGTGCTCAATTCCAAGCATTAAGGCATTCTGTATGAAGTCGGGCTAGTTGAAAGACTGGACCGGTGATGTTGTTTGGCAATTCATGCAGGGATCTTGCCTTAGATGTGCTATCAGATAATTATCTATTATATGTTGAATGTGTTCAGTTGCAGGCCAAAGATCTAGAATGTGTTCGTAGCCGTGAGAATCCAATGTGGGATTTAGGGCTTTCGAGGATTGATACTGATTTGGGATCATCGCCGCTTAAAGGAATGCAAATATTATAATGATAGCATATATGAATTTATATTTGTGAATAATGGCTCCAACTTGAGATTGACTCATAGTGGAGGAATGCAATGTCACGATGACAGCGAATATGAATACACATTCATGAGTATTATTTTGGGATTACTGATAGCCTCTATGTGCTGCAGGGTGATATCATGATTAATGGGTTTTGATGTACATTATTGAGTATTAACTCTATACGAGATAGATTCCTCATAATACAACGCTAAATTATGATAGTGATATGGAATTGGAATCATGGGTGAAAGTACACAGTGTAACCTCTGAGTATTATCTAGATGGGGTGAATAGAGATTTAAAAACTTTACCCTAAATATGCACACACAATAATAAACTATTCCAATAACTATGCAATCAGCACAACCAACACAGAATAAAGTAGACACGGGTAATAGAAAACAGTAAACAGTAAAGGGACAGCACAGAAAAGCAAACACAGTAAACACAGAATTTTTATAGTGGTTCCCCAAAATGTGGGTAACTCACTCTTCTACCACTTGGTAGGATTGCACTATCTAGTGTCTGAGTCTTTTGATAAGGAGACTCTCAGAACCAGCATTGAGTCTTTTGATAAGGAGACTCTTAGAACCACACACTGAGTCTTTTGACAAGAAAACTCTTAGAACCACTGAATATTTTGATAAGGAGACTCTTAGAACCAACCGAATCCTTTAAAGAGAGATTCTTAGGACTCTTTCTCAGTTACAGAATAGAAATGAATAAATAAAGAAGAAGAAGAAGAAGAAGAAGAAGAAGAAGAAGGATTTTGCTGTGTAAATCCTTCTACAGCTATCACACAAAATGTTGTCTTTTGATGTTCTTGAGGATCTGTATATGATGAACCATTGCTAATGGTAGAGAAGATTGCAAGGGTTATGAGCTTGTGATCCTCTGTGATCTCTGTACTCTAGTTTGCTTGCTGCTGTAAGATATGAAGAAGCAGCAGCCTTGTTTTGTATTCCTGTACAGAGTTGCTCTTCTTTTCTTTTCTTTTCTTTTCAGAGAGAAAGCTTGAGGAAGATTTAGACTGAAAAGTTCAATGGTTGTGTTCTTCTACCTCTATGTGTATACTTATTCTTTGTCGAATAGTATTTGAATTTCTTTCCTCTTCTGTTCAGTCCTTAGAAGCAATATCCTTTGGACAAAAGTATTTCTTCCTATTTATGTTTCCAGACCCATCAATCTATTTTGAATAACTTCCAAAAAATGTCCTTTGTTGTCTCTTTGGAGTACTCCATTCCATTCTTGGCAAAAAATGAGTGGTTAGAAGTCAGACTATAGCCTTGGATACCTTCTAGAAAAGCATCTAAAAAGACAGCAGCAAACCTTCCTTCTCTTTCTGTATTCGACGTAGCGTCGAGTTCATTTTCTCTCTATTCGACGCACCTCTGAGTTCTTATAGAAGCAGCTTCGAAATCTTTCTTAGCTCTGACTGCACTCAGATGTCGACGTTGCGTCGAATACATATCGACGTATCCGTCGACTTGTAGACTTGGACTTTGAATTTAAACTTCTGTGTCGGCATTAAATCGAAGCTGCGTCGACTTTTGATATTGCTTTGATAGATTATTCTTCTGCGTCGAATTCAAATCGAAGTTGCGTTGACTTCTGATATAGCTTTGACAAGCTATGTCTTCTGTGTAGGGGTGTAAATGAGTCGAGCTCGAGTCGAGCTTCGCAAAAATCCCAAGCTCGAGCTCGAGCTAAATATTTCAAGCTCGAGCTCGTCGAGCTCATCCTGCTCGGCTCGAGCTCGAGCTCCGGACCAGTATATCGAGCTTGAGCTCGAGCTCACGAGCTCGAGCTGCTCGCGAGTGTTTTGCTCATGAGCCTACTATTATTTATATTGTTTTAAAAAAAATACCCAAAAAAAACTCGCGAGCTCGTGAACAAGAGCAATCAAGGTCGATCTCGAGCTCGTCGAGATCGAGCTCGAGCTCAACTGGCTCGAGCTCGAGTTGAGCTTTTTTTGAGCCAACTCATCGAGCTCACGAGCCGGCTCGACTCAACTCACACCCCTACTTCTACGTCGAGACCATTTCGACGTTGCGTCGACTTCACTTATACATCGACTTCAGCCGGAGTTGCGTCGACTTCTATTCGATGCAAGTTTAACACAACTGATATTTGTGCTTATTTTGGACTGGTCTTGACACTCTAGTGTGAATGTGATGGGCAAATCTCGCACACCGCTATAGGCGGTAGCTAGACTGCGGCACGAAATGGCAGTGTACCGATCGTTCAAGTAATATAAAATGTGGGAGTGAATCCCCAAGTATCGATCTCGAAGGAACACAGTAAAGTGGAGCTATCTATCGAGGAAGGACTTGAAATTGAAGTCCTTTAGTCGGATGGGTGCGAAAGTGGGTGATTTGGTTTGTGGAAAATAAAGAAAAACAACTATAACTACTCTTATGCAATGCCGCTATGCAATGCTTCGCTTGACGGGATGGAGACTAGGCAGGCCTTGAGAGCGCTGCGTCGCAAGGGCGGATGGACGAGTAGGCAAGCGGAATAGAACTGTGCAGGCCTTGAGCGCACTGCTTCGTTAGGCGAATGGATTACACGGGCCATTAGCACCGCTTAGCTTGGCGGATGGAATAGTAGGCACACGGAATGGGCGAGTAGTCAGGCGGAATGGATGGTGGAATGGGGGCGCTCCTCAAATCACATAAACCACAAACATAACCACAAAACCATGGAAAATTGCACTAATAATATTTAGGGTTTATGGACATCATTCATATAGAAACATACAACCACACATATCAAATAGAATCAGCAAAAATAACAAGGAGGAGGTAAGATTACAATTGAAGCACGAAGACTCGTCGGAGATTCACGGTCGGAATCTAGGGTTGTCAATCCTCGTCCGGGCTCGGTCTTCAACTGTCGTCCGGGGTAGAAGAGGGCAGTCACTACCTCCCAATGGACCCGTCTTCTTCGTCAATAGCCTTCAGCCACGATCTTGCCGGATAACTCCACGGATATAGTGCAAAATCCGTTGAAATTGAGCTTGGAAGCTTCTGAATGATGGAGGAGGCCGAGAGGATACTCCGGCTCGAGATTGGCATGAAGAATATGTCCGGAGCACCTCCAGATGGTGGGCGGCGATGGAGTGGCGAAATGGGCAAAACTGGAGCTCTTGGATGCGGGAAAGAAGATCGATCTCTCTAGGGCGGAATCTGCAGCTTATATAGAAAAACAGTCAGAAATTGGTCACGCACGGTCGAACGCACGACCGTGCGTGGACCGTGCGATATTTAACAAAAAGACAGGACAGGAAGATGAAGCTGGCGCGCCCGTGCGTTTTACTCACGCACGGGCAAACCCTCCCATGCGTAAAACGCACGAGTAAATTCAGAAATGCTAAAACAACAAGAAGAAATAGGCAACCGTGCGTTTTACCCACGCACGAGTAAATCCGCCTGTGCGTAAAAACGCACGACTGAACTCAGATCTCCCGTTTTCTGCCCAGATGAGAACGCACGACCGCAACCGTACGTGCGTCAAGGAAATGCACGACCGTGCGTTGTACACAGTCAAGAATTCTGGGAGAAAATTGGATGATCCGACCGCCTGCACACAAGACAAAACAGCTGGGAAAACACCTCCAGCACCAGATAAACACAGAAAACGAATGGGGAGCACATTGGGCTTGCCCCCAACAACAAAGCATGCAATTGCACACCAAAACGGGCCTAAAAGTGCACTTAGTGTAAGAAGAGTGAACAATTGAAATATAAGCATTAATGAACAAAAAATGAAGTGCAAGTGCGTGAAAACTAGCCCAGATGAGTCTAAATATGTGTATATAAATGGGACTCATCACACCCCCAGACTTACCTGTTTGCACGTCCCGAGCAAACCAATCCTAAGCAGGCAGGAAAAAGAAATAGCTAGCTTAAAATTACAAGATGGAGTACCATGCGAAGTCGCATGCTCATGTGCATAGGAAAATAATAGAGAAGATTTCTAATTATACACATCGTTTATAAATTTCTAAAAGAGTAAATAAATATTACTTCTTCTCAAAATTGGAGTCGCGGTGAATCATCCGGTCACGCATACGGAGAAAGTAAAATAATCGCTGAGACAAGCATTGCCAAAGTTGGGATTCTGTACAAACTCCACCGAAATCCATCGGTGTCGGAGACCATAAGCTTGCCCGGTCACATTCTCTCCACGACACTAGATTGGTTCAATGCGCGAGTCGGTAGGACTTTAGGTTTTAAATGGGGCTTGGGTTATGGTGAGGTAAACAAAGATAAACATGAAGGCTTGATACACCGAAACCCAAATGAGCTTTATTACAACTCCCCGCACACCAAGATCGAATGCAAGTGCACCACACCCCCAGACTTAGACTTTTGCAACATGGGTGTGTGCACCGCCTACTCCCAATCATAAATTTATACAAAGATTTTTCAATTAAGCACTTCTTCTTTTTCTTTTCTTTTTACTTCTTTTCATTTTCTCTTTTGTTTTCTTTTCTTTTCAAAACAATTTCAGCATGATGAGCAATGAAGCGCATCCACATTTTCACAAAAATAACACAACATCAACACCCCAATCATGAAAATAATAAACAACTAAAGCACAAATTTGGGTGTGCGACTAGGATTGGTTTTTAGGCTTTGGTGAGATAAAAGTGGGGCTGAATCAAAGAACGGGTAGGCACAGCTGGGCTAATGAGGATAGAGCGATAGGAGTGGGCACAAAAGCTCAACCGGGCCAAAATGATGGCCTGCGTCTTTCTCACGCAAAAGAACTATCCTATGCTTATGCTTCAAGAATCGCTTGGGGCAAGTTCTTAGCCACCGAGAAAGATTATCCTTCCTCCCGGCTCGAGCAATACATATCTAACGATACTTTACACACATCCCTATGCTACCTTTTGATCAACACCGGATTCACCATTTGAGTAAAGTAAACAATATTTACACTAAAAGAAATACATAAAACTAAAAGTATAACAAGAAATCTAATCTACACAAATCCCTATACTCACATGAGTACTTGACTAGGAACACCGGAGTCAACATTTTACTCCACTACGTAATTTAAAAGCCAGCACAATTATTTTCCCAATCACACAGAGGAAATGAATTCAACTCATGACGTGCCAACAACTAAGTACACGCTCATGTGGGTGTTGTGGTGTGCGAAGAAAATGCAACAAAATCATATATAACTGAAAATAAAATGCTTCTAGCATGCACTAAGAGGCGCACGTGCAGTGGGTAACAAATGGTGGCTCTCCCCCAAACTTAATCTAGATAATCCAACACAAGATAGAACCATGAAATTCAAAATGAAGTCTAGGGAAAGAGAGTACCCCATGCTCAGAAGTGAACATACCAGAAGATTGGCGTGTAAACCAAGAAAAAGCTGCAGCATCCGCCAGAAGAAGGACCTGCAGGGGTGAGCTCCGCAAAAACAAAAGAAAAATGTACAAAGCAAAATGATATACAACTAACTAAACTAAACTAGATGAAAATAAAAATGCAGGAAAAGGTAAGATAACTACTGGGGTTATTGTCATCCCAGCACGACTTATTTAAATTTAAAACAGTTCTAGCTAATGGGAGTATGGAAAAGGAAATGAACAGGTAACTGTTCTAATACGCGTGTCGGTAGCGGCTGCCGATACGGCGACAGAACAGTTACTCCCCTACCTAAATAAAAATACATGCTGAACACAGGTAGCGGGAATAGGAAGTAAGAAGAGGAGGAGAGCTGGTCCTCACTCGTCTCACCACAAAATAAATCCTTGCCCAGCAAGGTGTCATCTCCAGGGAGGCAGTAGGAGGAGAAGGCAATGAGTGGAGCTTCCTCTACGGAGGAGGGATCAACCTCCTCACATGAGAGGATGCACTCATCATTGACTTGAGCAGAATGCTCCAAGTCCTCCTGAAGTACCTATGAAGACTCAACCTACACAGGCGCAGATGAAGAAAGGGGATCAAGAAATAAAGAAGAAGAAGAAAATAAATGGAAATCAATTGGGGGAGTGGTCCCGGTCTCACTCCCATCAGGTTGGGGAAGTAAAATAATGTTTGCATTGTCATCAATGCTACAAGGTTTTGTGGGATCAACAGTAGCCATGCCCAAGATTTGGACTTCCTCCACCGGTGCTGAGGAAAGCTCCTCTTCACCTAGAAGGTTGTCCTCCTCCATAGGAGTAGGCATAACACATAGATCGCCAGCCTCATCCTGCAACACATCCTCAACAATGTCGTCAGAGATGAGTATAGTAGTATGCACAACAGGGGGAAGAATAATGCTCGGATAAAAGTCGATCACTGATTCCTCACGAAGAATCAAGTTCATGCATGGTGATATATGGACAGGGGAGATGGGCTCAGTCATGTCAGAGCCTAGATCAGCCACACATCTGGTGATTGTGTCCACATCATACCCTTCAAAGCATGAAGGTGATACGGGCACATAACCAGATGTTGAAGGTGTGCTGCCAGAAGTGGGAGTCGGGACGATCCGGATATCCGGCTCGTCATCCTCGTCCAATTTGCGAAGATACTCGGCACAGTCCTTCAAGACATGATCCGTGCTCTGACAAAACAAGCACTGTCTTACGGGCTTCTTTGGCACAGCAGGTGCTGAAGCCGAAAAGAAGTATGACGGTAAAGGCTCGGCAGAATAGCCATAGGACTTACGTGCACCATATGGAGTACCAGACGAAGTCAGTGCTCCATATATTGGGCCTTGAGTGTTAGGGCTATTATCTCCCTTTGGACATCTATCACTAGCGTGAGAGATATCTCCACACCAACGGCAACGAATATTAAATGAAGCCCACATAATGTGAAGATAAAATGATTCAAAATAAAAACATTATTGTGCAAAATACTACACCTAACAAAAATTTACTAGAGCAACCTAATATAAACAGTAAAACAAAATAAGAATAAATAAAACAAAAAGGACGTGATAAACAAATGGAAGGGCTTCTCTCTCAGATTCTCCTTCTCCAGAAAACTCACACGTATGTGTTCCCCGGCAACGGCGCCAAAAACTTGATGCGCAAATCTCGCACACCGCTATAGGAGGTAGCTAGACTGCGGCACGAAACGGCAGTGTACCGATCGTTCAAGTAATATAAAATGTGGGAGTGAATCACCAAGTATCGATCTCGAAGGAACACAGTAAGTTGGAGCTATCTATCGAGGAAGGACTTGAAATTGAAGTCCTTTAGCCGGATGGGTGCGAAAGTGGGTGATTTGTTTTGTGGAAAATAAAGAAAAACAACTATAACTACTCTAATGCAATGCCGTTATGCAATGCTTCGCTTGGCGGGATGGAGACTAGGCAGGCCTTGAGCGCACTGCGACGCAAGGGCGGATGGACGAGTAGGCAAGCGGAATCGAACTGTGCAGGCCTTGAGCGCACTGCTTCGTTAGGCGAATGGATTACACGGGTCGTTAGCACCGCTTAGCTTGGCGGATGGAAGAGTAGGCACACGGAATGGGCGAGTAGTCAGGCGGAATGGATGGTGGAATGGGGGCGCTCCTCAAATCACATAAACCACAAACATAACCACAAAACCATGGAAAATTGCACTAATAATATTTAGGGTTTATGGACATCATTCATATAGAAACATACCACGCACATCAAATAGAATCAGCAAAAATAACAAGGAGGAGGTAAGATTACAACCGAAGCACGAAGACTCGTCCGAGATTCACGGCCGGAATCTAGGGTTGTCAATCCTCGTCCGGGCTCGGTCCTCAACTGTCGTCCGGGGTAGAAGAGGGCTGTCACTACCTCCCAATGGACCCGTCTTCTTCGTCAATAGCCTTCAGCCACGATCTTGCCGGAGAACTCCAAGGATATAGTGCAAAATCCGTTGAAATCGAGCTTGGAAGCTTCTAAATGATGGAGGAGGCCGAGAGGATACTCCGGCTCGAGATTGGCATGAGGAATATGTCTGGAGCACCTCCAGATGGTGAGCGGCGATGGAGCGGCGAAATGGGCAAAACTGGAGATCTTGGACGCGGGAAAGAAGATCGATCTCTCTAGGGCGGAATCTGCAGCTTATATAGAAAAACAGTCAGAAATTGGTCACGCACGGTCGAACGCACGACCGTGCATGGACCGTGCAATATTTAACAAAAAGACAGGCCAGGAAGATGAAGCTGGCGCGCCCGTGCGTTTTACTCACGTACGGGCAAACCCCCGTGCGTAAAACGCACGGGTAAATTCAGAAATGCCAAAACAACAAGAAGAAATAGGCAACCGTGCGTTTTACCCACGCACGAGTAAATCCGCCCGTGCGTAAAAACGCACGACTGAACTCAGATCTCCCGTTTTCTGCCCAGATGAGAATGCACGACCGCAACCGTTTGTGCGTCAAGGAAACGCACGACCATGCGTTGTACACAGTCATGAATTCTGGGAGAAAACTGGGTGATCCGACCGCCTGCACACAAGACAAAACAGCTGGGAAAACACCTCCAGCACCAGATAAACACAGAAAAGAATGGGGAGCACATTGTGCTTGCCCCCAACAACAAAGCATGCAATTGCACACCAAAACGGGCCTAAAAGTGCACTTAGTGTGAGAAGAGTGAACAAGTGAAATATAAGCATTAATGAACAAAAAAATGAAGTGCAAGTGCGTGAAAACTAGCCCAGATGAGTCTAAATATGTGTATATAAATGGGACTCATCAGAATGTGATATCCTAGGACATCTAATGACCAGATTACCCTCTCTATACAACATGGGTAATATATCTTAGATTATGAGATCACTTTAAGATAATTTGTTAGATAAATCACAAGGGTGTTTTTTCCAACAATCTTCTCATATTTATCTTAACAAATTTTACAAATAATTTAAGTGATTTCAAACATGCTGCTGAATAAGCATAGTACAAAACATATATAACACAAGACACAAAATGAACTGATAAACTGAAAAACTTTTGATTAATCTAAATAATTGTTTACCAAAGTTAGTTACCCATGAAATAATCTACTTTCTCTTTTTGAGAAAAGGAGATAAGGCCTCATAGACCTTTCTGAACTTTCTTTCCACATACTTGAAATTTAAAGGAATAGTCTTTTCTGGATTCTTTTGAATTTTGTCATATCCTTTGAACAGCTTTTCCAAGTCAGTTTTTGCTTCAGGATAGACATCACTAAGCTTGGATCCTTGACTGATGACCTTAGCAGACATCAAGTTGATTCCATCCAGGTCTAGCTCTTCTGCATCAGGATCTGGGACTATGAAGGTTGACTGAAGAATGCCTTGAGCTGGAGTTGTTTTAAATGTGATCTTTCTCCTTTTCTGATATGGCAGGTCTTTTAAGTCTTGACTGACTCCAAGACTTGTGTCTTTTGGACCTTTCCTATTGATGAGTCCTGATCATATACACATTTATGGACTCATCCGGGCCGTTATTTAGTCATTTCTCCGCACTTTAGCCTTGTTTTAGTTTATATTTGATAATCCATGCTAGGTGCACATCTTGGCCCACTTTGGTGTGATTTTCGTGCTTTTTGTCTTTAGTAGTATTCTTGTGCTGTTAGGTGCCACTTTCAGTGGCTAGATCTGTGGTTATGCTGGAATAGGAGTCGTGCAAGTGTTCCCGGTGCAATTCTGCACAGGAACACTGCGCACGATCACCGGTTCTATTGCGCACGACCACTGGTCGTGCGCCACTGATCGTGTGCACTTAACCCTTTTCACGAGTTCTGTTTGGTGCAGTGCGCACGACCACCAACACCAGTGCGCACGACCACCGGTCGTGCGCCACTGCTCGTGCGCACTTACCATTTAATTTCCGAGTTCTGTTTGCTCCAGTGCGCACGACCATCAACTCCAGTGCGCACGACCACCGGTCGTGCGCCACTGGTCTTGCGAACATTCTATTTTATAATTTCGTATCTTGCAGGTTCCACCCAGGCAGTGCGCACGATCGCAGAATTCCAGTGTGCACGACCACTGGTCGTGCGCCAATGATCGTGCGCAGTATTTAATCCAGCGCCTATTTAAACGCCTGTTGCGATTTTAGGGCGGATCGTTCATGCCGGGAGCGGGATTCCTGTTCCGTACGCCGCCGATCTCCACCGTGGGAAGCCTCCACTTCATCTCCTACGCAAAGGGAAGCCTCCTCCATCCATTCTAAGACTTCCTCCATTGTCCGTGAGTGTTCTCCATCGTCCGTAAGCCTTCAAGCAAGCATTCTTTCATTCCGCTCGGTGAGAAGAAGAAGAAACCTAAAGTCGAAGACGACGGAGCACGTAGGGAGATCGTGACAGCTCTCTACGCCGGAAGCATTGTCCGTCCGAGTCCGGAGGTAGCCCGACAACCTACCATTCCGGCCGTGAACGGCCGCTAGTCTTCACCATCGGTTATTCCTTTCCTCTTTCCTCGTTGTACTCTTTGAACCGTGTAAAACTCGAATATTGAGATGTTATTTGTTTAAATGAATGTCTCTTTGTTATTCTTCATGGTTTGGTTGTGATTCACTCCGTTCTCATTCACTCACTCGCGCCCGCACGCAAGGTGTTTGACCCGCGTTAGCAAGAGCTAACGGCGGTTGTGAAGAGGTGTTTGCGACCCTCATCCTCTCGCACTCGAGTTCACTTCATCCGCCTCACGAAGCACGGCATCGCGGCCATTGCATCCACCTCACTTTGCGAAGCGGTGTTTTCGACCCGCATTTCTTTTGTTATTGCTAAGATTAGGAAAACCAACCTAAAACCCCTCTTTGTGTTTGTTGAACGCTTGTGTAACAATCATCACTGCGCAATTCGTTCACCCATCCTGCATTCCTCAAGAGACCGACATCCGGGGAATTTATTCTCCACAATTATTACTTGACAGCGACCGGTGCACTTGCCGACACGCATCAAGTTTTTGGCGCCGTTGCCGGGGAGTGCAGGCGTGTTTCGTCTTATGTTGTGACCTTCGTTATACGAGCAGTTGTTTTTTATTTTCTTTGTTTTTCTTTTTGTTTTTGACAGTTCATGCAGAGGCAGGTCGCAGGTGAACTCGCACCTTTTGATCCAGAAATCGAACGAACTGCTCGCGCGCGAAGGCGCGCTGCGGCTGTACAAGCGGCCATGGGTGATCAGGTAGACCCAAATGATGTTGATCCGAGAATGCCCGGCGTGGGGGAACATCAGCCTGGGATTGAGCAGGAGGCAGCTAGGCCTCGACCCCGCACGATGAGGGACTACACAACTCCAACTGCTGGGAGTGTGTATCCAGGTTTTGGGCCAAATATTATGAATAATCAGTTTGAGATCAAGCCAGCGATCTTAAACATAATCCGGAACAACGCTCAGTTCTCGGGGTTGGCCAGCGAAGATCCGCATCTGCATCTGGCGGAGTTTTCTGATATTTGCGGAACCTTCCGCTACGCAGGGATTGCGGACGACACGGTGAAGCTCAGACTGTTTCCCTTTTCACTCCGCGACAAAGCAAAGGTGTGGCTCCACTCCATTCCGCCCGGGACTGCTGCAACTTGGGATGCTCTCGCATCCAAGTTCCTTGCTAAATTCCACCCTGTGGATAAGATTGTAAGCTTGCGGCGGGAGATCGCCACATTTCGCCAACTTGACCAAGAGACCCTTGCTGAAGCATGGGAGCGCCTCAACGATCTCCTTCGCCGTTGCCCTGGCCACGAGCTCCAACCATGGAATGTGGTTGAATTGTTCTACTTCGCGATCGAGCCCAACTACAGGGCAATGATCGATGCTGCGGCGGGTGGTACCTTGATGAACCACACTCCTGAAGAAGCCCTTCGAATTCTGCGCGACACTGCCTCCCACAGTACATTCTGGACTGCAGGGAGAAATGCTCCAAGAAGCGGCCGAGGTCTTTTCATGGTCGACTCTCTCCCCTCACCATCCGCGACTGCTGCTGTCATTACCTGTGAGGGATGTGGAGGCGGAGGCCACCACGCGTATGAGTGTTCGGGGAACAACGTGGCAGGTGACTTCGCACACTTGAACTTGAACGAATCTGTTAATTATGTAGGAAATCAGCCTAGGGGGCGCCTTTCAATAATGCTTATAATCTGGGAGCGAGAAGTCACCCGAACTTCTCATGGAATCCAAACACACCTTGCCAACGATGGGCACCGGGGCAGCATCAAAACGATGCTTACGCCTCCGGGAGCCAACCGAGGCCGCCGCACCCGGATTATAACCAAGCACCCCCTACCCAAAAGAAGAGTAATTTAGAAGAAATGATGGAGAAATTCATGCTAGCAGCTAATTCAAATATGGTAAATCAAACTGCATCTATGCGAAACTTGGAGACGCAGTTGGGCCAATTGGCCCAAGCGCTAACCGAGCGTTCGCAGGGGACCCTTCCCAGCAACACGGAGAAGAACCCCATTGATCAAGGGAAGAGTCTGGGGGATGTGGTAGATGCCAATCCGAGTGAGCTGGTAATCTCTTGTTCCATCAATAAGGTTGAAACAAAAGCTTTATGCGATTCCGGTTCCTCCCGCAACGTTATTGCGTTGCAAGATGTAGCCAAATTACAACTGGATTTGAACACGGAAGAAAGGAAATCCCTTGTGCTTGCCAATGGTACTGTTATTCAATCCGAGGGGGAAGTAAAGAATGTGGAGGTGACGGTTGAGGGGACAACTGTAGTTGCTGATTTTCAGGTTTTGGGCCCGCGGGAAAACCAGTCCATTCCTATCTTGGGCGTACCGTTCTTGAAAGAGAGCGGTGCTACCCTTGACTTTGCTACGGGGTGCATTTCCCTAACCAATATGTTGCAGCAGCCCACTTGTCCCGAAGCCACAACTGAAACATTCACTCCGCCCCCTCTCGTTATTTCTGATGAATTTCTAAGCTGTGCAGGAAAGATACATGTTCAAGAAACAGGTGAAGGAGGAATGGAGGAGCTCCAATCGGATGAGGAAGAAGAGGTCGACCTCCGGAAAGAATTCGACTCCGAGAAGGAGGAAGACGGCAGTTCGGGAAACGTTGACGTGAATGTAGTTAGGGTTGCTGATTATTTATCTTCTTATGGTGAATCATGTAATAAACTATCTAAGCGCTCCATCTCCTGGGCCGATCCGGTAGTCACCACGATGCCGGAAGTGACGCCACCTGATTCTAAGGAGGAAAAATCTGAGAACTCTCAACGGTGGCAGTCTCCGACTGTCACCAAACTTAAAAAGGAAAAACTTCTGCGCGACGCTCGTGCTGCCGCTCTCCGTGGCAAGGTGGCGGAGGTTAGGGGAGCATTGGGTAATACCAGTGCTGGCCCTAAAGCCTTCACCTCCCGCCTACGTGCTACGGGAGAAGCACACCATAAGAGCGCTTTTAGTTGATGTGTGTTTTATTTGCTATGGTGAACTACTTTTGAGAACTCTTTCTTTTTAATTCCTGCACTTTATAAACACTGCTAATACAGGTATTTGGTCCAGCTTAAGGACGTTAAATGAAAGCGCTACTGGGAGACAACCCAGATTTCCTGTTTTAGTATTTCTTTTTATCTAACTTCTTTTAGTTCAGCTTTTGTATCTGCTTTTGTTGCTTTGAGTTTGTGCTTGCAGGGTTTTGTGTTCGATGGAGCGGATGCTGCGGACTAGTCTTGATCGTAAACGCCAATCGTCTGGTATGCTCATTTCTGAGCATTGGGTAACACTTCCTCCCCTCTTTTTGCTTCAATTTCTAGATATATCGCTTAGTTTAAGTCTGGGGGAGCGGTTGTTGTTATCCACTGTGCACGAGTGCATACTAGAAGGTTGATTCTTTTTTATCGTATCATTATCGTTGTTTTCCATATTTCACACACCATTTCACCCACTTGAGTGCGCGCTTATCTTTTTGTTGTTGTTCCGTTGTAAACTATCTTGGTTGGAGTATGAAATAGGTTGTTAACGTAGGAATTATTATTTGGAGTGCGATGTTGACTCATGTAGTGTTCTAGTCACTTCGCATGCTATGGTAGAATTTGTGTAGAACTAGATTTTCTTTATGCATCTAAATTATGTTTAGTATTTCTGCGTAAATTTAGATCTAATATACTCAAGTGGTGAATTTGTATGGAATTGACGATAACCCGGTGTTGTGTGTGTGCGATTACTAGTCGTGTGTTGCTCGAGTCGGGAGGAAGGTTTATCTTTCTCGTGGGCTAAGAACTTGCCCCAAGCGACTCTCGAAGCATGGGTGAGAGCTACTCGTTGAGTCAAGCATGATGTAGGCCACCCTTTGGCTAGTTTGAGCTTTGTTATTCCATGTCCATTTCATTCCCCTTTGCAAGCCAATTTTGTGCCTACCATTCCTTTGTACAGCCCCTCTTCATCCACCAATGCCTGAAGCTTATCCTACTCCCGCAACCAAAACGTTTTTAACTGCGCTCATAATTCTAAACTTGTGTGGAGTGTGGAATCGTTGTGTTATGATGGGAAAATAAAGTCCATCTGCTGATTTTGAACCAACCGGGGGTTCAATAAAAGAGGTGAAATATGTAAAAGAAAAAAAAAGAGTATTTTGAAAAAAAAAATCCTCCCGAGCTAAAAACAGAAAATCTGTTGGTATTTGTGAAGTAGGCCGTGTGCACACCTGGTTTTCATGATAAGTCTGGGGGTGTGTCACACGAGCATTGTTCGTTGGTCTTGTATGGTGCAGCGTTCCGTCAGCTCACTTGGGTTGCGTAGCCACCGTGTTTAACTTTGAATATCATACCGTAACCTAAGCCTCGTTTTAATCCTATAAGTCCTACTGATTTGATTTGCGAGTTTGCTAGCGCCGTGGAGAGAGAGTGACCGGGCGAGCGTATGGTTCACGACGTTGATGGATTTCAGCGGAGTTATTCCTAAGCCCCGATCTTTGGCAACACCCGCCTCAGTGTCTCGTCACTTTCATACCGGGCATGATCGTCAAATTCTTCATAATTCACCAATTGAGTACACCTAAATCTTTAATTACGCTGTAATACTCTTGTAAATTATTTAGCATATCTAGAATCTCCTTCTACTAAATTCTCTACTTGCATGCGTATGTTACTTCGCACCGTACTCCTTTGTGTAATTCTCTATGTCAATTATCGTTTTCACACTCCGCCGGATTCGTTTGCTCGGGACGCGCAAACAGTTAAGTCTGGGGGTGTGATGAGTCCTGATCATATACACATTTATGGACTCATCCGGGCCGTTATTTAGTCATTTCTCCGCACTTTAGCCTTGTTTTAGTTTATATTTGATAATCCATGCTAGGTGCACATCTTGGCCCACTTTGGTGTGATTTTCGTGCTTTTTGTCTTTAGTAGTATTCTTGTGTTGTTAGGTGCCACTTTCAGTGGCTAGATCTGTGGTTATGCTGGAATAGGAGTCGTGCAAGTGTTCCCGGTACAATTCTGCACAGGAACACTGCGCACGATCACCGGTTCTATTGCGCACGACCACTGGTCGTGCGCCACTGATCGTGTGCACTTAACCCTTTTCACGAGTTCTGTTTGGTGCAGTGCGCACGACCACCAACACCAGTGCGCACGACCACCGGTCGTGCGCCACTGCTCGTGCGCACTTACCATTTAATTTCCGAGTTCTGTTTGCTCCAGTGCGCACGACCATCAACTCCAGTGCGCACGACCACCGGTCGTGCGCCACTGGTCGTGCGAACATTCTATTTTATAATTTCGTATCTTGCAGGTTCCACCCAGGCAGTGCGCACGATCGCAGAATTCCAGTGCGCACGACCACTGCTCGTGCGCCAATGATCGTGCGCAGTATTTAATCCAGCGCCTATTTAAACGCCTGTTGCGATTTTAGGGCGGATCGTTCATGCCGGGAGCGGGATTCCTGTTCCGTACGCCGCTGATCTCCACCGTGGGAAGCCTCCACTTCATCTCCTACGCAAAGGGAAGCCTCCTCCATCCATTCTAAGACTTCCTCCATTGTCCGTGAGTGTTCTCCATCGTCCGTAAGCCTTCAAGCAAGCATTCTTTCATTCCGCTCGGTGAGAAGAAGAAGAAACCTAAAGTCGAAGACGACGGAGCACGTAGGAAGATCGTGACAGCTCTCTACGCCGGAAGCATTGTCCGTCCGAGTCCGGAGGTAGCCCGACAACCTACCATTCCGGCCGTGAACGGACGCTAGTCTTCACCATCGGTTATTCCTTTCCTCTTTCCTCGTTGTACTCTTTGAACCGTGTAAAACTCGAATATTGAGATGTTATTTGTTTAAATAAATGTCTCTTTGTTATTCTTCATGGTTTGGTTGTGATTCACTCCGTTCTCATTCACTCACTCGCGCCCGCACGCAAGGTGTTTGACCCGCGTTAGCAAGAGCTAACGGCGGTTGTGAAGAGGTGTTTGCGACCCTCATCCTCTCGCACTCGAGTTCACTTCATCCGCCTCACGAAGCACGGCATCGCGGCCGTTGCATCCACCTCACTTTGCGAAGCGGTGTTTTCGACCCGCATTTCTTTTGTTATTGCTAAGATTAGGAAAACTAACCTAAAACCCCTCTTTGTGTTTGTTGAACGCTTGTGTAACAATCATCACTGCGCAATTCGTTCACCCATCCTGCATTCCTCAAGAGACCGACATCCGGGGAATTTATTCTCCACAATTATTACTTGACAGCGACCGGTGCACTTGCCGACACGCATCACCTATCCAGGAGTTTAGCCTGAGGGTTCTTTGCAGTATATTTTGAGAGATCAAACAGAGTGCTGGGAATCTGGATTGCCTCTTTTCGTTCTTTTTTCCACAGCCTCTTTACCCTTGATCAGTCTTTCAATAAATAGTCTTCTCTTTTCTTCTATCTCTTTTTGAGATGCTTCAAATTCATCTTGATCTCTTCTTCTAATTTCATCTAGGACTTTGTCAAGCTTTGGGTCATCATATACCTTCATTGTATTTTCAGGAAGATCAACCTTTTCATAAATTGTGAAATAAGATTTGTCCTTTTTGAACTGCTATCTTTGCTCTTTTGTATACCTTTTCCATATAGGTATATCTCTTCTATAACCACATCTTCTGTATTCTCTTCCCCCTCCTCTGTAATTCCTTCCATGTCCCCTTCCTCTGAAAGGAGGTCTTCCTCTGAAAGGAGGTCTTCCTCTGAAGGCAGGTGCAGGGACAATTGGAGTGGGTGTTGGAGTAGGAGCAGGAGGGAGTTGAGCTTGTGGTGGAGAGGATGGAGCAAATTTAGGGACCTGAGCATCAGGCTTGACTGGAGGAGATGCTATTGTTGATTCTTCAGAGTAAGGCCTGAAATCAGGTGTTTCAGGAAGAGGTGACTCAGTCCATTCTTTGTACTCCTACAGACTCTTCAGGTAGTCATTATCATCTGAGAATAGATCACTCTCCCCCTGTTTTGATGGCTCCCCCTGGATTGAAGGCAAGATTCTTGGAGGAGAGAATGATGCAAGTAGGAGAAGAAACCTGGATGAGATGGCTGGCTCTCCTTCTGACACATAGGGAGAGGGAAGATTTGTTGTATATACTGAATCTGGAGGGGGCTTGCTGACACAGTTCTCCCTCTACTTTATATCGTTGAAAAGGGATATAAATACATCAGCAAGTATCACTGACAGCCTCAATTCCTTTTCAAGAGCCTTTGTCTGAGCAGTAAGAGTTTGCAACCTATTATGTTGGGCACACAGCTGTCGATAGCATTTCTCTGAGAATTCCAGAAATAGAGAGTTGAGTTGAGATAGCAGCGTTTCTAGAGCTAGATTAACTGCTTCAACAATGTCGCTTTGATCTTGGGGAGAAGCCATTGATGACCAGTAGGTACCTACACGAAAGAAAGAAGAGAGACGTAGAGAGGAAAACGGAGGAGAGCTGAGAAGAGAGAAAATTTGAAAGCACAATAGAAACTAACGACTGAGTTGCTTTGAATAGATGAATCGTCGCAACTTAGGGTTATATTTGAAA
Source organism: Dactylorhiza incarnata (assembly GCA_033032865.1). Lineage (NCBI taxonomy): Eukaryota > Viridiplantae > Streptophyta > Magnoliopsida > Asparagales > Orchidaceae > Dactylorhiza > Dactylorhiza incarnata. The sequence goes on along the minus strand of JAWHQI010000004.1, from coordinate 17,043,210 downwards.
CAGCGTCGACAGGAGGTGGATTCAGCGCGCCAAAACATGTCGAAATGGCTCATTTCTGCGCGCGTTGTGCGAAGTCGATATAATGTCGAGTAGAAATCAATGTGGCTTCGAAAGTAGTCAGCAACTATGATGTCGACGTAAGCGTCGATAAGAATTTGACGCTGCGTCGAGTGCTATTCGAATAAACTGTCCCAGTCAGCTCTCGAAGCTAATGTCGAGTAGAAATCGATGGTTCGTTGATTTGTATTCGACACAGCTCTGAATGAACATTTATATTTTCTTAAAAAAATGATGTTTTCCAAGCAATATCTTGCTATGTAAATTAGGTTTTGTTACATAATATGTGTGGCCTAAATAGCTCCATCAAACATTCTCAGTGCATTGATGAAGTAATTGTGCGTGCTTTCATCAAGTGGCTTTGTGAATATATCATCCCTTTGAATATTAGTGGAAATGTATTGAAGATTGATTTTACCCTTCTCTACATTATCCCTGAGAAAGTGGTGTCTTATCTCTGTGTTTAGTTCTGTTGTGGAGAACAGGATTGGAAGATATAGAAATAGCGCTAGAGCTGTCACAAAATATTGTGGAGTTCTCAAGACTAAAGTTGTAATCTAACAACTAATTTTGCATCCACAATATTTGTGAGCAGCAGCTTCCTGCAGTTATATACTCAGCTTCAGCTGTAGAAGTGGAGACTGAGGTTTGATTCTTGCTAAACCAGGAAATCAGTCTAGCACCCAGGAATTGACTGGTTCCTGGGGTGTTTTTTCTATCAAGCCTACATCCAGCATAATCTGCATCAGAGTAGCCTACTAACTCAAATCCAGATTCTGCAGGATACCATAAGCCAAGTTCAGGTGTACCCTTTAGATATCTGAGAATTCTTTTCACAGAGCTCATGTGAGATTCTTTAGGGTCATCCTGAAATATAACGCATATACATGTAGCAAACATGATATCTGGCGTGCTAGCTGTCAGATAGAGGAGTGAGTCAATGGCTGCTCTGTAAGGTTTCTGATCAAAGGACTTACCCGTCTCATCTCTATCAAGAACAGTGTTGGTAGTCATGGGGGTTTTCATTACAAAGGCATTCTCCATCCCAAACCTATTGATAAGTTCTCTGGTATATTTGGATTGAGATATGAAAATGTCATCTGCAGTTTTCTTTACTTAGAGACCAAGAAAGTACGATAGTTCCCCCATGCTACTCATCTCAAATCTAGACTGCATTAGGTCTGCAAACCTTTTGCAAAGTTTTTGATCAGTTGAGCCAAATATGATATCATCTATATATATTTATACTAAGAGTAGCTATTTTTTATGTACTCTAGTGAAAAGTGTTTTATCCATCTTGCCTCTTACAAAAGAGTGTTCTAAGATAAAGGTGGATGAGGTCTCATGCCAAGCTCTTGGAGCTTGCTTGAGACCATATAGTGCTTTATCTAATCTATAAACAAAAGAGGGATAGGATGGATTGACAAAACCTGGGGGTTGCTCCACATATACTTCTTCTTGAAGAGATCAATTTAGGAATGCACTTTTCACATCCATCTGATAAACCTTTATCTTCATATGTGCTGCATAGGCAAGAAACATCCTGATTGCTTCCAGCCTTGCCACTGGTACAAACGTCCGATTGAAATTAATTTCGTCCTCTTGCTTATACTCTTGAGCAACAAGTCTGGCCTTGTTTCTGACAATGACTCCAGTTGAGTCCATTTTGTTCTTGTATACCCACTTTGTTCCAATTATTGGGTAATTTCTTAGTCTTTCAACCAAGGTCCAGACTTTGTTCATTTCAAACTGAGCTAGTTCTTCTTACATAGCATCTATCCAGTGAGGGTCACTGTCTGCCTCTTCAAACTTCTTTGGCTTATATTGTGAGAGGAAGCATTGCAACATTGTCTCATTTGTTATTTGATTTCTTGTCTTCACTCCCACTGTCACATCTCATATAACCTGAGTTGGAGGGTGATCCTTTAGGGTCATCATGGTTCTTGTTGAACTGTTCAGTGGATTCACTTCCTCATGAACTTCCTCTTGCTCATTGACTATGGGGGCATCATTTTCATTCACTAGAGGGGTCTCTGTGTCTGGTAGAGTAGATGCTCTAATGTCATCCTCATCTGCAGTAGAGTCTTCATCTGAATCATTGTCAGCTTTTTGTGTGCCTTTGTCCTGGCAATCTGATTGGTGATCCATGATGCTGAGTCTTTCCACTTGATCTGCTACCTGGTCTTCTTCCTGCAATATAGTATTGGTGGAAGTTTTCTTCCCCTTTGAGAACATGTGAGTTTCATCAAATACAACATGCATTAGCTCTTCAATTTTGAGAGAGCCCTAATTATAACACATATAGGTCTTGCTTGATGAGGAATATCCCAAGAATATCTCTGTTGGAACCGGGATACCGGTCCAACAGTTCGAGACTTTGGGAGTAGCTTGAGTTATTTCTCTCTTCGTCAGACCCCTAGGTCTAAGTATTTCGAGCTGAGGACTTGCCCTCACAAATTGGTGGTGGATGACTAGAAGAGGACCCAAAGGCTGCAGCGAGGAGGTCCCGCCACTAACCCGGAAGTCTTACTTGACTTCCCCTCCCAGAAACAGAGGCTGAGCCTGTCTCAGATAGCACAAGGAAGAAAACACTGGCTTTCAAAGGGGGGTGGATCTGTGCTGATCTGAGACATAATGGGTCCTATTTATAGGCAAACTCTTCAAAGGGTAAGATGGTCCAAAAGGTCTGCGGATAGCTTCATCCGCCTTAACCAAATTACTATATGCAAACCAGAATGATCTGCGAACAGCTCCTCGTGCCTTTTCGCATATACTAACTGCAGCCCCTGCTGGTATGCGGATAGTGAGGGAGGACTGATGAGTCGGGTGGATCCGTACTCGCCTCGCTCCCTCCCCGAGACTATGGCAGAGGCGTCTAGGTCTAGTCCTACTCGCCAAGGGCAGGCTCTCCTAAGGATATCTCGCCTTAGACCAGGTCAGCTCGCCTCGCCCCGGGTAAGATGGAGCTTGACATGCAGGATACGACAGGGATGGGTGTACTCGCTTCTTCTACCTTGGGCGAGTAAGATCGTCGTGGATCTACTCGCTAAAGGGTGTTGGTCTACTCGTCGAGCCCAACTGATCTACTCGCCGAGCCCTACTGGTCTATTTGCCGAATATGGGTTGTACACAATCCCCGCTCTTTGCGAGCTCGCTAGAGGTTGGAAAGAAGAGTCCAACCCCTTTTTCGGCGAGACAGCGCGCTGACGGGGCTTTCCTCTATAAATAGAGTGGGGATGTGCCTTCAATTCTATACGCTGAGATGTCCTCGGGGGGAGGGGGGGTCTTCCGCGACCGCTAATCGGGGGCTCGCTGACGACCAGCCTGAGGCTGTCGCCGTCCTCGACATCATTGGTGAGTTCCTGACGCCCTGCCCCCTAGTTCCACGAGGAAGAAGAAACCCAAGAGGAAGAGGGCCGACCCTGAACCACGCGAGAAGTCCTCCACAGATCCGGAGTCTACGGCTATATGCGGAACCTAGCTTAGAAGAGTGGCCACCTCGCCTATCTATAAAGAGCTCAACGCCGACTCATCTCGTCGGTAGGGCGAGGGCGAGGTCGAAATTACCACTGTTACGATCGAGGAGGCGAGGCTACCTCCAGATCTTCCCACCCTAATACCTGGTAAGGATACCATCTTCTCGTCTGACTAAGCTGAATATGTCCTGGCTCTTTGTTATCTACAGCGCTTTGTACTCGCTCGGTTCAGCCTGGACAACTCGGCGCGGCGCCGTCGATGGGTCTAGGGACCGCATCCTCCTCGGTTACAGGGCAGGTTTTGGCCCCCCTGGCCCCTACCTTGCAGACGCCTCAACAGCAGTCTGGGGTAGGCCAGCCCGCCCAACTACCAGGGGAAACACTTTGGTGATAGGCCCCCTATCCGGGGGGACTGGTGTGGTCCTCCGCTTGTCCGCCTCTACCAGGGGGCCGCGGACAGATCCGCCTCAACTTCAAGAAGGGAACAATGCTCACGAGGGTACTCGCCTCGCTCGCCTTGTCGCCTTCTTCCTTTCTGTTACTCACTCTCGTTGTTTGCTTCCTCTCAGATAGCCACGGGTCTTCCTCTTCCAGCCACCCGCCATCGACAAACCCGTTGCCAGGGTCGCCACTGCCCGTGGTATCTACTCCTTAAAGGGAGCTACTCGCGGACCCGCCTGGCTTTAATGAGGGGTCGTGGGCTCGCTTGATTGATGTCCTTCGAGCCCGCGATTCTTTTCTGATGTCCATGCCGCCCGCCGAGGTAAACGCGCGATTGGTTGACCTCAGGGACCGCCTCGCTGAAGTGGAGGAGTTTCAACAGTAGGTGCAGGGCGAAGACGGCCTCTTTGGCAGGGTGACTGGCCTGGAGGCGAGGCTGTATGAAATGGGGACTCGCCAACAAGCCACCGAAGATGATCTCCACCGCTTCGCGCAGGTGGTCGGCACTGTGGGTGAGGCCTCCTTACTGGAAGAACACATCCGGCGAGGCGAGGATCACATCAGACAAAGTGAGGAGAGTATGGAGCAGGCCTGCGAAAATCGGCGAGCAGCTCTCAGCATCACTTGGAGAGCTCTCCATCCCCAGCGCACGTGTCGCCTGGGTCGCGGTCTGCGGCGCCGCGGCGGAGCTTCTTAGGCTGTATTCCTCCTTTTGATGTATTTCATTATTTTTTTACGCTTGACATGTAAAAGCACTCGCGACCTCCTGGGTCCCTGTAATGTGCAGGCGATAGTTTTGTATGTCTTTTGTGTACTCGCGCTATGCGCTTAGAGAATCTGTCAAATGCTTTTCATACTCGCACTGCGTGCTTCTTTTATGTAAGGTTCGTTATCTTCCACACGCGCGCTGTTGAACTAGTTACTCACCTAGAAATACTCGCGTCGGTAGTTATCATGTTCGCGCGCGAACAGGCGGGGGGGGTCTATAAATAGAGGGTCCTCTGGAGTGGGTGGGTACGCTTCCATACCCCCCCCCCCCCCCCAAGCATTCTCTTCGAATCATGCCCGCAAGACCTCTTCCTCCATAATCGTTGGCCGACTTTGTTTCCTGACCTCTTCTAATGCAGGAAACCAGTGTCGCGCTGGTGACGCGGGTCTCTGAGCTGGAGGCACAGCTGGCCGCCTTGCAGTGGGAAGCCAACTACCTGGGGACTCGCCTTGCCGAGGCGGAATCGGAGATAGATGAGCTCTGCCATCCCAGCAGAGGGGAGTCGTCCACAGTTCCTTCACTTCACCCCGGCTTAGGTTGCCGAGACGCGCAGGCAGTTGGCCATCAAGACGGTGGCGGTTCCTTCTTACCGCAGAGGGGGCCAAAGTCGATCTCGCGGACCTTCTCCCGGATTTATATCGCGAGGCGGTGAACCCCGTCCCGGCGAGAACTCCAAGAGACGGCTCGTCCGACGAATCGGAAGAGGATGATCAGGGAGAATAGCTTGTTTTTCAATTTTTTAAGCCATGTAATAATATTTTCCTCTGTAGAAATATTTTCGACGTACTCGCCCTTTCCATTTGACTGGATGGGCGTACTCGCCATATTTTAATTTGTTTGATCTTTTCTCTTGCATTGTCGTGAGTATTTATCTTTATCTGACGCGTTTGTTTTTTGCGGCGTGCACGCCTATGCCGCGTACTCGCACACAGGGGGTACTAGTTCGTGATGAGGAATCGCGCGAGAGATTTGGTTACCTTGATTCGGTGCCCGTTTATTTATGCATTAGCGGAGTGTGAGGTCGTTGGAGCGCGCCTCGCGGCACCGGGTTCTCGCTTACTTTCGTTAGGACTTCTCGCAGGGTGGTTGGCGAATAGACGGGTGATTTCGATGATCACGAGTCTAGGACATTTAAGATACTCGCCTCTCCTCCTCTTCCCTTATGAAATTATTTTTGGGGTTAGCGTTTAGTACAGTTTGGGGCTCATCGAGGGGGCAAGTAGCCGGCCTGCAAGGGAGGAGCCCAGTGCTACGGCCTGGTCTACGGCAACTCTCTGCTCGAGGACACAGAACTCATTCGAGGGGGCAAGTAGCCAGCATGTAGGGGAGGAGCCCAGTGCTACGGTCTGGTCTACGTCAACTCTCTACTCGAGGACATAGAACTCACTCGAGGGGGCAAGTAGCCAGCCTGCAGGGGAGGAGCCCAGTGCTACGGCCTGGTCTACGGCAACTCTCTGCTCGAGGACATAGAACTCACTCGAGGGGCAAGTAGACAGCCTACAAGGGAGGAGCCTCGTGCTACGGCCTGGTCTACGGCAACTCTCTGCTCGAGGACATAGAACTCACTTGAGGGGGCAAGTAGCCAGCCTGCGGGGGAGGAGCCCAGTGCTACGGCCTGGTCTACGGCAACTCTCTGCTCGAAGACATAGAATTCACTCGAGTGGGCAAGTAGCCATCCTGCAGGGGAGGAGACCAGTGCTACGGCCTGGTCTACGGCAACTCTCTGCTCGAGGACATAGAACTCACTCGAGGGGGCAAGTATCCAGCCTGGAGGCGAGGCGCCCAGTGCTACGGCCTGGTCTATGGCAACTCTCTGCTCGAGGACATAGAACTCACTCGAGGGGGCAAATAGCCAGCCTGCAGGGGAGGAGCCCAGTGCTACGGCCTGGTCTACGTCAACTCTCTGCTATAGGAAATAGAACTCACTCGAGAGGGCAAGTAGCCAGCCTGCAGGGGAGGAGCCCAGTGATATGTCCTGGTCTACGGCAACTCTCTGCTCGAGGACATAGAACTCACTCGAGGGGGCAAGTAGCCAGCCTGCAGGGGAGGAGCCCAGTGCTACGGCCTGGTCTACGGCAACTCTCTGCTCGAAGACATAGAACTCACTCGAGGGGGCAAGTAGTCATCCTGCAGGAGAGGAGCCCAGTGCTACGGCCTGGTCTACAGCAACTCTCTGCTCGAGGACATAGAACTCACTCGAGGGGGAAGTAGCCAGCCTGCAGGGGGGATCCCAGTGCTACGGTCTGGTTTACGGCAACTCTCTGCTCGAGGACATAGAAGGGCCCCATTGCTCGGTACCTATCATCCAGGTGGTGAAGCGTTACACGTTCGTAACAGAAAGTGTTATCGTCTTGTTTCAGCATAAGAAAATGAACTAGGTATTACAATGATTTTAGAAGTAGAAACGTTTCAAGTCGTCTCCACTCCAAGTGTTTCCCGGGAGTTTCCCTCAACATTCTGCAGGCGGTACCCTCCTGTTTTTAACACCTCAAAGACAATGTAGGGACCCTCCCAATTGGGGTGGAGTTTACCCACCGTTGCGGATCTCCCTGCAGCGTCCACCTTTTTTAGAACCAAATCTCCTTTGTCGAATTGCTTGACTCGGACATGCTTGTCGAAGTGCTTTGTCATCCTCCGCTTGATATCCTCCTGGCGGATCGTGGCATGGTCGCGAAGCTCTTCCACGAAATTCAAGGCAAGTCATTGCGCATATTCGTTCTCGGGTCTCCACCCCTCATCTCTGTCTTCCGCTGCCACCACCATAGGGCTTCGGACCCCGAACTCTACCGGGATGAGGGCCTCCGAGCCATGTGAAAGCTTGAATGGTGTTTCGCCGATCGCTGTGGTGGGAGTGGTCCTCAGGGCCCAAAGGACTGAGGGGAGCTGCTCCGCCCAATTTCCCTTCAGATTCTCCACCTTCTTTTTGAGCAGGTTGACGATGACTGTGTTGGCTGCCTCGACCTGGCCGTTGATCCTTGGATGATGAACTGAGGCGAAGCGGAGGTCAATGCCGAGTTGGCTGCAAAAGTTTGTGAGTTCGAGACTGGCGAATTGCGGACCGTTGTCAGTGACGATGGCGAGGGGTAGGTCGTGCCTACATATGATCTCTCCCCAAATGAAGTTCTTCATTATTAGGGAGGTTGTCTTGTTCAGGGCCTTCACTTCCATCCACTTGGAGAAGTAATCGATCATCACCAGGAGATATTTTCTTTGCCCACTTGTCGGTGGGAACGGCCCTACCAGGTCCATTCCCCAAATGGCGAAGGGCCAGGGGGTGGTGATCGATCGGATGCGTTGGGCTGGTTGTAGCTAGAGTGGAGCATAGAGTTGACACTTCGAGCACCTCTTTGCGAACTCGTCTGCATCTTTTCTTATGGTGGGCCAAAAATACCCCGCTCTCAGCACCCTTTTCTCCAAGGTTCGGCTCCCCGAGTGGCTTCCACACTCGCCTGCGTGGATTTCTTCCAGGACCTTGGAGGCTTCTTCCTCGGTCAGGCACCTCGCAAGGGGACCGGATAGAGTCTTCCTGTAAAGTACCCCATCATTTAGTAAATAATAAGCTGATTTGTACCGGAACTGACGCTTGCCATGAACCTCCGAAGGCAAACTGCATGTGGTCAAGAAGGTGACCAGGGGGTCCATCCACGAGGAGGGTTGGTCGATGTCCATCACCTCTCCTTTCTCGATCGAGGGCCAGAACAGCTCGGTAATTGTCCCCCCCCCCCCCCCCCCCACCAGGCGGCCATACTTGGCCAGCCGATCTGCTTGGGTATTCTCCTCCCTCGGGACGTGCTGTATGGAGAAGGACTTGAAGGCTCCCACCAAGCTTTTTACTTTTACCAGGTAGCGTTGCAGTACCTGCTCCCTTGCTTCGAACTCTCCTTGGACCTGGGAGGCAACCACCATTGAGTCGGAGTGGACTCTATTGTCATGGACTCCCAATTCCCGGGCTAGGTGGAGCCTTGCAATCACGGCCACATACTTTGCCTGGTTGTTGGTGACCGGGAAGTGGAGGCTAACGGCCTGCTTAATCTTGGTGCCCTGGGGACTAATCAGGACAATGCCTCCCCCATAAGAAATCTTCCCCGATGCTCCATCCACGAACATTTCCCAAGCCACTTGCTGGGGTGCTTCCTCCTCACCTACTTCCACGGTGTAGTAGGATAGGAAATCTGCCACGGTTTGGGCCTTCATGGCCAATCGAGGGACGTAGGCGACGTCGAACTCGCTGAGCTCCACTGACCACTTGGTCAGTCTTCCTGAATGCTCTACTCCTTCCAGAATGCTGCGGAGAGGGTGGTTGGTCACTACCTTGATCGGATGGGCCTGAAAGTAGGGTCGGAGTCTTCGAGCCGAGACTATCAAGGCAAATGCCAGTTTTTCCAGGATGGGGTATCGTAGCTCAGTCTTCCGCAGGACCCGACTTACATAGTAAATGGGGAGTTGTCGCTTCCTTCCTCGCGTACCAAGACCGAACTCACTGCTTCTGCCCCTACACAGACGTACAAGAAGAGGTCTTGTCCCTCTCTAGGCCCTTACAACAAGGGTGTCTGCGCCAGCTGGAGCTTCGGGCTCTCGAAGGCACCTTGACACTCCGCCGACCACTCGAATTTCTTGTTGTCTCAGAGGGTTTTGAAGAACGGCGAGCACTTCTCTCCCGCCCTCGAGAGGAACCGACTACTAAATGACCCGTCAGGCGCTGAACTTCCTTGAAATTCCTGGGTGCTTCCATCTCCATGATTGCCTTAACCTTGTCGGGGTTCGGTTCCACTCCTGCCGGTGTCAAGAGGTGGCCCAAGAACTTCCCCCTTTCTGCTCTGAAAATGCACTTTGATGGATTCAACCTCATTTTATATTTTCGGAGTGTGGCGAAGGTTTCTCCCAGGTCACGGAAGTGTTCTTCTACACTCCTGCTCTTCACCATGAGTTCGTCTACATACACCTCCAGATTTCTTCCCTTCTGCACCTTGAACACCCTGTCCATCATTCGCTGATAAGTAGCTCCTGCGTTTTTAAGCCCAAAAGGCATCATTTTATAGCAATAACATTCGTCGTTGGTAACGAAGGACACGTGCTTTATGTCAGGAGGGTGCATGCGGATTTGATGATAACCAGAAAAAGCATCTAAGAAACTCATGACAGGGAACCCGACGGCCGAGTCTACTAGCTCGTCAATTCTAGGCAAGGGGTAGCAATCCTTGGGGCAAGTTTTATAAAGAATAGAAAAGTCAATACACATACGCCACTTCCCCTCCCCCTTTTTCACCATTACAACATTGGAGACCCAGCCTGGGTACTGGATCTCTGACACAAACCCTGCCTCCAGCAGCTTCCTGACCTCCTCTTTGATGGGCTCGGCCAGGGTGGTGGCAGTCGCCCTCTTCTTCTACTGAATGGGGTGGATTTCCTTGTCCAAGTTGAGATGATGGCAGGCGACATTTGCGTCGACGCCCGGCATGTCTGCTGCACTCCACGCAAAGATGTCAGCATTCTCCAAGATGCAGGACCAGATCTTCTCTTTGTCTTCCTCTTCCAGGTCCCCGCTGATCCTCAGCCTCCCTGGCCTCCCTCCTTCGGACACGATCTCCTTCTCTCCACTTCTCCAGCCGCCTCTAGTCGGGCCATCTCCTTCATCACCTGATCCACTACCTCCGCTTCTTCCAGCTAATGGTGTGGATGGCATTGAGATAGCACTGCCTCGCCACCCTGGGATCGCTCTGGATCCTGATCTGCAACCCTCCATGGTTGTACTTCAGACATTGGTGGTAAGAGGAGGGCACACACTTGTAGGCATCCTGCCGAAGATGGCATTATAGTTGTTGGGGGCGTCAACAATGATGAACCTGCAGTATTTGGTGGTCCCCCCCCCCCCCCAGCGTCACAACCAGCTCTACTCCTCCTTCTACCTCCTTTCTTTCTCCGGAGAAGCCGAAGAGCGGTCCCTCAGTCGCGGTGACCCTCTTCTCTTCCACCTTCATTGTGTCAAACGCCTTCTTGAAGACTACATTGAAGGAACTTCCGTTATCCACAAAGATGCGGGAGACCGTATAGTTTTCCACCGCGGCTTTGATCACCACTGCGTCATAGAACGGGTTCTCGTTCCCCAGCATATCTTCCTCTGAGAAAGTGATTTCACCTGATGGTGGTGGAGTCTGGGAGGCGGAGGCCACACCCCTCCGGTACATGGCATTAAGGCTCCCCTTCCTGGTTGCCTCCAACCCTGCTCCTCCGTGGATGACGCCTATCCCTCCATGGGCTCCAAGATCTCCTCGGTCCTCACACTTCCTTGGGGCGGGAACTCCTCCCCCCTCGATCCTCAACATTCCTCCTCCTTCTCGCTCCTGATGCCCCTCCTGGGCTCCTCCTGCTCCTCTCCTCAACTCCAAGAACTCGGGGCACGTGGCCGTCGCATGGCCCTCCGTCTGATGAAAGTCGCAGTAGGGGATTGTCCGACGCTCCTCTCCACCTCAAGGCTGTCGCGGCCTTGCTCCACGCCGAAGTCCTCGCCCTCTCCAGATCACATTCGCTTCCCTGGGCGGCGCTTGATTTTGCCTCCACTTCCCTTGCCTCCGCTCGGGCGAATGGCAACGGTCCCGACGCTCCGGTGAGAGCCTTCTCCCTTGCCTTCCTTGGTATCATCCTTCTGCATGTCTCCAGGCCGGCCTATTTGGCGGGGCCTGGAACCTTCTCTCCTGGTCTCGCTGACCTCTGTTCTCTCGGAACTCCCTTTCCTCTCGCCTCCTCGGCTCGTCCTTCTTATTGGCCTCTCGTCGGCCGCTTCCAGCTTCTTCCTTCTCTCCTCCCTCCAACCTAGCCAAGTTGGCCACGAACTCCAGGCTGGTTGCCTCCCCCTCGATCTGCCTCGCGGCCCGATCGATCAGTTCCTCGAATGACAGGGGAGGATTGCGGGTGATCTCCATCTTGAAGAACCGTGGCTGCAATCCAAGCTTGAACGCCAAAATCAGAGTATGCCCTGGGACCTCTTGGACTAGGAGGATCTCCTCCTGGAAGCGATCAAGGTATGACCCGAGCATCTCCTGGGGTCATTGCTTGATAAGAAAAAGTTCTTCTTCCTCTTCTTGGAAGTAGAGAAGCGAAGCAGAAAACTTCTGCGCAGGTCTTCGAAGCAGTAGATGCTTCCCGCAGGCATCTGATGGAACCAGTCTCGTGCCTTTTCCTGGAAGGTTATGGCGAACAGCCGGCACTTGAAGGCGTCCATCATCTGCTTGATGGAAATCATGTCCTCGAACCATTGGAGGTGCTTGATGGGGTCATCTTATCCGGAGTAGAAACTCATGGCGGGTTATGTGAACCCTACGGGAATTGGGGTCGTCGGCACCAACTCGCAGAAGGGACTGGCCGGGGCGAGCTGATGAATTGGGCGAACTCGGTCGTACTTTCCCTCTGATTGGCGAGTCTCCGTTGGGCTCGAGAAGAGCACTCGCGCGCGGAGCGGCTGATCTTCATCCTCGGAGAAGACCTCCTTGCCGAGACGCTGACTCGGTCCCGCCTCGGCAGGCGAGGCGGCTGCGACGGGAAGGGGGTGCTCCCGCCTCGACGCGAGGCGAGAGTAACCCCCTGATGGTATCTTCCATGGACCTCCTAAACTGTTCGAAGTCGCTCTTGGTAACGAACTCGCCCAAAGGCAGCGAGTTCCCCTGGCCGGTTCCCGGCTCGTCATGATCATCCATGGGATCGTCAGATGAGATTTTCTTCTCTTGCTACAGTCCACGCTCACCGCACCAAAAATGTTGGAACCCAGATACCGGTCCAACTTTTCGAGACTTGGGGAGTAGCTTGAGTTATTTCTCTCTTCGTCGGACCCCTAGGTCTAAGTATTTCGAGCTGAGGACCTACCCTCACAAATTGGTGTATTACAATAAGATATTCTGAAATTTAATTATGATCAATATGCAATTGGAACTTCCTGTTTGCCTCCCATGACACCATAACTTCAGCTATATTTTTGGCACTGTTCAAATGATAGAAAATTCTAACCAATGCTGATTCCTTCATAAAAATAATAGAAAATTAATAAAAACAGAAAGTAAGTCAAAGGTAACATTAGATTCAAGATTTTCAAAAAAATTACATTAAAAAGAAGATTCATAGAGACAGGCTGATGCAGGACGTCGGGGCCCCGACCGCACCCCGTGGCATCACACCAGCTAGCGGACCACGGCCAAGCACGCCTGCCAGAAGGACTGCAGCCCAGGCACCCCAACCCGTCTCCGCGCCTGTTCTAAGCGCGGCGGGTTGTTGAGGCTGGGGCTCGATCCCCAGACCTCCTTGATAAGAACCCGCCGCGCTGAGAACAGTTGGTGATAAGGCTTGTTAGGAGAGGTTCTTATCAAGGAGGTTTGGGGATCGAGCCCCAGCCTCAACAACCCGCCGCGCTGAGAACAGGCGCGGAGACGGGTTGGGGTGTCTGGACTGCAGTCCTTCTGGCAGGCGTGCTTGGCCATGGTCCGCTAGCTGGTGTGATGCCACGGGGTGCGGTCGGGGCCCCGGCGTCCTGCATCACAGGCCTACATAACTGGAATAGAGTTACTAATGAAGAATGCTCTTCAGGGTAAATACTTGGTGGGATGATAAAGAAACAAACAATAATTCACTGATATAAACTCTTTTCATAACACAAATATTTCATTCCCCTCTTCCAAACAACAATCAACACTCCCATCCCTTCAACGTTCTGAGCGAGTAACAGTAATGAATCATACTGCACTGAGCTTTATGTACAATCTCTTTTAATTCTCACAAATCATATGAATTTGAATACAACATATCAAAGTAATCCAAGCATTAACAAATCAAAACAAAAGAACATGATTTCTATTCACAATTGCATCTAACTGGAATCAAGTGGACTCACTAGAAATGATCTCGAGCTCCGCCCACCACAGAGGGGATAGTTTCGGTGAAGCGGCATCCGGATTCATTGATGTTATCTTCCTCAACTGAGCAACTAAATCAACCATTGTCGGCCTTGCCCTCGGATCGGGACTTATGCACGGGCGAATAACATCACAAAGAGCGGTAATATCTTCGTCACTTACTAACTTGAGAGTAAGATCCACAATGCCATTAAGTGGCCTCTTTCCAGTTAAGTATGATGATGCCCAGAGAACAAGAAGACCATCATCCTTTGAAAATGGCAGCCTTCCTGATATTAGTTCCAAGAGTATTATCCCAAATTTGTAGACAATTTCTTCCTGATTTGATAAAGGCGGTTCCAAGTCATCTGGAACTTCATAAGACGAGTAGGATTCTCTTTCTTCATTCCAGAATGAAAGATCTGAAATCTTAGCAGCATAATCTTCAGTTAAGTAGACAGTGGATGAGTTCAGATTTCTGGGAATAACGGGAGGGTCGAGTCGTTGCATGTGCTCCAAGCAATATGCAATTCCCATGGCAATGCGTAGTCGAGCAGTCCAGTCCAAAGGTTCAGCTTCTTTTACTACAAATATGGCACAGTTTTAATTAGCTTCAAGTGACAGAGAATATGACACTTCAAGATGCTTTATGTATAAAAAGATTCATCAATAGGCTCATCCCAAAAATTTAGTGTCAACTTTATGATACATTGATAATGAGTGTTGAGGTGTTAAAAAAATAATGCAAATTCATAATCCTTCAATACTAATTGTTGGTGCATTAATTGCCCATCACTGTACATGTCAAGCTACTTCAGTTTATTTTCTGTGAAAATTTTAAAATATTAAATAATATTATTTCAAAAAATTCTTATTAATTATATGAAAGCTCCCCTCTTTCTATATAGTAGAGGAAGAGGTATGTACATTTAGAGATGTGAGACAAAATACAAGGAAAAAAACTACAATGATCCCCTATGTGGGCTTTTGATCTTGGGTTTTAACACTTCCCCTTAAGTTGAAGAATATATGTCGATCATTCTCACAGCTTGGAATAAATATCAGAAAAAGAGGAAGAAATTGGTTTAGTGAAGACTGAAGACGACGACTAATTCCTTATCTGAAGGAACAAATAGAGTGCATATTTGTTTTTTGATAATTTCTTCTCTGATTAAGTGACAAATAATTTCAATATGTTTTATTCTTTCATGAAATACTGGATTTTTTTATATGTAGATTGCAGCTTTATTATCACAAAACATCAGTAGAGAAAAATAATAGATTTCTCGTAAGTCTTTTAGAAGTGTTCTCAACCACTTCAACTCACAAGCAGTTTAAGTCATACTTTTATATTCAGCTTCAGCACTTGACCTGAACATTACGACTTGTTTCTTGCTTTTTCATGTGACCAAATTTCCTTCGACATATGTGCAGAATACAGAAGTAGATTTTTGATCTCCTTTATCATTTGCATAGCTTGCATCAGAATATGTTTTAATACGTAAGTATTTGTTTCTTTGAAACAACAGTCCTTTTCCTATACTGCTTGATGTATTCTAATATTTTTAAGCAGCTTGCAGATAACACTCTCTGGGAGCTTGCATGAACTGACAGACCCTTCCAACAGTATAGGAGATGTAATGTTTGGTTACGATAAGATATATGTGTTTACCGACCAGACGCCTGTATCGAGTATTGCCCTGTAGAAGAGTGAATGTCTCGTTAGTGCCCATAAGCATGGGATTCCGACCAAGTTTCTATCCAAGGGGTCAGGCTTCATTGAGTAGATCTAGGGCATACTTGGGTTGGGAGAGAACTGCGAAGTTATTGTGTCGCGCAATTTCAATTCCCATGGAGTATCTTGGAGGGTCCATATCCTTGGTAAGTGGTAACAAAATTATCCTGAAGATGTTTCTTGGTTTTCTTTATTCCAGAGGAGTCATTTCCAAAAAAAAAAATTGTAGTCAACGTAGACAACGAGAATAACCAGACCATGGTTGGTTTTCCGTATAAAGATGGAGTGATCAGCATTGCTTCGGGAGAAACCAATGGTAGAAACGACCTAGCTGAATTTGTCAACACTAGGGTTTTGTTCGAGACCATAGATGGCCTTCTGAAGCTTCCACACCTGAGACTCCCACTATGCAACATAACCAGGAGGTTGCTCCATATAGACTTCTTCGTGTAAGTCATCATAGAGGAAAAAGGCACTTTTGACATCAAGCTGAGACATTTGCCAATTTCGGCTGACAGCAACGGAGAAGAATACCCGGATAGTACTAATATGAGCAACCGGAGAGAATGTGTCAGAAATCAACATCATTTGTCTGGGTGAACCATTGGCAACTAGCTGAGCCTTATACCAATCCACAACATCGTTTGGAAGAAACTTGATGGCAAAACCCAGCGACACACGACAACATTTCCCCCAGATGGGGTAAGGACAAGAGTCCAGGTACCCCATGATGTTAAGACAGATATTTCCTCATCCATGACCACTTTCAAGTAAGGTATAAGAAGAGCTTCCTCATGTGTAGAAGGAACGGTGGTTGTAGAGTGCTCATGCAAACTTGCTGCAAGAGGGGCTGAGATTGACATATGAGACAACATTAGTAAGAGGATGTTTTGTGCTCCCTCTTATCCCTTTGCACAAAGCAACGAGAAGATCCAGGTTCGAGTCTACTGAAGTGTGGAAACCTTTCGAAGAGGAGAGAGCAAGCCTGGGAGCTGTCGGCGGGGACTTTGGACTGAAAGGAGCGAGGACATGTGGGGAAGTAGGAGGTCGACGATAATGATACGGAAAGTGTGAAATGAGAGGAAAGTGTGCATGAACGATAGAGAACGAGCGGGATATCAGAGGAAGGAGCATGAACGATAGGGAACAATGAAATAAAGATGGGAGAAGGAGAGATTTTAGAGAGAGGAGGACAAATCTCGAGAGGAAGGACCCCTCCATTCTCGGAAAAATAAGGGGTAGACTTAAAAAAGGTGATGTCAATAGAGACATTGTCATTTGGAAATAGGATCGAAACCGTGATAACTCTTCTGAGTTGGAGAGTACCCCACGAAGATGCATTTGGTGACGCGAGCAGAGAGTTTATCGCGATTAAATGCAGGAGTGTGAACGAAAGCAATACAACCAAACGTACGCAGGGTGAGGGGAAAAGGTGTACCGGTCGAATATAGAAGTGAGAAAGGGGTCTTACCATGAAGGGTAGAAGATAAACGGTTAATTAAAAAACAAGAAATGAGAACCGCATGATCCCAATAGGAGCGGAGAACATTCATCTGATATAGGAGTGTCCGATAACATCGAGGAGATGACGATTTTTTCCTTTCATCTATCCCATTTTGTTAGGACGTATGCACACAACTGATCTGATGAACAATATCGTTGGAGGTGCAGAAAGATAAGATTTGCTAACTCAAGTATTCTTCGCCTTATCAGTTCAAATAATTTTGAGCAGCAATACCAAACTGAGTGTGAATTACATCATATTTGAGAAGACAAAAAAAAGGTCAGAACGTTTCTTTAAAAGATACACTCGAGTACCAGGCCAACTCCTTCATTCCACCCACAGAACAGGAACCTCACATTCCTTCCCAACCACAGCAACAACCATTCATCCTACCTACAGACAATTAGCTTGCTCCTCCACCACCACCGGGTCATATCTCTCCAGAAACCTACCAATCTCTTTCCCCTGTCTACGAAGACCCTCCTGATCTGAATCAGAACCTCACACCTCCACCTCCACTTGCCTCTACCTCTCAGTCTACCCCTTCCATTAACATTGAGCAAGTCATTTCTAAGGCAGTAGGTTTGGCCTCCAGCACATTTGCTGACCTACTGGCCAGCCAAGCTAGAAGATTTGAAAAGATGTACTCCGAAATGGAGTCTGAAATCCTAGATTTAAAGAGGCCTCTCCTGGGTCTCAACTCTCAAAGAATTCATGTCCGCCTCCTTGGTTACAAAGAATTTCTTAACCTCACTAGCCAGCAAGGTTAAGAAGGGGGAGAAAATTCAAGAGGAGGAAATACCTATTCTAGAGATGAGTGGCCATGAAAAGGGCAATGATGTTGAAGCCCCTGATAAAATTACCTTCCAGCAAGGAAATGTTCAGGGGGAGCCTCAAGAGGAGCCTCAAGAGAATCAGGGGGGAGCTTCCAGCTCAAGAACCAGCTCAAGAGCCAGCTAGAGAATTGAACCAAGGGGAGGTGATTGTCTCTGCTCAGGGAGAGTCTATTCCAGATATTCAAAGAAATCTGGAAGGGGAAATGATTGCTGAAGATACAGCATTGAACCAGGGGGAGGTGATTTCCTCTACTCTGTGGGAGCCCCATGAAGATGATCTGCTGGATGAGGTTGCCAAAATTGCTAAGGAGGCTGCTCAGACTGCTGAACAAAATCAAACCCATCAAGAAGCAGTAATGTCTCCTGAAGATGAAGAACCTCTTGAATTTGCTGCAAGGAAGGTAATTCCACATGTCATTTTCAGAAAAAGGAAAACTCCTGATAAAGGACAGTGAGGTCCAGGTACTCTATTTTTGAGGAGTTCAATACACTTCTAGTCTCTGGTGGATACAATTATTAAGAACAATATAATTTACTTGACAATGTATGAAATAGTCTGTGATTTTATTCTGTCATATTTTATTGTCTATGTTGTCCTGTATGTATTACTGTTTATATAAAAGAATGTGTAAAATCACTTTAAAACAATCTGTAAAATTTGTTAAGATAAATAGGGGAAGATTGTTGGGAAAACTCCTTGTAATTTAAATTAACAAATTACTTATAGGTGATTTTACCTCCTAGGTTTTTTACCCACATTGTATAGCAAGGGTAAACTGGTCATTATATGTATTAGGATGTCACACTCAACTTAGAGTGTCAGGGCCAAGTCAAAACAATCACAAAACAAGCTGAGTTAAGACTTGCGTCGAATAAAAGTCGACGCAACTTCGATTGGATATCGACGTAACTCTGACTTGAAGTCGTAGCAGATCATCCAGTCTGTCGAAATATAAGGTCAAGTCGACGCAACGTCGAAAGGATCTCGACGCCGGAGGAAGAGTCTGTCGAAGCTATCTGAGAAGTCGACGCAACGTCGACTACAATTCGACGCAGAAGTTAAGAGATCAAGTCCAAGGCTTCAACTCGACGGGTACGTCGATAAGTAATCGACGTAACGTCGACATCTGAGTTCAGTCAAAGCTAAGAAGAAATTCGAAGTTACGTCGATAAGAACTCAGAGGTGCGTCGACATGAAGATTGATGAAGTCGACGCAGCGTCGAATACAGTCTGAAAAAGAAAGTCTTTCCAGCTGTCTCTCTAACACCTTCTCAGAAGGACCACCAGATTGAAGACAGTCCTCCAACGGCTCATTTGTTGCCAAGAAAGGAATGAAGCATTCCAGAAGGGCAAAAGCATTCTTGGAATGTTTTTCAAATATGATGGACGGGTCAAGAACAAAAGAAGAAAGAGGAATTAATGTACCCTATCAGAATTCCTTCTCAGGTCTGTCCAAAATTAGAAAGAAATTCAAAACTCAATGATGGACAATAAGTAAGCAGAGAAGAGAAGAAAACTATAGAGTATTCATTACAAAAATATGGGTTGTCGATTAGGGTTTCTTCCTTCTTCTTCCTCCTTCAACCTTAAGAGATACACACATAAATCAAGTGCTACCTCTGCACAGGAAATATACAGGGCTGCTTCTTCTTCTACATCATACAGCAGCCAGATTACAAGAAAATGATTCAGTGGTTCAAGATCTCCTTATCAAAAGATCTAAGTGGTTCAAGATCTCCTTATCAAAAGATCTTTGGTTCTAAGAGTCTCCTTATCAAAAGACTCAGGCACAGGTTGTGTAATCCTACCAGGGAGGTAGAAGAGAGGACCACCCATATTTTGGGGAACCTCTATAAAATCTTGTCTTCTGGTTGTTCATTTTTTGTGTTATCCCTCTTATAGCTTATTCTTTTTCTGTTTTTATATTTACTGCACTTAATTTATTCTGCACTTTGGTGTTTGCTGAAGCATAATCCCTTAGTATTTTTATTGTATGCTCAGTTAAGATAGAAAAGATTTTAAATCTCTATTCACCCCCCCCCCCCCCCCTCTAGAGAATTCTCAGAGGCACAATGTGCACATTCAATTGGTATCAGAGGTAGGTTGATCATTAAAAGGTTAACACCTTGATCAAAAGATCTCCTACTCTCATTTATTCATTTTAAAATTAATTAAAACTATTTTTAAAGAAAATGAGCTCTAAGGATTATGCATCAACAAGACCCCCAGTGTGTAATCTAAACAAGTTTACACTCTGGAAGGCCAGAATAAAACTTTATATGAACTCTATTGATGAGGACATCTTTGATGTTATCATTTCAGGTCCTCCAGCCCCATACAAGAAAGATGTCAGTGGAGCTTCAACACAGAAACTTGTACCCAGGGTTGAGTGGACAAAGACAGAGAAGAAGCAGAAGGCATGTGATGTCAATGCTATGAACATTCTGGTATCCACCATGTCAGATGACATCTTCCAGAAGGTAGCTGACTGCCAATCAGCCAAAGAGATCTGGGAATCTCTTTCCAGAATGGTAGAAGGAAGTTCTGATGAAAGAAAAGACAGGAAGTCCCTTCTCATACCCCCAATATGAGAACTTTCAAAAGAAAGCTGATGAATCTGTTGTTGAGATGTATGACAGATTCAGCATCATTGTTAATGAGCTGAAGAGTCTGGACAATGAGATATCCTTGACAGAAATAAATGATAAGATCCTCATGTGTTTCCCTAGCTCATGGGATTCAAGGATCTGGGTCATCAGAGAGTCCAGATGTCATAGAGAAATCTCTACTGAGGCTTTGCTAGGAAAGCTTAAGTCATATGAGATGCTACTGAAAAACAGAGCTGAAACAGAGGCAAAGGAGACAACTCCAACTCCTATCCAAAGGAGTCTTGCTCTGAAAGCAACTGAAGGAGAGCCCTCCACTCCTGAAGATGAATGTGCAGTCTCCTAGCAAGGAGATTCAGAAAGTGGGTCAAGACAGAAGACTCAAGGAGAAGAGAGAGGAGCTCAAAGCCCAGATAATGACAAGACTCCAAAGAAGGAGGTCATTTGCTTCTCCTGCAACAAGCCAGGGCACATTGCCCCTGATTGTCCACAAGAGCAAAGGGACAGGAGCAGCAACAAAGATGAGAAGAAAAGAAGTCTTTCAGGAGGAAAGACAAGAAGAAATTCAAAGGTTTCATTGTTGAAACCCGGAGTGACTCTGAAGCAGAATCAAGCTCCTCTTCATCAAAGAGTGATGAAGAAAAAGAAGTTGAAGCAGCCTGCATGATGGCACTGGGAATATCTTCCGATGATGAAGATGATCAGGTATCTATTTTTGATGAATTTGATTTCAATTTTGCTGATTTCAAAAATTGCTTTAAAGAATTCTGTAATGATTTCCTTAATATACAAAAAGAAATAGAAACATCTATGGTAGAACTAGAAAACCTAAAGAAAGATGAATTATATTTGAGAAATCAAGATTTAATAAATGAAATAAACAATAAGGAATCAGAACTAATTAACATCAGAAATGAGAATCTAGAATTAAAGCGAGAGCTAACAAAGGCAAAAGTCTTTGAGGACTTACTCAATGGGAGGAATCAAAAACTCAAAAACATTACACAAAATCTCTCTATGAGATTTAAGCACCTAGGACTAGGAGCAGACCCATGCACTAGCACAGAAGTCCCTAAGAAACCTGCCTGGAAAAATTCAGTTAGATTTATTAGACCTAGTGACTATCAATCAGGTGAGGGGAGTGCAATAACTAAGAACAGTAATAATCCAACTAAAATAACTGTGCCTAACAAAGTAATTTTAAACACTGAAAAGAAATTAATGGGCAAGAACAATGCAAGGAAATTAAACAGTCAAAAAGTTAGCTAAAAATAGAATAATAAGACACTCAGCTGATTTATTATCTTTGAATACATTTTATACACATGACAAATTCCAAAATAATAACCATAGGTTTGGTGAACTCATTCCTTATCATCCAAAAGGATATCATGAAAGACCCTTCTACTCTTTCATTGAACCTTATAATGGTAAAATCAAAGGACCCAAGGTAACCTGGGTTCCTTCTAATGTTTGAATTACTTGTGCAGGATAAGGTAGGGTCATATCTAAGAGATAGTGAAAGAGGAAGGAGGAACTAAATTCAATCAAAGGAGTGATTTCTTCTCTAAATTCCCTTGATATTCTCATAGTTCATAAAAGTAATAAGCACAAACACCATTTTCAATAAACATCATTGCTAGGAAAAACAGCAAGAATTTTCTAAGAAAATGGAACTATTTATTCAAAGTCGCGTCGAATAGAACTCGACGTACCATCGGGTCCTACTCGACGCATGCTTCGAGAGCCAATCGAAGCGGATAATACGAATGATATTCGACGCAACGTCAAGTTCATCTCGACGCATGCGTCGACTTAATAGTCGCTGATTAAATTCGAGGTCACGTCGATTACAACTCGACGCAACATCGACATGACTACGTCGACTCATTTGTTCCTAAACAATCTCAAAGTTGCGTCGAATAGTAATCAAAGCAATGTCGAGATGCCAGCGCGCGCAGGATTGCTTCTAGAAGTTGTCCTGGCATATTTTGGCGCGCTGAATATTAATGTATATCAACGGTGCTTCGACTTAAACACTAAGTTGCGACGAATTATCTTCTTTTAAGCAACTTCAGCGTCGAATCATTTACGCTTTCAAATTTTCCTCTCCCTGCTCTCTTGCTCCTTTCTTCTCCAGCTCTCTTGCATTCTTTTCTCTCTCTCTCCCGTTTTCTTTGTGCGTGCAGGTACTTCACAAAAGAGTTAATGGCTCTCCAAAGATTAACTTTGGCTTTGATGTTGATGTGGATTCTTTCAATGCTGCTTCAGATAATTTCAAAGCCATTCTTGGCTTGTTTCCGTTGGCTGGGTTAACCAAATTAATATCCACCAGGTGCAAAATCCTTGATGTGGAGCTGACTGAGCTCAAGGACACTATCCATATCGGAGAAGATGGATCACTGAATGGGAATATCGCAGGAACAGATATCAACATAATAGAGGAAAGGTTGTCACAAACCTTTGATCTTCCAGCTGGGAATGAGTCTGATGAGCTTTCAGGGGAAGAAATCAAAAGGGTCTTAGAAATAATGCAGTTCAAGAAAGAGAAGGCTATCAATCTAAAGAAAATTGATCTTGCAGAGAAATATAGATTTCTAGCGGACATTGTAGGGAATGTGTTGCTCTGTAAAATCTCTGCCCATGATGTCATTCCAAAGCAGCAGCTGCAAATCATGGGTATTCTAGTTCTGAAGAAGAAAATAAACCAGGGGAGATGCCTCCTGAAAATGATTGGGCACAAATATGCCCACAAAGAAAATGCATACATGAGGATTATGAGTCAGTGCACTTCCACCATTATCCAATGGTGTGCAGGTCCAAGGGAGTGCCCATTCCTCCAGGAAAAAGTTAAACATAAGGATATTCTTCAAGTGGACCAGGCAGATTCTGAAGCCTGGTCAGTCAGCACCTTCACCTCCTCCCTCTCCAACTCCTCAAGATTCAGAGAGACATCTACCAGTTCCCCCAAGGGATAATTTACCTCCTCAAAATACTCCAGCAACTCCACATGATGATACTCCAGATGTTGATCAAGCTCTATTCAACCAGGTCAGCTCCTTCATTCCTCCCACGGAACATGAACCTCACATTTCTTCCCAACCACAGCAACAACCATTCACCCTACCTACAGACAACCAGCTTGCTTCTCCACCACCACGAGGTCATATCTCTCCAGAAACCTACCAATCTCTTTCCCATGTCTACCAAGACCCTCCTGATCTGAATCAGAACCTCACACCTCCACCTCCATTTGCCTCTACCTCTCAGACTACCCCTTCCATTAACATTGAGCAAGTCATTTCTACGGCAGTAGGTTCGGCCTCCAGCACATTTGCTGACCTACTGGCCAGCCAAGACAGAAGATTTGAAAAGAAGTACTCTCAAATGGAATCTGAAATCCTAGATTTAAAGAGATCTCTCCTGGGCCTCAAAGAATTCATGTCCTCTTCCTTAGTGACAAAGGATTTCTTAACTTCACTAGCCAGCAAGGTTAAGAAGGGGGAGAAAATTCAGGAGGAAAGACCTATTCTAGAGATGAGTGGCCATGAAAAGGGCAATGATGTTGAAGCCCCTGATAAAATTACTATCTTCCAGCAAGGAAATGTTCTGGGGGAGCCTCAAGAGGAACCTCAAGAGAATCAGGGGGAGCTTCCAGCTCAAGAACCAGTTCAAGAGCCAGCTGGAGAATTGAACCAAGGGGAGGTGATTGCCTCTACTCAGGGAGAGTCTATTCCAGATATTCAAAGAAATCTGGAAGGGGAAATGATTGCTGAAGATACAGCATTGAACCAGGGGGAGGTGATTCCCTCTACTCTGGGGGAGCCCCATGAGGATGATCTGCTGGATGAGATTGCCAAAATTGCTAAGAAGGCTGCTCAGACTACTGAACAAAATCAAACTCATCAAGAAGCAGTAATGTCTCCTGAAGATGAAGAACCTCTTGCATTTGTTGCAAGGAAGGTAATTCCACATGTCTTCTCCAGAAAAAGGAAAACTCCTGATAAAGGACAGTGAGGTCCAGGAACTCTATTTTTAAGGAGTTCAATACACTTCTAGTCTCTAGTGGATACAATTATTAAGAACAATATAATTTACTTGACAATGTATGAAATAGTCTGTGATTTCATTCTGTCATATTTTATTGTCTATATTGTCATGTATGTATTTCTGTTTATATAAAAGAATGTGTAAAATCACTTTAAAACAATCTGTAAAATTTGTTAAGATAAATAGGAGGAGATTGTTGGGAAAACTCCTTGTGATTTAACTTAACAAATTACTTATAAGTGATTTTACCTCCTAGGTTTTTTACCCACATTGTATAGTAAGGGTAAACTGGTCATTAGATATCTTAGGATGTCACACTCAACTTAGAGTATCAGGGTCAAGTCAAAACAATCACAAAACAAGTTGAGTTAAGACTTGCGTCGAATAAAAGTCGACGCAACTTCAATTAGATATCGGCGTAACTCTGACTTGAAGTCAGAGCAGATCATTCAGTCTGTCGAAGTATAAAGTCAAGTCGACGCAACGTCGAAAGGATCTCGACGCAGGAGGAAGAGTCAGTCGAAGCTATCTGAGAAGTCAACGTTACGTCGACTACAATTCAACGCAGAAGTTAAGAGATCAAGTCCAAGGCTTCAACTCGACGGGTACGTCGATAAGTAATCGACGTAACGTCGACATCTGAGTTCAGTCAAAGCTAAGAAGAAATTTGAAGTTACGTCGATAAGAACTCAGAGGTGCGTCGACATGAAGATTGATGAAGTCGACGCAGCGTCGAATACAGTCTAAAAAAGAAAGTCTTTCCAGCTGTCTCTCTAACACCTTCTCAGAAGGACCACCAGATTGAAGACAGTCCTCCAACGGCTCATTTGTTGCCAAGAAAGGAATGAAGCATTCCAGAAGGGCAAAAGCATTCTTAAAATGTTTTTCAAATATGATGGACGGGTCGGGAACAAAAGAAGAAAGAAGAATCAATGTACCCTATCAGAATTCCTTCTCAGGTCTGTCCAAAATTAGAAAGAAATTCAAAACTCAATGATGGACAATAAGTAAGCAGAGAAGAGAAGAAAACTATAGAGTATTCATTACAAAAATATGGGTTGTCGATTAGGGTATTTTCATTCTTCTTCCTCCTTCAACCCTAAGAGATACAGACAGAAATCAAGTGCTCTCTTTGCACGGGAAATATACAGGGCTGTTGCTTCTTCTACATCTTACAGTAGCCAGATTACAAGAAGCTTTCAGAGAAAAGGATCTGAGAAACATAACCCTTGCAAATCATCACAATCATAAGCAAGGGTTCATCATCAGCAGATCCAGTGAAAGAAAACAGAAGTTGAACTTGAGAAAAGCTTCTAAAGAATTCTGAGAACAGAATTTTTTATCTTCTACTTCCTTCTTTCTTCTTACTCTATTCTACTACTGTAACAGAGTTTTTAAGAATCCATCTTCCAAAGGATTCAGTGGTTCAAGATCTTCTTATCAAAAGATCTGGGTGGTTCAAGATCTCCTTATCAAAAGATCTGAGTGGTTCAAGATCTCCTTATCAAAAGATTTTTGGTTCTAAGAGTCTCCTTATCAAAAGACTCAGGCACAGATTGTGCAATCCAACCAGGGAGGTAGAAGAGAGGACAACCCATATTTTGGGGAACCTCTATAAAATCTTATGTCTTCTGGTTGTTCATTTTCTGTGTTGTCCCTCTAATAGCTTATTGTTCTTCTGTTTTTATATTTACTGCACTTAATTTATTCTGCACCTTGGTGTTGCTGAAGCATAATCCCTTAGTATTTTTATTGTATGCTCAGTTAGGATAGAAAAGATTTTAAATCTCTATTCACCCCCTCCCTCTAGAGAACTATCAGAGGAACATTGTGCACTTTCAACTTTTACATAATTTAGCAAGAAAAAAAATACGATTATGTTTACTATATTGGCAAGCCTCACATTCTAAAGTGGAGTCGGCCTTGTAAGTGGGCATAAGTTGGAGGAGACGCAACGGCGGATGACGAAGACAACGATGACACTAGAGTAGAGATGTGGAGATGGCAGATGCAGAGAAAGTGGGAAGATTGTCGAGGTAGTAGAAACATCCATGTTCAATCCCAGTAGTAATCATCATCTGCGAGTGAAGGTCTTAAAAAGAAGAGAAAATGAGAGCATTAACAGATAACAAATTGCAAGAAAATTTGGAACGAATAGAGTGTCGTCCAACTGGAGAAGAGAGGCAGTAGACACAACTCCAGAGCCACAAACTGGAGCAAAACCGCCACCAGCAAGACCGGAGGTAGACGGTTATGTTTCTCGAGGTGCGAGAAGATAAGAGGATTTCTAGTCATATGATTAGTGGCACACGAGTCGATGAGTCATGTACCCTGAGTAGCAACGTGCATGCTACCTGACGAAATGGCAATTGAGAGATATTGCTTGGAGGCATTGATGAGATACTCAATATCTGTCGAAGAGAACCAACGGCCGAACTCTGCTAGTGGGGTTGACGGTGAGGCAAAAGGTTCAGGCGCAATAGTGGTGGCATGTGTCTGAGGACGGAGATGAGGATGCTTAACAAAGCAGTTTTCAACAAGATGGCCAAGCCGTCCACAATGGGAGCAAAGAGAGCGGGGTACCCTACGACCGTCGGTGTGACCTCCACAACTATGTCCGGTTCTCCCAAGATTTGTTGGCAGATCATCTCATATTAATCTGGAAGACGCAAAAGATAGCAGACTACCAGGAGTTACTGAAAATGTTTCTGTTGAGTGGCGAGGTCAGCAGAGAATGGGCGATGCTAGAGAAGTTCTGCATCGAGAGATTGAACTTCCTGATACACAACATCAGGAAAGAGTGTTGGCCGAGCAAAGGGAACAGAATGGAGGGCGTAAATGTGAGATGTTTTAGCACCCTAGAGTAAAGGGCTACAAGATGGTCTCGTGCAGCCTTCACAATGTCGTCATAGCTGATGATAGGCAAACATGCGTCAGAAAGGTTTTTTGCAAGCCATGTGCGAACAAGAGCATCATTAGCATCCCAATCAGCATAGGCAGAAGACGTCGGGGTCAGGAGGAGCGTCAGTGAGATGGTAATGTTTGCGTTGAGAGCACAAAAGGAAAGTGAAGGAGACACTACAATATGGATAATTTGAACCAGTTAATTTTGACGTCGTGTCGAGACTTCTATAGGCACTGGAAATGACTGTGGGAGGAGCAGTGTTGGCGGTTGTAGGAGGGTGCAGTGGATTGGCAATAGGTCAACAGAAGCAAGCTCGGCGAGCTCACAGGAAGAGGTGGCGAGTTTGGAAGGAGAACTCGCTAGAGTTCGAAAAACATGCATGAGAGCTCGTAGGAAGTTTCGGGGAGTACCTGCGGGAAGAGAATGCATAGACGTTAGAGGTCGTGTTGGGAGAGTTGCAAGAACGGGAGGACTCGGGAGGACTCGCCGAATAGTTTCTCGAGACCGTCGTTTGCAGAGAGGAGCCCGCATAGATGGGATCTCGCTGGGACTCGCAACAGAGAAGCGGAACAAGCAAGTTTACGAGCACCGAGTCTATGGGATCGGTGGGAACTGCTGGGATGGATCGTCGAGCTCACGGGATCAGTGATTTTAACGACTGCAAGATGAAGGTGAGCTTGACAAGCTTAAAAGGCGAAGTCTGCGGCGATGGATTCTGCAAGGAGATGTCTCGCGTCTAACAAAAGACAAAGTTTTCGTGATTTCTGCGACTTCTGGATAGATGCGAGCTCGACGAGTGGGAACAGCGAATTATGCAGTGATGGAGACCGCGGGGAGACGTCTCGCAGCTAGCAGAAGGCAAAGTTCTCGTCGACGCTTTGAAGAGGACTCGCAGAAGTGAGTAGAGGGGCGGCGAGAGCTTGAGCGCAGTAAAGTCTGTAAATATCCCGTGAAGAGAGGATATTTTGGGAGTGCTGCCTGGTCAAGGATTAACCAGGAGGTAGCGAGTGCCTTGCGGATTTGGCGAGCTCTCAAGAGGAGGGTGTTGGGACCGGATGAATTCGTGTGTGGTTGGGAATATCCACATGAGACCGAAAAGATTGTGTGAATGCCGGGAAAAGTAACGGGAGAGCAGCGGGAAATTACATCTTGTTGTGATACCATATGAGAATTTGAAATATGAAATAATATTATTCCAAAAAATCTTGTTAATTGCATGAGATCTCCCCTTTTTATATATAGTAGAGGAAAAGGTATGTGCATTTGGAAATGCAGGACTAAATACAAGGAGGAAAATTACAATGGGCCCTTACGTGGGCTTTTGATCTTGTGCTATAACATTTTCAATTACATATTTTTAATAAATGACACTCTCAATATTCCCCGAATACCATTCATCAACTTATCCTTCACAGTTTTGTCACGCATCCATTTTTAACATTCTCACTACTGCCATTCGCCCAACTAAAATATCAACACTTTTTTTACTACGCAATAGTCATGTCCATACATCATTTTTGTCTTAATTGTAATTTTATAAAATCTATCACAAAGTATCGATGATAATCTCATATCTAATAATAACCCCGAGGCACTTATCTATTTTAAGTATTTAACTACCCATCCTTAGCGTTATAAACTATATCATCATTTGTATAATAGATACAGAATATTTAAACTTGCAAGTCTAGGTATTACTTTATATATACTATATTAAAGAATTCTCATATTCAAGTGTGACACCATCAATTTAAAAGGTAAACTCAATTGCGATATCATATTTAGACTTTCCTATTTGTACTGAAAACATGAGCATGCTACAGATGCTCTACTCTTTCTTCCAATAAAACTGACTTATACTTTCTGGCGTACCACACGCTAATGTTGCATACCATAATTCAATCTTTGTTCTACTTATTTAAGTCAACTTATAAATAATATCTCAATTATCCAAAAGTTTAACTTCCAATGATTTTTTTTAACTTATCTCGATGACTAGAACTTAATATATGCAAAAAAACATACCATGGCAAATACCTCTATTAAAATATCCTTCATTAGCATTCTCCATAATCAATCAAAAAATAAATACATAGCAATAATGCAAATATATGTCAACAATATTTTGGACAAAAGATATATCATAATTAGATTATGATTCTTACTATGCAAATGTTCAAAGAGTGTCCCATTCGAAGCATATTCAAAAACCATCATTCGGGTGAAAGGTTCTTGCTCTGTGCAATGTCCAATAAGATTCATAAAGTTCTTGTGGTTCACTCTTGACAGGACTGAGATCTGAAATCATAGCCAATATCAAATTGTTGGAAAGGAAACATAAGTATAACATACATCTAAAGGAAAACATGCATCCGATTTATAGCTGATAATTATACTTGAAACTAAATATCACTAGATAAACACCTACAAATGAGTTACTTTACTCGAAAAATCAATATGACTCGCTTAAAATTAGCTCAAACATCAACTAAATATATGATATATACACAAATAGATTTGAACGCATATATACACATATTATGAATATATTCATAATTGCACATCAATGATCCAATTTGACAAACCTTTTCCCTAAACAGGACTTCAGATTTGTCTGACCAATCTTTTGATGACTTGATAAAAGTAGAAGTCACTGCAATTTCAACTCCACTTGACAGTGTCCCTTTGTAAAATGAGCAGCCGGATAAAGTACCAATGATATTGCTGAAATATTCACATGCTGCTTCAAGTTCGGATCGCTTAAGTGATGGTACACCTAGTATTGGAAACCCTCTATGAATATAGATGACAAGGGAACCAATTAAACAAGATATCAAAATGAAACCAACCTGTAACTAATGCTTTCTGCAACTGTCCACTTAAGCCTGTTTTCCAAGGCATCACAGATACAACTCTGTTGTTTCGGAAGAATAAGAAGTATATTAAAGCTGAAGCAGCAAGAACAAACACACCAGCTCCAATAGATACATAGACTGCCAACTTTGTCTTCTTCTGTGTCCCTGTAGCATTTGCCGGTGCTGGTACCGAATGGAAATTCGATGTATGAAAAGAGAGACTTGATGGTGGAGCTAATGGTGACATGGATTTTTCAGGTGATGGAGCTGGAGATGCTGAACCAACAGGTGAGTGAGAGTGAGAATTTGTAGATATTGGAGACTGGGATGTTAGTACTGAAGGCACCGGAGATGGTGAAGGAGAAGGAGAAAGAGAAACTGACGAAGATGGAGATGGAGATGGAGACAGAAATATTGCCGCATTTCCAGTACGATGATGCCTTCCATGAGTATGGTGTTTACTTCTGTGGTTAATGTTTTCTTGTAGAAGTCTTCTTATATTTGCCGTTTCAATATACCTATGAAAGATAAAGTCAACAGCCAAGTGTCACTTATAACAATCATCATAGCTATCTCTTTTTATAGTAGCCAACAATTTCATTTCCTAATAATCTAGAGTTTAACGGTATCCAAAGCATGCCAAATAATGAAATCAGTTTAAAAAGAATGTAGAAATGATGCTGAAAATAATATATTCCAATACATGGAAATATTTTAATCTTCCCAAAAAAAAATTTATGGGCTTGCAAGATTGTGTATTTTTTAACTTATGGAAACAATGATCGAGTAAGAAATTGCAGCCCTTCCATTAACTATTATGAAGTGAAACCAGAAGTAGACAATTACATTTTAACTTAAGCATAATGCTTGAGATGGCGGATAGGATGCTATGCTTGCTCTTGAATGTCATGTATAATGCAATGTCGCATTTATGCATTGAGTGGTCCTTAGTACTTAGTTTCCTTTATATTAGTTGTGATCAAAGTGTCATTTGTCATTTAGGGATAACATTCTGTAAATTTGTATCTGCTCGAGGACAATTTTAATAGTTTGGATAAAGCCTATAGTTCATTTAAGATGCTTGAGGATTCTAGTCTCCTTCGTGCTTTGAGGGAGGGAATAGCATCATGAGGACTTGACATCGAACATCTTGAGATTTTCTATTTCTGCTATCCTCTTCCTCCTAATTTCTTTATCTTTCTATTGATTTCTATAACAATGTCCAATAACCAACATTTATTTGGAATCAGAGGTTTTGCTGTAATGCTCTTTCCGTTTTTTACCATTTCCAACTTCACACTTGGCTGTGCCTCAAGGATTTGGCAATCCGATGTCTCAAGAAATCTGCAGAAACACAACTTGACAAAAATATGTGCATCTTTTCCTTCTTTCTTTCAAATTTGTAATGCTTTCCACAATTTGTTGCCTACCCGTGCACATTTGCATGAAGATGACTGGAGCACATTGCAATTATTAAAAGTTGTCCTACAAAGTATTATAGGATTCAGAAGCCCAACGAATTACAGTGTAAATACAATGAGAGAAAATATACATGACATATGTAGTAACTGAGAAGAAAAAGACCATTTACAGCTGATAAAGGTTAAATATGAAGCATGGGTATCTAGAGTAATTGCATGATGCGGAATATAAAAACATTTCATCAATTACAATTGCATGAAAAGATGTTATATATAGCCTTCCATACTTACCGCAAAAGAGATCCCCGATTTGAACATAGCATTTCCTCGTTAACTTCAAATTCAGAAACTATAGTGAGTTCATCAACTTCTGACGATATATCAAATCTGTTATTTCCAATAACACTGCAACAAAATTAAAATAAGAACAAATCAAATGAGACCTAGACAAAAAAAAATCCCGTAAAAGTGCTATAAATCTCTACTTACAGTATTTTAAGAGAATTAAGTCCAAGAAGCTTAGGAGGAAAAGATCCACTAAAATTATTTTGCCCCAAGTCCAACAGCTCAAGCTTACTCAATTCACCAATTTCTCCAGGTATAGTTCCAAAAAATGAATTGTTGCGTAGAACACTGATTAATCAAGAAAATAATAGTCCAAGGTAAATAAGTAATTATGTTATATGCAAAATGCACTAGACAAAAAAAGTAATATTGGATGTCGCTTTCTACGTTTAATAAGGGTTGCAGTCATCGGAGCAGTGAAAATACCAAATTCTAGGCACAGCATATACAATAATCAATTCATGCGAGTCAGAAGCAATTTTTTATTACACAAGTTAACAGAATTTGAGTAATGACTGATTCCACTTTATCTGATTTTCCAGCCCTGAACCAAATGAAATGCAGTGGACATCAAATTTTAACCTTCTTTTTACATCCATAAATCTTTATGGTCAACACCCTTTAAATATATTTCATAAAGAGGCATTTATGATTAGTTTGATTTTAAGGAATTGAAAGAGAGGAAATGAAAGAAAGCAGGAATGCAATGGTAAAGAGATTGAATTAAAATTAGTTTACAATGACTTCTTTGATTGAGGAAAAGTTAACTGGAACTTATTTTCTTTTTAGTATTTGGTTGATGAAAATTTGAGTTTTTGGCTTTTCCTGAATAATGACAGTCAGAATGTTAACCCAAAAAAAATTTAATAATTTATTAATGGTAAACAAATTTATTTATATTTTCTCATAAAATTCCTTTGAAGCAAATTGTATTTGCATATGAAATTTGGAAGTAAATTGTATTTGTATTTCCTATAACTCCATCGAACAAAACATGTCTATAGGTTTAAAATAGCAGAATAATTTGACGAAATTCCAGATAATGGATAGAATAACCAATCAACATGGTAAAGGAGATCAATTGAAAAAATTTACAGACTTTGCATTGATTACTTGCATTTCATCTGATTTTGCAACCTTAATCTCAGCAGGTGTCAATATTACTGATGGGTAACTAAAACTTCATATCAATACATCATTGGGAAGCTAGCAAATAAAATTTTGAATCATTTATCATCATGTAAAACAAAAATATATAAGCACTTGTCCCCATGAAAAATCGAAGCACTTGTCCCCATGAAAAATTGAAGCACCTGTTTCTAGAAGATATAATTTGAAATCAACAATCCCACAGTTATATAACGCTCTTTGATAGTATCAAAAAATTTGAGAAACGCATGAAATGTAAGCTAATTGATAAAATGGCCAGGTTTTGTCTGTACAAAATAAATGGTGAGATGAAATAAAATATATAAGCTAAGGTAATAAAATGCTCTAAGGAAATGAAGAGCATGCCACTTTTTCAAGAAATGTTATATTTCATTTCCCTTTCAAATGATCAAATAGATTTTCACGGAAAAATCAACCAAAAACATGTCATTATAATAATCTGAAAGAGATTAAAAAACCTACAGAGAAAAATAGATAAATCTATTCAGAAGCTTTGATATCTTAAAATCTGAACGTACAAAAGTCTACATAAGTTATATGCTCAAAGATCGGAAGGGAAACTCAGCAAATATATCATCAATTAAGGAGAATAGAGTCTTACCGTGGTCATGAAAGTCATATCCCTCTGCCGAAAACTGTATGGAAAGATCCCTAATTATGTTCTACACAGATGAAAGAGGGGGGAATTGAGATGGGGGATGCAATCTTAGTTTATCTTTATGTTGCCCGCCACTCCATCACACTTGAACTGATATAGAAAGAACAAACCCTAGCGGCGCACGCATGGCGTTGGCAAGCCTCCTATTACCAGGTACTTTGTCGCGCTCTAAAATTGTAGGAAAAGGGAACCACAGTGCTACAAGTTTCGATTGTTGAAACTTGAAAGAGGAAGAGGGAGAAAGATGGAGACAAGGAAATATAATTTATGGTCATGGATTTAGGCATTGCTGGAGTTTTAGGGACAGAGAGTGGGTTAATGAATAATCTACATCATTTTAATGGTGTAACGTCAGCTTCCTTTATAAACAATAATAGGTAATAGATATGAAGACAATATCAATGTGGACAGGAAAATTTGGAAAAATAATGTTTTATGGTCATTAAAATGGAATCAAAATTACTCTATCAGGAAAAAATTCAAAACTAAAGAAGCAAGCATGCATGAGGAAAAAATTTAGACAAGCTCGCAAAGGAATATACAATGATGAATTAGGAGACGCTTACAGTGACTTCAAATTAACTAATTTTTTTATCTCTGATGTGAGTGTCCCTTCAAGACAACGATCTCTCAAATTTCTGTAAAATAAATAGATGAAAATAGTAAGAAAAGGAAACCAAAGAATAAAAATACAAAGGAGCATTATTCTAGAACTAAATAAATGCATACAATCTCAGTGTCATAGGTTTGTAGTAGTTAAGATTATACCAAATTCCATGCTTCAACATCCAACAATAATGTTTTGCAGGTAGGAGAAAGAAGATGCTCAAAAGGTATACATAAGACGTTACTACAAATGCATCATGAAAATAAAACATAAGAACGTTTAGGCTTTTTCTCAAATACCTAATGTGAATTTTCCATGTAATATTGGCATGGGTTATCAAAGAGAATTGAAGAAATATAGCTCAGGCGGAGAAATTCAGAATTTAACTAGGGGGAGCAAAAGGTTCTTTCTGCACTTCCTAATCATCTATAGATTGTCGCACTTAACAAGTTTAGCCCACCCTTTCTACCAACACTCAAATACAGAGTTAACTGCCCTTATTGAATACGTGCCTTCTATTATTTACTCGATTTCCACAAAAAGTGTCAGTAATTGTCATTCATCGCGTTTCATAAATGATTGAATAATCTTCAAGGTACTATGTTCAACTTTCGTTCTCCATCAGTAAATGAGGAAGCCATAAGAAATTCAAACATAAAATGGGGCATCACAAGCTCAGCTTGCATTCATGAACATTAAACTAATTTTGCAGCCCCTTTGTGAAATTTATTAGGTGAATGATAAGCAGCAATGTTCACATGTTATCCATTTAACATATGAGAATAGAATTTTATTGATATTTTCTGTATACCAGCTTTGAAGTATCACAACAATCTTCTATGTTTATTCAATTATATTATAACATAAAGACAATCTAAGAGCTTACAGTTTAAAAGAACTAACAACAATGCAAAAAAACATTAAAACTAAGCATATATCTTCCTTTTGTAGATTATCATAGATTTCCATAGAGACTCCACTTAACATGGAAAATTATCAGGACAAAGATTTGCCGCCAAAGCAACAAAATTTCATTCCAATTGCATCAATTTCTATAACATTATACCTTCTGAAACCAAACATCAAAAATATCAATCACATCCTCATCATTTGATCCTCGATACAACTTAGTATTTCTACTACTAGCAAATGGATATCCGGATATCGATCCGATGAAGTGGGATTACTCACAAAGACACAACTTTACCGTCTTCAGAGCAATCTACACCGTACCAGAGACAGTGATCTACACCCGGTTTTCCCCAGTTCGAAAGAGCTCCATAAGGATCAAAGTCGATCCCTTCTTTAAATTTCAACAAAGCCTCACCTGCATCCAGAACAAAGAAAATCAAACGCAGCCCACATCCCGAACCCTAAAACCAAATCTACAAATAGCATACCTTCGGCCGCTTCGGTAGAATCACACAGACACAGTCCCTGAAAGCAGAGAGAAACTATCAACCGCAACAAGGATCCAATCCATATCCTCCTCCTCTCCATTCTAAAGACAAAGAACAATAGCCAAGATGGTCTTCTTCCGCTTCTTCCAGCTTTCGCCAATCTAAACCCTAACCTGTCCCGGGGCGTTGTCGAAACAAAAAAAAATTGTTTGGGAGAGCTGGCAGGCGGAACGCGTTCTCTCTCTCTCTCTCTCTCTCCACCGCCTTCCTCCTTGTTCGTCACGCCGAATAGCTACTCTCCACCTTCCACGAAAAATCAGATAACGAGACGAGAGTATACAGAGCGCTGCCTCCGCCTCATCCAAATAAAAACAAATAATAATAAAATATTATATTTTCATAGTTGATGGGTGGTCAGATTGAGAGATAATTAGACTAGGAAAAACTGTGATCGGCTATCCGATGGTATATGAAATTTGATCATATTTAGGCTTTGTTTGGGGGGACTTATTTTCACCGGTCAAGCGGTCACGACCGCATGAACCGGACCTTAATGTTCATGCGGTCGTGACCGCTTGACCGGTGAAAGTAAGTCCTCCCAAACGGAGCCTTAGTCTAAAAAAAATCAAAGAAAAAATACAATAGTTTGGATGAATAAGGTCATAACTGCTACAGCCTCCCTAAAACGTAGTGGTGTGCAAAAGAAACCTAGAATCGAATTGAAATTGAACTGAATCGGGTGGTTCGAGTCGGTTCCCATGTTGGTCAGTTCGGTTTCAATTTTATAAAAAAAAAATAGAATTGACGGTTCGATTCGGCTCTCGGATTCAATGGGTTGTTACCCGAGAACCGACCCGAACCCTATAATTATTAGGACATATAGATGGCATCCAGTGATGGCGTCATCACGTACCCAATAAGGCAATAACCATTGTTGTGGATCGATCAGTGCTCTTACGAACCAGCCAAAGTGGATCATCTTTGCTCAAGAGAGTCGAACACGTAAACAGTCAAAATAGAGAACTTACAGCAGTCGCCAAGACTTTTACATAGGAAACCCAAAAATGGAAAAAACCATGGGGGCAAGCTCAGTTCTGACGAAATCCACTAGTAGCAGTCAAATACAAAGATCAGCTTTTCAGAGTGCGATAGGTCACCACTCATTTAAAAAAAAAATCCAAGTGTCCGGTGTCTGGCGAAACGGAGTGCGTTCTGGAGCGGAGTGCGGAGGCGCGCGTGGATCAGTTTTGTGAGCGGAGCGGGCAAGCGGAAGCGCGTGCTGAGCACTAAGCAGGGTCTTCGTCTCTCCGAGTTGAACTTTTGTCTGCAACTTTTCGCCAAAAAATCTTAGAGCTCTTGTAACGCCTTAATTTTATTTTAGAAGTCTTGTTGGGCTGCGAATAGCTGAGAGTGGGGTGTTCATAGCAACTTCATATTAAGGTTTTAGTATAAACCCCTAACCTCCCCACTCCCTTTTACCCGATCCCTCCCTCTCTCCCTCGTTTTCGCGCAGGCCGCCGCACAGGAAACCCCTTCCTCTCCTGATCTCCCTCTCGCCCTCGTCTAGGTCGGTCGACGCCCCTCTCCCCTCTCCTCCCTTTCTCTTGCTGTTTTGGCGCTTGATCGTGACTCTAGAGGAGATCTCTTGCCGAGAACCGTGTGCGGAGCCGAGTCGAGGCTAGATCCGTGGTAGGGCAGCCGTTACGACCGCCCCGATGCCTCAACGACGCTCTACAAGGGTAACGATTTCTTTCCCCGGTCTTAGGACCGTACTTTCGGTATTTTTGTGTGCTTGTGATGATTTTCGTGCAATGAGAGTCCCCTCACGCCACTTCGGTTGAGGACGGGGACTCCGCCAGGGCGTGGGATTGCGACCCCGGCGTATGTTGGTGTGAGCTGCACGTAGAGTCCCTCTCCCGCTACGCGGTGGAGAGCGGGGACTCCGCCAGGGCGTGGGATTGCGACCCCGGCGTAGTTTTTCTGCTTTTACTTTGCTTAGGAGGGCCACCCGCCTCCAATTGGACGCGGTGTGTTTCCCTCGGTTCATTGCGAACCCCCGGGTCGATTGTGTCCGT
Organism: Dactylorhiza incarnata; assembly: GCA_033032865.1. Taxonomy (NCBI): domain Eukaryota; kingdom Viridiplantae; phylum Streptophyta; class Magnoliopsida; order Asparagales; family Orchidaceae; genus Dactylorhiza; species Dactylorhiza incarnata. Next base: position 17,005,423 of record JAWHQI010000004.1, on the reverse strand, counting down.
CCCCTGCATAAATGTGCATTAGTGATCCGACGCGCGAGTCTGAATTTAGGCATTCTGTGTGAAGCCTACCCGTGGCGGCAAGCCCGGATCGGTGATGTTTTTGTGGCGTGCATTGCGATTAGCCCTAGATATGCGAACGAGAATGTCTCGTGCTATTCGTCGTAGATTTGTAGGAATTCGCGGGCTTAATTTGTGAATACCCCGTTCCTAGGCGGGCCTGTGTTGGGCCCGGTAGAATGACGTTTTGTGGGCTTTTGTTGGACGGGCGGATCCCCGTCCCTGCGTAGATTGCGCTTCCGTAGACCAGTCCTCTACCACTTTGAAAAGGCAGTTGTAGGTCGTATGTTTTCTGACCAGCCCTCTGCCACTTTGAAATGACAGTTGTAGGTCGTATATCTTCTGACCAGCCCTCTGCCACGTTAAAAGGCAGTTGTAGGTCGTATATTTTCTGACCAGTCCTCTGCCACCTAAAAAGGGGTAGTTGTAGGTCGTTCATCCAAACCAGTCCTCTGTCCATGCTATGGAGCAGTTGTAGGTTTGGTCCCTTCTGTCACTACGATTGACCGAGTCGCGGTCGTACTGTTTTACTGTGCGTTGAAGTTTAGATCGTACGCTTTCAGTGTGTTCATAGCACGTGCGTGGTAGTTTGAAAGGTGGCGCTTAGTGTGTCCCCTGACTCTTGGTCCTTTGTTCCTTGTTTGCATATTTTGGTGTGCGTGCGTACTTGCAGGAGAGCGATATACTCGCCCCGGAGTCCGCTAGGATGGCCGGGGGGAGGAGTCGTTACGTTGTGTTGGTCAGCCCCATGCTGACCTTCGTTGCACCGCCTGTTTGTTCTTGGTTTCAGGTGGCGGAGCTCGCAGTGGTGTGTAGTGGGCCGGAGCCCATGGGTTGCTGAGGAGCTGGCTAGGGTCCTCTCTCTGTTTTGGTGTTTTTCATGTAGCCCCTTTGGTTTGTCTGTACCTCTTTTGAAAGCCATGTAAGGCCTTAAGGCCGTGTCACTTAAGTACTGTTTTCCTTGTTGATGTGGACATTCTGGCCCCTTTATTTTGGGCTTGTAGTTAGCTTCCGTTTCTGCTTACTCTGAGTTTTATTAGCATGTTTTCTTGTATCAATGACTAACATTTGAGGCTTTGTGGATATTATATGTCGTGGGGTCCCGGCTGGACCCATGTTATATTCTATTTGCAGACCAGGGATGTTACAATTGGTATCAGACTTTAGGTTTCGTGATCCGCTAGTCTTTCGGTTTCGGGACGAACCCTTTTTAACGGGTGGTGAGCACATGCAGTGCAAGAGCCTAAATAAGTAGCTTTAGGCAGAATGACCACTTAGGATTGACGGAAAGCGTGTGTTTACGCTGTTTTGGGGAACTTGAACGTTCCAAATTCTCTTATTTGCCTAATTTAGGCCGCTAAATGTAGTATTGTTTTGCGTTTATAGGTAGCTAGAAGTGGCGCGGGCCCTTCCCGCAATGCTGCCGACAGCAGTACTTCTGGGTCTACTGCTGCCAGTCCGCCTTCTGCGAAAACGGTTAGAATAATCACGGAGGCAGTACTTGCTGCTTTAGATGCGAGACAGGGCAGATTGATACCAAATGCCGCACCCGCCATACCTGCCACTCCCGAAGTGGCCCCGATGCCTGATCCTACTGCGATACCAGTTCCGGTTGCACCTACTGCTGCTGCTGTGGTACCCATTGATGTTGCGGGACCAGTCGTTGCTACTATACCTGCTGGTGCTGCTGCGGTGCCGTTGGTTAATCCTCGAGCCCGGGATGACCCATTGAAGCATTTCTTGAGCTTCAACCCACCATCTTTCTCGGGGAGTGAGACAGCTATTGAAGCCGAGGATTGGTTGTCCAGAATTAAGAGAACTCTGGCTTCCACTCAGACTGTCAAGGAGCAGATGGTTACCCTAGCCACCTTCCTACTCAATGGGGAGGCGAGGCTTTGGTGGGAAGAGGAGGCAGAGATGAGGTTTCGCGGTAGAGAGCTGACAGAGATAGCTATGGAGGAATTCTCCGAGTCCTTGTTGGAGCGCTTCATTCCCGAGGCGACTCGCCTACAGTTGCAGAACCAGTTCTTTCGGTTGCTACAGAGGGATATGAAGGTGGATGAGTATCTCCACGAGTTTACCCGTCTGGGTCGCTTCTCTGGGGGATTACTAGCCAAGGAGAAGACCAAAACTCACAGGTTCTTTGATGGATTACGTGATAATCTGAGGTTGAACTTGTCAGGGCCTAAGGCCCTTGGTTTTAGCGCCCTGGTGGAGGAGGCAAGAGCGTTAGAGATGGACTTGGATAGAGTCCAGCGCCGCAGGGGATTTCAGTCAAAGAGCACCGAGTTCAAGGCGTCAAAGTCCCAGGGGAAACCCGAATTTAAGCGGTATAATAAGAAGCAGAGGCAGGCAGACTATGCACCAGTACAATCTACCGCTTCGGGAGTCACTACTGGTCGAGGTCCCTTCACTTGCTACAAATGCGGGGTGGCAGGACACATTGCTTGTTTCTGTCGTCAGGGCCCCCCGAGGACTGATCGCTTAGCATTGGAAGCTCCCAAAGCGGCAGGGCCCAGCTATCAAGAAAAAGGGAAGGTTGCAGAGTCATCAGCCTCCCAGTACCCCCCGGCTCAGCCAAGGGTCTTCGCTCTCGGTCAGCAGGACGCCATTCGGCAGAATGACGTCGTGACAGGTACATTTATGCTTTAATTACTGTCATGATTTTTGCTTATAACCCTTGTATGCGCTTACTCATCGTGTACCCGCTAGGATTCGTATTGGTCTTTAATTACCCTGCGAGAGCGTTGTTCGTCACCGGCGCATCTCACTCCTTTCTATCAGAAGAATTTGTGGTGCGAGTCGGAGTGCATTGTATGTTGGCAGGAGAGAAGTTGGATGTGCTCTTACCCAATGGGTTCTTAATGAGTACGAAGAGGAAGAGCCGTGTGAAGGTTCGTATTGGAGAACAAGACTTCGATTTGGAAGCCGCGCTGCTACCGTTGTCGGAGTTTGACGTCATCTTTGGTATGGATTGGCTGACAAAGCAGAGCGCATGTATTGATTGCAAGTCAAAAGAAGTCTTGTTAGGCGGAGGGTGCGGAGGCAGAACTCGTTTTACCGGTCTGAGAGGTGTGAGCAAAACCTTGATGACCGCCCTCCAGGTAGCGAAAGCAACTCGGAAAGGCGCAGAGCTATTCTTTGCTTTGGTAGAGGCTTCAAAGCGTAAGCCCAAACTGTGTGACGTGCCAGTTGTAGCGGAATTTGCGGACGTCTTTCCGGATGAGCTTCCTGGGGCCCCGCCTCAGAGGGAAATCGACTTTTGCATTGAGCTTGTGCCGGGTGCCAAACCCGTGTCACGCTCGCCCTATCGTATGGCGCCAAAAGAGATGGCAGAGTTGAAAGTGCAATTGCAGAAATTGCTCGAGCAAGGATATATACGTCCGAGCTCGTCACCGTGGAGTGCACCGGTCCTTTTCGTGAAGAAGAAGGACGGTAGCTTGCGTCTGTGCATAGATTACAGGGAGTTGAACAAGTTGACTGAAAAGAACAAGTATCTGATTCCCCGCATTGACGATCTGTTTGATCAGTTGGTAGGATCCACGGTGTATTCAAAGTTAGATTTGAAGTCGGGTTATTATCAGCTCAGGATACGGGAGTCTGACATCCCAAAGACTGCGTTCAGCACACGTTACAGGCATTATGAGTTCACGATGATGCCTTTTGGGCTCACGAATGCGCCGTCTGTCTTTATGGACTTGATGAATAGAGCTTTTCGGGAGTACCTAGATCTGTTTGTTATTGTCTTCATCGACGATATTCTGGTGTACTCGCAGTCCGAGGAAGAGCATGTTGGCCACCTTCGTACAGTCTTGACCGTCCTAAGGAGACATTAGTTATATGCAAAATTTTCCAAGTGCGAGTTCTGGCTACCGTCTGTAGCATTTCTGGGGCACATCGTCAGTGGAGAGGGTATTGCGGTAGATCCGGCGAAAGTTGCAGCGATCCGAGAGTGGCCTGAGCTGAGGAGTGTAGCAGAGGTCCGGAGCTTTTTGGGGCTTGCCAGTTATTACAGGCGCTTTGTGGAGAATTTTTCGCGGATTGCACTTCCCCTCACTACATTGACGAGGAAGGATCAGAGGTTCGTCTGGACGCCAGAGTGCGCTCGTGCTTTTGAGGAGCTAAAGAGCCGACTGATTTCTGCCCCGATTCTGTGTTCGCCTTGTGGGACTGCAGGTTACCAGTTGTACAATGACGCCTCAGGTAGTGGTCTGGGCTGCGTTCTTTGTCAGTTTGGAAAAGTTATCGCTTACGGTTCGCGTCAGCTGAAGGTACACGAGAGAAACTACCCGGTCCACGATCTAGAATTGGCGGCCGTGGTGTTTGCTCTGAAGCTGTGGAGATATTATCTTTATGGCGTGAAGATCGAAATCTTCACGGACCACAAGAGCCTGAAGTATCTGCTGGATCAGAAAGATCTGAATATGCGCCAGAGGAGGTGGATGGAGTTCTTGGGAGACTACACATTCGAGATACTTTATACCCCTGGGAAGGGGAATGTGGTAGCAGACGCTCTGAGTCGTCGGGCACCGGCGCAGGCAAGTTGGATTCTGGCTCACGATGAGCGGTTGATACGTGAGTAGGAGGCTTTGGAGATCTCTTGTGTAGATCGAGGATCGTCTTCCACCGCCGTTCTGAGCTGGATGGAGGTGCAATACGACATTGGTGATCCTGTGAGACAGGCCTTGGAGTTTGATCCGAGCATGCAGCGTTTTATGGCGGAGTCCGCTGAGGGGCCGAACGCCGAGTTTCTCTTTGAGGATGGGTTACTACGGAAGAATGACATACTTTGTGTTCCAAATTATGGGAAACTGCGTGATGAATTGATGTAGGAGGCCCATTTCACCAAGTACTCGGTTCATCCGGGGAGTACCAAAATGTATCAAGACATGAAAACACTCTTCTGGTGGCCAGGTAAGAAGAAGGATATAGCCCTTTTCGTGGCAAAATGCCAAACGTGCGCGTTGGTGAAGGCCGAGTGTCAACGGCCAGGAGGATTTTTGAAGTCCTTACCAATTCCAGAGTGGAAATTCGATGATATTTCCATGGACTTTGTGCACGGGTTGCCAAAGTCGCTGCAGAAAAATGATTCGATTTGGGTGATCATAGATCGGTTGACTAAGGTGGCGCATTTCATTCCAAATCAGAAGAGCGATTCAGTTGAGAAGCTGGCAAAGCTTTATGTGGAAAAATATTGTTCGATTGCATGGCGTCCCTCACAGCATTGTTAGTGACCGTGATGGGCGGTTTACATCCGGGGATTGGAAGCATGTCCATTGTTTGTTGGGCACAAAACTCAAGTTTAGCACAACCTTCCATCCGCAAACAGATGGGCAGACCGAGAGGACAAATCGGACGATGGAGAACATGCTTCGCATGTGCGTCATGGATTTCGGACAGCGTTGGGAAGATCACCTTTACATGGTAGAATTCGCCTATAACAACAGTTATCAAACGAGTATTCAGATGGCTCCGTTTGAGGCATTATATGGGAGAAGGTGTCGCACTCCTCTAGCATGGGCGGAGACCGGTGATACCAAGCTTTTGAAGCGTAAAGAGGTTGATGATGCGAATGAGTCGATACGTACCATTCGAGAACGGTTATTGACTGCCCAAGACCGACAGGCAAAATATTACAACGCCAAAGATCGGAACGTGGAGTTCGCAGTAGGCGATTGAGTGTATTTGAAAATAAAGCCTTTCAAAGGAGTGTCGAGGATTCGACGCTTGAAGAAGCTGAGCCCGAGGTACTTAGGGCCATTCGAGATCACCGAGCGCATTGGCGAGGCAGCTTATCGACTTGCGTTGTCGACGGAGCTGAGTGGGTTGCACGACGTCTTCCATATTTCTGTGTTAAGGAAGGCGGTGCGGGAGCCCGAGTCTATGTTGGAGGCCGATAGTGTGCCGGTGGATAGTGGCCTAACTACCAGGGTGATGCCGATTTGCATCATCGATTCCGATATTCGGCAGTTGCGGAGGAAGTCCATCAAGATGGTGAGAGTCCGTTGGGACAACTGTGGCCGTGGGGAGCTCTCTTGGGAGCCAGAAGAGGTCATGCGCAAGGAGTACCCCGACCTTTTCACTCAGGTATGACAATTTTATTTCGTGTTCGTGCTATAAATTTCGGGACGAAATTTTATTAAGGAGGAGAGAATTGTAACGCCTTAATTTTATTTTAGAAGTCTTGTTGGGCTGCGAATAGCTGAGAGTGGGGTGCTCATAACAACTTCATATTAGGGTTTTAGTATAAACCCCTAACATCTCCACTCCCTTTTACCCGATCCCTCCCTCTCTCCCTCGTTTTCGCGCAGGCCGCCGCACAGGAAACCCCTTCCTCTCCCGATCTCCCTCTCGCCCTCGTCTAGGTCGGTCGACGCCCCTCTCCCCTCTCCTCCCTTTCTCTTGCTGTTTTGGCGCTTGATCGTGACTCTAGAGGAGATCTCTTGCCGAGAACCGTGTGCGGAGCCGAGTCGAGGCTAGATCCGTGGTAGGGCAGCCGTTACGACCGCCCCGATGCCTCAACGACGCTCTACAAGGGTAACGATTTCTTTCCCCGGTCTTAGGACCGTACTTTCGGTATTTTTGTGTGCTTGTGATGATTTTCGTGCAATGAGAGTCCCCTCACGCCACTTCGGTTGAGGACGGGGACTCCGCCAGGGCGTGGGATTGCGACCCCGGCGTATGTTGGTGTGAGCTGCACGTAGAGTCCCTCTCCCGCTACGCGGTGGAGAGCGTGGACTCCGCCAGGGCGTGGGATTGCGACCCCGGCGTAGTTTTTCTGCTTTTACTTTGCTTAGGAGGGCCACCCGCCTCCAATTGGACGCGGTGTGTTTCCCTCGGTTCATTGCGAACCCCCGGGTCGATTGTGTCCGTCCCCTGCATAAATGTGCATTAGTGATCCGACGCGCGAGTCTGAATTTAGGCATTCTGTGTGAAGCCTACCCGTGGCGGCAAGCCCGGATCGGTGATGTTTTTGTGGCGCGCATTGCGATTAGCCCTAGATATGCGAACGAGAATGTCTCGTGCTATTCGTCGTAGATTTGTAGGAATTCGCGGGCTTAATTTGTGAATACCCCGTTCCTAGGCGGGCCTGTGTTGGGCCCGGTAGAATGACGTTTTGTGGGCTTTTGTTGGACGGGCGGATCCCCGTCCCTGCGTAGATTGCGCTTCCGTAGACCAGTCCTCTGCCACTGTGAAAAGGCAGTTGTAGGTCGTATGTTTTCTGACCAGCCCTCTGCCACTTTGAAATGACAGTTGTAGGTCGTATATCTTCTGACCAGCCCTCTGCCACGTTAAAAGGCAGTTGTAGGTCGTATATTTTCTGACCAGTCCTCTGCCACCTAAAAAGGGGTAGTTGTAGGTCGTTCATCCAAACCAGTCCTCTGTCCATGCTATGGAGCAGTTGTAGGTTTGGTCCCTTCTGTCACTACGATTGACCGAGTCGCGGTCGTACTGTTTTACTGGGCGTTGAAGTTTAGATCGTACGCTTTCAGTGTGTTCATAGCACGTGCGTGGTAGTTTGAAAGGTGGCGCTTAGTGTGTCCCCTGACTCTTGGTCCTTTGTTCCTTGTTTGCATATTTTGGTGTGCGTGCGTACTTGCAGGAGAGCGATATACTCGCCCCGGAGTCCGCTAGGATGGCCGGGGGGAGGAGTCGTTACGTTGTGTTGGTCAGCCCCATGCTGACCTTCGTTGCACCGCCTGTTTGTTCTTGGTTTCAGGTGGCGGAGCTCGCAGTGGTGTGTAGTGGGCCGGAGCCCATGGGTTGCTGAGGAGCTGGCTAGGGTCCTCTCTCTGTTTTGGTGTTTTTCATGTAGCCCCTTTGGTTTGTCTGTACCTCTTTTGAAAGCCATGTAAGGCCTTAAGGCCGTGTCACTTAAGTACTGTTTTCCTTGTTGATGTGGACATTCTGGCCCCTTTGTTTTGGGCTTGTAGTTAGCTTCCGTTTCTGCTTACTCTTAGTTTTATTAGCATGTTTTCTTGTATCAATGACTAACATTTGAGTCTTTGTGGATATTATATGTCGTGGGGTCCCGGCCGGACCCATGTTATATTCTATTTGCAGACCAGGGATGTTACAATTGGTATCAGACTTTAGGTTTCGTGATCCGCTAGTCTTTCGGTTTCGGGACGAACCCTTTTTAACGGGTGGTGAGCACATGCAGTGCAAGAGCCTAAATAAGTAGCTTTAGGCAGAATGTCCACTTAGGATTGACGGAAAGCGTGTGTTTACGCTGTTTTGGGGAACTTGAACGTTCCAAATTCTCTTATTTGCCTAATTTAGGCCGCTAAATGTAGTATTGTTTTGCGTTTATAGGTAGCTAGAAGTGGCGCGGGCCCTTCCCGCAATGCTGCCGACAGCAGTACTTCTGGGTCTACTGCTGCCAGTCCGCCTTCTGCGGAAACGGTTAGAATAATCACGGAGGCAGTACTTGCTGCTTTAGATGCGAGACAGGGCAGATTGATACCAAATGCCGCACCCGCCATACCTGCCACTCCCGAAGTGGCCCCGATGCCTGATCCTACTGCGATACCAGTTCCGGTTGCACCTACTGCTGCTGCTGTGGTACCCATTGATGTTGCGGGACCAGTCGTTGCTACTATACCTGCTGGTGCTGCTGCGGTGCCGTTGGTTAATCCTCGAGCCCGGGATGACCCATTGAAGCATTTCTTGAGCTTCAACCCACCATCTTTCTCGGGGAGTGAGACAGCTATTGAAGCCGAGGATTGGTTGTCCAGAATTAAGAGAACTCTGGCTTCCACTCAGACTGTCAAGGAGCAGATGGTTACCCTAGCCACCTTCCTACTCAATGGGGAGGCGAGGCTTTGGTGGGAAGAGGAGGCAGAGATGAGGTTTCGCGGTAGAGAGCTGACAGAGATAGCTATGGAGGAATTCTCCGAGTCCTTGTTGGAGCGCTTCATTCCCGAGGCGACTCGCCTACAGTTGCAGAACCAGTTCTTTCGGTTGCTACAGAGGGATATGAAGGTGGATGAGTATCTCCACGAGTTTACCCGTCTGGGTCGCTTCTCTGGGGGATTACTAGCCAAGGAGAAGACCAAAACTCACAGGTTCTTTGATGGATTACGTGATAATCTGAGGTTGAACTTGTCAGGGCCTAAGGCCCTTGGTTTTAGCGCCCTGGTGGAGGAGGCAAGAGCGTTAGAGATGGACTTGGATAGAGTCCAGCGCCGCAGGGGATTTCAGTCAAAGAGCACCGAGTTCAAGGCGTCAAAGTCCCAGGGGAAACCCGAATTTAAGCGGTATAATAAGAAGCAGAGGCAGGCAGACTATGCACCAGTACAATCTACCGCTTCGGGAGTCACTACTGGTCGAGGTCCCTTCACTTGCTACAAATGCGGGGTGGCAGGACACATTGCTTGTTTCTGTCGTCAGGGCCCCCCGAGGACTGATCGCTTAGCATTGGAAGCTCCCAAAGCGGCAGGGCCCAGCTATCAAGAAAAAGGGAAGGTTGCAGAGTCATCAGCCTCCCAGTACCCCCCGGCTCAGCCAAGGGTCTTCGCTCTCGGTCAGCAGGACGCCATTCGGCAGAATGACGTCGTGACAGGTACATTTATGCTTTAATTACTGTCATGATTTTTGCTTATAACCCTTGTATGCGCTTACTCATCGTGTACCCGCTAGGATTCGTATTGGTCTTTAATTACCCTGCGAGAGCGTTGTTCGTCACCGGCGCATCTCACTCCTTTCTATCAGAAGAATTTGTGGTGCGAGTCGGAGTGCATTGTATGTTGGCAGGAGAGAAGTTGGATGTGCTCTTACCCAATGGGTTCTTAATGAGTACGAAGAGGAAGAGCCGTGTGAAGGTTCGTATTGGAGAACAAGACTTCGATTTGGAAGCCGCGCTGCTACCGTTGTCGGAGTTTGACGTCATCTTTGGTATGGATTGGCTGACAAAGCAGAGCGCATGTATTGATTGCAAGTCAAAAGAAGTCTTGTTAGGCGGAGGGTGCGGAGGCAGAACTCGTTTTAACCGGTCTGAGAGGTGTGAGCAAAACCTTGATGACCGCCCTCCAGGTAGCGAAAGCAACTCGGAAAGGCGCAGAGCTATTCTTTGCTTTGGTAGAGGCTTCAAAGCGTAAGCCCAAACTGTGTGACGTGCCAGTTGTAGCGGAATTTGCGGACGTCTTTCCGGATGAGCTTCCTGGGGCCCCGCCTCAGAGGGAAATCGACTTTTGCATTGAGCTTGTGCCGGGTGCCAAACCCGTGTCACGCTCGCCCTATCGTATGGCGCCAAAAGAGATGGCAGAGTTGAAAGTGCAATTGCAGAAATTGCTCGAGCAAGGATATATACGTCCGAGCTCGTCACCGTGGAGTGCACCGGTCCTTTTCGTGAAGAAGAAGGACGGTAGCTTGCGTCTGTGCATAGATTACAGGGAGTTGAACAAGTTGACTGAAAAGAACAAGTATCTGATTCCCCGCATTGACGATCTGTTTGATCAGTTGGTAGGATCCACGGTGTATTCAAAGTTAGATTTGAAGTCGGGTTATTATCAGCTCAGGATACGGGAGTCTGACATCCCAAAGACTGCGTTCAGCACACGTTACAGGCATTATGAGTTCACGATGATGCCTTTTGGGCTCACGAATGCGCCGTCTGTCTTTATGGACTTGATGAATAGAGCTTTTCGGGAGTACCTAGATCTGTTTGTTATTGTCTTCATCGACGATATTCTGGTGTACTCGCAGTCCGAGGAAGAGCATGTTGGCCACCTTCGTACAGTCTTGACCGTCCTAAGGAGACATTAGTTATATGCAAAATTTTCCAAGTGCGAGTTCTGGCTACCGTCTGTAGCATTTCTGGGGCACATCGTCAGTGGAGAGGGTATTGCGGTAGATCCGGCGAAAGTTGCAGCGATCCGAGAGTGGCCTGAGCTGAGGAGTGTAGCAGAGGTCCGGAGCTTTTTGGGGCTTGCCAGTTATTACAGGCGCTTTGTGGAGAATTTTTCGCGGATTGCACTTCCCCTCACTACATTGACGAGGAAGGATCAGAGGTTCGTCTGGACGCCAGAGTGCGCTCGTGCTTTTGAGGAGCTAAAGAGCCGACTGATTTCTGCCCCGATTCTGTGTTCGCCTTGTGGGACTGCAGGTTACCAGTTGTACAATGACGCCTCAGGTAGTGGTCTGGGCTGCGTTCTTTGTCAGTTTGGAAAAGTTATCGCTTACGGTTCGCGTCAGCTGAAGGTACACGAGAGAAACTACCCGGTCCACGATCTAGAATTGGCGGCCGTGGTGTTTGCTCTGAAGCTGTGGAGATATTATCTTTATGGCGTGAAGATCGAAATCTTCACGGACCACAAGAGCCTGAAGTATCTGCTGGATCAGAAAGATCTGAATATGCGCCAGAGGAGGTGGATGGAGTTCTTGGGAGACTACACATTCGAGATACTTTATACCCCTGGGAAGGGGAATGTGGTAGCAGACGCTCTGAGTCGTCGGGCACCGGCGCAGGCAAGTTGGATTCTGGCTCACGATGAGCGGTTGATACGTGAGTAGGAGGCTTTGGAGATCTCTTGTGTAGATCGAGGATCGTCTTCCACCGCCGTTCTGAGCTGGATGGAGGTGCAATACGACATTGGTGATCCTGTGAGACAGGCCTTGGAGTTTGATCCGAGCATGCAGCGTTTTATGGCGGAGTCCGCTGAGGGGCCGAACGCCGAGTTTCTCTTTGAGGATGGGTTACTACGGAAGAATGACATACTTTGTGTTCCAAATTATGGGAAACTGCGTGATGAATTGATGTAGGAGGCCCATTTCACCAAGTACTCGGTTCATCCGGGGAGTACCAAAATGTATCAAGACATGAAAACACTCTTCTGGTGGCCAGGTAAGAAGAAGGATATAGCCCTTTTCGTGGCAAAATGCCAAACGTGCGCGTTGGTGAAGGCCGAGTGTCAACGGCCAGGAGGATTTTTGAAGTCCTTACCAATTCCAGAGTGGAAATTCGATGATATTTCCATGGACTTTGTGCACGGGTTGCCAAAGTCGCTGCAGAAAAATGATTCGATTTGGGTGATCATAGATCGGTTGACTAAGGTGGCGCATTTCATTCCAAATCAGAAGAGCGATTCAGTTGAGAAGCTGGCAAAGCTTTATGTGGAAAAATATTGTTCGATTGCATGGCGTCCCTCACAGCATTGTTAGTGACCGTGATGGGCGGTTTACATCCGGGGATTGGAAGCATGTCCATTGTTTGTTGGGCACAAAACTCAAGTTTAGCACAACCTTCCATCCGCAAACAGATGGGCAGACCGAGAGGACAAATCGGACGATGGAGGACATGCTTCGCATGTGCGTCATGGATTTCGGACAGCGTTGGGAAGATCACCTTTACATGGTAGAATTCGCCTATAACAACAGTTATCAAACGAGTATTCAGATGGCTCCGTTTGAGGCATTATATGGGAGAAGGTGTCGCACTCCTCTAGCATGGGCGGAGACCGGTGATACCAAGCTTTTGAAGCGTAAAGAGGTTGATGATGCGAATGAGTCGATACGTACCATTCGAGAACGGTTATTGACTGCCCAAGACCGACAGGCAAAATATTACAACGCCAAAGATCGGAACGTGGAGTTCGCAGTAGGCGATTGAGTGTATTTGAAAATAAAGCCTTTCAAAGGAGTGTCGAGGATTCGACGCTTGAAGAAGCTGAGCCCGAGGTACTTAGGGCCATTCGAGATCACCGAGCGCATTGGCGAGGCAGCTTATCGACTTGCGTTGTCGACGGAGCTGAGTGGGTTGCACGACGTCTTCCATATTTCTGTGTTAAGGAAGGCGGTGCGGGAGCCCGAGTCTATGTTGGAGGCCGATAGTGTGCCGGTGGATAGTGGCCTAACTACCAGGGTGATGCCGATTTGCATCATCGATTCCGATATTCGGCAGTTGCGGAGGAAGTCCATCAAGATGGTGAGAGTCCGTTGGGACAACTGTGGCCGTGGGGAGCTCTCTTGGGAGCCAGAAGAGGTCATGCGCAAGGAGTACCCCGACCTTTTCACTCAGGTATGACAAATTTTATTTCGTGTTCGTGCTATAAATTTCGGGACGAAATTTTATTAAGGAGGAGAGAATTGTAACGCCTTAATTTTATTTTAGAAGTCTTGTTGGGCTGCGAATAGCTGAGAGTGGGGTGCTCATAACAACTTCATATTAGGGTTTTAGTATAAACCCCTAACATCTCCACTCCCTTTTACCCGATCCCTCCCTCTCTCCCTCGTTTTCGCGCAGGCCGCCGCACAGGAAACCCCTTCCTCTCCCGATCTCCCTCTCGCCCTCGTCTAGGTCGGTCGACGCCCCTCTCCCCTCTCCTCCCTTTCTCTTGCTGTTTTGGCGCTTGATCGTGACTCTAGAGGAGATCTCTTGCCGAGAACCGTGTGCGGAGCCGAGTCGAGGCTAGATCCGTGGTAGGGCAGCCGTTACGACCGCCCCGATGCCTCAACGACGCTCTACAAGGGTAACGATTTCTTTCCCCGGTCTTAGGACCGTACTTTCGGTATTTTTGTGTGCTTGTGATGATTTTCGTGCAATGAGAGTCCCCTCACGCCACTTCGGTTGAGGACGGGGACTCCGCCAGGCCGTGGGATTGCGACCCCGGCGTATGTTGGTGTGAGCTGCACGTAGAGTCCCTCTCCCGCTACGCGGTGGAGAGCGTGGACTCCGCCAGGGCGTGGGATTGCGACCCCGGCGTAGTTTTTCTGCTTTTACTTTGCTTAGGAGGGCCACCCGCCTCCAATTGGACGCGGTGTGTTTCCCTCGGTTCATTGCGAACCCCCGGGTCGATTGTGTCCGTCCCCTGCATAAATGTGCATTAGTGATCCGACGCGCGAGTCTGAATTTAGGCATTCTGTGTGAAGCCTACCCGTGGCGGCAAGCCCGGATCGGTGATGTTTTTGTGGCGCGCATTGCGATTAGCCCTAGATATGCGAACGAGAATGTCTCGTGCTATTCGTCGTAGATTTGTAGGAATTCGCGGGCTTAATTTGTGAATACCCCGTTCCTAGGCGGGCCTGTGTTGGGCCCGGTAGAATGACGTTTTGTGGGCTTTTGTTGGACGGGCGGATCCCCGTCCCTGCGTAGATTGCGCTTCCGTAGACCAGTCCTCTGCCACTGTGAAAAGGCAGTTGTAGGTCGTATGTTTTCTGACCAGCCCTCTGCCACTTTGAAATGACAGTTGTAGGTCGTATATCTTCTGACCAGCCCTCTGCCACGTTAAAAGGCAGTTGTAGGTCGTATATTTTCTGACCAGTCCTCTGCCACCTAAAAAGGGGTAGTTGTAGGTCGTTCATCCAAACCAGTCCTCTGTCCATGCTATGGAGCAGTTGTAGGTTTGGTCCCTTCTGTCACTACGATTGACCGAGTCGCGGTCGTACTGTTTTACTGGGCGTTGAAGTTTAGATCGTACGCTTTCAGTGTGTTCATAGCACGTGCGTGGTAGTTTGAAAGGTGGCGCTTAGTGTGTCCCCTGACTCTTGGTCCTTTGTTCCTTGTTTGCATATTTTGGTGTGCGTGCGTACTTGCAGGAGAGCGATATACTCGCCCCGGAGTCCGCTAGGATGGCCGGGGGGAGGAGTCGTTACGTTGTGTTGGTCAGCCCCATGCTGACCTTCGTTGCACCGCCTGTTTGTTCTTGGTTTCAGGTGGCGGAGCTCGCAGTGGTGTGTAGTGGGCCGGAGCCCATGGGTTGCTGAGGAGCTGGCTAGGGTCCTCTCTCTGTTTTGGTGTTTTTCATGTAGCCCCTTTGGTTTGTCTGTACCTCTTTTGAAAGCCATGTAAGGCCTTAAGGCCGTGTCACTTAAGTACTGTTTTCCTTGTTGATGTGGACATTCTGGCCCCTTTGTTTTGGGCTTGTAGTTAGCTTCCGTTTCTGCTTACTCTTAGTTTTATTAGCATGTTTTCTTGTATCAATGACTAACATTTGAGTCTTTGTGGATATTATATGTCGTGGGGTCCCGGCCGGACCCATGTTATATTCTATTTGCAGACCAGGGATGTTACAATTGGTATCAGACTTTAGGTTTCGTGATCCGCTAGTCTTTCGGTTTCGGGACGAACCCTTTTTAACGGGTGGTGAGCACATGCAGTGCAAGAGCCTAAATAAGTAGCTTTAGGCAGAATGTCCACTTAGGATTGACGGAAAGCGTGTGTTTACGCTGTTTTGGGGAACTTGAACGTTCCAAATTCTCTTATTTGCCTAATTTAGGCCGCTAAATGTAGTATTGTTTTGCGTTTATAGGTAGCTAGAAGTGGCGCGGGCCCTTCCCGCAATGCTGCCGACAGCAGTACTTCTGGGTCTACTGCTGCCAGTCCGCCTTCTGCGGAAACGGTTAGAATAATCACGGAGGCAGTACTTGCTGCTTTAGATGCGAGACAGGGCAGATTGATACCAAATGCCGCACCCGCCATACCTGCCACTCCCGAAGTGGCCCCGATGCCTGATCCTACTGCGATACCAGTTCCGGTTGCACCTACTGCTGCTGCTGTGGTACCCATTGATGTTGCGGGACCAGTCGTTGCTACTATACCTGCTGGTGCTGCTGCGGTGCCGTTGGTTAATCCTCGAGCCCGGGATGACCCATTGAAGCATTTCTTGAGCTTCAACCCACCATCTTTCTCGGGGAGTGAGACAGCTATTGAAGCCGAGGATTGGTTGTCCAGAATTAAGAGAACTCTGGCTTCCACTCAGACTGTCAAGGAGCAGATGGTTACCCTAGCCACCTTCCTACTCAATGGGGAGGCGAGGCTTTGGTGGGAAGAGGAGGCAGAGATGAGGTTTCGCGGTAGAGAGCTGACAGAGATAGCTATGGAGGAATTCTCCGAGTCCTTATTGGAGCGCTTCATTCCCGAGGCGACTCGCCTACAGTTGCAGAACCAGTTCTTTCGGTTGCTACAGAGGGATATGAAGGTGGATGAGTATCTCCACGAGTTTACCCATCAGGGTCGCTTCTCTGGGGGATTATTAGCCAAGGAGAAGACCAAAACTCACAGGTTCTTTGATGGATTACGTGATAATCTGAGGTTGAACTTGTCAGGGCCTAAGGCCCTTGGTTTTAGCGCCCTGGTGGAGGAGGCAAGAGCATTAGAGATGGACTTGGATAGAGTCCAGCGCCGCAGGGGATTTCAGTCAAAGAGCACCGAGTTCAAGGCGTCAAAGTCCCAGGGGAAACCCGAATTTAAGCGGTATAATAAGAAGCAGAGGCAGGCAGACTACGCACCAGTACAATCTACCGCTTCGGGAGTCACTACTGGTCGAGGTCCCTTCACTTGCTACAAATGCGGGGTGGCAGGACACATTGCTTGTTTCTGTCGTCAGGGCCCCCCGAGGACTGATCGCTTAGCATTGGAAGCTCCCAAAGCGGCAGGGCCCAGCTATCAAGAAAAAGGGAAGGTTGCAGAGTCATCAGCCTCCCAGTACCCCCCGGCTCAGCCAAGGGTCTTCGCTCTCGGTCAGCAGGACGCCATTCGGCAGAATGACGTCGTGACAGGTACATTTATGCTTTAATTACTGTCATGATTTTTGCTTATAACCCTTGTATGCGCTTACTCATCGTGTACCCGCTAGGATTCGTATTGGTCTTTAATTACCCTGCGAGAGCGTTGTTCGTCACCGGCGCATCTCACTCCTTTCTATCAGAAGAATTTGTGGTGCGAGTCGGAGTGCATTGTATGTTGGCAGGAGAGAAGTTGGATGTGCTCTTACCCAATGGGTTCTTAATGAGTACGAAGAGGAAGAGCCGTGTGAAGGTTCGTATTGGAGAACAAGACTTCGATTTGGAAGCCGCGCTGCTACCGTTGTCGGAGTTTGACGTCATCTTTGGTATGGATTGGCTGACAAAGCAGAGCGCATGTATTGATTGCAAGTCAAAAGAAGTCTTGTTAGGCGGAGGGTGCGGAGGCGGAACTCGTTTTACCGGTCTGAGAGGTGTGAGCAAAACCTTGATGACCGCCCTCCAGGTAGCGAAAGCAACTCGGAAAGGCGCAGAGCTATTCTTTGCTTTGGTAGAGGCTTCAAAGCGCAAGCCCAAACTGTGTGACGTGCCAGTTGTAGCGGAATTTGCGGACGTCTTTCCGGATGAGCTTCCTGGGGCCCCGCCCCAGAGGGAAATCGACTTTTGCATTGAGCTTGTGCCGGGTGCCAAACCCGTGTCACGCTCGCCCTATCGTATGGCGCCAAAAGAGATGGCAGAGTTGAAAGTGCAATTGCAGAAATTGCTCGAGCAAGGATATATACGTCCGAGCTCGTCACCGTGGAGTGCACCGGTCCTTTTCGTGAAGAAGAAGGACGGTAGCTTGCGTCTGTGCATAGATTACAGGGAGTTGAACAAGTTGACTGAAAAGAACAAGTATCTGATTCCCCGCATTGACGATCTGTTTGATCAGTTGGTAGGATCCACGGTGTATTCAAAGTTAGATTTGAAGTCGGGTTATTATCAGCTCAGGATACGGGAGTCTGACATCCCAAAGACTGCGTTCAGCACACGTTACAGGCATTATGAGTTCACGATGATGCCTTTTGGGCTCACGAATGCGCCGTCTGTCTTTATGGACTTGATGAATAGAGCTTTTCGGGAGTACCTAGATCTGTTTGTTATTGTCTTCATCGACGATATTCTGGTGTACTCGCAGTCCGAGGAAGAGCATGTTGGCCACCTTCGTACAGTCTTGACCGTCCTAAGGAGACATTAGTTATATGCAAAATTTTCCAAGTGCGAGTTCTGGCTACCGTCTGTAGCATTTCTGGGGCACATCGTCAGTGGAGAGGGTATTGCGGTAGATCCGGCGAAAGTTGCAGCGATCCGAGAGTGGCCTGAGCTGAGGAGTGTAGCAGAGGTCCGGAGCTTTTTGGGGCTTGCCAGTTATTACAGGCGCTTTGTGGAGAATTTTTCGCGGATTGCACTTCCCCTCACTACATTGACGAGGAAGGATCAGAGGTTCGTCTGGACGCCAGAGTGCGCTCGTGCTTTTGAGGAGCTAAAGAGCCGACTGATTTCTGCCCCGATTCTGTGTTCGCCTTGTGGGACTGCAGGTTACCAGTTGTACAATGACGCCTCAGGTAGTGGTCTGGGCTGCGTTCTTTGTCAGTTTGGAAAAGTTATCGCTTACGGTTCGCGTCAGCTGAAGGTACACGAGAGAAACTACCCGGTCCACGATCTAGAATTGGCGGCCGTGGTGTTTGCTCTGAAGCTGTGGAGATATTATCTTTATGGCGTGAAGATCGAAATCTTCACGGACCACAAGAGCCTGAAGTATCTGCTGGATCAGAAAGATCTGAATATGCGCCAGAGGAGGTGGATGGAGTTCTTGGGAGACTACACATTCGAGATACTTTATACCCCTGGGAAGGGGAATGTGGTAGCAGACGCTCTGAGTCGTCGGGCACCGGCGCAGGCAAGTTGGATTCTGGCTCACGATGAGCGGTTGATACGTGAGTTGGAGGCTTTGGAGATCTCTTGTGTAGATCGAGGATCGTCTTCCACCGCCGTTCTGAGCTGGATGGAGGTACAGTACGACATTGGTGATCCTGTGAGACAGGCCTTGGAGTTTGATCCGAGCATGCAGCGTTTTATGGCGGAGTCCGCTGAGGGGCCGAACGCCGAGTTTCTCTTTGAGGATGGGTTACTACGGAAGAATGACATACTTTGTGTTCCAAATTATGGGAAACTGCGTGATGAATTGATGTAGGAGGCCCATTTCACCAAGTACTCGGTTCATCCGGGGAGTACCAAAATGTATCAAGACATGAAAACACTCTTCTGGTGGCCAGGTAAGAAGAAGGATATAGCCCTTTTCGTGGCAAAATGCCAAACGTGCGCGTTGGTGAAGGCCGAGTGTCAACGACCAGGAGGATTTTTGAAGTCCTTACCAATTCCAGAGTGGAAATTCGATGATATTTCCATGGACTTTGTGCACGGGTTGCCAAAGTCGCTGCAGAAAAATGATTCGATTTGGGTGATCATAGATCGGTTGACTAAGGTGGCGCATTTCATTCCAAATCAAAAGAGCGATTCAGTTGAGAAGCTGGCAAAGCTTTATGTGGAAAAAATATTGTTCGATTGCATGGCGTCCCTCACAGCATTGTTAGTGACCGTGATGGGCGGTTTACATCCGGGGATTGGAAGCATGTCCATCGTTTGTTGGGCACAAAACTCAAGTTTAGCACAACCTTCCATCCGCAAACAGATGGGCAGACCGAGAGGACAAATCGGACGATGGAGGACATGCTTCGCATGTGCGTCATGGATTTCGGACAGCGTTGGGAAGATCACCTTTACATGGTAGAATTCGCCTATAACAACAGTTATCAAACGAGTATTCAGATGGCTCCGTTTGAGGCATTATATGGGAGAAGGTGTCGCACTCCTCTAGCATGGGCGGAGACCGGTGATACCAAGCTTTTGAAGCGTAAAGAGGTTGATGATGCGAATGAGTCGATACGTACCATTCGAGAACGGTTATTGACTGCCCAAGACCGACAGGCAAAATATTACAACGCCAAAGATCGGAACGTGGAGTTTGCAGTAGGCGATTGAGTGTATTTGAAAATAAAGCCTTTCAAAGGAGTGTCGAGGATTCGACGCTTGAAGAAGCTGAGCCCGAGGTACTTAGGGCCATTCGAGATCACCGAGCGCATTGGCGAGGCAGCTTATCGACTTGCGTTGTCGACGGAGCTGAGTGGGTTGCACGACGTCTTCCATATTTCTGTGTTAAGGAAGGCGGTGCGGGAGCCCGAGTCTATGTTGGAGGCCGATAGTGTGCCGGTGGATAGTGGCCTAACTACCAGGGTGATGCCGATTTGCATCATCGATTCCGATATTCGGCAGTTGCGGAGGAAGTCCATCAAGATGGTGAGAGTCCGTTGGGACAACTGTGGCCGTGGGGAGCTCTCTTGGGAGCCAGAAGAGGTCATGCGCAAGGAGTACCCCGACCTTTTCACTCAGGTATGACAAATTTTATTTCGTGTTCGTGCTATAAATTTCGGGACGAAATTTTATTAAGGAGGAGAGAATTGTAACGCCTTAATTTTATTTTAGAAGTCTTGTTGGGCTGCGAATAGCTGAGAGTGGGGTGCTCATAGCAACTTCATATTAGGGTTTTAGTATAAACCCCTAACATCCCCACTCCCTTTTACCCGATCCCTCCCTCTCTCCCTCGTTTTCGCGCAGGCCGCCGCACAGGAAACCCCTTCCTCTCCCTCTCGCCCTCGTCTAGGTCGGTCGACGCCCCTCTCCCCTCTCCTCCCTTTCTCTTGCTGTTTTGGCGCTTGATCGTGACTCTAGAGGAGATCTCTTGCCGAGAACCGTGTGCGGAGCCGAGTCGAGGCTAGATCCGTGGTAGGGCAGCCGTTACGACCGCCCCGATGCCTCAACGACGCTCTACAAGGGTAACGATTTCTTTCCCCGGTCTTAGGACCGTACTTTCGGTATTTTTGTGTGCTTGTGATGATTTTCGTGCAATGAGAGTCCCCTCACGCCACTTCGGTTGAGGACGGGGACTCCGCCAGGGCGTGGGATTGCGACCCCGGCGTATGTTGGTGTGAGCTGCACGTAGAGTCCCTCTCCCGCTACGCAGTGGAGAGCGGGGACTCCGCCAGGGCGTGGGATTGCGACCCCGGCGTAGTTTTTCTGCTTTTACTTTGCTTAGGAGGGCCACCCGCCTCCAATTGGACGCGGTGTGTTTCCCTCGGTTCATTGCGAACCCCCGGGTCGATTGTGTCCGTCCCCTGCATAAATGTGCATTAGTGATCCGACGCGCGAGTCTGAATTTAGGCATTCTGTGTGAAGCCTACCCGTGGCGGCAAGCCCGGATCGGTGATGTTTTTGTGGCGTGCATTGCGATTAGCCCTAGATATGCGAACGAGAATGTCTCGTGCTATTCGTCGTAGATTTGTAGGAATTCGCGGGCTTAATTTGTGAATACCCCGTTCCTAGGCGGGCCTGTGTTGGGCCCGGTAGAATGACGTTTTGTGGGCTTTTGTTGGACGGGCGGATCCCCGTCCCTGCGTAGATTGCGCTTCCGTAGACCAGTCCTCTGCCACTTTGAAAAGGCAGTTGTAGGTCGTATGTTTTCTGACCAGCCCTCTGCCACTTTGAAATGACAGTTGTAGGTCGTATATCTTCTGACCAGCCCTCTGCCACGTTAAAAGGCAGTTGTAGGTCGTATATTTTCTGACCAGTCCTCTGCCACCTAAAAAGGGGTAGTTGTAGGTCGTTCATCCAAACCAGTCCTCTGTCCATGCTATGGAGCAGTTGTAGGTTTGGTCCATTCTGTCACTACGATTGACCGAGTCGCGGTCGTACTGTTTTACTGGGCGTTGAAGTTTAGATCGTACGCTTTCAGTGTGTTCATAGCACGTGCGTGGTAGTTTGAAAGGTGGCGCTTAGTGTGTCCCCTGACTCTTGGTCCTTTGTTCCTTGTTTGCATATTTTGGTGTGCGTGCGTACTTGCAGGAGAGCGATATACTCGCCCCGGAGTCCGCTAGGATGGCCGGGGGGAGGAGTCGTTACGTTGTGTTGGTCAGCCCCATGCTGACCTTCGTTGCACCGCCTGTTTGTTCTTGGTTTCAGGTGGCGGAGCTCGCAGTGGTGTGTAGTGGGCCGGAGCCCATGGGTTGCTGAGGAGCTGGCTAGGGTCCTCTCTCTGTTTTGGTGTTTTTCATGTAGCCCCTTTGGTTTGTCTGTACCTCTTTTGAAAGCCATGTAAGGCCTTAAGGCCGTGTCACTTAAGTACTGTTTTCCTTGTTGATGTGGACATTCTGGCCCCTTTGTTTTGGGCTTGTAGTTAGCTTCCGTTTCTGCTTACTCTGAGTTTTATTAGCATGTTTTCTTGTATCAATGACTAACATTTGAGGCTTTGTGGATATTATATGTCGTGGGGTCCCGGCCGGACCAATGTTATATTCTATTTGCAGACCAGGGATGTTACAATTGGTATCAGACTTTAGGTTTCGTGATCCGCTAGTCTTTCGGTTTCGGGACGAACCCTTTTTAACGGGTGGTGAGCACATGCAGTGCAAGAGCCTAAATAAGTAGCTTTAGGCAGAATGTCCACTTAGGATTGACGGAAAGCGTGTGTTTACGCTGTTTTGGGGAACTTGAACGTTCCAAATTCTCTTATTTGCCTAATTTAGGCCGCTAAATGTAGTATTGTTTTGCGTTTATAGGTAGCTAGAAGTGGCGCGGGCCCTTCCCGCAATGCTGCCGACAGCAGTACTTCTGGGTCTACTGCTGCCAGTCCGCCTTCTGCGGAAACGGTTAGAATAATCACGGAGGCAGTACTTGCTGCTTTAGATGCGAGACAGGGCAGATTGATACCAAATGCCGCACCCGCCATACCTGCCACTCCCGAAGTGGCCCCGATGCCTGATCCTACTGCGATACCAGTTCCGGTTGCACCTACTGCTGCTGCTGTGGTACCCATTGATGTTGCGGGACCAGTCGTTGCTACTATACCTGCTGGTGCTGCTGCGGTGCCGTTGGTTAATCCTCGAGCCCGGGATGACCCATTGAAGCATTTCTTGAGCTTCAACCCACCATCTTTCTCGGGGAGTGAGACAGCTATTGAAGCCGAGGATTGGTTGTCCAGAATTAAGAGAACTCTGGCTTCCACTCAGACTGTCAAGGAGCAGATGGTTACCCTAGCCACCTTCCTACTCAATGGGGAGGCGAGGCTTTGGTGGGAAGAGGAGGCAGAGATGAGGTTTCGCGGTAGAGAGCTGACAGAGATAGCTATGGAGGAATTCTCCGAGTCCTTGTTGGAGCGCTTCATTCCCGAGGCGACTCGCCTACAGTTGCAGAACCAGTTCTTTCGGTTGCTACAGAGGGATATGAAGGTGGATGAGTATCTCCACGAGTTTACCCGTCAGGGTCGCTTCTCTGGGGGATTATTAGCCAAGGAGAAGACCAAAACTCACAGGGTCTTTGATGGATTACGTGATAATCTGAGGTTGAACTTGTCAGGGCCTAAGGCCCTTGGTTTTAGCGCCCTGGTGGAGGAGGCAAGAGCGTTAGAGATGGACTTGGATAGAGTCCAGCGCCGCAGGGGATTTCAGTCAAAGAGCACCGAGTTCAAGGCGTCAAAGTCCCAGGGGAAACCCGAATTTAAGCGGTATAATAAGAAGCAGAGGCAGGCAGACTACGCACCAGTACAATCTACCGCTTCGGGAGTCACTACTGGTCGAGGTCCCTTCACTTGCTACAAATGCGGGGTGGCAGGACACATTGCTTGTTTCTGTCGTCAGGGCCCCCCGAGGACTGATCGCTTAGCATTGGAAGCTCCCAAAGCGGCAGGGCCCAGCTATCAAGAAAAAGGGAAGGTTGCAGAGTCATCAGCCTCCCAGTACCCCCCGGCTCAGCCAAGGGTCTTCGCTCTCGGTCAGCAGGACGCCATTCGGCAGAATGACGTCGTGACAGGTACATTTATGCTTTAATTACTGTCATGATTTTTGCTTATAACCCTTGTATGCGCTTACTCATCGTGTACCCGCTAGGATTCGTATTGGTCTTTAATTACCCTGCGAGAGCGTTGTTCGTCACCGGCGCATCTCACTCCTTTCTATCAGAAGAATTTGTGGTGCGAGTCGGAGTGCATTGTATGTTGGCAGGAGAGAAGTTGGATGTGCTCTTACCCAATGGGTTCTTAATGAGTACGAAGAGGAAGAGCCGTGTGAAGGTTCGTATTGGAGAACAAGACTTCGATTTGGAAGCCGCGCTGCTACCGTTGTCGGAGTTTGACGTCATCTTTGGTATGGATTGGCTGACAAAGCAGAGCGCATGTATTGATTGCAAGTCAAAAGAAGTCTTGTTAGGCGGAGGGTGCGGAGGCGGAACTCGTTTTACCGGTCTGAGAGGTGTGAGCAAAACCTTGATGACCGCCCTCCAGGTAGCGAAAGCAACTCGGAAAGGCGCAGAGCTATTCTTTGCTTTGGTAGAGGCTTCAAAGCGTAAGCCCAAACTGTGTGACGTGCCAGTTGTAGCGGAATTTGCGGACGTCTTTCCGGATGAGCTTCCTGGGGCCCCGCCCCAGAGGGAAATCGACTTTTGCATTGAGCTTGTGCCGGGTGCCAAACCCGTGTCACGCTCGCCCTATCGTATGGCGCCAAAAGAGATGGCAGAGTTGAAAGTGCAATTGCAGAAATTGCTCGAGCAAGGATATATACGTCCGAGCTCGTCACCGTGGAGTGCACCGGTCCTTTTCGTGAAGAAGAAGGACGGTAGCTTGCGTCTGTGCATAGATTACAGGGAGTTGAACAAGTTGACTGAAAAGAACAAGTATCTGATTCCCCGCATTGACGATCTGTTTGATCAGTTGGTAGGATCCACGGTGTATTCAAAGTTAGATTTGAAGTCGGGTTATTATCAGCTCAGGATACGGGAGTCTGACATCCCAAAGACTGCGTTCAGCACACGTTACAGGCATTATGAGTTCACGATGATGCCTTTTGGGCTCACGAATGCGCCGTCTGTCTTTATGGACTTGATGAATAGAGCTTTTCGGGAGTACCTAGATCTGTTTGTTATTGTCTTCATCGACGATATTCTGGTGTACTCGCAGTCCGAGGAAGAGCATGTTGGCCACCTTCGTACAGTCTTGACCGTCCTAAGGAGACATTAGTTATATGCAAAATTTTCCAAGTGCGAGTTCTGGCTACCGTCTGTAGCATTTCTGGGGCACATCGTCAGTGGAGAGGGTATTGCGGTAGATCCGGCGAAAGTTGCAGCGATCCGAGAGTGGCCTGAGCTGAGGAGTGTAGCAGAGGTCCGGAGCTTTTTGGGGCTTGCCAGTTATTACAGGCGCTTTGTGGAGAATTTTTCGCGGATTGCACTTCCCCTCACTACATTGACGAGGAAGGATCAGAGGTTCGTCTGGACGCCAGAGTGCGCTCGTGCTTTTGAGGAGCTAAAGAGCCGACTGATTTCTGCCCCGATTCTGTGTTCGCCTTGTGGGACTGCAGGTTACCAGTTGTACAATGACGCCTCAGGTAGTGGTCTGGGCTGCGTTCTTTGTCAGTTTGGAAAAGTTATCGCTTACGGTTCGCGTCAGCTGAAGGTACACGAGAGAAACTACCCGGTCCACGATCTAGAATTGGCGGCCGTGGTGTTTGCTCTGAAGCTGTGGAGACATTATCTTTATGGCGTGAAGATCGAAATCTTCACGGACCACAAGAGCCTGAAGTATCTGCTGGATCAGAAAGATCTGAATATGCGCCAGAGGAGGTGGATGGAGTTCTTGGGAGACTACACATTCGAGATACTTTATACCCCTGGGAAGGGGAATGTGGTAGCAGACGCTCTGAGTCGTCGGGCACCGGCGCAGGCAAGTTGGATTCTGGCTCACGATGAGCGGTTGATACGTGAGTTGGAGGCTTTGGAGATCTCTTGTGTAGATCGAGGATCGTCTTCCACCGCCGTTCTGAGCTGGATGGAGGTACAATACGACATTGGTGATCCTGTGAGACAGGCCTTGGAGTTTGATCCGAGCATGCAGCGTTTTATGGCGGAGTCCGCTGAGGGGCCGAACGCCGAGTTTCTCTTTGAGGATGGGTTACTACGGAAGAATGACATACTTTGTGTTCCAAATTATGGGAAACTGCGTGATGAATTGATGTAGGAGGCCCATTTCACCAAGTACTCGGTTCATCCGGGGAGTACCAAAATGTATCAAGACATGAAAACACTCTTCTGGTGGCCAGGTAAGAAGAAGGATATAGCCCTTTTCGTGGCAAAATGCCAAACGTGCGCGTTGGTGAAGGCCGAGTGTCAACGGCCAGGAGGATTTTTGAAGTCCTTACCAATTCCAGAGTGGAAATTCGATGATATTTCCATGGACTTTGTGCACGGGTTGCCAAAGTCGCTGCAGAAAAATGATTCGATTTGGGTGATCATAGATCGGTTGACTAAGGTGGCGCATTTCATTCCAAATCAGAAGAGCGATTCAGTTGAGAAGCTGGCAAAGCTTTATGTGGAAAATATTGTTCGATTGCATGGCGTCCCTCACAGCATTGTTAGTGACCGTGATGGGCGGTTTATATCCGGGGATTGGAAGCATGTCCATCGTTTGTTGGGCACAAAACTCAAGTTTAGCACAACCTTCCATCCGCAAACAGATGGGCAGACCGAGAGGACAAATCGGACGATGGAGGACATGCTTCGCATGTGCGTCATGGATTTCGGACAGCGTTGGGAAGATCACCTTTACATGGTAGAATTCGCCTATAACAACAGTTATCAAACGAGTATTCAGATGGCTCCGTTTGAGGCATTATATGGGAGAAGGTGTCGCACTCCTCTAGCATGGGCGGAGACCGGTGATACCAAGCTTTTGAAGCGTAAAGAGGTTGATGATGCGAATGAGTCGATACGTACCATTCGAGAACGGTTATTGACTGCCCAAGACCGACAGGCAAAATATTACAACGCCAAAGATCGGAACGTGGAGTTCGCAGTAGGCGATTGAGTGTATTTGAAAATAAAGCCTTTCAAAGGAGTGTCGAGGATTCGACGCTTGAAGAAGCTGAGCCCGAGGTACTTAGGGCCATTCGAGATCACCGAGCGCATTGGCGAGGCAGCTTATCGACTTGCGTTGTCGACGGAGCTGAGTGGGTTGCACGACGTCTTCCATATTTCTGTGTTAAGGAAGGCGGTGCGGGAGCCCGAGTCTATGTTGGAGGCCGATAGTGTGCCGGTGGATAGTGGCCTAACTACCAGGGTGATGCCGATTTGCATCATCGATTCCGATATTTGGCAGTTGCGGAGGAAGTCCATCAAGATGGTGAGAGTCCGTTGGGACAACTGTGGCCGTGTGGAGCTCTCTTGGGAGCCAGAAGAGGTCATGCGCAAGGAGTACCCCGACCTTTTCACTCAGGTATGACAAATTTTATTTCGTGTTCGTGCTATAAATTTCGGGACGAAATTTTATTAAGGAGGAGAGAATTGTAACGCCTTAATTTTATTTTAGAAGTCTTGTTGGGCTGCGAATAGCTGAGAGTGGGGTGCTCATAGCAACTTCATATTAGGGTTTTAGTATAAACCCCTAACATCCCCACTCCCTTTTACCCGATCCCTCCCTCTCTCCCTCGTTTCCGCGCAGGCCGCCGCACAGGAAACCCCTTCCTCTCCCGATCTCCCTCTCGCCCTCGTCTAGGTCGGCCGACGCCCCTCTCCCCTCTCCTCCCTTTCTCTCGCTGTTTTGGCGTTTGATCGTGACTCTAGAGGAGATCTCTTGCCGAGAACCGTGTGCGGAGCCGAGTCGAGGCTAGATCCGTGGTAGGGCAGCCGTTACGACCGCCCCGATGCCTCAACGACGCTCTGCAAGGGTAACGATTTCTTTCCCCGGTCTTAGGACCGTACTTTCGGTATTTTTGTGTGCTTGTGATGATTTTCGTGCAATGAGAGTCCCCTCACGCCACTTCGGTTGAGGACAGGGACTCCGCCAGGGTGTGGGATTGCGACCCCGGCGTATGTTGGTGTGAGCTGCACATAGAGTCCCTCTCCCGCTACGTGGTGGAGAGCGGGGACTCCGCCAGGGCGTGGGATTGCGACCCCGGTGTAGTTTTTCTGCTTTTACTTTGCTTAGGAGGGCCACCCACCTCCAATTGGATGCGGTGTGTTTCCCTCGGTTCATTGCGAACCCCCGGGTTGATTGTGTCCGTCCCCGGCATAAATGTGCATTAGTGATCCGACGCGCGAGTCTGGATTTAGGCATTCTGTGTGAAGCCTACCCGTGGCGGCAAGCCCGGATCGGTGATGTTTTTGTGATGTGCGTTGCGATTAGCCCTAGATATGCGAACGGGAATGTCCCATGCTATTCGTCGTAGATTTGTAGGAATTCGCGGGCTTAATTTGTGAATACCCCGTTCCTAGGCGGGCCTGTGTTGGGCCCGGTAGAACGACGTTTTGTGGGCTTTTGTTGGACGGGCGGATCCCCATCCCTGCGTAGATTGCGCTTCCGTAGACCAGTCCTCTGCCACTTTGAAAAGGCAGTTGTAGGTCGTATGTTTTCTGACCAGCCCTTTGCCACTTTGAAATGACAGTTGTAGGTCGTATATCTTCTGACCAGCCCTCTGCCACGTTAAAAGGCAGTTGTAGGTCGTATATTTTCTGACCAGTCCTCTGCCACCTAAAAAGGGGTAGTTGTAGGTCGTTCATCCCAAACCAGTCCTCTGTCCATGCTATGGAGCAGTTGTAGGTTTGATCCCTTCTGTCACTACGATTGACCGAGTCGCGGTCGTACTGTTTTACTGGGCGTTGAAGTTTAGATCGTACGCTTTCAGTGTGTTCATAGCACGTGCGTGGTAGTTTGAAAGGTGGCGCTTAGTGTGTCCCCTGACTCTTGGTCCTTTGTTCCTTGTTTGCATATTTTGGTGTGCGTGCGTACTTGCAGGAGAGCGATATACTCGCCCCGGAGTCCGCTAGGATGGCCGGGGGGAGGAGTCGTTACGTTGTGTTGGTCAGCCCCATGCTGACCTTCGTTGCACCGCCTGTTTGTTCTTGGTTTCAGGTGGCGGAGCTCGCAGTGGTGTGTAGTGGGCCGAAGCCCATGGGTTGCTGAGGAGCTGGCTAGGGTCCTCTCTCTATTTTGGTGTTTTTCATGTAGCCCCTTTGGTTTGTCTGTACCTCTTTTGAAAGCCATGTAAGGCCTTAAGGCCGTTTCACTTCAGTACTGTTTTCCTTGTTGATGTGGACATTCTGGCCCCTTTGTTTTGGGCTTGTGGTTAGCTTCCGTTTCTGCTTACTCTGAGTTTTATTAGCATGTTTTCTTGTATCAATGACTAACATTTGAGGCTTTGTGGATATTATATGTCGTGGGGTCCTGGCCGGACCCATGTTATATTCTATTTGCAGACCAGGGATGTTACAGCTCTCTCCTCTACTCTTTTTCCTGTCTTCCCAAATGAAGACTTAGGCCTCCCTTTTATAGTTTTTTAGGTGGGTGAACAAGTAATTGCGCTCTCTTGGTTATTGAACAGGCGAATGGTAATAACCGATTTCGTTCCCCCAGATTGCCACTTTTGAGAATATGACGACCTTGCCCCCGGGCGGCTTGGGCAATTCAGGTGGCCCAGTTAAGCTCGCTGGAAGGGCAGCTTCAGGGGGGCACCCGCGTGAGCGCAAACTGCAAGGGTGCAGGTGCTAGGGTATGCACGCGGGCTGCCCTTGTGCTCGTCTTCTGAGTACTGCGCGTGCGATTCAGATGTTCAGTTGAGGGGTCAAACGGGCGTGGAATCGCGCGAGAAAAGGTCCATTAGAACCGCCATGGCGAGCCGACCGAGGTTGTGTGCCAAAAAAACTCAGGTTCGATTATCTAGAATTTAAGGGAACCACATCATTTGCCCCTAATTTTGGGAGGTCACTACTTGAGAAAACAAACCCGAAATTTTTTTCTCAATTGATGTATCTTTTTCTTTATTTATTGTTTTTAGTGTAGAATTTTACTTGACTTTTAGTGTGCTTGCTTATGCGAATTATTGTTGTACAACCCCGAGTATGCCGAGTCGATGTGTTAAGCTATCAAAGAGTCAGGGTGAGACGGTTTCCGGGTAAGCGAGTGGATCAGGTCAGCCTGCACTCGCCCCTTGCTCAGGGTAAGTAGCGAGTACCCTTTGCGTGCTAGGTACTCACCACCCTAGGAGAGCACGCCCCAAGTGAAGTGTGCTCGCCCCTAGGGGAAATCCCCTTTCTAAGATCCTTCATGTTGGCATGTAGTTAGCCATTCCAAATAGCAGGATTTCGATGTTGGCAAACTAATTTAGGCTGCTTTTAGTGAAACCAAAAGGAGGGATTTTGCTATCCGCAGACCATTTTGAGAAAACTATAAATAGACCCCCAAGGACACCTTTGGAGAGGACTTCTCACTTGTTTCTCTCTCCTTTGACTAGCTTTGGTTGGCCAGAGGGTTCAGGCTTGCTGCTCATCGTGGTTTCCGGGCGAGTGGTCAGAAATCCTCAAGTGCTCTCCAAGGTGCCCGACATAACATTTGTCTTAGGAGGAGAAGCTCTTTAAGATCTTCCGGGTGTGTGGCGGGACTTCCTCGCTGCTGCTCGAGGGTCTATTCTAGTTTTCCACTATAAAGAGTGAGGTTCCTTGTCTCGAGAGTCTGACCTAGTGAGCAAGCTTAAGATAATTAAGTGCAAGTTACACCCTTGGTCCGAACTCCTCGTGGAACCGTAGTTTCCAGGTTCAACATTTTTGGTGCGGTGAGCGTGGACCGCACCTTGTTCGAAAAATCCTGAGTAAAATCCCATGGCCGGAAGCGATGGGCAAGGAGGCAATCTTGGGAGCTCGCCCATTCAGGCGTGTTCGTTAGGAAGGGCGACTTCTGTAACACCCCCATCCGTTCGGGAGCATATAACAGAGGGTCCGGCCGGGGCCCCACGCCATATACTACAAAACAAACGGGAGCGTCACTATTGAAATATCGAACGACACTATACAACGATGCCTAACTCAGAGCATTCTATGCGAAAGCTGAAAAGAGACAAGATAAACCCCAAAACCCGTACCCGGGTATGTCCACTTTTACTAAAATAGGAATAAATGTTTTACAACACAAAATTTAGGCACGACGGCCTTACAATTTACCAACATCGGCGCGCAGGCCGGCCATACATGAAAAGCAAAAGGAACATCAAAAAGGCCTTCAAGGGCCGCAGCAGCACAAGAGCTTCAGCCCGCTATGAGCCCGCTATGTTCCCGCTTGGTCCAGCACCTGTACAACAAGCCCACCAAAAACGGTGGCAAAATAGGGCAACGGTCAGCTAAAGCTGACCAAATTATAACGACCCCACCCCTTCGAGGGGGTGGCAGTACTAATCATCCCTGCAAAACAACCTCAGCAACATATATATATATATATATAAGAGTGCGACTAGCAAAGCCCACAACAGTTCATACATATGCAACAATCACAAACGTGGGAATGGCCTCCACGTCTCGTGCTCTCAGGCACTCTTTGGTGTACTCCGCCTTCCACCACCATCCACTCTTGGTGGCTCTGCCTTTCGAGGCTAAAGTCGGTGGCCCGAATACCAGGGCTCCCCCGTACTTTAACTGTGAACATCCCGTAGTCCGAAGACTCTTTCCCATTGCTTCCCGACATGCTGTACGAGACTCACTAATCAGGTGCTGCAATGGTGCGGTTTCAGGTTCGCCAAATGCCCATTGTTCACAGCTCTCGTTGTACAACATGAAGAGCGGGTATGGCGTCCCCTCAGCCCAGGTATTCTCAATTAGCCAGCTCTACGGGCCGCTAAGTCATCCACCAGGACACCCTCACAGGTCGGGCACACAGGCCTCAGGTCCTCTCAACAGGTGGGCACGACAACATCACCAGAACCAAGTCTGGGAGTTGTCGCCTGGCGATATCCAATATCACTAGTGACAGTGAACAGAACTCCATTTTGGCTTCTAGCTGTGGGTGCTTCCCAGGGCACACCCCCAGACATTGCTGCACATGCAGTAGCACTCCCACTGCCTCAGAACGCACAAAATCACCAGAACCAAGCCTGGGAGCTGTCGCCTGGCGATAGTCAATATCGCCAGCGATAGTGAACAGAACTCTTTTTCTACTTCTAACTTCGGGTGCTTCCCGGGGCACACCCCCAGGCGTTGCTGCGCATGCAGTAGCACTCTCTAGTCCTACAAAGCAGGATATCAACACGGAGTTTTCCCCCGGCACGCACAATAATAAAAAGCATCACCAATCCGGACGAACTGTCTCGGATGGGCTTCACACAGCGCGCCTACGTCCATTTCACGCATGGACTCTACATGTATGCAAGATTTGACGGGGATAACACAAATCGACCCGTCGGAGGCCACGACCTCACCCTTTTGGGTAGGGGCCTCAACGATGCACGCAACGGACTAGAACACGTCCAAATGAGGGTAAAGAGGATCGTTACCCTTAGACGCCGCTTCGAAGCCATGGCTTGGTTTTTGACACGGTTGGAAATGAGCGTCTTGCCCTCCTCTACGCGTGGCCACCAACGCCGAGGGAAACGAAGTAGTGTAGCTCCACCAAATCCAAGCTCTAGGCTAGGGTTTACTATTGGATCTCCTTCTCCAAGCTCTCCCTCTCTCTCCAAATTAAACCCTTAGTGGAAAGAGGAATAAAGGGGGTTTTCGGCCTTTCTATGCCAGCCACCGAGCCTCCCTGTCCAAAACAAGGCCCCAAAGTCAATGTGCCATCAATGGCCTCGATTTTGGCTGCAAAGTACAATTTGGAGCTGTCGCCCGGCGATAGCCGCTGTCGCCTGGCGACAGCGGTAAAGAACCGACTCCGACCAGTCAACGCCACCGCTGCGAACAGTGCATGACACGTGTCACGGTGTCGCCTGCGTTAGCCTTGCCGCCGCGCGATAGCCTCTCGACGGAGGCCTTCTCGCCTGAACGCTGTCGCCGGGCGATAGCCGATATCGCCAACGACAGCGCTGGATTCCAGAAATCCCACTTTCTGAAATGGGGTCTTACAACCCTCCCCTCCTTATAAAAATTTTGTCCCGAAATTTGTAAAAACAGGCATATATATATATATATCCAAAAAGGTCTTTACATAAAGGGGAAAAAGAGAGATAAATGTCACCGAAACAGCTCGGGGAACTCCTCAATCATGGTCTGCTCATGCTCCCATGAGAGTTCCTCGTGACCGCAGTTATCCCAACGGACCTTTACCATACGGATCGCCCTGTTCCGCAACTGTCGCACCTCAGCATCCTCGATGCTAACGGGCCTGACCGCCGTCTTAAGCCCACTATCCACGGGCACCTGATCCGCCGCGACCACCTGCGTAGGCTCTTGCACTGCCTTCCGCAACACGGAGATGTGGAATACATCGTGTAACCCGCTCAGTTCCGCCGATAGTGCAAGCCTATAAGCCGCCTCGCCGACGCGCTCGATGATCTCAAACGGTCCAAGGTATCTCAGACTCAGCTTTTTCAAGCGTCGAATCCTGGATACACCCTTGGACGACCTGATCTTCAAGTAAACCCAATCGCCAATGGCGAACTGGACGTCGCGGTGCTTCACATTATAGTACTTCTCCTGCCTATCCTGCGCAACCAAAAGCCTCTCCCGGATCATACGTACCGTCGAAGTCGCCTCTTCGACGTCTTTCCTCTTGAAGAGCTTCGTCTCGCCCGTTTCCGCCCAAGCTAAGGGAGTGCGGCACTTCCTGCCATAGAGGGCCTCGAAAGGCGCCATCTGAATACTCGCCTGGTAGCTGTTGTTGTATACGAACTCAACAAGGAAGAGGTGATCTTCCCACCCCTTGCCGAAATCCAGGACGCACATCCGGAGCATGTCCTCCATCGTCCTATTGGTACGCTCAGTTTGGCAATCCGTCTGAGGATGAAAGGCCGTGCTAAACTGCAGCTTCGTACCCAATAGACAGTTGACTAGCCTCCAGTCGCTCGAAGTAAAGCGTCCATCTCGATCACTGACGATGCTACGGGGCACACCGTGCAATCGTACTATTGTATCAACATACAGCTTCGCCAACTTCTCCACCGAGTCATCCTTCCGGTTGGGGTTAAAGTGCGCCACCTTCGTCAGCCGGTCTACGACTACCCAGATGGCATCGTTCCCGCTCTGCGACCTCGGCAGCCCATGCACGAAATCCATGGAAACGTCATCGAATTTCCACTCTGGAACCAGTAATGACTTCAGAAAGCCACTGGGCTTCTGACATTCCGCCTTCACTAGCGCACAAGTGTGGCACTTGGCCACGTAGTGAGCGATGTCCCTCTTCATACCCGGCCACCAAAAAAGGACCTTCATGTCCTTGTACATCTTCATGCTCCCCAGATGAATTGAATACCTGGTACGATGCGCCTCGTACATCAACTCATCGTGCAGCTCACCCACCTTGGGGACGCACAAACGGTCGCCTCTCCACAGCAACCCGTCACGCACCTGAAACTGGGCATCCGGCCCACCACCAGCCTTCTCCGCGTAGCGCTTTAAACTCGGATCGAGTTCTAAAGCCTGGCAGACTCTAACTGCGAGGTCGTACTATACCTCAGTCCAACTCAAACAGGCACCGGCACTGCTTCGCTTCTCCACGCAAGAAATACCCAAGGCCTCCAGGTCACGTATCAGGTGCTCATCATGCATCTGAATCCAGTTGGCCTGCGCTGGAGCCCTGCGACTGAGCACATCTGCGATAACATTCCCCTTCCCGGGAGTATAGTGGATCTCGAAGGCGTAGTACCCAAGGAACTCCATCCACCTCTGCTGCCGCATATTCAGCCCCTTCTGCATCAGAAGGTACTTCAGGCTCTTATGGTCCGTGAAGATGTCGATCTTCAAGCCATACACATAATGCCGCCAAAGCTTCAAGGCAAATATCATGGCCGCCAACTCCAAGTCATGGACCGGATAGTTCCGCTCGTGCACCTTCAACTGGCGAGAGCCGTACGCTATTACCTTGCCATGCTGCTGCAGAACACAGCCAAGGCCGCTCCCAGAAGCGTCGCTGTAGATCTCATAGCCCTCTGTGCCGCAAGGCAAACATAAGATCGGAGCCGTGGTAAGCCGCCGCTTCAACTTCTCGAAAGCCTGCGCACACGTGGGCGTCCAAATAAACTCCTGCATCTTCCGTGTCAGCGTCGTAAGAGGCAGCGCGATCCGTGAGAAGTTCTCCATGAAGCGCTTGTAATAGCCGGCCAGCCCGAGAAAGCTACAAACCTCCGCCACAGTAGAAAGAACAGGCCACTCCCTGATGGCCGCAACCTTCACCGGATCTACTGCCACACCCTCTCCACTAACCACATGGCCTAAGAACGCCACGGAAGGTAGCCAGAACTCGCACTTCGAGAACTTGGCATACAGCTGGTTCCTCCTCAGAACCTCCAAGACTACTCACAGGTGATCACCATGCTCCTCCTCGGACTGAGAGTAGACCAGTATGTCATCAAGGAAGACGACCACAAACCGGTCGAGGTACTCTCGGAAAGTCCGGTGCATCAAGTCCATAAACACCGAAGGCGCATTAGACAGCCCAAATGGCATCACGGTGAACTCATACTGCCCGTACCTGGTACTGAAGACAGTCTTCGGGATGTCGCACTCCCTGATCCGCACCTGATAATAGTCGGACTTCAAGTCCAGCTTCGAGTATACTATCTAACTAACGAGCTGGTCGAACAAGTCGTCTATCCTCGGAAGAGGATACTTGTTCTTCTCGGTCAGCTTGTTCAGCTCCCGATAATCGATGCAAAGCCGCAGGATACCGTCCTTCTTTTTGACAAAGAGGACCGGTGCACTCCAAGGTGAGGAACTCGGACGCACGTAGCCCTGCTCAAGCAGCTCCTGCAACTGCAGCTTCAACTCCGCCAACTCCTTCGGAGCCATACGATATGGCGAGCGGGCCACAGGCTTAGCGCCTAGCACCAACTCAATCGTGAAATCTATCTCCCGCTGCGGTGGAGCACCAGGAAGATCGCTCGGGAAGACATCAGAGAATTCTGAAACTACCGGAACGTCCGCTAGGCTGGGCCTCGGCGTTGAAGCCTCCATTAGAGCAAAGAATAACTCTGCTCCCTGTCGCACTGCCTTGGACACCTGGAGAGCAGACATCAGCATCTTGCTCGATCCACGCATGCCCGCAAAGACCGTCTCACGATCGGCACACTGCCCAAACCTCACCTCCTTGGTGGTGCAATCGATGCACGCACGCTGTTCTGACAGCCAGTCCATGCCAAAGATTACATCGAACTCAACCAGAGGGAGTAACGATGCTTTCAGGTCATACTCCTGACTTCCAACTAGAACTTTCACGCAACAACTCCTCTCCACACGCATCGAATATCCATTCGGCAGTAGGACCTCCAGTCCATCTGCAGAAGCAATCGACGGCGCACCAATACGTTGGACGAAGTCCGACGATAAGAAGGAGTGTGAAGCTCCAGTATCGAAAAGCGCTCTAGCGGGAACGCCTAAAACATTTACAAAGCCAACACCGCCAGACAAGGTTAGCATGAACACTAAAACAGGTATATAAAACAGTAAGGAATGTATCTTAAATTATACCTGTCACGACGTCCTTGGCTTTGATAGCCTCCTGCTGACCAAGATTGAAGACTCTGGGCTGCGGGGGAGCCATACGGGAGGCAGTGGACTCAGTCGCCTTCCCCTTCTCAGAATAAGGTGGCCCAGTCCTCTTCTCTGACCTTGGAAGCCCACTGCGGCAATCCCGAGAGAAATGGCCAGGCTTGCCAAAAGTAAAACAAGTAAGAGGGCAACGTCCAGACGGCGCGCCCGAAGCAGAGGGAGCTAGCCCAGATAATCGAGCCTTCTTCCAGCGATTCAACCTCCGCAACTTCGCCGCACTCGGCGCCTTGCCCTCCGGCACTGCCTCGACCACAGCCACCTTGCCTTTCTCCCTGAGCATGTCCTGCTCAAGCGCTCGGGCTGAACCAACGAGGGTCGTGAAACCCTGCGTCAACGGCCCTGTCAGAAGGTACCGCAACTCACTACGCAAGCCACCGTAGAACCTGTTCACCCTTCTCCCCTCGTCATCGAAAGAAGTACCAGCGTAACGCCCGAGGCGGGTGAACTCATACAAGTAGTCATCAACCAGTCTATCACCCTGCGTCAGAGCCAAGAACTAGTTCTCCATCGCGATCTGCTGCGACAGAGGCATATACCTTGCCAGGAAGATTCTCGAGAACTCTTCCATCGGCACATCAACCAGTCGCCTTCCCGCGAACTGGCGCCTCTCTACCTCATCCCACCATCGCCTGGCTTCCTACAAGAAAGTAGCGAAGGTCACTTTCTGCGCTTCATCCGACTGTGCCGCTGTCAGAATTCGCTCCACATGCGACAGCCAGTCCTCGGCCTCAGCTAGGGATTCAACCCCGGTAAACGGAGGAG
Organism: Dactylorhiza incarnata; assembly: GCA_033032865.1. Taxonomy (NCBI): domain Eukaryota; kingdom Viridiplantae; phylum Streptophyta; class Magnoliopsida; order Asparagales; family Orchidaceae; genus Dactylorhiza; species Dactylorhiza incarnata. The sequence goes on along the minus strand of JAWHQI010000004.1, from coordinate 16,968,487 downwards.
GTCGAAATCCCAGGAAGTGCTTCAGTTGTTGCTGTATCATCCCCAATCCTCCTAGACCCATTGGAAATGTTAGGGCATAGGGGTGAGGTGAGTGGCCTCAAGGGCCTTAGGCTAGGGTAGAAATTGCTAAGTGCACACCAAAGCTCAAAAACTAACCTAACCCTAAGCCCCTCAACTAAGTCAATTGACCCTCAATTCACCAAATTGACCTCCACCATGTCACCCTAACCACTAAGGAAGACCATTACCATGAGAATTGCACTTGAGTGGGAACCAATTGCATGAAATTGACCAAAGTCAACTATAGGTCAACATTAACCAAACCAAGTCAATTAGGGTTCAATTGACCCCCAAATGTTCAAATTGACCCTACCCCCACACTATAAACACTTTAAGAAACTCATTGGACCCAAAAGCCCCATCCCTTGGTCAACCTTTTGACCAATTTGACCAAAGTCAACTTTAGCTCAATTTAGGTCAAAATCACACCTTAAGGCAAAATTAACCCAATTGGAGCCCCACCATGGACCAACCTATGTTGTGTGAGGTTAAGGGACCCATGACCCCCAAGTGGGGTCAACCCACTCACCATGGTTGACCAAAGTCAACCATGGTCAACATAGGCCATTAAAGGTGAATTTTCAAGCCTAGATTTAAATGAACCCTAGCCCCCTTATTTAAACATTATACTTAGACCTTAGGCCTTGCCCATCAGCCCTAGGTCTGAACCCTAACATGATTTGATTAGCCAAATGATAAGGGGACAAAAAGGGGTTCAAAAAGCATAAAGCTAAAGCAAAAGCAATCCCTCCTTCCACATTCAATCTCCAATCAACCTAGGGGCCAGCCCTGATTGCTGTGGGTCTGGGCTTGACCCAGATGGAAGCAAGGGACTAGTTGGTGCAGGAGGGTGGCAGTAAGGGGCACAACCGAGGTGGCTCCAATTCAAAACAGCCCAAGGAGCCCTCCTCACTTCATTCCAGCCATCCCATTAGCTTCAGAGCACTGAGAGCAGTCGAGAACGACACCTGGAGCGAAGCTTTTGCTGGAGAATCGAGTTCGGGAGCAGGATCGCTGGAGCTCAGCTTTTCCATGGCAAACCGTCGCCGGAGCCGCCGCCACGCACCAACAACGGTTCGTTTCTCCTCCCCTCCCCTCGTGCTAGCTTCCCATCACAAAACGAGGAAGGATCGGGCTCAATTGAGCCCGGATCTACCTCTGAAATCCATGGATTTCGCCGCAAATCAGGACGCCTGGGATCACCGGAAACCGCCGCCACCGGCCGCCAGTCGCCGGTGGATGATAGCCCCGACCACCACGAAGGTGTCGGTGGTGTTGGTCGGTGGTGGTGGTGGCTGGATCACCGGCAATCTCCCCCGCAACATCGCCCAGCGCGGTTGAATCTCAACCGTTGGCTGGAGGAGGAAGACGACGCTGCCGCCGCAGGATCTGCGCCAAGATTCGTGCGCGCCTCTTTTCTTTTAATTAAATTAATTCAAAGCTTGGATTTTCTGTCCTTAATAATCAGTCAACTTCAAATAAAAATTAAGGCTATTTAATGACTGATTTAGAAAAAGTGCCCAACATGAAAGTTGTAGGCCTAGGTCTTAACTTTCATTTGGCTTTGAGTTTAGGTCATTTGGTGACCTAGAGCTCCCTAGGGAGCTGTTTTACTAGGATTGGTCCTACACTATGTCAGTCCATTAGAAAAATTACCTAGGTAAAACCCTTCATCATTAGGAGCTGTGCTTTTAAATATGGCTAGGTATACCCTAGGGGCACCCCCTGCCAAAAGGGCAGCCCTTGGTGGACTATGTTACTTAGGGTTTTTGTGGTAATTAGGATATTTAAATTAGGTTGATTTTTGGAGCATGTGATGTCCAAATGACACCAAACTTTGGTGGAGTACTCTTTAGGACATGAGTAGTGCCTGCCTAAAATTTCACTCTATTTGGAGTTGATTTGATATGGAAATTTGGAAAACCTAATGAGGGCCTTTAAGGGTCAAATTAGGGTTTAGGTCATTTTGAGGAGTTGAGTGTGTTAGCCTCCTCCCATCATGTTGGTTATGTAGGTATGGTTATACAAATGCATGTGACACACCCTAATGGTCCAATTGGAGCCATTAGGGTGGTGTGATCTAAAACCCTAAGGGTGAATCCTTAAGGGTGCAAAGTGAGATTTGTGAAGGACAGAGCCAAATGTTCTAGCCTTGGCTCTGAACTTTGGGATATGATTTTAAGGGCATAAAATGTCTTAGGAAATTTAAATGGGAGTTTTAGAGGCATTTAAGTATTTTCTACCTAATAAATGAAATAGCCACCCCTTTCCTTAATAAATTGAAATGCATGGTCATAGGACCTTGTATGGTATTGAAACTCCATCAGTGGCTGATTAGGGATGAAATTGTACTATAGTAATTTTGTTATGATTTATTGAAGTATTATTCCTTGTGTAGGAAATTTTAAGTACTTGCTAGCTTAAGGTAATTTAATTTTGAAAAATATCAAATCATGGGGAAAAATTGTGATATTTGGTTAACTGTCATTTAATGCTATTATATACCCAAGATAATTGTTTGGAAGCTATTGGAATTGTATTTCATGTACTTCTTGTAGAAATTGGGATCTACATCACTTGAGTATTTAATCTTTTTAAAATACCAAATCATAGGGCTTTTTCATGATACTTGGTGATCTGTGATTTTAGGTTAATCTATACCAATGATAATTGTTTGGAAGCTATTGGAATTGTATTTCATATACTTTATGTATAAATTGAGATTTATTTCACTTGAGTATTTAATCTTTTTAAAATGTCAAATAACATGTTAATGACACATTCTTTTGGCATAGGACTCTAGGTCCCCATATGAATATTGGGTAATTTTTGTAGAATTTTCAGAAGTGAAATTACCATTTTTCCTAATTATAGTGGCATTTTGGTAATTATACAATTATGATGATATGGTAGACCAAAGGACATCCTAGGGTCATGATACTCAGTAAACCTCCTTGATATGGGATATTACCTTACTGATAATTTTCATGTAACATTAGGAATCATTTTGAGGGTAGTTCATGTGTAATTTGACTTAAGTCCTTAACTACTTTGAAATAAAATAAATACCAAATTAATATGGAAAATTATGGAAATTGGAAAATACCTTATTAAGGTCAGTAGTAGCCTAGGATAATTATACCAGACCCTGGAGATGAGTTTTTAGAGGGATTCCCTTATGGGGTTGAGGGATAGTTCAATTTGGTGGACTGCGTTTAGTAAAAACAGAATTTGGAGTTTTTGACAATTTAGATCCCTAAGTATTGGATAGGAGTTATACCCAATCAGTAAATGAGTTATAGCCCACCATGATTCAAGGAGGGTCAATTCTAGGGTTAGTTGTGAAGTTGTGCTGGGGTTATTGTAGAAGGAAAGGAGGTACGTCCAACCCAATTGGGTGGGACGAGAGATGAGCTAAATCACTTTACTATATGAAATGATTAAGGGTGAACCAAGTGTTATCCACCAACTAAAATAATTATCTTGAAGAGGATTGTGGGGTTGAGCCCATTGATCTGTAGTACCGTTAGGGGCCCCTTACAGAGTACACCGCGGGAAGTCCAAGATTCACCCTAAATATAGCACGAACTAAACTGTAGGCAAGAGTAGCCTAAGTGGGTATGCAGACTGGTATGGATCTCCTCCGGGAAGGAGATGGGTTGGTCCAGCTTGGGTGTTAGTCCCTGAGCCGGAAGCTCGGGTGGACATGTTAACACTTGTTACCTATCCAAATAGTGGCGAGTCTTCGGTACTAGGCTAGTCGTGTCACCGACAGTAGTACGTTGACTCGGGTGAGGGTGTGGTTTAGAGGGCCGGTAAGTTTGAGTACCGCGGTCTGGAGGACAATCCCTAATAACCCACCCCGACCTTAAAGTCTGGTGGATTCCAGCAAGAGTACGCAGGAGCTCCGCTGTTGTGTTCTTAGCGTTGAGGCGTACATGAGGTCTAGGCTTGGTAGTGACTATACCCGCCTAGGATGTGGAGTGCCCGATCCACTACCACTGTGAGCCACGACGGTCGGTACCCGAAAGGTTGGCTACCTTTCAAACAAATTGGGAACTATAAAGGTCTGTGCGCATAGAGTCGTGTGGGTGAGTCTCATTGCATAATTCATTTAAAACATCATAACCATATCATAACATAACATACACATAGCATAGCCCCATCATATAAATTAGTATGGGCTCTTTTATATGATGGGTTACCTGGAAATCTTAACATATATGTCGTATGGGCGTTCATATAAGTTAAGGTACGAATCTGTGATGGTAGTTTAGATTTACTTACTGCACTGCATTTTCTTCCTATTCACTGCTTATTCATCGCTCTACTTTACTGCCATATACTTGCACTATACTGATAGCTAGTTTTTACTGCTTTACTTATACCTGCTAGATTAGTGTCATGTCACCACCATCTTGTTTACCCCTTGTTTGTCCTCCTCTTCTTCCTCCCGCTCGGTGCCTAGGAGTCGTGGAGGGAGGAGAGGACAAAACGGCTTAGTCTTTATGACTAACGGTCGATGTGACCGCAGGAGTCTGAGGAGACGGAGTTGTCCCGCGCGCAGCAGGACGTGATGGCAGGACCTGAGCAGCAGATGCAGCGCACTACTATGACGCCACAGGTTGATGATTAGATAGCTAGTCTTCCGCATTTTGAGAGTTTTGAGGTAGTCTTCCGCATGTTGTAGTGAGAGAGAGATAGTACTTTATTTTGGATATGTATCGGGCATAAGCCCCCTTTTTGCTTGTACTTCTCTTTTGGACTGCTATTTTCATTATATATGTATAAGATGCTGTGACATTGTGGACATGCCTTTTCTTCTGTTCTTATTCGTAGGCATATTTTACTTATGATCGTAAAGCTGGCAGGGTTGGTGCTGAGCGGTGTTAGTCGACCCGAGTGTCGGTGACACCGCAAGGCAGCAATTCTGGGCGTAGATCCACCTCAACCATGCGAGGCGGGAGAGGTTCGAGTTTTCAAGTACCCGAACGGGTTTTGGAAAAAGAGATTTTACAAATGGTATCACTGAACGAACGATCATAAGAGAACAGTCCACAACGTACTGGGTCACCCCACTCGAGCTTAGTTTGCGGACAAACTAGGCAGCGGAAGCTATGGTGTGCCCATGTATGGAATCACATAAAACAGTCCAATAACTAATAAGTAAGGCTAATTTTTTGACCAAACCCCTATCTTTTGTAGGCCCCAGTGAGCACGGAGCCTCATGTCAGCATTCCTCCCCCTCCGACTACCACTTCTTTTCAACAGTCAGAGTTGGGGCAGACGTTAGGAGCCATCCTAGAGACCTTCAGGGCCCAGTCTGTCCCGGCACAACTGCCAAACCCGGGAGCGAACTGGCTGAGCACCTTTAGAGGTCTTTCCCCACCGACTTACCGAGGGACAGAGGATGCAGTGAAGACTGAAGAGTGGCTGGACACCATTCAGGAGATGCTGGCCGGCATCGGCTGCCCGATCGGCAAGGCAGTATTTTTGGCGGTGTCAGCTCTTGAGGCACATGCCAAGAGGTGGTGGAAGTCACTACTGGAGACCACTTTCAGAGATAGGGAGTACTCAGATATCTCTTGGGACGAGTTTAGTACCACATTCCTGGAGCACTTCATATCCAGCACAGACAGGGACGAGCTGGAGGAGAGGTTTCTACGCCTCACTCAGGGGATACACTTGGTGATTGAGTACCAGAGAGAGTTCTCCCATTTAGCCAGGTTTGCGAGGTCTCATGCTCCAGATGATTGTGCCCTTGCGAAGAGATTCTACAAGGGACTTCGAGACCCGTTGAAGCAGGCACTCTTGTTTGTTTCTGAGGGTAGCCTGACTCAGATCATCGAGACAGCGAAGAAGCTAGAGGCAGATCAGATTGGTGTGCAGGGTAGAGTGAAGAGGCCAGCTGAGGCCATGTACCGAGGGGAGAGTAGCAGAGGCTCACAGTGGGGCAGAGTTATGAGACACCGGAGGGGTGGGGGACGTCCTCGTCCTTAGATTGCACCAGTACAGCAGCAGCCCCAGCCCTTACTAGCCCCACAACCCCTACGTACCTGGGGGCCCCAGAGATTTGATGACCGGGGACGCGCTCCAGTGGTGTGCTATGAGTGCAACCAGCCAGGTCACATCAAGGCCCATTGCCCTCGACGATTCCCTCCACCTCCTCCACCACCAGCAGCACCTCCGGCAGCCCCTCCAGCACAGCGGGGCCAAGGCCGAGGAAGGGGTAGAGGCAGGGGAAATCACGGCAGAGGAAGGCATCAGGAGCATGCTTACGCCTTGGATCTTGCACAACCGAGGAACCCGGAGGAGGTTATTGCAGGTAATTTAATGCTTTCAGTACTTCGATTTATTACTGCTTAGAATCACCTGCATTTTTGATCTTCTAGTTTAGAAAATTAAACAAACAACCCAATTTCCCAGGCATTATAGTGGTGTGTGGCAAGCTTTGTCTCCGAAGACTTTGTTAAGGGCTTGGAGCAGATCCATTATTACACGGAACCCACCAGGAGGGTGCGCCTCCCCAATGGATCAGAAATCGAGACGACGGCCAAGTGCACCTTGAAGGCGACCATCAACGGCCTAACGCTCGATGCTCCAGCTTCGGTGCTGAAGCTCGCAGACTTCGACCTTATCTTGGGCATGACGTGGCTCGCGGGGAACCACGCCCAGATAGACTGCCAAGCAAAGAGAGTGGTGGTGCGTCGCAGTACCACCTCAGCGACGTTCGAAGGTATTGGGCCGATCCCCCGCTCTTATTTATCTTCTGTCCAGGTAGTCAAGGCCCACGAGCAGGGCGACGAGGTATATCTTGTGTGCTTCGAGATGGCGGAGGTAGAGACCTCCTTATCCGACATTCCAATAGTACGAGACTTCTCCGACGTATTCCCAGAGAAGTTGCCCGGACTGCCGCCGCATCGAGAGATAGATTTTCCGATTCAGCTGGTGCCGGGAGCGAGGCCCGTGTCTCGGGCACCATACCGCATGGCACCCAGGGAGCTGGCAGAGTTTAGGGTGCAGTTGAGAGAGCTGGTAGATGCGGGTTTCGTCAGGCCGAGCTCCTCACCTTGGGGAGCGCCGGTGTTATTTGCGAAGAAGAAGGACGGGACACTCAGATTGTGTATAGATTATCGGGAGCTCAACAGACTGACGGTGCAGAACACCTATCCGTTGCCGAGGATTGACGAGCTCTTCGATCAGTTGCAGGGAGCCCACTGGTTCTCCAAGCTTGACTTGAGATCAGGGTACTATCAGCTACGGATCCGAGAGGAGGACATACCGAAGACAGCCTTCAGTTCCCGGTATGGATTGTATGAGTTCACGGTGATGCCCTTCGGGCTCACTAATGCCCCTTCAGCCTTAATGAGCATGATGAACATGGTGTTCGAGGCCTTTCTCGACATCTTCGTTATTGTGTTTATCGACGACATTCTAGTATATTCCAGGACGGAGGAGGAGCATGCTGGGCATCTGGCCCTAGTATTGAGGAAGCTGAGAGAACACCAGATGTATGCGAAGTTCTCCAAGTGTCAGTTCTGGCTACAGGAGGTGGCTTTTCTAGGACACATCATCAGTGGAGCAGGTCTGGCAGTGGATTCGGCCAAGGTGCGGGCCGTTCAGGAGTGGCCTCGACTGCAGTCAGCTTCAGATGTGCGGAGTTTTCTAGGACTGGCGGGCTATTACCGGAAGTTTGTGGAAGGGTTCTCCAGGATTGCCCTTCCGCTCACTTCCTTGACCAAGAAGGATGCTCCATTCGTCTGGACTCCGCAGTGTGAGGCGGCCTACTTGGAGTTGAAGGGCCGACTCACCTCTTCCCCCATCCTTGCCCTTCCATCTGGGAAGGAAGGATTCCAGGTTTATACAGACGCATCATTTCAGGGGTTGGGAGCAGTGTTGATGCAGCACGGTCACGTGATCGCGTACGCTTCTCGGCAGTTGAAGGTACACGAGAGGAACTACCCAGTGCATGACCTCGAGCTCGGAGCGGTCATCTTTGCCTTGAAGACCTGGAGGCACTATCTTTATAGGGTTCATTGTGAGATCTTCTCAGATCACAAGAACCTCAAGTATATTGATACACAGAAGGACTTGAACCTACATCAGCGGAGGTGGTTAGAGTTCTTGTGCGACTACACGTACACATTACATTACCATACAGGCAAGGCCAACACCGTAGCGGATGCTTGGAGTAGGAGAGGAGGTGCACCAGGGGCAGAGAGCCGTGTGACGGCTATGGAGTTGATTCAGGCTTTGGAGGACATGCACATTACAGTGGTATCCAGGGCCGACCCCGAGACGTACATGGAGTATCTAGCGTCCTTGAATATTGTCTGCGATATTCGGGACCGCATCCGGGAGGCACAGTTGCAGGACCCTGCCTTGGAGCCAGTATTCAGATCGTTGGTAGACGGCGTGGCAGGGGACTATACGTTGAGAGATGATCTTCTTCACCATCGAGACCGAGTCTACATCCCAGCTGGAGGAGGTATTAGAGAGGAGGTGCTTAGGGAGGCTCATTGCTCCCAGTACTCAGTGCATCCAGGGATCACGAAGATGGCAGCAGACCTTCGGAAGGTTATGTTTTGTCCAGGGATGAAGAGAGATATTATACAGTATGTGACGCACTGCGAGGGCTGCCAGCGAGTGAAGGCGGAGTGCAGGAGCCCGGGAGGATTGTTGCAGCCTTTACCAGTACCTGAGTGGAAGTTTGAAGACATTTCGATGGATTTTGTGCATGGCCTACCTCGCTCCCGCTCTTGGAATGACTCGATATGGGTGATAGTGGACAGGCTGACGAAGGTAGCTCGGTTTATTCCGGTACAGAAGGAGGGGCCAGTCGGTGACGTAGTCAGGGTGTTTGTGGAGCAGGTGGTCAGATATCACGGGGTGCCTAAGACGATTGTTTCAGATAGAGACGGACGCTTTACTTCGGGGAGTGGAAGGCGGTCCAGGCTTACTTGGGATCCCGGTTGACATTTAGCACGACGTTCCATCCACAGACTGACGGTCAGACGAGCGCACCAACCGGACTATGGAGGACCTACTGCGTTTGTGCATCCTAGATATGGGCAAGCCCTGGGAGAGACTGTTGCCTTTGATAGAGTTTTCCTATAACAACAGTCACCAGGCTAGCATTGGAATGGCACCTTATGCCGCACTGTACGGGAGGAAGTGTCGCACACCACTTTCCTGGGTCCAGGACGAGGACCCGAGATCGTTGGGTTCAGAATACATTGAAGAGTCGGATGTGCAGGTAAGACTGATCAGGGAGCGGATGCTGGAGGCCCAGAGCAGATAGGCGAAGTACTATGATGCGAGGCATCGTATGGTGGAGTTCCAGGTAGGAGAGCGTGTGTTCTTGAAGATTCGTCCTATGCATGGGGTTTCTCGAGTGTGGGGGAACAAGAAGCTCAATCCTCGGTACGTGGGGCCTTATTTGATCCTGGAGCGGATCGGTCCTTTGGCGTACAGGCTGGAGCTACCGCCAGAGTTGGAGAACCTGCATGACGTCTTCCACGTCTCTTCACTTCGGAGAGCCCTGCTTCGTCCTGAACAGCATGTAACATCTACTTCAGGCCCGGTGGCGCCCGATCGGTCAGTCTTAGTGGAGCCCATCCGGATCGACGATACGGAGGTCCGAGTCCTGCGGCGGAAGAGTGTACCGTTGGTGAAGGTGTTGTGGTCCAACCACGGGCGAGAGGAGCACACCTGGGGGCCCATGGACCTCATGCAACAACGCTACCCGAAACTCTTCACTTCAGGTACAACCTAAGCCTCCTTGCAAATTTCTTTTACTTTATATCGCGTAAAACCCGTAGACCCGATCTAAAATTTCGGGGACGAAATAATTTTTTTTGTTTATTAGGATTTGTAACATCCCCAATCCTCCTAGACCCATTGGAAATGTTAGGGCATAGGGGTGAGGTGAGTGGCCTCAAGGGCCTTAGGCTAGGGTAGAAATTGCTAAGTGCACACCAAAGCTCAAAAACTAACCTAACCCTAAGCCCCTCAACTAAGTCAATTGACCCTCAATTCACCAAATTGACCTCCACCATGCCACCCTAACCACTAAGGAAGACCATTACCATGATAATTGCACTTGAGTGGGACCCAATTGCATGAAATTGACCAAAGTCAATTATAGGTCAACATTAACCAAACCAAGTCAATTAGGGTTCAATTGACCCACAAATGTTCAAATTGACCCTACCCCCACACTCTAAACACTTTAAGGAACTCATTGGACCCAAAAGCCCCATCCCTTGGTCAACCTTTTGACCAATTTGACCAAAGTCAACTTTAGCTCAATTTTGGTCAAAATCACACCTTAAGGCAAAATTAACCCAATTGGAGCCCCACCATGGACCAACCTATGTTGTGTGAGGTTAAGGGACCCATGACCCCCAAGTGGGGTCAACCCACTCACCATGGTTGACCAAAGTCAACCATGGTCAACATAGGCCATTAAAGGTGAATTTTCAAGCCTAGATTTAAATGAACCCTAGCCCCCTTATTTAACCATTATACTTGGACCTTAGGCCTTGCCCATCAGCCCTAGGTCTGAACCCTAACATGATTTGATTAGCCAAATGATAAGGGGACAAAAAGGGGTTCAAAAAGCATAAAGCTAAAGCAAAAGCAATCCCTCCTTCCACACTCAATCTCCAATCAACCTAGGGGCCAGCCCTGATTGCTGTGGGTCTGGGCTTGACCCAGATGGAAGCAAGGGACCAGCTGGTGCAGGAGGGTGGCAGCAAGGGGCACAGCCGAGGTGGCTCCAATTCAAAACAGCCCAAGGAGCCCTCCTCACTTCATTCCAGCCATCCCATTAGCTTCAGAGCACTGAGAGCAGTCGAGAACGACACCTGGAGCGAAGCTTTTGCTGGAGAATCGAGTTTGGGAGCAGGATCGCCGGAGCTCAGCTTTTCCATGGCAAACCGTCGCCGGAGCCGCCGCCACGCACCAACAACGGTTCGTTTCTCCTCCCCTCCCCTCGTGCTAGCTTCCCATCACAAAACGAGGAAGGATCGGGCTCAATTGAGCCCGGATCTACCTCTGAAATCCATGGATTTCGCCGCAAATCGGGACGCCTGGGATCGCCGGAAACCGCCGCCACCGGCCGCCAGTCGCCTGTGGATGATAGCCCCGACCACCACGAAGGTGTCGGTGGTGTTGGCCGGTGGTGGTGGTGGCTGGATCGCCGACAATCTCCCCCGCAACATCGCCCAGCACGGTTGAATCTCAACCGTTGGCTGGAGGAGGAAGACGACACCGCCGCCGCAGGATCTGCGCCAAGATTCGTGCGCGCCTCTTTTCTTTTAATTAAAATAATTCAAAGTTTGGATTTTCTGTCCTTAATAATCAGTCAACTTCAAATAAAAATTAAGGCTATTTAATGACTGATTTAGAAAAAGTGCCCAACATGAAAGTTGTAGGCCTAGGTCTTAACTTTCATTTGGCTTTAATTTTAGGTCATTTGGTGACCTACAGCTCTATAGGGAGCTGTTTTACTAGGACTGGTCCTACACTATGTCAGTCCATTAGAAAAATTACCTAGGTCAAACCCTTCATCATTAGGAGCTGTGCATTTAACCATGGCTAGGTATACCATAGGGGCACCCCCTGCCAAAAGGGCAGCCCTTGGTGGACTATTTTACTTAGGGTTTTTGTGGTAATTAGGATATTTAAATTAGGTTGATTTTTGGAGCATGTGATGTCCAAATGACACCAAACTTTGGTGGCATACTCTTTAGGACATGAGTAGTGCCTACCTAAAATTTCACTCCATTTGGAGTTGATTTGATATGAAAATTTGGAAACCCTAATGAGGGCCTTTAAGGGTCAAATTAGGGTTTAGGTCATTTTGAGGAGTTGAGTGTGTTAGCCTCCTAACATCATGATGGTTATGTAGGTATGGATATACAAATGCATGTGACACACCCTAATGGTCCAATTGGAGCCATTAGTGTGGTGTGATCTAAAACCCTAAGGGTGAATCCTTAAGGGTGCAAAGTGAGATTTGTGAAGGACATAGAGCCAAATGTTCTAGCCTTGGCTCTAACTTTGAGGATATGATTTTAAGGGCATAAAATGTCTTAGGAAATTTAAATGGAAATTTTAGAGGCATTTAAATATTTTCTACCTAATAAATGAAATAGCCACCCCTTTCCTTAATAAATTGAAATGCATGGTCATAGGACCTTGTATGGTGTTGAAACTCCATAAGTGGCTGATTAGGGATGAAATTGTACTATAGTAATTTTGTTATGATTTATTGAAGTATTATTCCTTGTGTAGGAAATTTTAAGTACTTGCTAGCTTAAGCGAATTTAATTTTGAAAAATATCAAATCATGGGGCAAAATTGTGATATTTGGTTAACTGTCATTCAATGCTATTATTTACCCATGATAATTGTTTGGAAGCTATTGGAATTGTATTTCATGTACTTCATGTAGAAATTGGGATTTACATCACTTGAGTCTTTAATCTTTTTAAAATACTAAATCATAGGGCTTTGCCATGATACTTGGTGATCTATGATTTTAGGTTAATCTATACCCATGATAATTGTTTGGAAGCTATTGGAATTGTATTTCATATACTTCATGTAGAAATTGAGATTTACCTCACTTGAGTATTTAATCTTTTTAAAATGTCAAATCACATGGTAATGACACATTCTTTTGGCAGAGGACTCTAGATCCCCATATGAACATTGGGTAAGTTTTGTAGAATTTTCAGAAGTGAAATTACTATTTTTCCTAATTATAGTGGCATTTTGGTAATTATACAATTATGATGATATGGTAGACCAAAGGACATACTAGGGTCATGATACTCAGTGAACCACCTTGATATGGGATATTACCTTACTGATAATTTTCATGTAACATGAGGAATAATTTTGAGAGTAGTTCATGTGTAATTTGTCTTAAGTCCTTAACTACTTTGAATTAAAATAAATACCAAATTAATATGGAAAATTATGGAAATTGGACAATACCTTATTAAGTTCAGTAGTAGCCTAGGATAATTATACCAGACCATGGAGATGAGGTTTTAGAGGGATTCCCTTATGGGGTTGAGGGATAGTTCAATTTGGTGGACTGCGTTTAGTAAAAACAGAATTTGGAGTTTTTGACAATTTAGATCCCTAAGTATTGGATAGGAGTTATACCCAATCAGTAAATGAGTTATAGCCCACCATGATTCAAGGAGGGTCAATTCTAGGGTTAGTTGTGAAGTTGTGCTGGGGTCATTGTAGAAGGAAAGGAGGTACGTCCAACCCAATTGGGTGAGATGGGAGATGAGCTAAATCACTTTACTATATGAAATGATTAAGCGTGAACCAAGTGTTATCCACCAACTAAAATAATTATCTTGAAGAGGATTGTGGGGTTGAGCCCATTGATCTGTAGTACCGTTAGGGGCCCCTTACGGAGTACACCGCGGGAAGTCCAAGATTCACCCTAAATATAGCACGAACTAAACTGTAGGCAAGAGTAGCCTAAGTGGGTATGCAGACTGGCATGGATCTCCTCCGGGAAGGAGATGGGTTGGTTCAGCTTGGGTGTTAGTCCCTGAGCCGGAAGCTCGAGTGGACATGTTAACACTTGTTACCTATCCAAATAGTGGTGTGTCTTCGGTACTAGGCTAGTCGTGTCACCGACAGTAGTACGTTGACTCGGGTGAGAGTGTGGTTTAGAGGGCCGGTAAGTTTGAGTACCGCGGTCTGGAGGACAATCCCTAATAACCCACCCGGACCTTAAAGTCTGGTGGATTCCAGCAAGAGTACGTAGGAGCTCCGCTGTTGTGTTCTTAGCGTTGAGGCGTACATGAGGTCTAGGCTTGGTAGTGACTATACCCGCCTAGGATGTGGAGTGCCCGATCCACTACCACCATGAGCCACGACGGTCGGTACCCAAAAGGTTGGCTACCTTTCAAACAAATTGGGAACTATAAAGGTCTGTGCGCATAGAGTCGTGTGGGTGAGTCTCATTGCATAATTCATTTAAAACATCATAACCATAACATACACATAGCATAGCCCCATCATATAAATTAGTATGAGCTCTTTTATATGATGGGTTACCTGGAAATCTTAACATATATGTCGTATGGGCGTTCATATAAGTTAAGGTACGAATCTGTGATGGTAGTTTAGATTTACTTACAGCACTGCATTTTCTTCCTATTCACTGCTTATTCATCGCTCTACTTTACTGCCATATACTTGCACTATACTGATAGCTAGTTTTTACTGCTTTACTTATACCTGCTAGATTAGTGCCATGTCACCACCATCTTGTTTACCCCTTGTTTGTCCTCTGCTTCTTCCTCCCGCTCGGTGCCTAGGAGTCGTGGAGGGAGGCAAGGACAAAACGGCTTAGTCTTTATGACTAACGGTCGGTGTGACCGCAGGAGTCTGAGGAGACGAAGTTGTCTCGCGTGCAGCAGGACGTGATGGCAGGACCTGAGCTGCAGATGCAGCGCACTACTACGACCCCGCAGGTTGATGATTAGATAGCTAGTCTTCCGCATTTTGAGAGTTTTGAGGTAGTCTTCCGCATGTTGTAGTGAGAGAGAGATAGTACTTTATTTTGGATATATATCGGGCATAAGCCCCCTTTTTGCTTGTACTTCTCTTTTGGACTGCTATTTTTATTATATATGTATAAGATGCTGTGACATTGTGGACATGCCTTTTCTTCTGTTCTTATTCGTGGGCATATTTTACTTATGATCGTAAAGCCGGCAGGGTTGGTGCTGAGCGGTGTTAGTCGACCCGAGTGTCGGTGACACCGCAAGGCAGCGATTCTGGGCAAAGATCCACCTCAACCGTGCGAGGCGGGAGAAGTTCGAGTTTTCAAGTACCCGAACGGGTTTTGGAAAAAGAGATCTTATAGTTGCTCAGCAGCACGCCTCATGGGAACCTGCTCCACTCTTAGTGGCTCTGGGGCCACTTCCTGCACCGGCGGTTGACCTTGCCTTTTAGGCTGGCCATTCAACGCAGCTAGAACGACTTCTGTAACTAGCCGAACCATCTCAGCAGACGGAGGTGTAGGAGCCTCAGCAGACCCGCTGCTCTCGTTCACATCACGGGGACACGACGGTCCCGCTGCACTTTGAGTGCCCTACACAAGTGCATCACACAGTTAGGCGGCAGCACAGTCGCAACTAACAACAAAAGGAACACTCAGGTTCCAAAATCATGCAATAATTGTTGGTTTGTTGTTACATTTTATTCCTAAGTGGACATTTTTGGGTTTATTTTACGTCTCGACGGTAGCGCACACACGTGCTCACCACCCCTTAAAAAAATTCATCCACGAATTCCTTAGAAGGATACGGAACCGTAGAAGCTGATACCAATTTGTAACACCCCCATCCGTTCGGGAGCATATAACAGAGGGTCCGGCCCGGGCCCCACGCCATATACTACAAAACAAACGGGAGCGTCACTATTGAAATATCGAACGACACTATACAACGATGCCTAACTCAGAGCATTCTATACGGAAGCTGAAAAGAGACAAGATAAACCCCAAAACCCGTACCCGGGTATGTCCACTTTTACTAAAATAGGAATAAATGTTTTACAACACAAAATTTAGGCACGACGACCTTACAATTTACCAACATCGGCGCGCAGGCTGGCCATACATGAAAAGCAAAAGGAACATCAAAAAGGCCTTCAAGGGCCGCAGCAGCACAAGGGCTTCAGCCCGCTATGAGCCCGCTATGTTCCCTCTTGGTCCAGCACCTGTACAACAAGCCCACCAAAAACGGTGGCAAAACAGGACAACGGTCAGCTAAAGCTGACCAAATTATAACGACCCCACCCCTTCGAGGGGGTGGCAGTACTAATCATCCCTGCAAAACAACCTCAGCATATATATATATATATATATATATATATATATATATATATATATATATATAAGAGTGCGACTAGCAAAGCCCACAACAGTTCATACATATGCAACAATCACAAACGTGGGAATGGCCTCCACGTCTCGTGCTCTCAGGCACTCTTTGGTGTACTCCGCCTTCCACCACCATCCACTCTTGATGGCTCTGCCTTTCGAGGCTAAAGTCGGTGGCCCGAATACCAGGGCTCCCCCGTACTTTAATTGTGAACATCCCGTAGTCTGAAGACTCTTTCCCATTGCTTCCCGACATGCTGTACGAGACTCACTAATCAGGTGCTGCAATGGTGCGGTTTCAGGTTCGCCAAATGCCCGTTGTTCACAGCTCTCGTTGTACAACATGAAGAGCGGGTATGGCGTCCCCTCAGCCCAGGTATTCTCAATTAGCCGGCTCTACGGGCCGCTAAGTCATCCACCAGGACACCCTCACAGGTCGGGCACACAGGTCTCAGGTCCTATCAACAGGTGGGCACGACAACATCACCAGAACCAAGTCTGGGAGCTGTCGCCTGGCGATATCCAATATCGCCAGCGACAGTGAACAGAACTCCATTTTGGCTTCTAGCTGTGGGTGCTTCCCGGGGCACACCCCCAGGCATTGCTGTACATGCAGTAGCACTCCCACTGCCTCAGAACGCACAAAATCACCAGAACCAAGTCTGGGAGCTGTCGCCTGGCGATAGTCAATATCGCAGCGACAGTGAACAAAACTCTTTTTCTGCTTCTAACTTCGGGTGCTTCCCGGGGCACACCCCCAGGCATTGTTGCACATGCAGTAGCACTCTCTAGTCCTACGAAGCAGGATATCAACACGGAGTTTTCCCCCGGCACGCACAATAACAAAAAGCATCACCAATCAGGACGAAACATCTCGGATGGGCTTCACACAGCGCGCCTATGTCCATTTCACGCATGGACTCTACATGTATGCAAGATTTGACGGGGATAACACAAATCGACCTGTCGGAGGCCACGACCTCACCCTTTTGGGTAGGGGCCTCAACGATGCACGGAACGGACTAGAACATGTCCAAATGAGGGTAAAGAGGATCGTTACCCTTAGACGCCGCTTCGAAGCCATGGCTTGGTTTTTGGCACGGTTGGAAAGGAGCGTCTTGTCCTCCTCTACGCGTGGCCACCAACGTCGAGGGAAACGGAGTAGTGTAGCTCCACCAAATCCAAGCTCTAGGCTAGGGTTTACTATTGGATCTCCTTCTCCAAGCTCTCCCTCTCTCCAAATTAAACCCTTAGTGGAAAGAGGAATAAAGGGGGTTTTCGGCCTTTCTATGCCAGACACCGAGCCTCCCTGTCCAAAACAAGGCCCCAAAGTCAATGTGCCATCAATGGCCTCGATTTCAGCTGCAAAGTACAATTTGGAGCTGTCGCACGACGATAGCCGCTGTCGCCTGGCGACAGAGGTAAAGAACCGACTCCGACCAGTCAACGCCACTGCTACGAACAGTGCATGACACGTGTCACGGTGTCACCTGCGTTAGCCTTGCCACCGCGCGATAGCCTCTCGACGGAGGCCTTCTCGCCTGAACGCTGTCGCCGGGCGATAGCCGATATCGCCAGCGACAGCGCTGGATTCCAGAAATCCCACTTTCTGAAATGGGGTCTTACACCTTTGATGAATTCAGGAAGTCAATTTTGGAGACTCTGCACATCGCCCTCACGCGCGTCGGGCGAGTGCTCAACTCCCGCGGTCCCCATTCTTGCCTCGTAGGCTTTGGGCGGGGAAATACCGGGCAGGCGACCAGGGAAGGAGGTGAAGGTGGGAGAGGATGAGTGAGCCCTCCACGCACGAGTGTTGTTTCCCAGCCCGCCGAGTACATGCTATCCAAGCGAGGAGACCGGGCAAGTACTCCCATCTCGCCAGGTAGGGTCAGGATGCCCGTTCAACGAGTTGATCCTCTCAGCTCCAGTTCTAGAAGGATTCACAAAGCCCGTAATATCCTACTACACGGGCAAGGATGATCCCCTCCAACATCTCCAATGGTTTGAGGACGTTGTCTCTATCAGGCAGATGACAGACGCCTTCAAGTGCAAGTTATTTTCCATCTCTTTTAAGGGAAAGAAGAAAGATTGATTACATCAGGCATCAGCTCCCCTCCGGGACCATCTACAGCTTCGAAGATCTCCATCGGAGATTCCTGCTGCAGTTTGCCACGTCAAAGAAGAGGAAGAAGGGGGCTGAGGCTCTTTTCCTAGTCCAATTGAGGCCCGAGGAGTCGTTAGGGAGCTATATGGACCGATTTCAGGAAGAGGTTCTCTTGGTCCATGAGGTGTCAGGGCACACCTTACAAATTTCCTTCACCCTCGGATTGCGGCAAAGGATATTCAAGATGGGACTTGTCCGAGATCCTCCTCTGTCCTATGAGGAACTGGTCGATCAAGAGGGACGAGAGATCAAGGGAGAGACCACCAACGACGCTTTTGTGGCAAAATTGGCCAAGTGTGCTAGAGGAGAAGAGAAGGGGGAGGGGGTCCCAGCACCAGGAGGCGAGAAGAAGGGAAGAGACGAGGAGACAAGGGTTCCAAGGACCCCCTGGGGGCAGGAACAGGGGGGAAGGTACCAACTGTCGGTCAATCGGCCAGTTTGGAGGCCACCAGGAGGGTATCCCCAGGGTCACGGAAGAGTATTTGCCCAGAGCAGGGAACCTTTCCAAGGAGGAGAGGGAAACTTTCAGGGAGGGCAGAGACAGTTCAACCCTCTGGGGTGGCAACCGGGTCTGAGACCTTTCCATCCCCCACCTCAACACGTCATGACAATAGGTCGAGGGGGGAGAAGAGGAAGAAAGAATCGTCAGGAGGGGCAGAGAGGGGTAGGGTGGCGTTGTTGTACTATTGATAAGTCGTTTTTAGTCATAATATTTTAGGTTAGTTTAGCATAATATTTCCTACGTTTAGTTATATTTTTATGTATTTTATGTTTGTTTTAATGTCCTATTTTCCCATTTTCAAATCTAATATTTTTTTTTATGTTTGTTATGTTGTTAAACTAATGTTTTATTTGACTAATGTTTTATTTGTTATTTTATATTGTTAATTGCATTTTATGTTTGTTTTATTTTATATTTTATAACTAATGTTTTATTTTATTTTATTTTGTAGGTTCAATGTTGTCGTCGCCATCACCGCCATGCTCGCCGCCATCTTTGCATGAAGTCGTCGCATTCGACGTCGTGTGCCCGTTCACGCCGCAACGCCATCGCCGCATCCGTTCAAGCACATGTAGCACCCGCCACTTGTGCAGCCTCCTTGATGACACTCCAACATGTGCAGTCGAGCCTCCTTTGTGCTGTCCAAGTATTGCAGCCCGACCACCTTTGAAGAAGTGAAGCAGCTCACCTTGCAACCCCTTGTTCCAGCTCACCATGAAGCCCACTTCATCAAACCCATCATGCGACCCACCTCCATTCCGAACAAACCAAACAGCCCTCTTCATAAAAAATAGCAGCCCACTTCCCTACCCTTCATTAAATCAAATCACCCGCCACCTTGCATGCATGGCATCTCTCTCCCCTTCTCTCTCTCTCCTTTTAATTTCTTTTCTTTTCTTTTATTCTCATTCATCCCCTCTTTTATATTTTTCTCTCCTCATTTAATCCCATCCATCCCCCCTTTTTTTCTATTTTTATTTTATATTTTATTTTATATTTCTTTTAAATAAAATACCATGCATGTAGCCCCTCTCTCTCTTCTCATTTACTATTATTCATGCACCTATCCATTCATGCATCTCTCCACCCCATGTGTCCCTTCATCTCCACTTCCTTCTAGATCCTTCTCCCTCTCCTATAAAAGGACCCCATCCCTCATGCTTGAGTTAGAAGGTAGGAGTTAGAATATTTTAGAAAGCAAGCTTCCATTCCAAGTATTTGTATTTTCTTGCTGTTTTCCATTTCTCCAAGTAATAGTTTAGTATTTTTCATTGTTGTACTTTTATTTCAAGTTGAATAAAAATGCAAGTTTCTCTTTTCTCTTTCTATAATGCTTAGCTAATTTTCATTTTGTGTTCGATCGTGATGATCATTGCAATGGAATAACGTTTCGTTCATTTTATGTTTGCATTTGTATTTTTATTTTTGATCCGACCTTGAATTATTTCGTATCGACTCCGTATTTCTAGTATACGGTAGTAGATTCCGATCTCCTATTCGAGTAGCCGAGAGGCTCGTGAATGTGAAAGATCACTCAAGGAAGGAAGGAGTTGCACGCAACCCTAGAGATAGGATGACGTAAATCCTCCGGATTGGAGTCAAATCAAATAGCGCGGTTCACTTCGATAATGCGACTTTAGGCCTTTTGATTTGCAAAGAGATTTCGGTCAAAATGTCTAGAAGTTAGGAGATTTATTGCTCTAGCGAGAATATTTCTTAGTTTCGGATCCGCCACGGTCTTTATAAAATTGCAAATGTCAAACTAATTTATTCCGTTATTTTATTTCAAAGTGAATCGTCGATCGAGCACTCTTTTCGTAATAGTTTATTTCTCTTTTAATTAAGCTTAGCTTATTTTTATTTTCAAAACCCACCAATCG
Organism: Dactylorhiza incarnata; assembly: GCA_033032865.1. Lineage (NCBI taxonomy): Eukaryota > Viridiplantae > Streptophyta > Magnoliopsida > Asparagales > Orchidaceae > Dactylorhiza > Dactylorhiza incarnata. The sequence continues at coordinate 16,947,950 of JAWHQI010000004.1, read as the reverse complement.
TTCGGTAGGATAATAGAGTCGTTGTGAGTAATAGTACTTTCCAGACCCGAGTTTAAATACGACCTTGATATATTTTATATCTTATGCTATATTTCGATAGGTACACTTGTCTTAATCGAGTATAGATTGGAGAACACAAATTTCTCTATCAACTATGACTTCCGCCAGGAGAAAGATCACACAACGGCTACCTTCCCAGAGTTCTTTGAAGTAAGAGAAGGGAGGGGAGCCCTGGCGGGGTAGCAATAGTTTCAGGTGGTCGGAAGAGGGGGAGAAAGGGTGGAGGTAGAGGATCGGTGTGAAGACCGGGTCGACGTGGGAACCCGGGTAGGGATTGGGGTTATCCATGAGGGAGTAGGAATCGAGGCCACCCGAAAGGGTAGCCTCCATGCCATCTACTGTCGGGGTGTCATTTCGACCTCCAAGACCCCCCCCCCCCCCCCCCCCCCCCCCCCCGAGGAGAAGATCACCTTCACCACTAAGTATATGCCAAAGCATGAAGATCCGTTCTGCGATGCGCTGGTAATCTAGGCAGCGGTCTATAACTTCACAGTTTGTAGAATCCTAATGAACAATGGGAGTTCTGTTAAATTGATCTTTAGTAAGGCCTTCGACGAGATGAAGGTGGAGGCGAAGAGGGTACTTGCCTCAGATAGTCCCCTCTTCGGATTCGTCGGAGAGAGAGGAAGGAAATGGAGGGAGGAGTCGAACTCCTTGTGACCCTAGGGGAACGCCAAAGAACTACCCGTTCATCATCGTGGACGCCCTGAATAGCTACAACGCCATCTTCGTAGGGCCCCTCATGAGCGCCTTTCGGTGTGTACCTTCTTCGTACCACCAATGCTTAATGTTCAACATTAAAGGAGTTCAGATCCGAGTCAGGGGAGAATTCTTGACTAAATATTTTCTCTTTTCATTTTGATTTCATGATTTAGGACATATCTCATAAATCCCTAAATTTTTTTTAGCATTCTTTTGATTTAAATAAAATTTTAGTTTAATTATAAATTTGATTAATGTCTTATAAATATTTCTAATACTTTTGCTCTGGAATAGCAAAAACTTAAGTATGGGGGTATTCGATAACTAGTATTTAGACTTCTTTCTAGTATAGTATTTAAGTTAATATTAATATGAATTTGTAAATAATATATCCATTTTACTTAAATAATCATTTTTTTTATAATTGTTTACTAACTTAAGTTTATTTTCTATTTTTCAGGAGTTCTTGAGTTTTTGCCCGAAAATGCAAGTACACGCCCTCAGTCACGCCCGTGACCAAGGGCGTGTCACCATAAAGATCAATTATAGCCTCCTATTGTGTTTCTGACTCAGGCCGTGAAGAATTCATAGTACATGCCTGTGTACTTCAAGTCACGGTCGTGTACCCTCCTCCAGCTCAGTCGGCCGTGTTCTGAATCCATGACGTGACTTTCGCCAAGCACACACCCGTGACCCAAGGGTCACGCCCGTGTCTGATCGTGTTCCATACGCCTAGCCCAGATTACCCATGCTATCACGCCCTGATGATATGTCACACTTGTCACGCCCGTGTAATTCAAAGGTCACGGGCGTGTAACCTCCCCACTGAGAGATCACGCGTCATCCTGCCAAAGGCAGTTATAAAGATTACACGCCTTAGGTCACGGGTCTGACCAAGGGCATGATGCGCCTTGTAACGCCTGCAAATACTCCAGATCGCGCTTCTCCCGCAACTATTTTATACACGTCAAGTACACGCCCTTGATCATGGGCGTGACTGTCACAACCCGCATTTTCTCCGTATTAAATAATACGTCTGAGTAAGAGAAAATACGCGTCATGATGCCACGTCCTGTAGGGGACAACTGCAGACGCTTAGGCAGCTTTACCTTCACACTTTTCTTTAGAAAGCCATGAACTTTATGTTTAAAACATAATTTAAGTTTAAAGTTTTCAAACACCGTGTCCCTCGGTTTAATGGATCAACTAGTCCATAAATAAGAAAGTATAAATTTATGCAGCGGAAAATAAATAATTTACTTTAATTTACCCAATATGAGCATGATGATCTAACCAGCATTCTAATGGCAGCTTCTAGATTTAGTATAGGTAAAAAGGTTTCTTTTACGGGCTTCAAAATAGAAGGATGATAGTTTGAAAGGTATGTTATGTATGAAGAACTATACAGTTTTGTGTATAAAATAACTACCACACATCAAACATAAAATCTTCCCAGAGAGCATATACATATAGCAAGGCATGTTAAATTTTTGAAGTGGAAGTGGAATGATGCTGGACGGTATGCAGATTGGAGACCGCAGAGACCGCGCGGTCTGCATTGGTGCTCTGACCGGTTTTGTCTCAGGCGATCTGTTCTGGGCGGTCTGATCTAGGAGACCGCAAATTGTCCGGGCGGCTTGCGCGGGTTGTTCTGGCGACTTGTTTAAGTCGGTCAGATGTTCAAGTAGGTCTATCTTCTTGCAGTAACCGGTCGGTCTGACGTCTTGTTCTTATCGGTCTGGGTTACTGAAAAGGTTCTTTGCTTTTGCAATAAGACGGGCCGTCTATTTTGATGACCGCGGTAACCGGGCGGTTTGTGTATAAACGTATGGTTCAATAAGGGAGATGTTAGCCTTGCTGAGCTCGGGCGGTCTGTCTTGTGAGACAGCTGATGATCTGATGGGCGGTTATTGTATCCCGGTTTGTGCAGTGACGACATCCATCTGCTCGCCTATAAATAGGGGTGCAGGGCCCGTCATTAATAACGAAGAACTGTAAGAACCAAAGTTGGCTTGATTGTGCCAGTCTCATTATGAGGTCGTGCGGTTTGAGTTTTGCCTGACCGGTTTGTGTGTTCGCAGGTTAGCGACTTGCAGTTCACGGTTAACATTCTCCTTTCTTCCAGCTTTGAATAAACCAGTCCGGGCGGAATGTGTTTAGGTGTTCTTGGTCTGTGTAGCAGACTCAGTTGATCAGGCGGTCTTGAGAGACCAGGCGGTCTTGAGTGCGGTTTGCAACAGGTTGCAGTTTATTCTTCAAGTGTTTTCAGCGGTGGAATAAGCAGCAGGTCGAGCGGTCTGTGGTTGCGGACTGACAGGTGCGAATTGCTCTATTCGCACGGTCTCAGGAGTTAACTTCACGGCTTGTCTGTTCGCGCGGTCTGGCGGTCTCAAGTTGTCAAGTCGCCAGCAGCTTGTAGTCTTTTGTGTTTGTGCTTCTCTCCTCCGTGATTCTTATGAATCATGTCTCGCCATGTATACCTCGAATTGTAAAGAGATAGTTAATACCATAGCACTATTCGATCTTCCCATTGTCATTGTGTTGTTATACTTGTGGAAAGTTTTGTGAAGTGTTCCGCATTTTACTTCATCTCCAGACCTCAGTTTTTTAACATGGTATCAGAGGTAGGTTGCTGAGCAGTAGTTGTTGATACTTCTCTCGGGTTCCTCAAGTTGGTTAGCAACCAGTGGGATAGCAATGGAAGGAGGATATTCTAGAGGTCTTGGTATTGAGCTCCTTACGCTGACTAACTTTAAGAAGTGGAAGTCTTGCATGGAGAGCTATCTTCTTGGCGAGGATTTGTGGGAGGTTGTAGGAGGAGAAGCAAGACAAGCTGTTATTCCTGCTGAAGGGAATGCTGAGCTCGTGAAGGCTTGGAAGAGAACGAATGTTAAGGCGGAGTTCACTCTCAAGAGAGCTATCATTCCGGAGCTGTTTGATCACATCATCGGATGTAGATCAGCTGCTGAAATTTAGACAACCTTGAATGGCTTGTTCAATAAGAAGAATGTAGCTAGACTATAGTTCTTGGAGAATGCGTTGGCGAAAGCAACACAGGGAGATTTGTCTATCTCAACGTTCTTCTTGAAGATGAAGAACCTTTGCGCTGAGATATCGACATTGGACCCGGATGAGCCTATCTCAGAAGCTAAGCTGAAGAGGCACATAATCCGCGGCTTGCGAAGGGAGTATGTGGCCTTTGTTTCTTCTGTTCAAGGCTGGGCCAATCAGCCTTCGTTGTTGGAGCTGGAGAACTTACTTGCTTCGCAAGAAAGTATGGCTAAGCAAATGACTGGGATGTCTGTCTCTGGGGGAGAAGGTGAGGTTCTCTTCTCTGGCAAGAAGAAGAGATGGGATAAGAAGAAGAAGACATCTGGAGATGATGGTCCGTCTACTTCATATCAGTAGGAGAGGAGCTATGCTCCTAAGCGTGATGGTAAGAAGAAGGAAGGACCTAGATGCTTCAGGTGCAACAAGATTGGTCACTTCAAAAGAGACTGCCAAATTAATCTTCAGCCAGGGCATGCTGCAGGAAAGGAGGAGGTTGGTTCCAATTCTGAAGGTAGTTGGGGTGGTGGAGGTGCATTAATGACGAGCACGTGTGTTCGAGCCATGACTTTTATCAACTATCAAGATGATTGGATAGTGGACTCTGGGTGTGGTCATCACCTCACCGGGGATGAGTCGAAGTTCTCCTCATTGCAATCATATACAGGTAATGACGTTATCATTACAGCTTATGATATTATACATGCAGTAGAGAAGGAGGGTGTGGTTTCGTTGAACGATGATAGAGGTACTCTTACCTTGAAGAGTGTCTATCATGTTCCGGGAATGAAAAAGAACCTCTTCTCGGTGACCAATGCGGTAGATGCTGGCTATCACGTTCTGTTCGGTCCAACATAAGTGAAATTTCTCCGGAATGTTTCAGCTGTGAAAGATGAGGTCACTCATGTAGGGAGACGAGTGAAGGACTTGTTTATTCTTTCAACAAGTTCTTATGTTGATAAGATTTGGGCTAACGACAGCGCCACTATCTGGCATGAAAGACTTGGGCATGTTAGGATGAATAAGTTGAAAGCTATGGCGGGAAGAGGCATTATGAAAGGTTTGGCTAGCTTGTCATCTTTCGGGGAGGGTCACGTTTGTGCAGGTTGTCAGTTTGGTAAGGCTCAACGTCTTCCATTTGACAAATCACAAAGCAGATGTAAAAGACCATTGGAATGTATACATGGTGATCTGTTTGGACCTACCAACACTACCAGTCTTGGAGGTAGCAGATATATGCTGATTTTGGTTGATGAATTCACCAGATATACTTGGGTATATTTTTTGAAGGAGAAGTCGGAGGCGTTCAAGAGGTTTGTGGAGTTCATGGAGCTAGTGGAAGGTCGGCTTAACCTGTGGGTCAATAGGTTCAGAACTCACAACGGAGGGGAGTTCACCTCCAAGGCGTTCTTTAACTTCTGCAGGAAGCATGACATCCAAAGAGAGCTTTCTTGTGCTCACACTCCACAACAGAACGGAGTTGCAGAGCTGAATATCCGTCATCTGACGGAGACCTGCAAATGTTGGCTTCATGCCAAGAATATCCCAAAGTCCTTCTAGGCAGAGGGAATGTCTTGTGCGGCCTATGTTATCAACCGGATGCCTCTCAGTCCCATCAATATGAAGACCCCTCATGAGTTGATGCTCAAGGAGAAGCCAAGCGTGGAACACTTTCGAGTGTTTGGTTCTACCTGCTACGTACATGTTCTGGATGCCCTTCGAACGAAGCTAGATGCAAAGGTAAGGAAACTAGTCTTCGTCGGTTATGATGACCGGAAGAAAGGGTGGAGATGCATGGATCCCAAGATACGGAGATATGTGGTCTCTAGGGATGTGGTATTTGACGAGCTGACGTCATACCAAGGTAGTTCCTCTATAGAGTTACAAGGAAGCAGGGTAGATGGTGGACCAGAGAAAGCTGCAAGGGAAGTTCTGGTGGAGTTGCTTGTTTCTCCAGGTACTCCAGGAATCTCTAGCTCTAGGTCAGGTGCTTCAGGTTCTGGAAGCAGGGGAAACGATGCTCCATGTTTACCTGAAAGGAGAGCTAGTACAGAAACTGTAGCTGAAGAGGTGGTTCATAGTCAATCTCTGAGGAGGTCCAAGAGGACCACTATTCCACCTAATTGATACACGGGCGGAAACTTGGTTAGCTTTGTCTTATGTTTCTTCGCATGTCCCTTGAATGAGAGAGAGCCATCTTGTTTTGAAAATGCCGTTGGAGTCAAGGAGTGGGAAGGAGCCATGAATGAAGAGATGGCTGCCCTCAGGAAGAATGAGACTTGGGACTTGGTGCCTAAGGTTGAGGGAGTTACTCCGGTGACTTGCAAATGGATTTTTAAACTGAAAAAGAAGGCTGATGGAAGTATTGAGCGGTACAAGGCTCGCCTTGTAGCTCGAGGTTTCTCCCAGAAGTATGGGGAGGATTATGAAGAGACGTTTAGCCCCGTTGCCAAGATGACTTTGGTCCTGGTGGTGATCGCTTTGGCAGCTTGCCAAGGGTGGAAGATTTGGCAACTCGACGTGAAGAACACTTTCTTATATGGTGAGATTGACAAGGATATCTTCATGGATCAGCCACCTGGTTATGTATCCTAAGAGCACCCAATTTATGTTTGCAAGCTCAAGAAGGCTCTTTATGGCTTGAAGCAAGAGTCTTGGGCGTGGTACGGGAAGATCGCAGAATACCTCCAGTTCTGCGGATACTTTGCTTCTGATTCAGAAACAAGCTTATTCGTAAAGTAGACGGGAGAGCTTCAGGTCTTGGTGCTGCTGTACGTTGACGATATGATCGTCACGGGGAATTCTGAAATGGAGGTAGCTAGGCTTCGTGCTGAGCTAGCTATCAGATTTGAGATGAAGGATTTGGGTGAGCTTCACCATTTCCTTGGGCTCAAAGTGGAGAGGAAAGAGAGCAGTATGCTTGTTTCCCAAAAAGGCTATGCGGATCGAATCGTGAAGAGGTTCGGCATGTAAGGGGGGAAGAGCAGCTCTACTCCACTGGAGGTTGGAGTTCATCTTCAATGAGATGAAGGGAAGGTTCTTACCGATCCTTTGGTGTTCTAGGCTTTGGTTGGAAGTCTGATATACTTGACGATCACAAGGCCAGATATTGCTTATGCAGTTGGTAGGGTGAGTCAGTTTATGGCAGAGCCTCGGAAACCTCATCTTGTGGCGACTAGAAGTATCTTGAAGTATGTCAAATCCACATCAGATTTAGGTCTCTTCTACGGGAGAGATTCGGGCTTTTGCTTGCACGGGTACATGGATGCTGATTATGGAGGAGATTCAGATGATCAGAGATCAACATCTGGATATGTCTTTATGACAGGCTCTACAGCTATATCATGGTGCAGCAAGAAGTAAGATTCTGTGTCTGTCTCTACCACAGAAGCGAAGTACAAAGCTTCGGCTTTGGCGGCTCAAGAAGCCATCTGGCTTAGGAGGCTTGTGGAGGACATTCATAGGGAGGTGCGAGGTCCTACTCTGCTACGTGGTGACAATGAGAGTGCTCTCAAACTAGTGAACAATCCAGTTTGTCACGCTCGTACGAAGCACATAGAGATTCATCACCATTTCATTCGTGAGAAGGTGTTGGAGGGGTCTCTGACTGTGGAGCATGTGCAGAGCAAGGAGAATGTTGCAGACATATTTACTAAGCCGCTGTCGAAGGGACCATTTGGTCGGTTGTGGAGTTTTCTTGGGATGACTTTCACTTCCCACTTCAAGGGGGAGTGTTAAATTTTTGAAGTGGAAGTGGAATGATGCTGGACGGTCTGCAGATTGGAGACCGCAGAGACTGCGCAATCTGCGTTGGTGATCTGGCCAGTTTTGTCTCAGGCGATCTGTTCTGGGCGGTCTGATTTGGGAGACCGCTAATTGTCCGGGCGGCTTGCGCGGGTTATTCTGGCGACTTGTTTAAGTCGTTCAGATGTTCAAGTAGGTCTGCCTTCTTTCAGTAACCGGGCGGTCTGATGTCTTGTTCTTATCGGTATGGGTTACTAAAGAGGTTCTTTGCTTTTGCAATAAGACCGGGCGGTCTATTTTGATGACTGCGGTAACCGGGCGGTTTGTGTATAACCGTATGGTTCAATAAGGGAGCTGTTAGCCTTGCTGAGCTCGGGCGGTCTATCTTGTGAGACCGCTGACGATCTGATGGGTGATTATTGTATCCCGGTTTGTGTGGTGACGACATCCGTCTGCTCGCCTATAAATAGGGGTGCAGGGCCCATCATTAATAACGAAGAACTGTAAGAACCAAAGTTGGCATGATTGTGCCGATCTCATTATGAGGTCGTGCGGTTTGAGTTTTGCCTGATCGGTTTGTGTGTTCGCAGGTTAGCGGCTTACAGTTAGCGGTTAGCATTCTCCTTTCTTCCAGCTTTGAATAAACCAGTCCAGGCGGACTGTGTTTATGTGTTCTTGGTCTGTGCAGCGGACTCAGTTGATCAGGCGGTCTTAAGAGACCATGCGGTCTTGAGTGCGGTCTGCAGCAGGTTGCAGTTTCTTCTTCAAGTGTTTTCAGCGGTGGAATAAGCAGCAGGTCGAGCGGTCTGTGGTTGCGAGCTGACAGGTGCGGATTGCTCTGTTCCCGCATTCTCAGGAGTTAACTGCACGGCTTGTCTGTTCGCGCGGTCTGGGGTTCTCAAGTTGTCAAGTCGCCAGCAGCTTGTAGTCTTTTGTGTTTGTGCTTCTCTCCTCCGTGATTCTTATGAATCATGTCTCGCCATGTGTACCTCGAATTGTAAAGAGATAGTTAATACCATAGCACTATTCGGTCTTCCCATTGTCATTGTGTTGTTATACTTGTGGAAAGTTTTGTGAAGTGTTCCGCATTTTACTTCATCTCCGGACCTCAAGTTTTTTAACAAGACAATGTCTATCACAAAAGGAAATTCAGGATATGGGCGTCAACATACTGACACGAACTCATAACCTTAAACAGTTCTGAAAGTAAACAACAATCTACCTCTCAAAGTGAGAGTAAGGAAACAACTACTGCAAATCTGAAAGAAACTAGACTCGGTCAGCTCAACCTGCTACTGGTCCGAACCTGAGGCATTCAAAAGAAAAGAATGCATCAACACAAAGGCATGAAAAGACAACACATAATCAAGAGTAAGAGAAATCTTAACAGGATAAAGGGTTACCAACCCACCAAGAATAGCTGTAAAACATCAGCAAATCTAATAAAGATGTATTAGCATCCAATAACAAGAAAAGACTGGCACAAAGTGCGGTCAAAATTGCATTGCAACAACATTAAAAAGGAAAGGGGTATTAAGTTGCCCCATAATTGAATCATTATCCCCGCCAAAACAAAACAGTACCGAGGCGGAGACATTCTTTTCAACCAACCATCAGACCAAAACATCCATGACACAAAAGCACTATGACGGCGGTTACAACCCAGACAACCAACAGTCTACACATCCACGAAAGGGAAAATAGGCACTGCGGTAGTGGTCTCATTGTCCAACTACACTAACAGTCCAAAATAAATCACTGGGGATAGAGATTCACATTATCTTGATTAAAACAGACACCACAGAAAAATACGGAACATTTCCAAGTACAACCCTTACGACAACTGTCTCGATGAACTCTATCTAACTCGTACTCGACGACAAAACTGATCACTAGTTGAATTTCATCGAAATTACCCGATGAAACCGCTCACTCGACGAATTACTATCACTCGACGAATCTAATTATCACTCGACGAATTTAATTATCACTCGACGAATTTAATTACACGTATCTATGCGGTGAATCTATACTCGAGGAATTAACTTAACTTCTGGACGAATTCTACTTTAGCCAAATCGACGTACTCTACGATACTACTACATAAATTTTGTTCAAATAACTGAACACTTTACATATCAGCTCTCTACAAGGAAAATAAACGAAAAAGGGGAAAAAGAGCGCGTAAGAGGGGTTTAGTCCACCACTTGCCTAGTTTTCACCGAAAACATTTTCCGAACAACTCCCCGTCGCAGATTGGCCGCTAGAAAACCTCGAGGAACAATCTCTGAAACTTTTAGAACGGAAAGAAAGATTGGGGCTATACCCTTCATCAACGAAAATCCACGAAACTAGAAATGTTGGAGTATTATTCTATATTCCTATATTAATATATAAAATAATATAATTTTTCGGTATTAAAACCTTTTTCAGAGCAGCAATATTGCAATATTAATAAGATTGCATGAAGGGGTGATAAATAAATAAGAGAGTAATCTATAGTTTAGAATCGAGCCTGGGTAAGGCGTGTGATCACTGCCTTAAAGAAGTTGCACCACCCTCCGGCAGGGCTTTCACTGATGCTCACTCCTCCAAGGTACAACACCCGGCTAGATTCTGAAAGCTCCGATGTGCGCGGACACCGAAGAAGCACAGAACACCCGAACTCCCACTTGATGAAGCAAATGCAAAGAAAAGAAAGCACGTAGAAGAACGTCACAAAACAGAGAGAGCAGCAGAGCACTTGTCTTTCTGAGAAGAACAAGAATATATAAAACAAAGGCAGTAAATCGCCGGAAAAAAGGATCTCGAAAACGGCAATATTAAAACCATAATAAATATTAACGGTTATAATTGGAAGACACATAATCGGGAAGAGAAACGATGCATATTTCCAACGTAAATAAAGGCAAGAAACACGCATATATGAGTGGTTAGAAAACACGCGTAATAATAACAAGAGAAAACGCGAACGGAAAAGGTTACGTCTAGCACATATCGACGTAACGTCGAAATCTGAACGGAGGAACTCGACGCAACGTCGAGTTCTTATCAACGCATACTGAAACGACGGGAAACTGGTCGACGTATGCGTCGACAACTTATCGACGCAAGAAATTGCTTCGAATTCTTATCGACGCAACTCCGACATCTATTCGACGCAACTCCGAATAAAAGCTTTGAAACTATTTTGAACAAAAAATACAATTCAATTCAATTATTCCCCAAATCCGGATCCGGATCCGGTCCGGTGCGGTGCGTGCGCGCGCGCGCATGTGGTTCATAGTTTCTCCTTATGTTCTTTTGAACAAGTAAGAAAGAGTGAATACATATATATACTTGCAAACTAGAAAACATAGGAGCATGGTGGGACTAATGGGTTCATCCTTTCATATATGAAAGGTTCCATCCAAAAATTTGGATTCCCTCCAATTTGGTTTTAGAGCTTTTCATCAAGTATGAATAGCCATACACCAAACACCTTAAAGGCTCCAATAAAACATTATAAAATAAATGTTTTATTTACATAATTTCTAACAATCCCCCACAAAAGCGAAAAACCAAAAGCGAACTTCATAAGTTTTGATATTAGTAATAATAAATAAAATCAAATACAAATTTGCTTCATCATGTTGTATCTAATGTAATGGGTATAAGTGGAGTGGTTACCTTGAACCTATACTTAGTACTTATTTCATCTACCGAAGAATATAATATGCCAGAGGCTTTGAATTATAAACTTTGACCGATAAATTTAGATAAGTACACAAAAGATTGGTTGTTCTTGGGTTATGGCGGTGGGTGCGTTAATGGCCATGCGCATTCCTTGATTTTTCATGAGAGTTATTTTGGGTTCAGCCCGGATCCCAAAGTTGCGGCCTCACAACAACCCCCACATAGGTGGTGCCTCAAGAGATATTCGTAACCATATCTCGCAAAGGTATATGCCTTTGACAACCATTAAGAATTTTACGTCCATCCTATCTTGTTACGTAGAGCACAACATCATAGGAATGGGGAGAAGGTTTTCTCAACCTTAAAATTTGTGCTCCCAACTACGCTACATCAACGGTTTCGTTTCTACCACATTGAACCCAATTCATGGGATCTCCAATCACATGGGTTGGGTGTCCACCGTTGGTAGCAAAACATGTGGGCTTAAGCCCCATTCCCCTCGATGACAATAAAATCTCCCTTTTGGACAATCCCTTGGTAAGATTATCAGCCAGATTCAATTTTGACTTTACATAATTGAGTGATATCACTTCTTTTCTTCTTTGCTTCACTGATTTGTACCTGATTCTCATAAACTTATTCATTTTGGAATTAGTGCTATTAGAAGCAGTTAAATCAATAACGGATTTATTATCACAATGCAAAGAAATAGCAGGTATAGGTTTTGCAAGTAAAGGAATTTCTGAAAGTAAATTTTTAATCCATTCTGCTTCGACACATGTTGTTTCTAAAACTATAAGCTCTGATTCCATGGTGCTTCTAGAAATGACTGTTTGTTTTCTAGAAGCCAATGAAATGGGGCTTCTCCAAGGAGGAATACATATCCAGTCGTTGACTTAACGTCTAACGAATCAGTTACCCAATTGGCATCTGAATATCCTTCTAGTACTTCAGGAAATCCCGTGTACACTAAACTATAATCTATAGTTCCACGAAAGTATTTAAATATTCTATTTAATGCTATCCAATGATCATCACTAGGATTACTAGTATATCTACTAAGTCGGCCTACGACATAAGAAATATCGGGCCTAGTGCAGTTAGCTATGTATAGGAGTGATCCTATCATTTGTGCATACCTATGTTGATCAACCGGTTCACCCCTATTTTTACAGAGTTTTGAGCTAGCGTCAAAAGGGGTAGAAGCGGGAGTGGAGTCAAATAAATTAAATTTATTTAACATTTTCTCAATCGAATGGGAGAGGGATAATGAAACACTAGAATCAGTTTTAACTAGTTTCATTCCTAATATTATATTTGCCACTCCTAAATCTTTCATATCAAATTTAGAAGATAGATTATTTTTAGTTTCATTTATTAATTCAGTTGTGTTTCCAAAAATTAATATATCATCTACATAAAGGCATAACAAGATAATTCCATTTCCGTCTTGTTTAGCATATATGCATTTGTCAAATTCATTTGATTTGAAACCAAGATGAGAGACTACGGAGTCGAATTTTTGATACCATTGCTTAGGAGCTTGCTTTAATCCATAAAAAGATTTAATTAATTTGCATACTTTAGATTCTTGACCTTTGACTACTAAACCTTCAGGTTGAGACATGTAAACTTCTTCTTCTAAGTCTCCATGTAAGAAGGCGGTCTTGACGTCCATCTGATGGATAAGCAACTTATAGATCGATGCTAAGGCGACTAGAATACGAATAGAGGTTATTCTAGCTACTGGAGTGTGTGTATCTAAAAAGTCTATTCCTTGTTTTTGAGCATAGCCTTTAGCTACAAGGCGAGCCTTATATTTATCTATGGAGCCATCTGGTTTTAATTTCTTCTTAAAAATCCGTTTACAACCTATGACTTTAGCACCAGGAGGTAAATCAGTTAAAATCCATGTTTTATTTTCCAGGATAGAATTAATTTCTATGTTTATGGCTTCTTTCCAAAAAGGATAATCAGATGAGGTCATAGCTTCCTCAAAAGTATTAGGATCTCCTTCAACTAGATAGGTAAAGTAGTCCTCCCCATAGGTTCTTTCGGTTCTAACTCTTTTGCTTCTTCTAGGTTCATCATTTTCTAATGGTTCTAAAGAAGAAGAGGAAGGTTGATATGAGCTTGTTGAAGGTTGAGATGCGAAGTTAAATTTGAAAGGAAATTTATCCTCAAAATAGGCTGCATCTCTAGCTTCTATAATGGAGTTATTAGAGATTTCACTAATTTTGGAATTAGTAATTAGAAATCTATTAGCACTACTATCTGACGCATAACTTATAAAGATAGAGGCTAAAGTTTTAGGTCCTATTTTCTTTCTCTTTGGTTCAAGGATTGCTACCTTAGCTAAACACCCCCACACTCGAAGAATTTGGAGGTTAGATTTCCTTAATTTAAATAGTTCGAAAGGTGTTTTTTCATTATGCTTTGAAGGAATCCTATTAAGGACAAAGGAGGAGGAGAGCAACGCTTCTCCCCAAAGATTTTCTGGGGCACCGGACTCGGCTAACATGGCATTGACCATATTCATCAAAGTCTGATTTTTTATGTTCAGCTACCCCATTAGATTGTGGTGAATATGGAGCAGTCACTTGATGAATTATCCCATGTTCTTGGAAAAATTGGGTTAGTTCATTCGAAGTGTATTCTCCACCTCAGTCGGATCTAAGTATTTTGATAGAGGTTCCTAATTGATTTTCTACCTCAGCTTTAAAAATCTTAAAATACGAGAACACTTCATCTTTAGTTTTTAATAAATGTACGTAACAAAATTTGGTGAAATCATATATGAATGTTACAAAAAATTTATTTCCACCTCTAGTGTGTTGGCGGTTTGAATCACATACATCAGAATGAATTAATTCTAGAGGTTTAGAAGTTCTATCGACTGATTTAAACGACTTCCTAGAAAATTTGGCTTGCACGCAAATTTCACACTTGGCACTTGGTCCAATATTAATTTTAGGAATTAAATTCAAGGACATCATTCTTTTCATACAATTAAAATTCACATGTCCTAATCTAGCATGCCAAAAATCAGGAGAAGAACTTTGAACTAAAGAAGAGGAAATTTGATTAACTTCCAAATCAGCAACATTTAATTTAAATAACCCATCACAAACATAGCCTTTGCCAATAAATAAATCATTCATTGTTATTACAACTTTATTAGATTCTAAAACAATCTTGTAGCCTTTATTCACTAACAGAGAGCCGCTAACAAGATTCTTCCTAACTCTCGGCACATAGAGCACATCATGCAAGACTAGTGTCTTCCCGGATGTCAACCTAAGATCCACTCACCCGCGTCCAAGAATTTGTGCCGAAGAGGCATCTCCTAAGATCACGCTTCCTCCACTGATGTCCTGAAAGGTGGCAAAGCAAGAACGATCAAAACAAGTATGAACATTTGCTCCAGAATCAAGCCACCAATCTGATGAACAAGTGAGATGAAGACTAGGAGAATAATCTAACCTGAAGATAGGTTGATTCGGTGCTTGAAGTATATTTGCCTGTGGCTTGGAGCCATGGGATTTGCCGACCACCGGTTCAGTCTTCTTGTAGAAGTAGTTGGTTGACAAGTGGTTAGTGCGGCCGCAAATAAAGCACCATTTCCCTTTACCTAGATTTTGGTTTGAGGAACTAGGTTTGGATTGATTGGATTTTAGATGACGGGAATTTTGACGGAAAGATTTCTTGTGATTCTTACCTTTGGCTTTGAAGTGATGGAGGGAAGACTGATTGCCTTGCGATTCAGTGAGATTTACTTTAGGAGCAAGGTCTTTGGGGTTTTTAGAATTTTTACTCTTATGTTCCTCCTCTATGCGGATTGCATTTTGGATTTGAACATAAGTAAGGTTTGATTGGTCATGCCTTAGTCTAGTGCTAAAGCCGGACCAAGAATCAGGAAGGGAATCAATCAGACAAGCCACTAAATAATTCTCGGAAAGAATTGAGCCATCGCCTCGGATCTTGGACAACATCTCATCTAGTTGATGGAGTTGAGGATTGATGGGCTTGGAAGCATCAATCTTGAATTTGTGGAGGTTGGAAACATTGTAGCGTTCTATACCCGCATTGTCAAGGTTATAGCGCGCTTCAAGTGCATACCACAATTCCTTAGCCGTACGATATTGAAGGAAGACATCGTAAAGGCTATCAGACAAAGCACTTAGGATTCGGTTATGACAATGATATTCAACATCTACCGGATCTCTATAAGGAAGACGTCTAACATAGGTTCTAGTGGTGTTTGCAGTTGAAGATGAGGACGATGGTAGAGTCGAAGCAACTGCATTTGCAGCGCTAGGGATTTCAGTTTCCGTAGGAGGGGCATCGAAGATGGCAGACAAAAGACCTAGGGTATTTAACCAATATTCGACCTGTGCTTGCCAACGACGAAAACCGTTACCGTTGAATTTCTCGGGTTTGATCCCGGCAGAATCCTCAGATCTAGAAGCCATTAGTGATTTCTGAAATTTAAAATATAAACAATAAATTGCTATACATATGAAAACGAAAGCAGACAGAAACATTTTGATTTTATTTATTTTGTTGATGTGGAATTACAAACTTCTTTAGATTAATGGAGTATTATTCTATATTCCTATATTAATATACAAAATAATATAAATTTTTCGGTATTAAAAACTTTTTCAGAGCAGCAATATTGCAATATTAATAAGATTGCATGAATGGGTGAGAAATAAATAAGAGAGTAATCTATAGTTTAGAATCGAGCTTGGGTAAGGCGTGTGATCACTGCCCTAAAGAAGTTGCACCACCCTCCGGCAGAGCTTTCACCGATGCTCACTCCTCCAAGGTACAACACCCGACTAGATTCCGAAAGCTCCGATGTGCGCGGACACCGAAGAAGCACAGAGCACCCGAACTCCCCCTTGATGAAGCAAATGTAAAGAAAAGAAAGCACGTAGAAGAACGTCACAAAACAGAGAGAGCAGCAGAGGGCTTGTCTTTCTGAGAAGAACCAGAATACATAAAACGAAGGCAGTAAATCACCGGAAAAAAGGATCTCGAAAACGGCAATATTAAAACCATAATAAATATTAACGATTATAATTGGAAGGCACATAATCGGGAAGAGAAACGATGCATATTTCCAACGTAAATAAAGGCAAGAAACACGCATATATGAGTGGTTAGAAATAGCAAGAGAAAACGCGAACGGAAAAGGTTATGTCTAGCACATATCGACGTAACGTCGAAATCTGAACGGAGGAACTCGACGCAACGTCGAGTTCTTATCAACGCAGACTGAAACGACGGGAAACTGGTCGACGTATGCGTCGACAACTTATCGACGCAAGAAATTGCTTCGAATTCTTATCGACGCAACTCCGACATCTATTCAACGCAACTCCGAATAAAGCTTTGAAACTATTTTGAACAAAAAATACAATTCAATTCTTCCCCAAATCCAAATCCAAATCCATATCCGGTCCGGTGCAGTGCGTGCGCGCGCGCGTGTGGTTCATAGTTTCTCATTATGTTCTTTTGAACAAGTAAGAAAGAGTGAATACATATATATACTTGCAAACTAGAAAACATAGGAGCATGGTGGGACTAATGGGTTCATCCTTTCATATATGAAAGGTTCCCTCCATAAATTTGGATTCCCTCCAATTTGGTTTTGGAGCTTTTCATCAAGTATGAATAGCCATACACCAAACACCTTAAAAGTTCCAATAAAACATTATAAAATAAATGTTTTATTTACATAATTTCTAACAAGAAATACTTACCGCACACATGAAGATCTCGGCGAGAGCTTTCCAGATCTGCGCTCCGGCGAAGATTTCGTGCACTGGAGCTCCGGTGGCGGCGATCAGAAGGCTCACGAACGGACGCCCCTTTCTTTTGGTTCGCACGGGACGGGAAGAAAAGAAAATAGGCTTTCGAACGGTGAAGAAGGCTATTTATATCTAAAGTTATAATAATAATTATAGCTAGCTAGCGAATAGCCTCACCGAACTCATGCAAATTAATAATAATATAATAACTATTATATTAATACGACGCCGAAAAAACACACGCCGAATCCGACGAGAATCGCTCCGTAGGAGAAAGTCAGCGCTACAAATCCAATGGCGAAGTCGGAAACAAAATCCGACGAGCCGCTCCCGAGATATTAATTTCCACTGGTTTACCTGCGAATGATAATTCTAAAATCTTTGAAAATTTACCGAGGCTCTAATATTGCTTCGATCGCAACGAAACTCGACGGACATTTCTAAATTTAACTCATTTAATTTCCTAACGTAAAATTTCTCAATTCCGGGTAGTCTCAAAACTTGGTCGATTTGACCAGTCGGACGTGAAAACGCGCAAACGACGGCGCACCGCTAACTCCGCACTAACGTAACGACCTTACGTCATTATGACGTCATCAAAATATTTCCAAATAATAGACAAAAATTCAGGGGCGTTACAACCACTCCTCCTAAAAAGAAGTTTCATCCCGAAACTTTGACAAATAGGTCGAATACAAAAGCGAGTAACTATTAACTAACGGATGAAAACACTCACCAAAGCGGATTAGGAGAAAAGATGAGGATGAGATGTCCTCATAACCGATCCCAGTTCCCAAGTCGCGCTCTCGACATTTTGGTTTCGCCAAAGGACTTTGACCATAGGAATCGTCTTCCTCCGCAACACGTGATCCTGAGTCTCTAGAACACGAACATGCTCTTCGACATAAGACAGATTATGTTGCAACTGGGGCACTGAGTCAAGGACATGAGATCACTACGCATGCACTTTCTCAACTAGCTCACATGAAACACATTGTGAACACCTGAGAAAGAAGCAGGAAAATCCAGCCTATAAGCTGACACTCCGATGCGCTCAACAACCTGGAAAGGTCCCACATACCGGGGATCCAACTTGTGGTTCCTTCCAAATCTCTTAACACCTGGCATCAGAGAAACCTTTAGAAAAACCATGTCCCCAACTGCAAACTCCAGATCAACCATTCTCCGATTAACATACTTCTCATATCGCTCCTGAGCAATGCAAAGCTTTTCGCGGATATGAGTCACGACAACATTCATCTATTCCAAAGCTTCTGGACCTAACAATGGACTCTCACCAACTTCGGCCCAAAACAAGGGAGTTCGACAATGTCTCCCATACAAAGCCTTAAAGGGGGCTGTCACACCCCGACCCGGGAAAACTCGAATTAACGAGGCGGGAACGAAGGTGTGATTTAGGAATCAGTTATACTAATATAATTACTACTAATACAAATCTAATTTAAATATTTTCACAAAGAGCTAAATACAAATATACATGTACATGACTAGTCTATCAGAGCTAGGTTAGGATCTGCAAGTACTACGCCCAAAAGTCCACATATACACTACAAATAGTAATGTACACAAAACCCTGTGGTGGTTGCCCTTGCCTCACAACCCTTCCTAGTGATGCTCATCCGGTGCACCTAAAAAGATAAAATTACAGGGGTGAGTAAGCTAACCCACCAATAGACCACATGATAAATTATAAATGCTACACAATAAAGAAATACTTATGCAGTCAATAACTTATAACAGCGTCAGAAACTGTTACTATGTAACAGTGCAGTAACTATTCAGGTAGTGAACTATAACAAAATTAAAAGCAGACGAATGAATCAGTAAAGAAAATCAGCTTATTTAATTATTCATGTCTTTTCTAGATTACCAATTATCTCTTAATTAAGCTTTATGTTCACCTCTCTCATTCACTCATCCCACGCTTCAGCCATGGGTTCTTCACGCTTCCTCCATGAAGTTCATAGGGCGGTCCCATGCTTCTGCCAAGGGACCATCCACGCTTCCGCCATGGATTCACACTAGGCAACCCCACGCTTCCGCCATGGAGCCTCCTACGCTTCCGCCATAGGATGCCAGGATAACCTCATGCTTCCGCCATGAGATTTCCACGCTTCTGCCATGGAATAAATCCTAGTGCCCCTGTTTAGCCCCTCTCAACAAAGTAAACTAGGGAGGTGAATCATATCGTGTAATTATTCATAAATAGCTTGCTATTTCCATTTAACAAATGCTTGAAGGGTACTTTTATAATTTCCACTATATCTAAAACATCATGTGATAATCAAAGACAATGCATAAAATGAACAAAAACAACAAGTACATGCACAATAATCTTTATTAGTACACATTTATAATAAAGCATATGATTACCTGCCTTTTAATTTATTCACCCAAGTAGAGCTTCTCGTCCCGCTCAATTATTCGTGTTGCTAGCTTGATACCCTGAAATGTGATACCACGATTATAAGACGTATATACATATGACGTTCCCGCAGCACAGAACCACTAAGTTTACTACTGTTTCCACCTTTTATTAACTATACTGATTTTCTAGATTAAACTCTAGATAGACATGCTCCAAATAACTACTTATTTTCTTGATTGATATTAAGATAAATATGGAATTTATATTTATATTACAAAGCCGTACATTTCTATTATCCGATCATGCAACAATCCTTGAACTTACATTTCTTAGCCTTACAGTTATGTTTTATAATCTTATATAGTTATATATTATAATCTTATATAGTCACATATAATATAAAACTGCAACTCAAATTTTGTATCAGAATCTTATAAGAACTTCTATATTCATAAATTTCTCCTTGAGCAACCAGCATTTCTATTACCGGATCTGGACCCTAAATTTATATTTTACAACCTTTAAATTATCTTCCTCTGTTTTTATAACCCTACACTTATAATTTAATACCTTAGCTTATATATAACAGAGCCTGACAGCTTCAATATCCTATATTTGAAATTTATTGTTGTTTATTTTCCCCTAAATCAGCACTACACAGTTCTCCAAGCATCATCAATCGCACAAAAAGGAAACATTGAAAGGATTAATTACTTGTCGATCCTTCGTCTCCTTCAAGTGCTGGCGTGACCTGCTGCGACTAGCTTCTCCTCAAAACGGATGTTGTCGACCAAAAATCTTCGTCTCCCCTCCTTGCTGTCACTCAAAAATGCCTCTCCTTCCTCGTGCTGCACCTCTTCCTACTCTTTCTTCCCTCAGGTGAAGGACTGGCGGGTTCTCCCCCAAACAGAGGCTTCTCGAGGATCCCATTTTTATGTACCCATTTCATTATTTGTATTATTCTATTGAACCAATATTTTCTAATATAATGGGTATAGAAGAGTCGAGAAGCTTGCAGATTATCTGTAAGATCTCTTTTCTCAAAACCCGCTCGGGTACTTGAAAACTCGAACCTCTCCCGCATCGCACGGTTGAGGTGGATCTTCGCCTAGAATCGCTGCCTTGCGGTGTCACCAACACTCGGGTTGGCCAACACCACTCAGCACCGACTCTGCGTGCTATACAATCATAAGTAAGTAAATGCCAAAACAAAGGGGCATGTCCACATGTCACAACATCATATAACTATATAATGAAACAGAAAGATGTCCACAAAGGAAAAGTACAAGAAGTAAGGGCGGAAGCCCGAATACATATCCAAAAGAAAGTACTCTCCCTCTCACTACAAAACATGCGGAAACTACAAACTAACTATCAACCTGTCCGGTGGTAGTATACTGCAACTGCGGGTCAAGTACATCTCTCTTGTCCTGCTGCACCCGGGGTAGCTCCGTCTCCTCGGACTCCTGTACGGCCACAACCGACTGTTAGTCATAAAGACTAAGCCGTTTTGTCCTCGCCTCCCCCCACGACTCCTAGGCACCGAGTGAGAGGAAGAAGCGGAGGACAAAGAAGGGGTAAACAAGAAGAGTGACGTGGCACTAACTAGCAGTACATAAATATAAACAATAGAGCTAACAGCAACAAGGTATAAGTAAAGAGCATGTAAGTAAGTGCGGTAAATAGTAAACAAGTAGAGGCAATATATAGTGAACAATAAGTAAGTAAAGGCAGTGCAGTAACATAAACTAATCTACCAATCACAGTTTCGTACCTTAACTTATATGAACGCCCATACGACATATAAGTTAAGATGTCCAGGTAACCCATCATATAAAAGAGCCCATACTAATTTATATGATGGGGTATGCAGATGTGCGTTATGTTATGCTATGTTTATGATGTGTATTATGCAGCCATGCAATGCAACTCACCCACACGACTCCATGCGCACAGACCTTTATAGTTCCCAATTTGTTTGAAAGGAAGCCAACCTTTCGGGTACCGATCGTCGTGGCTCACGGTGGTAGTGGATCGGGCACTCCACATCCTAGGCGGGTATGGTCACTACCAAGCCTAGACCTCATGTACGCTTCAACGCTAAGAACACAGCAGCGGAGCTCCTGCGTACTCTTGCTGGAATCCACCAGACTTTAAGGTCGGGGTGGGTTATTAGGGATTGTCCTCTAGACCGCGGTACTCAAACTTACCGGCCCTCTAAACCTCACCCTCACCTGAGTCAACGTACTACCGTCGGTGACACGATTGGCCTAGTACCGAAGACTCGCCACTATTTGCATAAGAAACAGGTGTTAACAAGTCCACCCTAGCTTCCAGCTTAGGGATTTACACACAAGTTGATCCAACCCATCTCCTTCTCGAAGGAGATCCATACTAGATTGCAGACCTACTTAGGCTACTCTTGCCTACAATTTAGTTGGTGTTAAAATTAGGGTGAATCTTGGACTTCCCGCGGTGTACCCCGTAAAGGGGTTCCCAACGGTACTACAGATTCAATGGGCTCAACCCCACCATCCTCCTCAAGACAATTACTTTGGTTGGTGATTAATATTTTGTTCACCCCTCATTATTTCATATACTTAAAGTGACTTAGCTCAACACCCGTTCTACCCAATTGGGTTGGACGTACCTCCACATCTCATATACTGATCCTAGCACAAACTCACTGCTAACCCTAGGTTTGACCCTCCTTGAATCATTGTGAGTCATCACTCAAATACTGAATGGATATAAGATCTAAACACTACTTAGGGGTCTGAATAGTCTAAAATTCAAAATTCTGTTTTTACTAAACGCAGACCACTAAGTTGAACTAATCTCAAACCTCATAAGGGAATCCTTCTAAAAACTCATCACCAAGGTCTGGTATAATTATCATAGGCTCCCACTAACCTTAATAAGGTATGTTCCAATTTCCATAATTTTCCATATTAATTTGGTATTTATTATAATTTAAAGTAGTTCAGGCCTTAAGTCAAATTACACATAAACCACACTCAAAATGCTTCTACATGCTATATGAAAATTATCAATAGGGTAATGATCTATATCAAGGTGGTTCACTGAATTTCATGACCCTAGGATGTCATTTGGCCTTCTAAATCATCATAGTTGTATAATTACCAAAATGCCACTATAACTAGGAAAAGTAGTATTTCACATCTGAAAATTCTACAGAAATTACCAAGTGTCGAAATGGGGATCTAGAGTGCTCTGCCAAAGGATTGTATCATTACCATATGAATTGACATTTTAAAAAGATTTAACTTTCAAGAGTGGTGATTACCAATTTCTACATGATATACATGAAATACAAATCTACAAGCTTCCAAACAATTGTCATGGGCATATATTAACATAAAATGGCAGATAACAAAGTCTCATAATCTTGCCCCATGATTTGACATTTTAAAATGATTTAATACCCAAGTGTTGTAAATTCCAATTTCTACATGAGGTACAGGAAACACAAATCTACAAGCTTCCAAACAATTATCATGGACATATATTAACATAAAATGGCAGATAACAAAGTCTCATAATCTTGCCCCATGATTTGACATTTTTAAAATGATTTCATACCCAAGTGTTGTAAATTCCAATTTCTACATGAGGTACATGAAATACAAATTTACAAGCTTCCAAACAATTATCATGGGCATATATTAACATAAAATGGCAGATAACAAAGTCTCATAATCTTGCCCCATGATTTGACATTTTAAAATGATTTAATACCCAAGTAATGTAAATTCCAATTTCTACATGAGGTACATGAAATACAAATCTACAAGCTTCCAAACAATTATCATGGACATATAACAACATAAAATGACAGATATCCAAGTATCATAATTTTACCCAATGATTTGACATTTTCATAATTAAATTCTTCTAAGCTAGTAAGCACTTAAAAATTCCTACACAAGGTATAATACTTCAATAAATCATAACAAAATTACTATAGTACATTTTTATCCCTATTCAGCCACTGATAAAGTTTCAAAGCCATACAAGGTCTTATGACCATGCATTCTATTTAATTAAGGAAAAGGTGGCAATCTCAATTATTAGGAGAAAAAAACTTAAATGACACTAAAAATTCCCATTAAATGACCGAAGTCATTTTATGCTCTTAAAAACATAACTACAAAGTTCTGAGTCAAGGCAAGGACATTTGGTCCTATGTCCTTCACAAATCCCAACTTTGCAACCTTAAGGGTTTACCCTTAGGGTTTTAGGTCACACCACCCTAATGGCTCCAAATGGCCCATTAGGGTGTGTCACATGCATTTGTATATACATACCTACATAACCATTATGATGGGAGGAGGATAACTCACTCAACTCCTCCAATGGCCTAAACCCTAATTTGACCCCTTATGTCCCTCATTAGGGTTTTCCATTTTCCATATCAAATAAACTCCAAATAAAGTGAAAATTTAGGCAGGCACTACTCATGTACTAAAGAGCATGCAACTAAAATTTGGTGTCATTTGGACATCATATGCTCCAAAAATCAACTTAATTTAAATATCCTAATTATCACAAAAACTCTAGGTAAAAGTGTCTTCTAAGGGCTGGCCTTTGGGCAGGGGGTGCCCCTAGAGTATACCAACCCATGGTTAAAAGTTCAGCTCCAAATCTTGAGGGGTTTGGGCTAGGTAATTATTTTAGTGGACTGACCTAGTGTAGGACCAGTCCTGGTAAAACAGCTCCCTAGGGAGCTGTGGGTATCCAAATGACTTGAACTCAAGCCCTAATGAAAGTCAAGACCAAGGCCTACAACTTTTATGTTGGGCACTTTTTCTAATTCAGCCATTAAGAGGCCTTAATTAATATTTAAAGTGGACTGATGTATAGAGACAGAAAAACCAAGCTATTGAATTAATTTCATTAAATAAAATGGGGTGCGCATGAATCTTGAAGCATATCCGACCCTCCCCCTTCATCTTCCTCCTCCAGCCAACGACTGAGATCAGCCAGAGCTGGGCAACATTGATCTCCTAATTCCCGTCCATCCATGCCCCTCCCCGACCAACCACCACCACCAACACCTTCGTGGTGGTCGGGGCTATGGATTCCCGGTGACATGGCGGCCAGAGGTGGTGTTTTCTGGCGATCCTAGCATGGCCAAAAATCGCCATTTTCCATGGATTTGAGGTTTTGGATTCGGCTCAATTGAGACCTATCCTTCAAATTAAATAGATAGGAAGCTAGCATAGAGGGAGAGGAGGAGAAACGAACCTAATATGGAGCTTGGCAGTGGCGGCGGCGGCGGTTGGCCATGGAAATGCTCCTCTCCGGCGACCTTGGCCATATCCTCCATTCTCCACCAAAAGCTTTGATCCAAGGGTCGATCCCGACTGCTTCCCACCTTCTGAAGCTAATGGGAGGGCTGGGTGGAGGTGAGGAGGCTTGTATAGGTGAGTTTTAACCAAGTGACCCACGGTTTTGGCTTAACCTCCCCCTTGCTGCCACCACCTGATGCTCTGCCCCTCCCTGACGTGTTCAACAATCACCCAAGCAATCCTCCAAGTCTTCCCCAAGCCCCAAGGGTGATTGGCTTGAGTGTGGAGGAGGACATTGCTTTATCAACTCTCTTTTTGTCCCCTTTCCTCTCTCTCCTCCTTTTTGATGAAATGAGTCATGTTCATGGCTTGGGTTAGCTTATTCAGCTGGTTAGGGTCTAATGAGTCTTGAAAATGAGCTAGCCCACTTGGCTTGAATTTTGGTCAAAGGGAACTAAGCTAAGTT
The DNA here is from genome assembly GCA_033032865.1 of Dactylorhiza incarnata. Taxonomy (NCBI): domain Eukaryota; kingdom Viridiplantae; phylum Streptophyta; class Magnoliopsida; order Asparagales; family Orchidaceae; genus Dactylorhiza; species Dactylorhiza incarnata. The sequence continues at coordinate 16,922,735 of JAWHQI010000004.1, read as the reverse complement.
ACCTAATTTGGCATTTATTGACCATGGTTGACTCTTGATTTGACTTGGTCAACTTGGTGAGTGGGATGGACCCACTTGATGGTCTTGGGTCCCTTGTCACCACCCAATATTTGTTGATCCATGGTGGGGCCCTAATTGGGTTAATTTAGCCTTAAGGTGTGATTTTGACCTAAATTAAGCTAGAGTTGACTTTGGTCAAATTGGTCAATTGGTTGACCAAGTGATGGGGCTTTTAGGTCCAATGAGTTCCTTAAAGTGTTTAGAGTGTGGTGGTAAGGTCAATTTGAACATGTAGAGTCAATTGAACCCTAATTGACTTAGTTTGGTTAATGTTGACCTATTGTTGACTTTGGTCAATTTCATGCAATTGGGTCCCACCCAAGTGCAATTCTCAAGGTAACGGTCTTCCTTAGTGGTTAGGGTGGTATGGGGGAGGTCAATTTGGTGAATTGAGGATCAATTGGCCAAAGGGAGTGGTATTGGGCTATGTTGATTTTGTGCCCTTGGTGTGCACTTAGCACACTCCACTTGGTCCAAGGACCTTAGTGGCCACTCTGCACACCACTCATGCCCTAATACCAACTAGGGGTCTAGAAGGATTGGGGATGTTACATTATCATAATGATATTTAATTTTTGGAATTTTGTTTTCTTTTACTGAAAACACCAAAGATCCCCCCTCGATTTTAACCCATGCTATGCTACATATATCTTTTATGAAATTATATATATTTTAGGGATTCATTCCAAACCTATATACATAATTTATATTATCTTGATCTTATTTTATTAAATAATTTTATAATATCTCAATTCCAATTATTAGTTCCTCCAACACTATATATATAATCATGTTTTTTTTGAAACCAAGTTGTGACAATTCTCCCCATGTTACAAAAATTTTGTCCTCAAAATTTCTACGCATGTGCAGTACTAAGGTAACAATTATATTACATCATCAAGGCAAGTTAGATAGCTTCATACCTGGTAGTGTAAAACAGTTGTGGATATTTCTTCTGCATATCATCTTCGGTTTCCCATGTTGCTTCTTCAACATTGTGACCTTTCCACAAAACCTTCACCAAAGGGATAACCTTGTTTCTAAGCTGTTTAATCTCTCGATCCAATATTGCTTCGGGCTCAACAGAATAGCTCAAATTCTCTTGCAGCTCGATCAACTCTTGATCATAATGAATCACATGTGTTGGATCATAAACATACTTCCTTAGGGCGGAGACATGAAATGCATTATGAATTCTGGATAAACTTGGTGGAAGAGCTAGCCGATAGGCCACATGACCAATTCTCTCAAGGATTTCAAACAGTCCGATATATCTCGGCTTCAATTTCCCAGTTCGAGCAAACCTTGATACTCCTGGCATAGGACGTATCTTCAGAAATACATGATCTCCCACATTAAATTCGAGTTGGCGATGTCTTCGATCAAAATACTTCTTTTGTCGATCCTGTGCAGCTTTCATACGTTCTTGAATAAGCTTCACATTACTTGTTGTCTCTTTAATAAGTTCTGGTCCAACTAGACTTCGATCACCAACTTCGTACCAACACAAGGGTGCTCGACATCGTCTTCCATATAAAGCTTCATAGGGAGCCATTTGGATTCTAGAATGATATCTATTATTGTAGGTGAATTCAACCAAAGCAAGATGATCCTCCCAGTACCACAAAAATCAAGAACACAAGCTCTTAACATATCTTCGAGAGTTTGAATAGTTCGCTCAGACTGTCCATCCGTCTGCGGATGGTAAGCGCTGCTGAAATTTAGCTTTGTGCACAATCGATCAAACAAGTAGAGCTAATGGTAAGCTTCCCACAACTTTGAGGTGAGCTTCCCAAAACTTTGAGGTGAATCTTGGATCTCTATCAGATATAATTGTCACCGGCACGCCATGTAATTTCACCACTTCATCAATGTATAGTTGCGCCAACTTAATCATCGACTCGCCAAGTCGAATTGGTAAGAAATGAGTGGACTTCGTTAGACGATCTACGATACCCATATTGTATCATGCCCTTGTGGAGTTCTTGGCAACTCCATCACGAGATCCATGGAGATATTCTCCCATTTCCATTCTGGTACCGACAACGGTTGCAGTAATCCTCCGGTTCTTGTATGTTCCGCTTTGACTTGTTGGCTTGTCAAACACTGCTCCACAAATTTAGCTATGTCCCTTTTCATTCCCGGCCACCAAAATGTAGTTTTTAGATCATGATACATCTTAGTCGATCCAGGATGAATAGAGAATCTTGATTGATGCGCTTCTCGCAAAATTTGCTCCCGCAAATTTGAACTTTTAGGCACACCCATTCTGTTTCCAAACTTCAGAATATCTTGCTCATCTATTCTCAATCCTGGTTGTTTTCCCTGTTGCATGCTACTTTTTAATTTCTGTCATTCTTCGGTATCTTGAGCCTCTTGTATTGATTTAAGCCATGTTGGGGTGATAATTAATTGTGACAGCACACTCGAAGATCTCACGCCAAGTGCAGAGATCGTTAACATCTCCAAATCTGCAACCAGCTGGTGTGGTATAGGTTCACATGCTATCACTGTTAAACTTGCTTTTCTACTTAATGCATCTGCAACTACATTGGCTTTTCCTGGTTGATATTGAATCTCCAGATCATAATTTTTAATCAAATCCAGCCACCTTCTCTGCCTCATATTTAATTCTTTCTGCGCGTCAAAATACTTCAGACTTTTATGATCAGTATACAATTGGCATTTTGTCCCCAATAAATAATGTCTCCAAATTTTTAAGGCAAACAAAATAGCCGCAAGTTCCAGATCGTGCACCGGGTAATTCTTTTCAGCATTCTTCAATTGTCGTGAAGCATATGCGATAACCTTTCCATCCTGCATTATCACACATCCCAAGGCTTTATATGAGGCATCACTATAAACTTGAAACCTTTTAGATTCGTCTGGTATCGTCAGAATTGGGGTAGATACCAAACATTCCTTCAACTTTTGGAAGCTTTTCTCACATCCTTCAGTCCATTCAAATGTCACTGCTTTTTGCGTTAGTCGAGTAAGAGGTGATGAAATATTTGAGAAATCTTTCACAAATTTTCGATAATATCCCGCTAGCCCTAAGAAGCTTCATATTTCTGATGGATTTGAAGGTCTCGGACAGGTAACTATTGCAGAGATCTTTGACGAATCTACTGATATGCCCCTCTCATCAATAACATGCCCAAGAAAGGCAATTTTAGAAAGCCAAAAATCACACTTTGAAAACTTCGCGTATAATCTATGTTCCCGCAACGTCTATAAAACTTGTCGTAAATGATTTGCATGTTCTTCCCTTGATCTTGAATATATCAAAATATCATCAATAAATATGATAACGGATCGATCCAAATATGGATGCAAAATGCGATTCATCAAATCCATAAATACAGCAGGGGCATTAGTAAGTCCAAACGGTAGCACCAAAAATTCATAGTGCCCATATCTAGTTCTGAAAGCTGTTTTGGGAATATCTGTTCCTTTGATCTTCAATTGGTGATATCCTGATCGCAGATCAATTTTAGAAAATACAGTGGCACCTTGCAACCGATCAAATAAATCATCTATACGCGGCAACGAATATTTATTCTTTATAGTTCTTTTGTTGAGTTCCGTATAATCAACGCAGATACGCATACCCAGATCTTTCTTTTTCACAAAAAAAATTGGAGCTCCCCATGGGTATGTGCTGGGACGAATGAGGCCTTTATTCAAGAAGTCCTGCAATTGAGTCTTCAACTCCTGCAACTCTGAAATAGCCAGTCGATATGGAGCTTTAGATATTTGTCTGGTACCTTCCTCCAATTCTATCATAAACTCAATTCCCCTGTCTGGCGGAAGTCCAGTTAGATCATCAAGAAATATATCTTGATATTCAGACACCACTGGCACATCCTCCACCTTAAATTTTCTTACCTCATCTGTCGTCACAGTCGTCATAGTAGCTAAGAAGGCTTGACAACCCTGCTTTATTAGACGACTAGCTTTAATGGCTGATATTATTGATATTGTTCCACCGTCTCCGATGAATTTGAGAATTGATCCCTTAGGGATAGGAAACATGTTGGGTTTTGTATCCACAATAACCTTGATTTGTAGATAGTCAACTTTGAACCAAGATTGAATTGTTTGTGTATTTGATATATTTTTCTAGTATTGTTCTTGCAGGATCACTTTGCTAAGTGTAGACCAATGTCAGGTCACAATGAGTCAATAAGCACAGTCTCATGCAATGTAATTCTTCATTGTGTGGGGTATGGGGTTGACTCATGTGTGATCTCTCAATTGGGATACACTTTATGTTCAAGACATTAAAGATTCAAAGCTTAGGTGTGCAACATTGATCTGAAGACAAAGGAAGAAAGTTTTCTAAGTAAATTTTTCGAGAAGTAAGGGTATTTTCCGAGAAGTCCTTCTATGCTCTCGAGAAGTCCTTGATTATTTTCGAGAAGGGTTGTTTCAGATGTCTCTTGAGAAATTGTTGAATTTTTCGAGTAGTTATTTGCATTTCTCGAGAAATCTTTGTGATCTCGAAAAGTCTTCTTTGTTTTCGAGAAAAATTCTTTTCCAGTTATTTTCGAGAAGTCTGTCTCAGCTCAGCTTTCGAGAAGTCTTTTTCTCTCTCGAGAAGTACTTTTGTTTTCGAGAAATCATTGGTTCCTTCGAGAAGCTGTCTCTCTAAAGGTTGTTCTCGAAATTGTTCTGAAGTTTTCGAGAAGTTTCCTTTGTTCTCGAGAAGTCTTGTATCTCTCGAGAAGTCCTGTCATAATTCTTTGAATCTCTCTTCTAAAGCTGTTTTTCGAGATCTAGCCAGTTTCTCTCGAGAAGTCGTGGATCTCTCGAGAAGTCTGATTCTATCTTTTCTCGTAAGCTCTGTTTTCCGGTTTTGACGTCAAGTCTTTTCCGTCAAATTGACGTGACGTCTTTCCTCATTTTAAGGTTTAATCATTAGATCTTCATCTATATAATGATTGCTCCTTAAGAATGAGAGGTAGCAATCATTCAGAAGATCAGAGTTCGTTCATTTCTCAAAAACCCTAATCTGATTCAAGATCGTCGTCTAGTGCCGAGCATCGCCATCGTTGGAGTTCGATCGTGAGTTATCTGATTTCGTCTCCAAGTGGAAGAAAAAGGTCTATTGATCATCACCTCACTCGTCCTGTTTTCATTGGATCGATCAAGACCTTAGAAGATCTGATTTGTGCCGTTTCAACATCAAGCCGAAGCCATTTCTGTTGCAAGAAGGAAGATGATCATCATCAAATTTCTCAGATCTGATCGTGATTCATTGAGTATTGTTTTCAATCTAAATTTACATTTAATTGTAGGAGAGATTGTTCTCCGAGTTGTAGGAGAGGTATTCTCCGAGTTGTAAGAGAAGATTATCTCTGAGTTTGTAGGAGTTTGATCTCCGAGTTGTAAGAGTTTTGACTCTGAGGATTGTAGGATCATTCTTGATTCGAGATTTAGTGAAGTAGTCAAGTCTAGCTGTGGTGCTAGATTGGTGAGGCCGGCAAGTGGAGTACCCAAGAACGGGGAACCACTATAAATTTCTTGTGTCGTCTGTGGTTGTGATTTGCATTCTGTGCGTTCTTTATTTTCAAGATTTTTAATTCCGCAAAAGACGCGTTTATCACCTGTTCACCCCCCCCCCCCCCCTCTAGGTGATTTTGGTTGGCAACTAGATATTACAATTGGTATCAGAGCTAGGTTGTTGTTCGTATTAATATTAACACCTTGAACAAGATCTATCCATTCTAGTTACCTGCAAATCATGGAAAAGTGCAAGGAATCGTCTTCTTTGAAATTGCCAATATGCACTAAGGCTAATTTTCCTATGTGGAAAGAAAGAGTCAGATTTTATATGGAAGCCGCAGACCCGAGAATCTTCCAAGTCGTGGAAGAAGGACCTCATGTGCCTATGACTGCTTCTACTATTGATCCAACCTTAAGAGTACCAAAGAAAATGATGGACTTAACAAAGGATGAGATTGCACTCGTTGCTTTGGACAAAAAGGCAAAGAACATAATTGCCAGTGCAGTGGATGATTCAATGTTGCAAAACTTAATTCACTGTAATTCTGCCAAAGAAATGTGGACGTCTTTAATAGTCCTTATGGAAGGTACTGAAGAAGTAAGAGATGATAGAAGATCTCTTTTGAATCAAGAGTACGAGGCTTTCAAGCAGAATAAAAAGGAGTGCATTGCCGATGCTTATGAAAGATTCTTCAAGATAGTAAACGGCCTAAGGAATTATGGTCGGGAATTTACTAATGGTGAACTAAATGACAAATTCCTGCGATCCCTAACGAAAGACTGGGATAGCAAGATAGTTGCAATCAGAGAATTTGGGAAGTTACCAAATCTAGACCCTCAGAATCTGTTTGGGAAACTATTATCCCACGAGCTACAAATGAACATTCCGAAAACAGAAGAAGATGGGAATAGAGCTTCTAACAAGGAAAGGACCTTGGCTATGAAAGCCGAAAGCTCCAGAAAAAGCAGAGCTTTGTCTCCAGTTAGAACACAAGAATCTGATGATGAAAAAGAATCTAAAGCCGGCTCCTCCAGTTCTGACATGTCTGATGGAGAGTTTTCTCTAATCTCTCGTCAGTTTAAGAAATTGTTAAACAAAAGAAGACACATGAAGAATAAGTTCTCCTCTGACAATAGACATTCTCGACGTGATGGTGATTATCACAAAAAGAGCTCTAGCAATCATGACAGGTATAAATCTAAAACTGGTAAACATATTTCTCCTGATATAGTTTGCTATTGTTGCAATAAGCCAGGGCACATGATTGCTGAATGCCCTTATAAAAAGAAAGAGGGTGGAAGAAAAGAAGAAAGGAAATCCACCCACGGGAAAAGGAAGACTGAAAAGAGTCTAGTCGCTAAAAAGAATAAAACTTTAAGCGACAGTGACTCGGAGAAATCAAGTAGTGAAGAAGAATCCTACTTCAGGCTAATGGCTATGACTGATGAAGAAGAAGAACCTCCATATACTGGGAAGGTAAATTCTCACACCGCCTTATCTGATTCTGATCAAGCTCCAGATGAGCAAAAGGATTATCTCTCAGATGATGATTCTGGCCTCATGACCCAATACACTGAAATGCTTAAAAGTTTTGACAAATGCCGTAAGGTAGTCAAAATACAGGACAAGGAGATCATGTCTCTCAAAGAAGTGGAATCTAATTTGAGAAAGGAAGTTGAACAACTTTCTTCCCTCAAAGAGGAAAACCAAGTCTTGAAAGACAAGATCAAAAGTTCAGATGAGCTCCTTGATCGGAGAGAGAACTCCATCAAAGTTTTGGAAGAACAGCTAGCCGCTGAGAAGAAGCTAGTTGAAAAGTTTTCACAACCAAAAACCATTCTTCCAATCATTGATAGATTCTCCGCTAAAGCAAGTGGAATAGGTCATGTGGCTGGACCTAGTAATTCTTCTAAGGGCATCCATGCCAAAAAGAATAATAAGGTTGCTATGAAAGCCACCGCCGAAGAGAAAGGGAAAGCCCATCAAGATCAAGTGACATTTAGGAAAGTTATCTTTCCTACAAATAATTATGATCTGGAAAGCTCCTATGGTCATTTGACAAGACCAGTTAACTTTGGACCTGTCATTGACTACAAGGGGTGGACTCGTCCTAGAAACTTTGGCGCAAGTGTATTCAAAGCACCTTATGAAGAGATCAATCTGAAAGATTATGGTCCTCATGTTCATGGTCCAAGTGCTAAGAGAGCACCAATAGTAAAAACTGTTGCACCTAAGCATAATGAGACATTCACACCTTGTGTATGTTGTACCCATGAAGCATCCTCTTCCAAGAGTAATGTTCCTGCCAAAGCTATCATTCAAAAAGCAAAGCAGGAAAACACAAAACTAAGGTACAACCGATTTAACTGTTGGTGTTGCGGCAAAATAGGTCACTTTGCCGTAGATTGTTGGTTCAATTCTACATATTCCAAAAGACCACTAGTAAACCATGCAAGAAAGACCGCTCGAAATGTTAATGTTCCTCATGGTGCTCAACTAACAAGAGACCAAGGACCCAAAGTTGTTTGGGCTCCTAAGGCAAAATAATTTGTTTTTGCAGGTATGTCCAAAGGCCAACAGTAATCCTATCTGGTATTTGGACAGTGGTTGTTCTCGGCATATGACCAGAACAAGAAGTCTTTTGCAAAATTACATTCCAATTGAAAACGGTCCAAAAGTTATATTTGGCGGATCTGACAGAGGGATAACAAAAGGCTATGGTATGATTTCTAACGGTAATGTATCCTTTTCAGATGTAGCTTATGTGGAAGGATTAGAACATAATCTGATAAGCATAAGTCAACTTTGTGACAAAGGATACATAGTTGATTTTTGTAGAGATAAATGTTTGATAAAATCGGCAGAAAATCTAGAAACGATTTTATCAGGCACTCATTGTAGAAATATGTTCTGTTTAAACTTTCTTTGTTTATCATCTTCTACACCAGTGTGTCTTTTAGCAAAAAATAGTGCATCTCTTGCTGACCAATGGCATAAGAGATTAGCACATATAAATTTCAAAACTATAAATAAATTATTTTCTCAAAACTTAGTACGTGATGCACCAAATATTAAGTGCATTAAAGATAGACCTTGTCATGCTTGTGTAAAAGGCAAGCAAACAAGAGCTACCTTTAAGAGCATCTTAAGCAAAGATTCTACTAGGTGTTTATACCTACTTCATATGGACTTATTTGGTCCTTTGCAAGTTAGAAGTTTAGGAGGTAAGTCTTACACATTTGTTATTGTAGATGATTACTCACGTTTTGCATGGGTATTCTTTCTAAAACACAAGTCATATACGTTTGACATTTTCACCAAGTTTGTCAAGCAAATCCAAAACGAATTTGAATGTTCGGTAGTCAAAATCAGAAGTGACCATGGAACAGAATTTGAATCTGGAGCTATGACAGATTTTTGTGAAAGTCTAGGTATCTTTCATGAGTTTTCCTCTCCTCGAACTCCACAACAAAATGGGGTAGCTGAGAGAAGAAATAGAACACTCATTGAGGCTTGCAGAATGATGTTGAGTGACACTTCTCTACCTGAATATCTTTGGGCTGAAGCAGTCAACACTGCATGCCATGTGCAGAACAAAGCACTCATAAACAAAAACCATGAAAAGACTCCTTATGAACTACTAAAAGGGAAGAGACCAACCATCTCTTATTTTAGAATCTTTGGTTGCAAATGCTTTGTACATAATAATGGAAAGCATTACAAAACCAAGTTTAGCGAAAAGAGTTTTGAAGGTATTTTTGTAGGCTATAGCAGCCATAATAGAGCTTATAGAATATTTAATAAGAAAACCCTGGTTGTAGAAGAGTCTATTAATGTTGTATTTGATGAAACGAGCATGCTACCTAGCAACTCTTCTAGTGCTTCTATGGAAGGTACAGGTTCAAAGACACAAGATATAAGCTTGGATGAGCCAGTCAAAGTTGATGCTCAAACCTTCGTCAAGATCTCTTCCCCAATCACAAATGAAGAAGAAGATCATTATGATGAAGAACCAGTACAAGTGGAGGAAGACATTCAAGTAGCAAATGATGCTCCAAATGTTCAAACTGATGCAAGGAACCTTGAGTTCAGACACATGAGAGATCATCCTATTGATCAAATCATAGGAGATCCTCAAGTCGGAATTAGAACAAGAAGAGGTACTACTAACGAAAATATGCATTTAAGTTTTCTTTCACAGGTTGAACCGAAGAAGTTTCAAGAAGCAAATGAAGACCCCCACTGATAATTGCAATGGAAGAAGAATTAAATCAATTCAAGCGTTGCAAGGTGTGGACACTAGTTCCAAAACCAAAGGATAAAAATATTATTGGAACAAAGTGGGTTTACAGGAACAAGTTGGATGAGAATGGAACGATAATAAAGAACAAAGCCAGACTTGTAGCAAAAGGTTATAGACAGGAAGAAGGGATCGACTTCGATCAAACTTATGCTCCGGTAGCAAGACTTGAAGCAATCAGAATGTTCTTAGCCTATGCTGCATTCAAAAGTTTCACCGTATACCAGATGGACGTTAAGTCAGCCTTTCTGAATGGTAACATAAAAGAAGAAGTATACGTTGAACAACCTCCAGGTTTTGTAGATTCTGAACATCCTAATTATGTTTACTTACTACAAAAAGCTTTGTATGGGTTAAAACAAGCTCCTCGAGCTTGGTATGAGACGCTGTCTAATTTTCTTCTTGAGAACAAGTTCACAAGAGGAAAGATAGATAAAACATTATTTCTTAGGGAGGTAAAAGGCAAGATTTTGCTAGTGCAAATCTATGTCGATGACATCATTTTTGGCTCTACGGACGACAATCTTTGCAAAAAGTTTTCAAAACTTATGCAAGGAAAGTTTGAAATGAGCAGTATGAGAGAGCTAAAATATTTCTTAGGACTTCAAGTGAAACAATCTGAAGATGGAATTTTCATCTCACAGACAAAATTCACCAAGGAGTTGATCAAGAAATTTGGATTGGAGAGTGCAATCTCTATGAGGACTCCAATGAGCTCAGCTATGTCTCTGGACAAGGATGAGGAAGGGAAACCTTTTGATGAAACCAAGTACAGAAGCATAATTGGCTCTCTGCTCTACCTTACTGCTAGTAGGCCTGACATAATGTTTTCTACATGTGTTTGTGCCAGATTTCAAGTGAACTCTAAGGAATCTCACTATACCGCTGCAAAGCGAATTTTGAGATATCTTAAAGGTACACCAAATCTTGGCTTATGGTACCCAAGAAGTAATGATAGCGAGCTAATTGGTTATTCAGATGCAGATTTTGCAGGAAGTAGAGACGACAGGAAAAGCACTTCCGGAACATGCCAATTTCTCGGAAGAAGGCTTATCTCCTGGAGCAGCAAGAAGCAAAATTGTGTTGCAATCTCAACAGCCGAATCAGAATATATTTCTGCAGGCAGTTGTTGCGCACAACTTCTTTGGATAAGAAACCAGCTTCAAGATTATAATTTGAAGATAAAGAATATTCCAATGTTTTGTGATTCCTCTAGTGCAATAGCTATAGCAAATAATCCAGTCTCACACAGTCGAACAAAGCATATCGAGTTAAGATATCATTTCATTCGAGAACATGTGGAGAATGGGGATATCAACTTAAGCTATGTCCCTACGGATAAGCAAATTGCAGATATCTTCACGAAGCCACTGGATGAGACTAAGTTCTCTTTCTTCAAGACAGAACTTGGAATGCTGAACATGGAATAATGGTCAAGCAAAGGAGAAGAGAAGAAGAGAAGAAAAATCTAAGAAGAAAAATCCAAGTCATCATTAAACTTCTCGAGAAATGAAGTTAATATCTCAAGAAATGACTTGCTTTTGGGTGAAGATAAAAGTTTTCGGAAAATTGACATCATCTCTCGAAAAATGAATTCACACTTCTCGAGAAATGGGTCATCCCTCGAGAACTTTAATTATCTTTCGGAAGAAAATCGGCAGAGTTCTGAGACTTCTCGAGAACTTTCACAACCTCTCGAGAAATGTTTTATACTTTTCGAAAACTTTAATTTCAATATTCGAGAATATGAAGAGCCAGGTACGCGTGTATTTCATTTTCTTTAAATTAATTAAAACCAAATTAATTGTCACATCAAACCAAACTATATATAGAGTCTCGAAATGAATTAAAAGTTCACGCGAGGTTCTTCCATCTCCTCTCGAAAAACGCCGACGTTTCATCTTCTTTCGCAAATCGTCGTCCCAGTTCGCCGTCAGACGGATTTTCTCTCGTTCCAGCCCACATTTCAAGTTCTCCTCTCGATCAATGGCTCCTTCAGGAAAACCTAAGATCGGTGTCGGCAGTGAACTTGTGCGAGAAGGTCTTCAATCAATTTCAGATGAGTTTCAAAACCTATTTTATCTCCTAGATGCAGCTGGTATGTCCTTCTTATTAGAATATCAGTGTAGAATTCTGTTTAGAGAAGTAGAGGATTTGTTTATCAACATAAAAGTGCACAAAAATGGAAATAGGATGAAATCAATGGTTGGAAATTTCAAAATCAAGTTGAATCCAAAATCTCTTTCCAAGTATTTGAAAGTTCCATTGGAAGAAAATGAGGGTACTCTAAGTAATAAGGATTGGGCTCATGCCCTAATCTTTTGTGGACTAGATAAAGGAACATCAACTATTCGTAGACAAAAGATGAATGATGTTGGAAAATTACTGGTGGACATAATTTCAAAAGTATTACTATGTCATACTGGCAGCCTAGGTCATGTCTCTTCAGATGTTTTCAGCCTGATAGCAATAGTGATTTGTGGAAAAAGATTCAGTTGGGCAGGTTTTCTATTCAATAAGATTAAAGAAAGCATTACAAGTCCAAATTTTGCAAGGATTCTGTCACTCTATTTAAATCAGCTTGATCCAGTTGTGTTTGATGTTGAAACCAGAATCTGGTTCCTAGTGGAGTCCGGGGCCCCCAACGGGTTGGGGGGCGACTAGCGCTTACTTGTCCTGTGGAGAAGGTAGGACGGTGTTTCAGAACTCAACGCGGATCCTTAAACTCAGCAGGGAGGTCCCACCACACACCCGGAAGATCTTTAGATTGCTTCCCCTCCAGAGCCAAAGCTGAGGCCCGGGCACTTTGGAGAGCTCTAGGGAGTCTCGACAAGGATGATCAGAGGAGAGAGAAGCCTCAAAACCGGAATCCTCTCCAAAGGTGCCCTTTGGGTCTTATTTATAGTTCTTCTAAACTGGTCTGCGAATAGTGGAAACCCGCCTTCTAGTTTTACTAAACGCACCCCAACCTGGCCTGCTAACAGCCAAACTCCGCTGTTCGGAGCGGCTATCTGCAGACCCCCAGGGGCAAAAGAGTAATTTTAACTTCCAGTCCCCTGGAAGAAGGGTCTGCGAGATCGGCTTGTTTCCCGACCTCGCTAAAAGACATGCGAGAATCCCTGCCGCCTCTGCGACTTCATGGGTCTCGCGGGACCTGCGGAACGCGGCTTTCCCGCGGGTAGAGCGAGACACTTCCCGCCGAATACTTTGGCGAGACTAGTGTTTACCCACTGATCTCGCCTTATTCTAGTTGCCGAGACCTTCTAGAAGGTGATCTCGCCTATGCCATTTGGAAAACTGTTCTGCGAGCTCTATGGGAGGAGCCAGACGAACCCCGGGTTGTACACAATCCCCGCTCTTTGCGAGCTCAACCTGAGCTCGCAAAGAATCGTCCAACCCCGGGGTGTTCGCTTGGCGACAGCTGTCTTGTCAAGAATCTTTTGTGGGTCCCACCGTTTGGCTATATATACCGCCCGAGCTAAAGAGTTTTCATTTTTCTTTCTCCTTCTCATCTTTCTTTTTACTGTAGCTATCCTCCGATGCCTCTCTCCAAGGAAATGGAAGCTCGCCTGAAGGCCTCCAAGGCACGCGAGGTGGCGATGATGATGAAGCCACCTGCGTGGATGAATCGCGCGTCTCCCTCTCCTGTGCCGAAGCTGAAAAAAGCAAAGGCTGCTCTCCAACTGGGAGCTGATACTGTCGACCTTGAGTCTTCCCCTGGCGACAAATCCGCCAAAAAGGTTGGGATTACCCTTCACGCGAGAACACTTGACTGTTACTTCTAAACTTTGCCTCTGCAGGTAATCAAGACCGATAAGGATACTGACGGGCCCTCAAACGAACCGCTCGCTACCCCTCGGGAGGATGCGAATACAACTGGCGAGAACCTTCGTGGTACACTACATGATCTCGCCGATATTGTTGGAATTGTACATTCTGATAACTTCTTTTCCCCTACTTTTCCATTTGTAGCCTCGCCTCCTGCGAGCCTGGGGGAACAGGGTCAGCGAACCCCTTCTCCCCAACAACAAGACGTGATCATCCCGGAACCGACCTTTAGACTTCTCGTTCATGAAGGCTCAGGCAGCTCGCCCCCGCCGGACGTTCCCCTTGCAGATGCAGCGAGATATCCCCTTGGAAAGGGAAAAACTCATCGGCCCTACTACGGTACTTCTTTCGATTCCCCACCCGGTTCTTCTCGCCATCCCAGAGGTAGACCTTCTCGCCTTTCCGCTTTTTACTCTAACTTATCCTTCATAACCTCGCGTACGACCTTTCTTTGTTAGACGGCGAGACTCAGCTTACCGACTCCGAATTCGGGGACGACGAAGTGTCCCCCTTTCCCGAGCGGGTGGAAGATTTCCTGGGTGATGCGCGAGAACCCGAGGTGATGAGACGACGGACTGCGGAACTATTCCAAAAGCAAAACCAGATGTTGCAGGACCTCAACATCCAGGCGAGAGTGGATAGGCAGGCTGCGGAGGAAAGACACGCGTCCCTGATGGACGAATGCGACAAACTCCGCGCGGCGATACCCCACGACCCTGATGAATGCGAGGCCTCTCAGGAGATGCTCATAGCGAGGATCAGGGATCACGCCCAATTGATCGACCGCGACGCCCGCGCTGCTGCTGATTTCCACAATTCCCGAAGGCCACCGAGAAGAGGACCGCGAGGTGGCGGTAGGTGGCAGTGGCTGCCTTATTGATCTCGCGATCCTGCTTTTCTCTTTATGGGATATTTGGTTCTATTTTCGTTCTGAACAATCTCGCTAGACCCCGGCCTATATTAGTTCTCGCTTGCTAAGAACAACGGACAATACCTTAACTATGTTATTGTTCGCAGCTTTATGCTGCTGCCTTCCCTTTATCTTGTTTTCGCATGCCTGTGATGTTCTCGCTCGCGAGTCATTTTGTTTTAACTAACGCTGCGGCTCAATTTCGCTCGCCAGTCATAGGCGAAATGATTTTCATCTTCCTGGGTCGCAGTGATGTGACGTTTTGACTAATTGTGTCTCCGACGCTTGGGCTCCTTCCCGCCCCTTTTTATTTTCCTATAAATAGTTTCACATTAATGTCATTCAACTACCGCTTTCCTCTACCCCTTCATCTTCCCTAGTTGCAGAGCTCTCGCCAGCTTCGTTCTCGCATTCTCCTACGCTTATTCTCGTAGGTACTCGAGATGGTCAAAGCCACGAAAGAGCTCCCTGAGGGAGAAGGCCGGTCGAAATGCGCATGGGCCTTCTGCGAGCATGATTTCTTCCACTGCAATATGAGCGAGGATGAATACTTGACCTCCCTCGCCGATTATGTCCCTCCTGAGTTCGCCGCCCGCCGACCTGGGGAGGACGAGGTGATCAACACTCTCAGGGCCGATGAGATCTCCATCCCCATCGCGCACTTCGCGGTGGGCTTGCGGCTTCCCCTCTGGCCCGAGATTCGCCAGGTTTACTCCCTCTCTTGCATCACTTTCCTCGCGAGATTGATCTCGCTCGACTTAATCCTCTCTATTTGTGGGTTTTCAGGTGCTCCGTCACTATGGCGTTGTTCTCGCCCAGCTCACCCCTAACGCCATGGCGGTGATCGTGGCCTTTGCCTGCTTCCTGCGCGAGGAGCGAATTGAATTCAGTCTTCCGGTTTTCCGGAAACTGTTCTCGTTTCGTGCCTACTCCGAGGGTACTGTCTATTTCGTGGGGTCGGGATGTAAGGTCGTCGAGACTGTCAACAAGGCCCACTTCTGGGCCCAGAAGTTCCTCCTGGTAAAGGGGAATTTCGGCAACATCCCGATCTCGCCCATCCAGTATAACGACACCGTCTACCTGTTGGATCGTGTGACGCCCTTAGAGGGGGGGGGGGGGGTGAATAAGGGTGTGTTTAAAAATATAATTTTTACTTAACAATTTTAAACCAATGTAATTTTTGTATTTAACCAAACACAAATTTCTAAGATAAAGATTTAAGCAAACAAAATTGCAATTAGTGAAAAGAGCATAATTATATTAATCAATAAATTTGCATACAATAAAAATGATCTTAACAATGCTTAAGATCAAGGCACAATTATGATAATAAAAATACAATAATTTTGGTTTACCAATCCTTCTCCCAAGGATCGGAAGGCTATCGCTTGTCTCTCCCAAGACCAAGCCCAAGCCTATCCTCTAGATCTTCCCAAGATCTAGACGTAGCACACAAGGCCACGATTTCCCACCAAGCCTCGCAAGGACTTGGACGCTCCGCACAAGGAAGCGATTTTCCCCTAAGCCGCACAAGGACTTAGACGCCGCACGCAAGACGACGATTTCTCTACCAATACAAAATGAAAAAGTATGTGAGTGAAAATACAATATGAAAAGAACAACTCCCTAGAAGATCAGATCTCTGAATGGATTGTTGAAGCCTCGAGATGATCGATGATGTAGAAGCACGCCCGATCTCGTCTTCAATCTTCAATCCTTCTTTGCACAAATGGGAGTTGAGGAGGTTCTGGAGCTCTCTGGTTCGTATGCACTCAGGAAGGGACTGGAATTCTCAAAAGCTTTGAATGCACGAACCAAAGGAACCAATTTATAGAAATTCACTGTCGCCTGGGCGACAGTGACTGTCGGAATTTTCCGACAGTGCTAAACTACCGCTGGAGTGGCGTCGTGGGTGGAGTCGTGGGCAGTTGGTGTAACCGTCGAGCTGTCGCCTGGGCGACATCGATGTCGGATTTCTGACAGTGCAAAACTGCCGGTCGTGGGTGGAGACGTGGGCAGTTGTTGTAACCGCCGAGCTGTCGCCTGGGCGACATCGCTGTCGGAATTCCGACAGTGCAAAACTGTCTTTCGTCGATCTGCCGTGGAGGGAAGTAGTTGTAACTTCTCTGCTGTCGCCTGGGCGACAGTGGCTGTCGGAATTTTCCGACAGTGAAATTTTCCCACATTCAATTTTAGCTTCAGCAGCAATGTGAACATCTCATACCTGTTATCTGCACACCATTAATGAAAATAGAATCAAATACAAAAGGGACTTTGTTATTATCAAACCGGAGGAGTGCGAAACGCATGCTCCAACAATCTCCCCCTTTTGATAATAACAAATCCGTATAAAAAGAAATCATGTCTATTTAGATTGTTGATTTTAACCTTTGGTGTGTGCACAAAATTAACATAATATATATTTCTTGAAAATAAATGATCTACCTTTAGATGAAAACTCCCCCTAAATGAAAGCTCCCCCTACATATATGCTCCCCCTAAATATATGCTCCCCCTAAATATATGATGTATTGTGTAGGTGGAATATTTAGGTGTGATAGATTTGTGACTTTTCTTTTTATACTTTAAATTCTCCCCCTTTTGGTATTATCAAAAATGAATATTAGATAAAAGAGTAACTTTTAAGGGAAAGGTAATAGAAAATAGAAATGAAGAGTAAGAGGAAGCAATTTGTTGGTAATGATTGAAGTCCATGAAATAATAGGAATATGCCATAGTATGAATAAGCCCATGAAGTGACGGTATAGCCATATGAATTAATGAAAGAAAATAACTTAAACATGAGTAAGGTCATTTGAAAGTATCATAGAAAGACACAATAGTATATAGATATATGGAATATTTTCGGTCCAATTCTCATGAGATGAATGTTTATATAACATAATGATGTGTACATGTGATACTTAGATCAAACATATGAAGTTATTTAATTTACATGATCATTAAAATGTAGAACATAATAAAAGCATATAAAGGCAACTTTGACTTTGAAGATATAGCACAAGATGAATAGAAAACCATGTTTCTTTTGCACAAGACACTTTACAATTCTTTCCAAGGTGCTTAACCTCACAATGCTCATTAAGACTTATCAGGAGGGTAAGTAGTGCTTGGTGGAGTATCCTTGTCTTTATTTTTATTTTTTTGATCACAGACGTTGTGATATCTTAATTGTGATATATTGATATATTTTTTTTTAATTGACCAAGGATCTCCGAATTCACTTGAATCGCAAAAGATGGTGTATATTTTGTTGTGCTAACAAATCAATGTTGAAAGTTGTATTTAAGAAGTGCTATTTTATTATGTGAAAGCAATTATGATCCATGTATATATTAAATAAAAAGACATACGTATTGATCAAAAAAAGTGAACGTGATATTTCATTATGATAGATTATCAATTTCTCATACTTAGAGGCATGCGAAAACAATTTCCAATGGTCTAAACAACTAAGTAGAAGTGTCAATACGATGATAGCTTGGAAATGAAATCATATAAACATGTAAGTCATTTTTTTAAAAATAAATAGCACATGGTTTGTCATCAAGTCATGAGGTGAAGCATTAATAATGACATATAACTATTGTAGATCATCAAAGGGACCTAAAAATGGAGTTTTGTTAAAATGGGAGCTGTCGGAAATTTCCGACAGTCACTGTCGCCTGGGCGACAGTGAAAAATATAAATAGGGCTGGGGACCGAGTCAAACCCTATTGTGCATCATTTCCTGGAGTTAAAAACGAGAGGAAGGCTGTCGGAAGTCGGCGACATCCCTAGATCTAAGGTATGGGTTTTTGATTTTGGTGTTTTTAACTCAAAAATTTTTAGGGATTTGTGATTTTGATAGTAGAGAAGAGGGAAAATGTAGTTTTCATGTTGATTTTTGATGAATGGTGTAGGTTTTGAAATTTTTGATTTGAAAAATGTAGATCTAGTTTAAAACATGTGGATCTTGGTGGATCTTTGCTTAAATTTTTATCTTTGTTAAATTTCTTTTTGATTTGGTGATGAAGGTTTCCATTTGTTCATTTTGTAAAGGATTTTTGTAGATCTAGTTTAGAGAAGAAGGTGGAAGATGATGAATAGTAAAGGATTTGTAGAATATGTTGATTTGAAACGCATGCTCCAACACTACCGTCCTCCACCTCTTGGCGGCCACGATGCCGACCTCTTCCAATTCTTCCAGAAGAAGAACTTCGAGGTGGTCCATCTCCGCCGCAACGTCGACAAACTTTCACCGGTTCTTCCCGGGGAAGGTAATGATCTCGCCCCCTTTTTTTCTTTAATTCTGATTTCCGCCATTCTTTCTAACACAACTCTTAACAGGTGAGCGAGACATCCCCTCCACCCACCTTATGCGAGCAACATTAAACCCTCCGCCGATCTTGCTCTCACAACAATGGGAGCGGCGGCCTGCCGAGAAGGTACCCCCCAAACTGCTATCACCTCTAAGAAGAGGTCGGGGCTTCAGGCAGCCAACCTTCCCGCCAACCTACTTCAAAGAGGTCCAAGACAAGCGAGAGCCTGCGTGCCTCTGTGAAGGGAATGCGTCCGGCCGAGCCCTCGGGTCCTGGGATCGGCGATTCCTCACTCCCCGAGGATCTGGAGGTCGAGCAAGCCGAGGCCATCGCTAGGACCTCGGCACCGCCAATTCCGTCGAATCATCTGCATTTCGGCCTTGGCATGCGAGCCCGAGATGAAACCGGCGAGCGCCTGGTGCGCTGGAGAGAAGAGGCCAACCGGATCGACGTCACCTCCCTCCTTCCCACTTGGGTAGAGGAGGGCGTAGCGACCTCCCACGCCTTCAACTTTTCTTTCGTCATGTACGGCCACGAGGACGCCGCGGCCTATAAGGAAGCAACCGCAAGGGGCCTTGCCTATGAAAGCGCGAGGTCCCAATTGCGGGCGATGGAGATCGCCCATATGGCGAGCAGGAAATGTCTGGAGCTGGAGCGCGAATGCGCGGGACTTGCCGAGTCCCTCAGGGTTTCCGAGGCGAAGGTCGACGAGCTAAAGGAAAAGTTGGCCACCGTCGAGACCGGAGTGGTGAGTCATTCATTCTATAATGTTTTCCTTAACTTCCTAACTTCTTCTCATACTAATTTTGCCTACAGGATGCCGAGATGGCTAGGCTCTCGGACACTCGGGTCCTGAGCTTGGAGGGCGAGGTCGCCGCGTTGAAGGCACTCAACTGCGAGCTTGCTCGCGCTGCCATTCCCCCTTCTCCCCGTCGCCTAAGAGAAGAGAGGCGAGACCGCGACGAGGCGCTTCGCGTAGAGTCGACGAACGCGGCCCGCTTCGTCTTCCAGGCCATGAAAGGAGCGGAACTACTGATTGCCGAGGCCGAGAGCGTGACAGTTGAGGACATCGTCCCGGAGCTCTTCAGGCCGCTCCCGCCGGTGAAGGATGGCGACGACGACGAGGAGCCTTTCGGCGAGGCCTAGAAGGCGATCTTTACTTTGTTGTTTTTTGTCGTGAATTTTTGGGGCTGGCGAGATCGCCGCCCGATGTAATTAAACTCTTCTTTTGAATGGAAATTTTGTGCATGGCTTCCCTTTTGGCGGTCTGCGTTTTTTCTTCTGCTTTCATTTTCACTCCTAGTTAACTTATGTATCGAGAACCCTGCTCATTTTACGCGTGCCGAGGACTTTTCTTCTCGACTGGCGAGAATTTCCCTAAGCTTCTGGCTATACTTCTTGGTGACAAAAAATCCATCCTTATTTTCTTCGCGTGCCGAGGACCCCCCCCCCCCCCCCCCTTCTGTGTTTGAACGAGGGGTTGCCCTCACTTTTGAAGTGCCTTAGACCAAACACGTTTTTCCTGTTATTCGTGCCGAGGACCCCATTCTCGCCCCGCGAGAAGTCGACCTTGTTTATGAATGTCCTTAGGGACCCATAAGAGCTCGTTACCTCGCCAGCCTCTCCGCGAGATCAACCGGCCCCATCAGCTAGCGAGAGCCTGGCAGCGGGATCGTCCGGGGCAGTCCAGCACAAAGAGTCCGTTACTTCGCCAGCCTTTCCGCGAGATCAACCGGCCCCACCAGCTAGCGAGAGCCTGACAGCGGGATCGTCCGGGGCAATCCAGCACTAAGAGTCTGTTACTTCGCCAGCCTCTCCGCGCGATCAACCGGCCCCACCAACTAGCGAGAGCCTGGCAGCGGGATCGTCCGGGGCAATCCAGCACTAAGAGTCCGTTACTTCGCCAGCCTCTCCGCGAGATCAACCGGCCCCACCAGCTAGCGAGAGCCTGGCAGCGGGATCGTCCGGGGCAATCCAGCACTAAGAGTCCGTTACTTCGTCAGCCTCTCCGCGAGATCAACCGGCCCCACCAGCTAGCGAGAGCCTGACAGCGGGATCGTCCGGGGAAATCCAGCACTAAGAGTCCGTTACTTCGCCAGCCTCTCCGTGAGATCAACCGGCCCCACCAGCTAGCGAGAGCCTGGCAGCGGGATCGTCCGGGGCAATCCAGCACTAAGAGTCCGT
Organism: Dactylorhiza incarnata; assembly: GCA_033032865.1. Classification (NCBI taxonomy): domain Eukaryota; kingdom Viridiplantae; phylum Streptophyta; class Magnoliopsida; order Asparagales; family Orchidaceae; genus Dactylorhiza; species Dactylorhiza incarnata. The sequence continues at coordinate 16,901,622 of JAWHQI010000004.1, read as the reverse complement.
TACTTCGCCAGCCTCTCCGCGAGATCAACCGGCCCCACCAGCTAGCGAGAGCCTGGCAGCGGGATCGTCCGGGGCAATCCAGCACTAAGAGTCCGTTACTTCGCCAGCCTCTCCGCGAGATCAACCGGCCCCACCAGCTAGCGAGAGCCTGGCAGCGGGATCGTCCGGGGCAATCCAGCACTAAGAGTCCGTTACTTCGCCAGCCTCTCCGCGAGATCAACCGGCCCCACCAGCTAGCGAGAGCCTGGCAGCGGGATCGTCCGGGGTGATCCAGCATTGTTACTCGTTTCTTGGAACTCATAATTAGTATAAAAACGACTCATGAAAGGTGATATGCAAAGATCAATATATTATAATAATCTTATGGATAGAAACGCTTCAAGTCATCCCCACTTCTGGCTCGGCCGAGGGGTACCCCCTCCACATCCTGGAGGTGGTACCCTCCCGACCTTAGCACTTCACTTATAATATATGGACCTTCCCAGTTGGGGTTGAGCTTGCCAACCGCGGCTCCCCTTCCGGCTGCATCAACCTTTTTTAGTACCAAATCCCCCTTCTGGAAGTGTTTTACTAGTATATATTTGTCGAAGTACTTGGCCATCCGCCTTTTCACTTCCTCCTGCCTAAGGGTAGCCAGGTCTCGGAGTTCCTCCACTAGGTCCAAAGACAACCTTTGGCCCTCTTCGTTGTCCGCTCTCCATTCGTCACCTCCTTCTCCTGCGGCGACCACCCGAGGTGACTTGACTTCAAACTCAACCGGGAGGACAACCTCGGATCCGTGGGATAGTTTGAATGGGGTCTCTCCGGTGGCCGTGTTCGGGGTGGCCCTCAGAGCCCAGAGGACCGAGGGTAGTTGCTCCACCCAACTCCCTCTGAGGTTTTCGATCTTCTTCTTGAGGAGGTTCACTATAATTTTGTTCGCCGCCTCTACTTGCCCGTTACTCCTTGGGTGGTGGACCGACGCGAACCTGAGATCTATGCCGAGCTGAGTACAGAAGCTGACGAACTCGTCACTCGCGAACTGCGGCCCGTTATCCGTGACAATGGCTAGAGGAAGCCCATGCCTGCAGATAATCTCACCCCAAACGAAGTTTTTTACCACTTGGGAGGTTACCTTGGCCAGTGCCTTCGCCTCGATCCACTTGGAAAAGTAGTCGACCATCACTAGCAAGAACCTCCTTTGACCGCTTGCCTGGGGGAAAGGTCCTACCAGATCTAGCCCCCAGATTGCGAATGGCCAAGGGGACGTGATCATTCTTAGCCTCTGGGCAGGGAGGAGTTGGAGAGGGGCGTAGAGTTGGCACTTGGAACACTTCCTGGAGAACTCGGCCGCATCCTTGCTGAGGGTGGGCCAGAAGTAGCCTTGCCTTAACACTCTTCCTTCCAGGGTTCTGCTTCCCGAGTGGCTGCCACACTCTCCTGAGTGAATCTCCTCTAGGACCCTCGGGGCTTCGTCCTCCGAGACGCAACGGGCCAGGAGCCCCGAGAGAGTCTTTCTATACAGCATCCCTGCATGCAAGGAGTAGTAAGCCGATTTATACCTGAGTCGTCGCTTGTCGACTTCACCTTCGGGGAACTTCCCAGAGGTTAGGAAAGTGACGAAGGGATCCATCCATGATGCTCGCTGATCCACTTCCATCAGCTCTCCCTCTTCAATGGAAGGTCGGAAGAGTTCCGACACGGTTCCCCCAATCCGAGGGCCAAACTTGGCCAGGAGATCTGCCTGGGTACTTTCTTCTCTGGGGATATGTTTGATCGAGAAAGTTCGGAACCACCAGAGCGCCTGGAAGTAGGGTCGGAGTTTCCGGGCCGACACCACCAGAGCGAAGGCCAGCTTCTCTAAAATGGGATATCTAAGTTCGGCCTTCCTCAGCACCCTACTCACGTAGTAGATCGGTAGCTGTTTCTTCCCTTCTTCTCGGACCAGCACGGAACTCACAGCCTCCAACCCTACCCCCAGATACAGAGATAGGTCCTCCCCAGGCCTTGGCCCCTGCAGTAGCGGAGCCCTGGTCAGTTGTTCTTTCAATGCTTGAAAAGCCTTCTCGCACTCGGAGGTTCACTCGAATTTTTGATTACCCCGTAGCACCTTGAAGAAAGAAGAGCACCTCTCCCCTGCCTTGGAGAGAAATCTACTTAGCCCAGCCAGCTTTCCCGTCAAGCGTTGGATCTCTTTAGCGTTTCTTGGGGGTGCCAATTCTAGAATTGCCTTAACCTTGTCTGGGTTGGGCTCCACCCCTGTCGGGGTGAGCATGTGACCCAGGAATTTTCCCCGACTGGCTCCGAAGACATACTTCGAGGGATTGAGCCTCATCTTGAACTTCCGTAGGGTTCCGAAAGTCTCCTCGAGGTCTCGGAGGTGGGACTCAAGACCTCGGCTCTTGACCATGAGGTCATCGACATAGACCTCCAGGTTTCTTCCCTTTTGCTCACGGAAGACCCGGTCCATCATCCTTTGGTATGTGGCCCCTGCATTCTTGAGCCCGAAGGGCATCATCTTGTAACAGTAGCATCCATCCCTCGTGATGAAGGAGACATCCTTGATGTCAGGGGGATGCATGCGGATCTGGTGATAACCTGAAAAAGCATCTAAGAAAGACATCATGTGAAAACCGACGGCTGAGTCAACCAGCGCGTCGATTCTAGGCAGGGGGTAACAATCCTTCGGGCATGATTTATTAAGAAAAGAGAAATCGATACACATTCGCCATTTACCTCCACCTTTCTTTACCATGACGACGTTGGAGACCCAGCCTGGGTACTGGATCTCCTTTACAAAACCTGCCTTCAGAAGCTTTTCCACTTCCTCGCGGATGGGCCCCTCCAGCTTGTCTGCTGTGGGCCTCTTCTTCTGGCGGATGGGGCGGGCGCCGGGCTCGAGGTTGAGGCGGTGGCAAGCCACATCCGCGTCTATCCCGGGCATCTCTGCGGCACTCCAGGCAAAGACGTCCACGTTCTTCTGGACGCAAGCGAGGATCTCCGTCCTCTCCTTTGGGTTGAGCTCTCCGCTGACCCGGATCTTCTCTATCACTCCTAGTCGAGTGGTGACCTCCAGCTCAATGACCTCATCCACGGCCTCCAATCGCGACTGTTCCCCCCAAGGCCTCTCCTCCTCTCCTCCGTCGGCGAGCTCTAGGGCTCTTCCTTCTTCCTCCTCCATCTCCATCACCTCCTCTGTCACCTTTTCTTTGGCCTTCCCTTTCTCCTTTCCTCCCTCTTCCCTTCTCTCCACCTGGGGTCCCTCAGCACCCCCTTCCTGGGTACGAATTTCTTCCCTCTCCTCTCCCTCTTCTTCCTCATCTACTTCCATGCGTTCCCCTACCCCCCTTTTGGGGTGTCCTCTTCTTTTCCTTCTTTTTCTCCCTCTTCTTCACCTTCCTTCTCCCCTCCTGCCTCGGTCGCCTCTTCCATCCTCTTCTCCCACTCCTTTGCTTCTCCCATCCAGGAGATGGTGTTGACAGCCGTCATATAGCACTGTCTTGCCATCTTGGGGTCTCCACGAACCCGGACTTGGATTCCACCTGTGTTGAACTTTAGGCACTGGTGCAGGGTGGAAGGTACGCATCGAAATGCACTAATAAGGGGCCGACCGAAAATGGCGCTATAGCTGCTCGGGGCGTCTACAATCACGAACCGACAGTTTCGCGACTGCCCCCCGAGGGTCACATGGAGTCCTACTCCTCCCTCCACCTCCTTTCTTTCCCCCGAAAAACCGAACAGGGGTCCATCTGAGGCTAGCACCCTTCGGGCCTCTACCTTCATCTCGTCGAACGCCTTCTTGAAGATGACGTTGACTGAACTCCCATTGTCTACCAAGATTCGCGAGACGGTGAAGTTCTCAATGGCAGTTTGGATAACCAGTGCATCGCAGAACGAATCTTCATGACCGGGCATATCTTTCTGGGAGAAGGTGATCCTCTCCACCGGGGGCGGGGCTTGGGATGTCGAGGCTATGCTCCGACGGTACATGACATGGAGGCTCGCCTTTCGGGTTGCCTCGATCCCCACTCCCCCATGGATCACCCCGATCCCTCCTCGAGCTCCTACATCCACCCGGTCCTCGCACCTCTCTTCATCGTCTCCCTGGGCTAGGACTTCTTCGATCCTCACCGGGCGCTGCTGTGGCTGCAGTGCTGGGCCCCTTGCTTCTCTCACCTCCAGAAATTCCGGACAGGTGGCTGTCGCGTGACCTTCCTCCTGGTGGAAATCGCAGTATGGCAATGTCGCCACCCTCCCCCCGCCTCCTGCTCCTCTATTCCTCCTCCTGGGACCAGCTCCCCTGGCTCTCGCTCCCCTTCCTCTTCCTGCTCTTCCTCTCCCGATCTCCATTGCTTGTTGAGGCGGGGGAGGAGGCGGCCTCGGGCCTTGCCTCCACCCCAGCTGATGGGGTCTTCCCTGTCCTCCCTGGAAGTTACCTCCCCCGTGGTGGAACCCCCTCCCCGGGCCCTGTGCCCCACCACCTTGCTGCCTCCACCCCAACTTCGGGGCCCTGACTTCCTCCCTTCTCCTCCCTTCCGGTTGCCTATTCTACGGCTCACTTAGCCGTGCTAACCTTTTTGTGAACTCGGGGTTTGCTGCCTCCCCGTCCACCTCCTCCGCTGCTCTTTCCATCAGCTCCTCGTAGGATAGAGGAGCCCTTCTCTTGAGGTCCATCTTGAAGACACCCTCTCGCAGCCCCACCGTGAAGGCCAGCTGGAGAGTATGCCCGGGCACCTCTTGAATGAGGAGGACCTCCTCCCTGAACCGCTCCAGATACTGAGCTAAGGACTCCCCTTGCTTTTGCTTGATATTGAAAAGGGACTCTGGGTCTTTCTTCCTCTTCTTCAAAGTAGAGAAACGCAGCAGGAACCCTCTGCGCAAGTCTTCAAAGGCATAGATTGATCCCGAGGGTAACTGGTAAAACCAATCCCTTGCCTTCTCCTTCAGGGTGGTGGCGAAGAGTCGGCACTTGAAGGCGTCCGACATAGGTCTAATCGAGACCATATCTTCAAACCACTGTAAGTGGGGAATGGGATCGCTGTTGCCAATGTACAACGTCATGTTCGGCTCCCTGAATCCCTCAGGGAGTGGTGCCGAGAGCACCAACTCACAGAAAGGGCTCCCCCCACTCACCCTCTGAACTGGTTCCACTCTTCCTGCGAGACCTCCTGCCGACGTCTCCCCTGTTGTCCTCGGATTTGCTGAGTACACTGTTGGCGGGATCCCTTCTGCCGAGATCACCCTGACCGGGACCTCGCCCGCCCCCGCTGGGCTGGGGAAGAGTTCTCGACCAGCGAGATCTCGACCTACTTCCTGGGCCGTCGTCTCTTTTCCCGCTCGATGGCCTGGGGCGTTCTCGCCAGCCCCAGATGGAGGAGCCATCTGAGGGGCCGGGGTCGCGAAACCACCCATCGCCGAGGCGATGGCGCTTTAAAGAGCCCCAATCATGTCCCTTTTGAGCTCGGTCAGCATATCCATCATCACCGGCGTTCCCGCGGGTGGAGAGCCTCTGAACCCCGCATCTCGCTCGTCCTCGCCCGCCATGCTTTTTCCTAGGGACTTTCTTGAACTAGTCACACTCCACGCTCACCGCACCAAGAACGTTGAAACCAGAATCTGGTTCCTAGTGGAGTCCGGGGCCCCCAACGGGTTGGGGGGCGACTAGCGCTTACTTGTCCTGTGGAGAAGGTAGGACGGGGTTTCAGAACTCAACGCGGATCCTTAAACTCAGCAGGGAGGTCCCACCACACACCCGGAAGATCTTTAGATTGCTTCCCCTCCAGAGCCAAAGCTGAGGCCCGGGCACTTTGGAGAGCTCTAGGGAGTCTCGACAAGGATGATCAGAGGAGAGAGAAGCCTCAAAACCGGAATCCTCTCCAAAGGTGCCCTTTGAGTCTTATTTATAGTTCTTCTAAACTAGTCTGCGAATAGTGGAAACCCGCCTTCTAGTTTTACTAAATGCACCCCAACCTGGCCTGCTAACAGCCAAACTCTGCTGTTCGGAGCGGCTATCTGCAGACCCCCAGGGGCAAAAGAGTAATTCTAACTTCCAGTCCCCTGGAAGAAGGGTCTGCGAGATCGGCTTGTTTCCCGACCTCGCTAAAAGACATGCGAGAATCCCTGCCGCCTCTGCGACTTCATGGGTTTCGCGGGACCTGCGGAACGCGGCTTTCTCGCGGGTAGAGCGAGACACTTCCCGCCGAATACTTTGGCGAGACTAGTGTTTACCCACTGATCTCGCCTTATTCTAGTTGCCGAGACCTTCTAGAAGGTGATCTCGCCTATGCCATTTGGAAAACTATTCTGCGAGCTCTATGGGAGGAGCCAGACGAACCCCGGGTTGTACATTTGACATGTCCAAAGGAGCTATTATACATCATTTGAAGAAGGTAGATGTTGTCACAATGAAGAGGTGGAACATCAGAATAACTAAGCCAACTGCAGATGCAGGTCTCCAGGGGGAGCCCATTTCTTCAACTCAATCAGTTCCAGAGTATGAAGCTCCAGCTCCACCTCCAGCTCAGCAACACAGCTCAGTTCCAGATCTATCTCCATCTCCAGCTCCACAAGACACCATTCCCTCAGCAGAGCCAAGTCTCCCTCCTTCACCGAACACAGTTCTTTCTCCATCAGCTAAGGATCCATCAGAACAAGTTCCTTCAGATCAAGTTCCTTTCAAAACTCCATCCATCCCAGATACTCAAACACTGTCAAATACTCATATGGAAGACACTTTTATTTCTCAAGAACAGGTTGTTCATGTCTCACCTCCTCCAGCTATTAATGAAGATAGAGTTGATTCCACTATAGCAGATGTGGTAAGTGAAATTCTTAAGGGTGCTGATTATGATTTTAATATAGAAGTAGATGATGCTTCAGTGCTTGGTTCATCTCCTCCCCCAGTACATATTGAGGGGGAGCAAGAGTCTTGTTTAGAAACAAACAGGGATGATCAGGACAAGTCTGTTGATGAAGAAAATGAGAGAATCAACATATCTTCTGTCAAGCTCCAAAGTTCAGTCATTCTTGAAGATATCCCAGAAGAAGTTCTGCCAGCTCCTATTCCTCCTTCTCTTTATGATGAAAATATAATTCTTGGCAAAGTTGAATTAATGCTTCAAAGACAAAGTGCCAAAATAGATTACTCCTTCAGAGAAGTCCATGCAAGATTGTCTGATATTGAAAAGGAAATGGCCAAGGAGTTGAAAGAGTTCAAAACCAGTTCAGATCAATTGAAAGAAGTTGTTATTCAGGGAGGAAAGGCTATTGATCACACCATCAAAAGTGTTGCCACAGTTCTTGCAGAAGTGATTCAAGTCAGAAAAACCCAAGAGTACATGGTTTCAAAGGAAGAGGAAAATGCCTTTAAAATCATTGATGAGGTTGGACAGTTCAAGGATTCTATTCTCCAAACCCTATCTGTAGAAGTCAGAAAGGGGGAGGACAGTTTAACTGAGAAGATGACTGGGTTACTGGATCAAACTCTTTTTGATTTTCATAAACATTTAATTAATAGGTTTGAGCAGTTGTCCCAAGGTGTCCAAAAGCAGGTCAATGAGTTAAAAGATTTCACCTCTAATACTGCTGTTTGGCTCCACCATGAAATCTTTCCTGATTTGGGTATTGACCCTGCTCAACCTCCTCCTCATTTTGATCAAGCTCAATCTGATGCTCCTTCAATTCCTCAAATTTCTCCAAGGCCAGCAGAGCAGTTTGATGCTATTCCTTCAGTAGAAACTCACTCCTCCATGCATTATTCAAGGAAAAGGAAATATGGTGATGGACCTTCTGCAAGCAGATCTGTTCCTGGCTCCAGCTCAGCAGGTTCTGGTAAAGCAGTTGCAGATGAAGCAAAGGTTTATCCAGAAGTTTGGAGTCCAGTGTCAAAGATTATCATTCTTGACTCTCTCAAGCTTGTAGAAGAAGGAAATGTGAAACCTTCTGATCTGTACAGCACTTCTGAATGGAAAAAGTATGAGACAAGCCAAATCAAGAGAAGAATCCATTTCAAGAATTATGGGTACAACAATCCAACAGCTCCAGAAGCTCCTCCTAAGTATCATCCAAAGCCATATGTTTATTTTGAAAGGCAAGAAATGTTGAGAAAGCAAAAGGCAGATATCTGAAGTCAAGTTTTCTTTGAAGATCTTTAAAACTTTATTTTTATATGCCTGTGTGAACTTTAATTCATTAGACAATCTTAAATCTAAATATAGTTTTTTGATTTTGATGTGACAATCATGTTCTTATATTTAGATATTGTTGTTAATGTTCTTTCCAGTATATCTTCTTATATTTGTTACAATTCATCTTGGTAAGTAGGGTTCTGACTTCTACAAATAGAGGGAGATTGTTGGGTTTTGTATCCACAATAACCTTGATTTGTAGATAGTCAACTTTGAACCAAGATTGAATTGTTTGTGTATTTGATATATTTTTCTAGTATTGTTCTTGCAGGATCACTTTGCTAAGTGTAGACCAATGTCAGGTCACAATGGGTCAATAAGCACAGTCTCATGCAATGTAATTCTTCATTGTGTGGGGTATGGGGTTGACTCATGTGTGATCTCTCAATTGGGATACACTTTATGTTCAAGACATTAAAGATTCAAAGCTTAGGTGTGCAGCATTGATCTGAAGACAAAGGAAGAAAGTTTTCTAAGTAAATTTTTCGAGAAGTAAGGGTATTTTCCGAGAAGTCCTTCTATGCTCTCGAGAAGTCCTTGATTATTTTCGAGAAGGGTTGTTTCAGATGTCTCTTGAGAAATTGTTGAATTTTTCGAGTAGTTATTTGCATTTCTCGAGAAATCTTTGTGATCTCGAAAAGTCTTCTTTGTTTTCGAGAAAAATTCTTTTCCAGTTATTTTCGAGAAGTCTGTCTCAGCTCAGCTTTCGAGAAGTCTTTTTCTCTCTCGAGAAGTACTTTTGTTTTCGAGAAATCATTGGTTCCTTCGAGAAGCTGTCTCTCTAAAGGTTGTTCTCGAAATTGTTCTGAAGTTTTCGAGAAGTTTCCTTTGTTCTCGAGAAGTCTTGTATCTCTCAAGAAGTCCTGTCATAATTCTTTGAATCTCTCTTCTAAAGCTGTTTTTCGAGATCTAGCCAGTTTCTCTCGAGAAGTCGTGGATCTCTCGAGAAGTCTGATTCTATCTTTTCTCGTAAGCTCTGTTTTCCGGTTTTGACGTCAAGTCTTTTCCGTCAAATTGACGTGACGTCTTTCCTCGTTTTAAGGTTTAATCGTTAGATCTTCATCTATATAATGATTGCTCCTTAAGAATGAGAGGTAGCAATCATTCAGAAGATCAGAGTTCGTTCATTTCTCAAAAACCCTAATCTGACTCAAGATCGTCGTCTAGTGTCGAGCATCGCCATCGTTGGAGTTCGATCGTGAGTTATCTGATTTCGTCTCCAAGTGGAAGAAAAAGGTCTATTGATCATCACCTCACTCGTCCTGTTTTCATTGGATCGATCAAGACCTTAGAAGATCTGATTTGTGCCGTTTCAACATCAAGCCGAAGCCATTTCTGTTGCAAGAAGGAAGAAGATCATCATCAAATTTCTCAGATCTGATCGTGATTCATTGAGTATTGTTTTCAATCTAAATTTACATTTAATTGTAGGAGAGATTGTTCTCCGAGTTGTAGGAGAGGTATTCTCCGAGTTGTAAGAGAAGATTATCTCTGAGTTTGTAGGAGTTTGATCTCCGAGTTGTAAGAGTTTTGACTCTGAGGATTGTAGGATCATTCTTGATTCGAGATTTAGTGAAGTAGTCAAGTCTAGCTGTGGTGCTAGATTGGCGAGGCCGGCAAGTGGAGTACCCAAGAACGGGGAACCACTATAAATTTCTTGTGTCGTCTGTGGTTGTGATTTGCATTCTGTGCGTTCTTTATTTTCAAGATTTTTAATTCCGCAAAAGACGCGTTTATCACCTATTCACCCCCCCTCTAGGTGATTTTGGTTGGCAACTAGATATTACAAAACACCACTGTTTTTTGAGCACAATCAATCACTGCATTGTGTTTTGACAACCAATCCATCCCCAGGATGACATCGAAAGACACGATAGGCAAAACAATCAGGTCAGCTTGAAAACTCCGATCTCGAATCACCATGTCTCCTGTGATGTAACTACTCACTTGGATTTTCTCCCCAGTTGGTAGAGTCACAACCCTGGGGTTTTGCAGCATATGCAATTTTAATAACAGTTGTCTATATGTAGCCTCAGAAACAAATGAATGTGATACGCCTGAATCAAATAATACTCGAACATATATGCCATTGAAGAGTAATGTACCTGTAACCACATCTGTTGCATTTCTGTCATCCTCCGGGGTAATAGAATAAACTCGAGGCTGCGTTTGCTGCGACACATTCTTCACTTCCTCCTGAGCTTTCCCCTTCAGTAGGGGGCACTCAAATCATCGGTGGCCTGGCTTATGGCAGTGGTAACAATTATTCTCCTGCCGGTCGAGAATGCAAACCCCGAAATGCTTCTTGTGACACCGACCACAAACATTTTTCTAAAAATTAGTCGCTGGCTTCTTCCCAAGATGTTGATATGGCACTTCGCTAGCCTTCCTCTTCCCTCGAGCTTGCAAGTATCGGAATACAAGTTGCTCCTGTTCAATTGCCCTTGTTGAAATTGTTGAAGTGAAGTGGATAGGAGTCCGGCCGGTTTGAAGGCTGGAGACCGCAGAGACCGCGCGGTCTGCGCTGGTGCTCTGGCGGTTTGTTCCTGGCGATCTGGTGCGATCGGCCAGCTTGCTTCTTGGTTTAGGTCGCTGGTTCTGGCGACCTGTTGCGGGTTGTTTCCGGTCTTGTTCTAGTCGGTCTGTTCTTGGTTGACCGATGAGACCGGGCGGCTTGGTTTCTATTCTGGCGACTTGGTTCAAGTCGGCTAGTTGCTTCTCTGTGTTGGCGATCTCAGGAAGGGTGATCGCTGTGTCCGTGCGGTTTGTGCGCGGCTTGCTGCTGACTTCGGTCTTGGACTGAATTTTGTCCAAGTGCTGTGTTCGCGCGGTCTGGTTTTGGAGACCGTTCGCGAGCTGATGGGTGGTGACTGTATCCCGGTTTGTGCGGTGACGACATCCGTCCACCCGCCTATAAATAGGGGTGCATGGCCCATCATTCATAACGAGAACTGTTTGCGGTCAGCAGGTTGCGGTCTCCTTCCTTGGTGATTTCCGGTGGCTCGAATAAACAATTCGTCTGCGGCTTGTCAGCGAACTGGTTTAGTGTTCTTGTACTGTTCGCAGTAAACTCAGCGATCAGGCGACCTTCAGCGGTTAGGCGATCTGAGTTTGGTCTGGCGACAGCTTCAGTTCTTTGTTCAGTTGAATAAGCTTCAGTTCGTGCGGGCTGAGATTGCGGTCTGGCAGTGCAGTTTGTCTGCTCCTGTTCGCGCGGTCTCTAGGTGTTTCTGCGTTCTGACTGTGCAAGCGGTCTGGGAGTACAGCAGAACAATCCGGGCGGCCTGATCCTTTGTTGCAATTCGTGCGGTCTCTTTCTGGCAGACCGCCGGTTTCTGTTTTTTGGTGTGTTTGTTCTTCTCGTCTCCGTGATTCTTATGAATCATGTCTCGCCATGTATGCCTCGCATTGTAAAGCAGTATTATTTCAATAAAGATTTCTTGTATTGCTGGTTTTGGCATTGTGGTTGTTTGGCTATAACTCTTGTTGATACAACTCCTGCTTACTCCTAAACGGTCCAATCAAAAATTTTAACATGGTATCAGAGCTAGGTTCCTGGAGTGGATAAGCAGTGATCTACTAGAGTTTCCATCGTCTTTGTGAAGAAGAGACCACATTGATTGCCATGGAAGGCAGTTTCGCAAGAGGTCTTGGTATTGAACTCCTCACATCGACTAACTTCAAAAAGTGGAAGTCATGTATGGAGAGTTATTTGATTGGCGAGGATCTTTGGGAGATAGTCGGCGGAGAAGACACACAGGAGGTGTTTCCAGCAGGTGATAATATGGCAGAGGTGAGGCTTTGGAGGAGGTTGAATGCTAAGGCAGAGTTCACTCTCAAGAGGGCTATCTCACCAGAGCTGTTTGATCATATTATCGGATGTAAATCTGCTGCGGAGATCTGGACATCCTTGGATGGATTGTTCAATAAGAAGAATGTAGCAAGGCTACAGTTTCTTGAAAATGAGTTGGCTAAAGCCTCTCAAGGTGATCTTTCTATTTCTACATTCTTCCTCAAGATAAAGAATCTCACGGCAGAAATTTCTGCTTTGGACCCTGATGAGCCAATCTCTGAGGCAAAACTGAAGAGGCATATCATTCGCGGGTTGCGGAAGGAGTATCTTGCCTTTGTGACTTCAGTTCAGGGTTGGGCAAATCAACCGTCGTTGTTGGAGCTGGAGAACCTTCTTGCTTCGCAAGAAAGTTTAGCAAGACAGATGGCGGGGGTTTCTATCTCCGGGGGAGAAAGTGATGTGATGTTCTCTGGGAAGAGGAAGAAGAAATGGGAGAAGAAGAAGCCGGGTCATGATGGACCCTCCACTTCAGGTCAGCAAGATAGGGGCTATGCTCCTAAGTCTGATGGGAAGAAGAAAGGTGAGGGACCAAAGTGCTTTAGATGCAACAAGACCGGGCACTTCAAGAAAGATTGTCGAGTGAATCTTCAGCCGGGACATGTAGTGGAGAAGGAGATGCCAAAGTCTGGTGAAGTTGGATGGGGAGGAGCCTTTGTGTCTAATATAACGGCGATGCCCGTTAAAGCCTTGGCTTCCATCAACTATGAAGAGGACTGGATTGTTGATTCAGGGTGTGGACATCATCTCACCGGAGATGGATCAAAGTTCTCTTCTTTGGCGCCTTACTCAGGTAATAATGCTATCATTACGGCTGATAATTCTATTCATCCAGTAGAGCACGAAGGAGTCGTCTCTCTGAGCAGTGATAAGGGTCCACTCACGTTGAGGAGTGTTTATCACGTGCCTGGTATGAAGAAAAATCTCTTCTCTGTGACCAACGCGGTCGATGCCGGTTATCACGTTCTGTTTGGCCCAACAGAAGTGAAGTTTCTCAAAACTCAACCGGAGATAAAGGGAGAAGTTTTTCATGTCGGCAAGCGGGTGAAGGACTTGTTCGTTTTATCGACAAGTACCTATGTTGATAAGATGAGGACAAACGATGGCGCGGCCATTTGGCATGAAAGGTTGGGGCATGTAGGCATGGACAAATTAAAGGCTATGGCTGTAAAGGGCCTTGTCAATGGCTTGCCTAGCTTGTCTTCCTATGGAGATGGTCATGTCTGCGAAGGATGTCAGTTTGGTAAGTCTCATCGACTTCCATTTGACAAATCGCAAACAAGGTGCAAAGTGCCGTTGGAATGCATCCACGGTGATTTGATGGGACCGACTGCCACCCCAAGCCTTGGAGGCAACAGATACATGTTGGTGTTGATTGACGACTACACCAGATATGTCTGGGTGTATTTCATGAAAGAGAAGTCAGAAGCCTTTGCTAAATTTGTGGAGTTCAAGGAGCTGGTGGAAGGTCGTTTAGGCCTGCGGGTGAAGAAGTTGAGAACTGACAATGGTGGGGAGTTCACCTCTGGTGAGTTCTCAAGTTTTTGCAGGAAACACGGCATTCGGAGAGAGCTCACTTGTGCCCATACTCCACAGCAGAATGGCGTTGCCGAAAGGAAGATCCGTCATCTGACGGAAACTTGCAAATGCTGGCTTCATGCCAAGAGTATTCCAAAGTCCTTCTGGGCGGAGGGAATGTCTTGCGCAGCTTATGTCATCAACAGATTGCCTCTAAGTCCTATCAACATGAAGACCCCTCACGAACTAATGTTCAAGGAGAAGCCGAGTGTTGCTCACCTTCGGGTGTTTGGATCAACCTGCTATGTGCATATTGCTGATGCTCTTCGAACAAAGCTGGATGCAAAATCAAGGAAGCTAGTCTTTGTTGGGTATGATGAGCGGAAGAAGGGATGGAGATGCATGGATCCTGAGACACGAAGGTCAATTGTTTCTCGGGATGTGGTGTTCGATGAAGTAACTTCCTACAAGGGGAGCTCAGGAGTTGAACTACCAGAGGGCAGGGTTGATGAAGGAGGAAAAGCTGCAGGAAGTCTTCAAGTGGAGTTGCCTGTTTCACCAGGAGCTCCAGGTGTGTCAACCTCTGAGATGGAGGCTTCAGGTTCTGGAAGCAGGGGGAGCGATGCTCCATGTTCATCTGGGAAAGAAGCTTGCACAGAAGAAGCGGCTGAGGAGGTGGTTAGTCAGGAGCAACCTCTTAGGAGGTCGAAGAGGACTATTCAACCACCAGATCGATACACAGGAGGAAACATGGTGAACTTTGTTTCTTGTTTCTTTGCTGGTCCCTTAGATGAAAGGGAGCCGTCGAGCTTTGAGAAGGCCAGAGGTGTGAAGGAGTGGGACATTGCTATGCAGGAAGAGATGACAGCTCTCGAGAAGAATGAGACCTGGTCTCTTGTGCCCAAGCCCAAGGGCACTACTCCTGTCACTTGCAAGTGGGTCTTCAAGCTGAAGAAAAAAGCTGACGGTAGTATCGAGCGTTACAAGGCTCGCCTTGTAGCTCGTGGGTTCTCACAGCAGTACGGAGAAGATTATGATGAAACATTTAGTCCAGTGGCAAAGATGACTTCGGTTCGATTTGTTATTGCCTTGGCGGCTTCGAGTGGTTGGGAGATTTGGCAACTCGACGTGAAGAATGCTTTCTTATACAGCGAGATTGACAAAGATATCTTCATGATTCAACCGCAAGGCTTCATCTCGAAGGAGTATCCAGACTATGTTTGCAAATTGAAGAAGGCCCTGTACGGGTTGAAGCAAGCGCCTCGGGCGTGGTACGGGAAGATTGCAGAATATCTCTTATTCTGTGGATTCGTTGCTTCAGACTCTGATTCTAGCTTGTTCATCAAAAAGGAAGGCGTGCTTCGGGTGATTGTGCTGCTGTATGTGGATGACATGATTGTCACCGGGAACTCGAAGGAAGCTGTTGCAAGACTCAGGGCTGAGCTTGCTATCAGGTTTGAGATGAAGGATCTAGGGGAGCTTCATCATTTCCTTGGACTCGAGGTCCAGAGACGGGAGAGCGGAGTGCTCATTTCTCAGGAAGGATATGCAGAGCGAATCGTGAAACGATTTGGCATGGAGGAAGGGAAGAGCAGCTCTATACCTTTGGAGCAACATCATAAGCTTCGGAAGGATGAGGGGAGAATCTTATCTGATCCGTTGGTGTTCCGAGCTCTGGTTGGGAGCTTGATCTATTTGACGATCACAAGGCCGGATATTGCTTATGCAGTTGGCAAGGTGAGTCGGTACATGGCGGAACCACGGAAAACCCATCTTCTGGCGGCTAAAGGCATACTGAAGTATGTGAAGTCGACCTCTGATTTGGGTCTCCTATATAGGAGAGGGTCAAGCTTGGAGTTGCATGGTTTCATGGATGCTGATTATGGGGGAGACGTGGATGATCGGAGATCAACGTCGGGTTATGTCTTTATGACGGGCCCCACAGCTATCTCTTGGTGCAGCAAAAAGTAAGACTCGGTGTCTGTTTCTACCACGGAAGCAGAATACAAGGCTTCGGCCTTGGCAGCTCAGGAAGCTATTTGGCTCAGGAGGTTGGTAGAGGACGTTCATCAGGAGGTTCGAGGTCCCACTATGCTACGCGGGGACAATGAGAGTGCTCTCAAGCTGGTTAACAATCCAGTTTGTCACGCGAGGACCAAACATATAGAGATTGAGCACCATTTCATTCGTGAAAAGGTGTTGGGAGGATCTCTTAAGGTCGAGCATGTTCGGAGTGCGGACAATGTCGCAGACATCTTCACAAAGCCGCTGGCAAAGGGACCGTTTACTCGGTTAAGGGAATTGCTCGGGCTAGTTTCCACTTCCCACTTCAAGGGGGAGTGTTGAAATTGTTGAAGTGAAGTGGATAGGAGTCCGGCCGGTTTGAAGGCTGGAGACCGCAGAGACCGCGCGGTCTGCGCTGGTGCTCTGGCGGTTTGTTCCTGGCGATCTGGTGCGATCGGCCAGCTTGCTTCTTGGTTTAGGTCGCTGGTTCTGGCGACATGTTGCGGGTTGTTTCCGGTCTTGTTCTAGTCGGTCTGTTCTTGGTTGACCGATGAGACCGGGCGGCTTGGTTTCTATTCTGGCGACTTGGTTCAAGTCGGCTAGTTGCTTCTCTGTGTTGGCGATCTCAGGAAGGGTGATCGCTGTGTCCGTGCGGTTTGTGCGCGGCTTGCTGCTGACTTCGGTCTTGGACTGAATTTTGTCCAAGTGCTGTGTTCGCGCGGTCTGGTTTTGGAGACCGTTCGCGAGCTGATGGGTGGTGACTGTATCCCGGTTTGTGCGGTGACGACATCCGTCCACCCGCCTATAAATAGGGGTGCATGGCCCGTCATTCATAACGAGAACTGTTTGCGGTCAGCAGGTTGCGGTCTCCTTCCTTGGTGATTTCCGGTGGCTCGAATAAACAATTCATCTGCGGCTTGTCAGCGAACTGGTTTAGTGTTCTTGTACTGTTCGCAGTAAACTCAGCGATCAGGCGACCTTCAGCGGTTAGGCGATCTGAGTTCGGTCTGGCGACAGCTTCAGTTCTTTGTTCAGTTGAATAAGCTTCAGTTCGTGCGGGCTGAGATTGCGGTCTGGCAGTGCAGTTTGTCTGCTCCTGTTCGCGCGGTCTCTAGGTGTTTCTGCGGTCTGACTGTGCAAGCGGTCTGGGAGTACAGCAGAACAATCCGGGCGGCCTGATCCTTTGTTGCAATCCGTGCGGTCTCTTTCTGGCAGACCGCCGGTTTCTGTTTTTTGGTGTGTTTGTTCTTCTCGTCTCCGTGATTCTTATGAATCATGTCTCGCCATGTATGCCTCGCATTGTAAAGCAGTATTATTTCAATAAAGATTTCTTGTATTGCTGGTTTTGGCATTGTGGTTGTTTGGCTATAACTCTTGTTGATACAACTCCTGCTTACTCCTAAACGGTCCAATCAAAAATTTTAACAGCCCTTGCCGCTTCTACTATGCTATGATATGTAGGATAGCTCAAGGCGGCCAACAGGACTTTAATCGACTGCATTAAGCCCTTTCTGAATAAGAAGATCTTGTCCTTTTCGGTGCTTGCCATTTCAGGTACATGGCGCAATAGGGCAGACAATTCTGCTTCGTAAGCGCTCACCGATAAGTTGTCTTGCTCTAATCGACAAAGCTTCTCCTTCATCTTTAATTGCACCGACTCAGGCCAGAACCAAGAATGAAAGACTGACATAAAATCCTTCCATGTAATGTCCGCACTATTTTGACCTGATAAAGAAACACGTTTGTAGGTTTTTCCACCATGCATCCGCCTCATCCTCTAGCACAAACTCCACGAGAGGCACTCTGTGCTTCTCTGGACACCGGATGCCCACAAACACCTTCTCGATCTGATGTAGCCAATTCTCCGCTTAAACTGGATCTGTACTCCCAGAAAAGTGCGATGGATGGGTCCGCAGGAAGATGTCCATCCACTTCTCGGGTTGCCCTGAACCCATTTCAACCCTAGCTGGTAGATCTTTATTGACCACTATTTGGGACATATTCACCATCATTTGCACTAGCGCTTCCAATCCTTCCATCGGGGCTTGGATCCCCGAAGTGGTGATGGTTGTTCGAGGAATGTCAGAATTAGTGTTCAGACAATTGGATTCCCCGACTCTGTTATCCATTCTGCAAAATAAGCAAAGTAATTAGGGTTTCAAACAAACAATACAATATAACATACATTTGTTAGCATGCATGTGCAGTGTCCCATTCTTTTTGGAGTCTACCCACTCTCAGTTTACTAACCTGAGTTCATGATTTCTATTCTACGTTTACTTCCCATAGTTTTAAACCTCCCTCTGATACCACTTGTCACACCCCGGCCCGGGAAAACTCGAATTAACGAGGCGGGAACGAAGGTGTGATTTAGGAATCAGTTATACTAATATAATTACTACTAATACAAATCTAATTTACATATTTGCACAAAGAGCTAAATACATATATACATGTACATGACTAGTCTATCAGAGCTAGGTTAGGATCTGCAAGTACTACGCCAAAAAGTCCACATATACACTACAAATAGTAATGTACACAAAACCTGTGGTGGTTGCCCTTGCCTCACAACCCTTCCTAGTGATGCTCATTCGGTGCACCTAAAAAGATAAAATTGCAGGGGTGAGTAAGCTAACCCACCAATAGACCACATGATAAATTATAAATGCTGCACAATAAAGAAATACTTATGCAGTCAATAACTTATAACAGCTTCAGAAACTGTTACTATGTAACAATGCAGTAACTATTCAGGTAGTGAGTTATAACAAAATTAAAAGCAGATGAATGAATCAGTAAAGAAAATCAGCTTATTTAATTATTCATGTCTTTTCTGGATTACTAATTATCTCTTAATTCAGCTTTATGTTCACCTCTCTCATTCACTCATCCCACGTTTCCGCCATGGGTTCTCCACGCTTCCGCCATGAAGTTTATAGGGCGGTCCCACGCTTTTGCCATGGGACCATCCACGCTTCCGCCATGGATTAAAACTAGGCAACCCCACGCTTCCGCCATGGAGCCTCCTACGCTTCCGCCATAGGATGCTAGGATAACCTCACGCTTCCGCCATGATAATTCCACGCTTCTGCCATGGAATAAATCCTAGTGCCCCTGTTTAGCCCCTCTCAACAAAGTAAACAAGGGAGGTGAATCATATCGCGTAATTATTCATAAATAGATTGCTATTTCCATTTAACAAATGCTTGAAGGGTACTTTTATAATTTCCACAATATCTAAAACATCATGTGATAATCAAAGACAATGCATAAAATGAACAAAAACAACAAGTACATGCACAATATTCTTTATTCGTACACATTTATAATAAAGCATATGGTTACCTGCCTTTTAATTTATTCACCCAAGTAGAGCTTCTCGTCCCGCTCAATTATTCGTGTTACTAGCTTGATACCCTGAAATGTGATACCACGATTATAAGTCGTATATACATATGACGTTCCCGCAGCACAGAACCACTAAGTTTACTACTATTTCCACCTTTTATTAACTATACCGATTTTCTAGATTAAACTCTAGATAGACATGCTCCAAATAACTACTTATTTTCTTGATTGATATTAAGATAAATATGAAATTTATATTTATATTACAAAGCCGTACATTTCTATTTTTCTGATCATGCAAACAGGAAAAAACACTTGCTCTAGCTACTACCTTGCTCTGAGATTTTATACAAATGATGTTATGCTTTAACTTAGGATGATATACTATCATCCTTTGACTCTTGTGCATATCGCATGCATGCATGAATGTTTAAATCTTCTTTTCAAATCATATGTGTACGAGTGTCATCATATAAATCTTTAGCTTGGCACATGTTCTTTATGCGATGTTATGATATATATGTTGTGTTATACTGTAACACCCTGCCAGTACAAAAAGTATAACAGCAGGTCCGGCCGGGACCCCACGCCATACAAACCACACTAGCTAGGAGTTAAAAGGTGATAACCAGAAAAGTAACAACTAACGAGAGTACAAAACGTAAGCGGAAGCATTAATTAAACCATTCAAATAGACATGTCCACTATCATAGGAATGAATCCAGAAATAAGAGTTACGGCCTTAGGGCCTTACATCAAATCAATGTACAAAACTCTAAAAAGCATACATCGGCACGCAGGCCGGCAATACATGAGAAAACAGGAGAAAGGCTGGCCTTCGAGGGCCAACTCAGCAAAAGGACAGCAAGAGGACCAACGCCCGCTATTTCCCGCTAGGCTCACCTGCACCTGCATAAGAACATTCCACCAAGCGATGGTAAACAAGGCAACGGTCAGCACAGCTGACCAAATTATAACGACCCCACCCCTTTCCCGGGGTGGCGGAGATTCTACCCTGCAAGTAAGCCATACTAGCACAAGTACTAAATCTAAAGAGAGTGCAACTACACAAGGTGAGGTTTCAAGCACAATCAATCTTCTAGGTTGAGCATCAAAAGGAAGGGAACCTAGGTATGCACGTGATGTTGGTTGGGTTCACCCGAAGGTTTCCCACAACCGCCTAAGCACATCGCATGAGGCTAAACATAACATCAAATTCACAACACTCCACCCTAAGGGTCACAACCTTAGGTGGGAAACAAGAGCTTTTGGTCGGTCTAGGTATGACACCTTCCACGACCTCTCCCATGATCACACGGCCTTCATGAGGAAGGGACCTCTCGCCGATCTGCATGGAAACGGGTTCGGTTCAGCTTTGCCCGTGCTCTAATCGTCGCGATCTATCGCACGACGCGGGTACGGCTTCACCTCGGCCCGTAAGGGTTTAGCACTTTCAAGTGCTACACAAAAATATACGCTACGCACCTAACCCCTTCATAAGGATCTAGGCTTCGCGAATTCTCAACAAGGGAGGTACATACGCTCCGCATCAATAACGTGGTGAAGGTTTGCCTTCATCCAAAACTCAAAGCATGGGGCTTTCGTAGGGATCTTCACAAGACGCCTACACTTAACTCCCGCAATACTATAGGTGAGTTCACGGAGTCATTCTCCGGCACGCATTCTAGGTCTAACCTAAATGCAACGTCGCAAATCAAGCATCACCGATTCGGGCTCACGGCCACGAATAGGCTTCACACAAAATGCCTAAATCCGCACGACTACCAGATTTTCTACATGCAATATGCCGGGGACGGACACAATCTACCCGGAGTCCCGAAGGACTTGAGGAAATCCTACACTTCACCCATTTGGTGAAAGAGATACCTCATGCAAGCAAAGAAAGAGGAATAAATGGACAAATACAAGTCCAAAGCTCGGGAGGAAGAATCGTTACCCTAGACGTGTTCCTCTTCGCCATGGATCCGAGATTCTACGCGGAGGGAAAGAACCGCACCGGGCTGCACTCTCCGGATCTGGAAACGGCTCGCGAAACGGAGCTCCGGAGCTCCGTCAATGGCGAAATCTCCTCTTCTTCTTCCTTGCCCCCTTCTTCTTCCTCTAGCCTAGGAGAGAGAAACACCTCAAAATAATGAGGACTAATCTCCTCTCATAAGCCCTAATAGCCTCCAGCATCTAATCCTAGCCATCGGATCAGATCTCAAAAGATTTGGACGGCCCGATCTTCTTCTCCGCTCAAAATCGCGGAACAGAATAAACAGGGCGCACGATCACAGGCGCACGGTCAGTGGTCGTGCGCGACGAGGGCAATGGTCGTGCGCACTATCCGGGACAGAACTCTGAATTCTTGCGAATAAGCGCACGATCGCTGGCGCACGATCACTGGTCGTGCGCGAAGAGGGAAATGGTCGTGCGCACTGTCCGAGACAGAACTCGATTCTCTTCTGAATTAACGCACGATCGCTGGCACACGATCACTGGTCGTGCGCGATGAGGCCACTGATCGTGCGCTAAGAGCAGACAGGGAAAATTCTAGCCTGCTTCACGTGCCGCACTACCACTCCGCCTACTTCGCGGAACTACCAGATTTGGGGTGTTACAACTCCACCCTCCTTAAAAGAATTTCGTCCCGAAATCCAGGAAACAGTAATAGCATAAATTACAGTTATACTTTACCTGAGGGAAATAGCTCGGGATACTCCGCAAGCATCGTTTGCTCTCTCTCCCAAGAGAGCTCCTCTCGGCCGCAGTTATCCCACCGGACTTTTACCATCCGAATGGACTTGTTCCGCAGCTGCTTTACTTCGGTATCTTCGATGCGTAAAGGCTTGACTTTCGTCGACAACCCACTATCGACCGGAACTTTGCCGACCGCAACGATATGAGTAGGCTCTTGCACTGCCTTCCTCAACACTGAAATGTGGAACGCGTCGTGCAGACCGCTCAGCTCTGCAGATAGTGCAAGCCGATAAGCCGCATCACCAACACGCTCCACGATCTCGAACGGTCCTAAGTACCTCGGACTGAGCTTTTTCAAGCGTCGAATCCTTGATACCCCTTTGAACGGTTTGATCTTCAAGTAAACCCGGTCACCGACGGCGAACTCTAAGCTCCTATGCTTGGCGTTGAAATACTTTGCTTGCCTATCCTGGGCAACCAATAGCCTTTCGCGTATAGCCCGGATCGTCGACGTTGCTTCTTCAACATCCTTTCGCTTCAATAGCTTAGTATCGCCCGTTTCCGCCCAAGACAACGGCGTACGACACTTCTTACCATAGAGGGCCTCGAAAGGAGCCATCTTTATGCTGGCTTGGTAGCTATTATTGTAGGCGAATTCGATCATAAAGAGGTGATCCTCCCACCTCTTTCCAAAGTCTAGAGCGCACATTCGGAGCATATCCTCCATAGTCCTGTTGGTTCTCTCGGTCTGTCCATCCGTTTGCGGGTGGAAGGCCGTGCTGAACTTCAATTTTGTGCCCAACAGTTCATGGATAAGCCTCCAATCTTTCGATGTGAAACGCCCGTCACGATCGCTGACGATGCTACGAGGGACACCGTGCAGTCTCACGATACTATCCACATAGAGCTTTGCTAGCTTCTCTACGGAATCATCCTTCCGGTTCGGAATGAAGTGTGATACCTTTGTCAAACGGTCCACGATCACCCATATGGCGTCGTTTCCATGTTGCGATCTCGGCAATCCGTGCACGAAATCCATCGAAATATCATCAAACTTCCATTCCGGAATCGGCAAGGACTTCAGAAACCCACCGGGACGTTGACATTCCGCTTTCACCAACGCGCAAGTATGACACTTGGCCACGTAAAGGGCAATGTCTTTCTTCATGCCCGGCCACCAGAACAGTTTCTTCATATCCATAAACATTTTAGTGCTCCCCGGGTGGATCGAGTACTTGGTATGATGAGCCTCGTACATCAATTCCGCCCGTAGAGTACCAACGTTTGGGATGCATAACCTTTCCTGCTTCCACATAAGGTCGTCTTCGAAGGAGAAATCAGCGTTTAACCCTTCAACGGTTTCCGCTTTGTATCGTTTCAAGCTCTCGTCCAACTCCAATGCTTGTCGAACTCGGTCGGCAAGGTCGTAGTGAACTTCCGTCCAGTTCAAGCATGCTGAAGTAGACGTTCTCCTATCAATGCATATGATCTCCATCTCTTCTAGCTCACGGATTAGACGCTCATCGTGCATCAAAATCCAATTTGCTTGCGCGGGAGCCCGACGACTCAACGCGTCTGCAACTACGTTTCCTTTACCGGGAGTATATTTGATATCGAAGGTGTAGTCCCCAAGGAACTCCATCCACCTCCTTTGGCGCATGTTCAACTCCCTTTGGTCTAGTAAGTACTTGAGGCTCTTATGGTCGGTAAAGATATCGATCTTCACGCCATATAGATAGTGCCTCCAAAGTTTGAGGGCAAAAACCACGGCCGCTAGCTCCAAATCATGGACCGGGTAATTCCTCTCGTGAACCTTCAGTTGCCGGGAGCCGTAGGCAATTACCTTCCCGAACTGCACTAGGACACAACCCAAACCACTTCCTGAGGCATCGCTATATATTTCGTAGCCTTCCGTACCCTGTGGCGAGCATAGAATGGGCGCCGTGGTCAGACGGCTCTTTAGCTCTTCAAAAGCTCGTGCGCACTCGGGCGACCAAACGAACTTATGATCCTTCCTAGTCAGTTTTGTGAGAGGAAGTGCGATCCTCGAGAAGTTTTCCACAAAGCGCCTATAATAGCCGGCAAGTCCTAAGAAACTTCGGACTTCCGCTACGTTTTTCAACAAAGGCCACGCTTGGATCGCTTCTAACTTCGACGGATCAACTGCAATTCCTTCGCCACTAACAACATGACCAAGGAATGCCACTGACGGTAGCCAAAACTCGCACTTGGAGAACTTGGCATATAGCTGACTCCTCCTCAAGGTGCTCAGGACTGCGTGCAGATGCCCTATATGCTCCTCTTCCGACTGAGAGTATACCAAAATGTCGTCGATGAAGACGATCACAAATTGATCTAAATACTCTCGGAATGTCCTATTCATCAAGTCCATGAATACCGACGGTGCGTTGGATAGACCGAACGGCATTACCGTGAACTCAAAGTGCCCAAAGCGGGTACTGAACGCTGTCTTTGGGATGTCGCATTCCCTTATTCGCAGTTGATAATAGCCGGACCTTAGGTCTAGCTTGGAGTAAACCGTCGACCCCATCAGTTGGTCGAATAGATCATCGATTCTAGGAATCGGATATCGGTTTTTCTCGGTCAACTTGTTTAGCTCTCTATAATCGATACATAGACGCAAGCTCCCATCCTTCTTTTTCACAAAGAGGACCGGTGCACTCCAAGGCGAAGAACTTGGACGTACGTAGCCTTGCTCTAGCAGCTCTTGCAATTGGACCTTCAACTCTGCCAATTCCTTTGGCGCTATTCTGTATGGTGAGCGGGCCACAGGTTTGGCACCTGGCACCAACTCGATACAGAAATCAATCTCCCGATGAGGCGGAGCCCCAGGGAGTTCGTTAGGAAACACGTCGGCGTATTCCGCTACAACTGGGACATCACACAACCTGGGCTTTGGCTCCGAAGCCTCCAACAAGGTGAAGAACAACTCGGCGCCTTTTCTCACCGCCTTAACCACCTGGAGAGCAGACATCAGCGTCTTGCTCGCTCCTCGCATACCGGCGAATGTGGTTTCATCGTCGGTGTTCGTTCCCAGAGTGATCTCCTTTGTATTGCAATCTATGCATGCTCGCTGCTCCGAGAGCCAGTCCATGCCGAAGATCACATCGAATTCAGCTAACGGTAGTAACGACGCTTCCAAGTCGAAATCTTGACTTCCGATCCGCACCTTCACACGGCTCTTCCTATCCGCACTCATTCGAGATCCATTGGGTAGCACTACTTCCAATCTATCCTCTACAAAGGTAGATGGCACTCCGATTCGCACCACGAAGTCCTCAGACAGAAAAGAGTGCGATGCACCCGTATCGAATAGAGCTCTCGCCGGATAGTTGAAAATTAGGACGAAACCTAATTGTACACAAATAACACATAGTCGTACAACAGTGAGAATCATATACATAGCTGTAAAAGCTAACTTCTAATTCGTACCTGTGACGACGTCGGTTTGTCGTATAGCTTCTTGTTGGCCAAGCGAATAGACTCTCGGCTGAGTCGGAAAGTGTTGGGAGGCCGAAGACTCTGCCGCTTTACCCTTTTCCGCAGCCCGAGCATAATCCGCCGCTCGGTTTGCCGCCTTTGGGGGACCACTTCGACACACCGCAGCTTTGTGTCCCACCTTCCCGCAGGTGAAACACGTAATAGGAGTCCGCGCGGTCGTGGCTCCCGAAACATTCGAAGAAGCTGGTTCCGCCTGCTTGAACTTCCGCTTGTTCCTTCTGAAGTCCGGCTTGGACTGAGAGGCTGGCGCATGAAACTCGGGTTTCTTTACAACACTCTTTGCTTGTACCCTCTTCATGTCCAACTCCAAAGATCTGGCGGTTTGCACCATCACTTGGAAGCCAAACGTCATAGGGCCTGCAAGGAGCAGCCTCAACTCGTCCCGAAGCCCTTCATAGAATTTATTCGTCTTCGTCTCCTCATCCTCCACCAATGCCCCCGCATAGCGACTCAGTCTGGTAAACTCATGTAAGTAATCGTCAACGGAGCGATCACCTTGAGTTAACCTCAGGAACTGGTTTTGTAACGCAATGCGTTGGGCAGAGGGGATAAACCGCTGGAGGAACGACTTTGAAAACTCAGCCATTGATATTTCAGTAATGTCTCTATCGCCGAACTTGTGCAGTTCCTGCTCTTCCCACCACAGCACAGCCTCTCCTTCAAGAAGGAAAGTGGCTAAGGTGACCATCATGGCTTCGTCCGTCGCCGTCGCCCTCAGAGTTCTTCTAACTCTTGACAACCAGTCTTCTGCCTCCGTTGGGGACTCAGATCCCGAGAAGGTAGGAGGATTAAAGCTCAAGAAGTGCTTTAATTGTTGGTCACGCGCTCGCCCCGCAACTACTTGCGCAACTTGACGCTCCACCCTTGGTGCTAACGCCGGTTCCACTGCAGCTACTGGCACAGGGGCATCAACCCTTGGTGTTACCGCAGGTTCCACTGCAGGTTCAACTACCGGGGCTGCATCAGTAGTAGGCGTAGCAGGCTGTGCAAGCCTTTGCGGTTGAGCATTGATCATCGCGAAGACTGCTTCTGCGACCATTCTGATCATCTCAGCTGAAGGAGTGGTCGCTGGCACCTCAGCCGACCCACTACTTTCAGCGGTGTTACGGGGTTGAGACCGCCCCGCAGCACTTCTAGTCACCTATAATCATGCAAGGCACAATTTAGTGACCCTAAACATATCAAACATCAATCATGGAACGCTCAGGTTCCGCAAACAAGTATGTTTTTTTCATTCCTAAGTGGACATTCTTATTAGTTTTTGTCGTTTTAGGTGAATGCACAGCCCGTGCGCACCACCCCTTAAAAGGAATTCGTCCCGAATTCGCTAAACTACGGATCGACGCCTTAAGTCCGATACCAAATTGTAACACCCTGCCAGTACAAAAAGTATAACAGCAGGTCCGGCCGGGACCCCACGCCATACAAACCACACTAGCTAGGAGTTAAAAGGTGATAACCAGAAAAGTAACAACTAACGAGAGTACAAAACGTAAGCGGAAGCATTAATTAAACCATTCAAATAGACATGTCCACTATCATAGGAATGAATCCAGAAATAAGAGTTACGGCCTTAGGGCCTTACATCAAATCAATGTACAAAACTCTAAAAAGCATACATCGGCACGCAGGCCGGCAATACATGAGAAAACAGGAGAAAGGCTGGCCTTCGAGGGCCAACTCAGCAAAAGGACAGCAAGAGGACCAACGCCCGCTATTTCCCGCTAGGCTCACCTGCACCTGCATAAGAACATTCCACCAAGCGATGGTAAACAAGGCAACGGTCAGCACAGCTGACCAAATTATAACGACCCCACCCCTTTCCCGGGGTGGCGGAGATTCTACCCTGCAAGTAAGCCATACTAGCACAAGTACTAAATCTAAAGAGAGTGCAACTACACAAGGTGAGGTTTCAAGCACAATCAATCTTCTAGGTTGAGCATCAAAAGGAAGGGAACCTAGGTATGCACGTGATGTTGGTTGGGTTCACCCGAAGGTTTCCCACAACCGCCTAAGCACATCGCATGAGGCTAAACATAACATCAAATTCACAACACTCCACCCTAAGGGTCACAACCTTAGGTGGGAAACAAGAGCTTTTGGTCGGTCTAGGTATGACACCTTCCACGACCTCTCCCATGATCACACGGCCTTCATGAGGAAGGGACCTCTCGCCGATCTGCATGGAAACGGGTTCGGTTCAGCTTTGCCCGTGCTCTAATCGTCGCGATCTATCGCACGACGCGGGTACGGCTTCACCTCGGCCCGTAAGGGTTTAGCACTTTCAAGTGCTACACAAAAATATACGCTACGCACCTAACCCCTTCATAAGGATCTAGGCTTCGCGAATTCTCAACAAGGGAGGTACATACGCTCCGCATCAATAACGTGGTGAAGGTTTGCCTTCATCCAAAACTCAAAGCATGGGGCTTTCGTAGGGATCTTCACAAGACGCCTACACTTAACTCCCGCAATACTATAGGTGAGTTCACGGAGTCATTCTCCGGCACGCATTCTAGGTCTAACCTAAATGCAACGTCGCAAATCAAGCATCACCGATTCGGGCTCACGGCCACGAATAGGCTTCACACAAAATGCCTAAATCCGCACGACTACCGGATTTTCTACATGCAATATGCCGGGGACGGACACAATCTACCCGGAGTCCCGAAGGACTTGAGGAAATCCTACACTTCACCCATTTGGTGAAAGAGATACCTCATGCAAGCAAAGAAAGAGGAATAAATGGACAAATACAAGTCCAAAGCTCGGGAGGAAGAATCGTTACCCTAGACGTGTTCCTCTTCGCCATGGATCCGAGATTCTACGCGGAGGGAAAGAACCGCACCGGGCTGCACTCTCCGGATCTGGAAACGGCTCGCGAAACGGAGCTCCGGAGCTCCGTCAATGGCGAAATCTCCTCTTCTTCTTCCTTGCCCCCTTCTTCTTCCTCTAGCCTAGGAGAGAGAAACACCTCAAAATAATGAGGACTAATCTCCTCTCATAAGCCCTAATAGCCTCCAGCATCTAATCCTAGCCATCGGATCAGATCTCAAAAGATTTGGACGGCCCGATCTTCTTCTCCGCTCAAAATCGCGGAACAGAATAAACAGGGCGCACGATCACAGGCGCACGGTCAGTGGTCGTGCGCGACGAGGGCAATGGTCGTGCGCACTATCCGGGACAGAACTCTGAATTCTTGCGAATAAGCGCACGATCGCTGGCGCACGATCACTGGTCGTGCGCGAAGAGGGAAATGGTCGTGCGCACTGTCCGAGACAGAACTCGATTCTCTTCTGAATTAACGCACGATCGCTGGCACACGATCACTGGTCGTGCGCGATGAGGCCACTGATCGTGCGCTAAGAGCAGACAGGGAAAATTCTAGCCTGCTTCACGTGCCGCACTACCACTCCGCCTACTTCGCGGAACTACCAGATTTGGGGTGTTACATATACATTCTAAGAAAAGCCTTAATGCATGTTATAAGCAGCATACACATGAAATATTATGTACCCCATAATACATAATATCGCATGCAATGAAAAATAAAAATTGAGCCAATGGACATCCATGAGACTGGTGTTATGCATCCCATACTACATAACAGTCATATATTGTCACCTATGAGAATCCATATACACATACATATTATGCATCCCATACTACATAATATGCCCTGTATACTTCTTATCATACTATGAGTGTAGTGTTCATGCTTCAGCCAAGACGTACGGATGACACTTCGGTGTGTGTATGCAATGAGACAAGATGATTAACACCTGATCAGAAAAAGTCGTCCGACTAATTTGTCAAACAAACTTCCCTCTGATACCAACTGTCACAACCCGCATTTTCTCCGTATTAAATAATACGTCAGAGTAAGAGAAAATACACGTCATGATATCACGTCGTGCAGGGGACAACTGCAGATGCTCAGGAAGCTTTTCCTTCACACCTTTTTTTAAAAAGCCATGAACTTTATGTTTAAAACATAATTTAAGTTTAAAGTTTTCAAACACCGTGTCCCTCGGTTTAATGGATCAACTAGTCTATAAATAAGAAAGTATAGATTTACGCAGCGAAAAATACATGATTTACTTTAATTTACCCAATATGAGCATGCTGATCTAACCAACATTCTAATGGTATGCAACTTCTAGATTTAGTATAGGTAAAAAGATTTTTTTACGGGCTTCAAAATACAGGAATGATAGTTTGAAAGATATGTTATGTATGAAGAACTATGCAGTTTTGTGTATAAAATAACTACCATGCATCCTAACATAAAATCTTCCCAGAGAGCCACTACAAGAAAAATTATAATTAGCAAGGAGCTAAATACCTTGCTAATTAGCTAAATTCGTTGCTAATTTTAATTGACAACGAATTTAGAAACAAAAAATTTCCTAACTAATATGCTCCTAGATAATTTTAGCAAGGATATTTTTCCTTTCTATATTGCAATGATTTTTAGCAAGGATAATTTTATCCTTGCTAATATTTAACATTTATATTTTTATTTAAATTGATAAATTAAAATAATTTTTAAATTAGTAAAAAATATTATTTCAAATAGACTTGCTGGGATTCGAACAGCCAACCTATTACATATAAGCCCAACACTCTTACCACTTGATCCAACCAACTTTTCTGTTTGGAGGCGCCGATATTATTTATATATAACGTAATCCTTTATATAATATATATTTATATATATTTCTTTATATAATATATGCATATAACGATATATATTAGTATATAGTTATATATGGGTTTGGAAGATATAAGCTAGAGCTTTTTTAAGCCTAAAAAAGCTCTAGCTGGTTCTCTCACAATACATGTCGGAATTAGGCAAATAATATGTGCATTTTATATGAAAAAATGAGATCTACAACTTTCATGTTGAACATTTTTCCTAAATTTGCATGGTTTGGCCGGAATCTGGCCCAGAAGGTTGCTGACTCGAATTTTGAAATTTATTATTATTATATTCATTTCGAGTCAGCAACCTTTCGGGCCAGATTCCGGCCAAACCATGCAAATTTAGGAAAAATGTTCAACATGAAAGTTGTAGATCTCATTTTTTCATATAAAATGCACATATTATTTGCCTAATTCCGACATGTATTGTGAGAGAACCAGCTAGAGCTTTTTTAGGCTTAAAAAAGCTCTAGCTTATATCTTCCAAACCCATATATATATCTGTATGTAATATATATATTATCGTATATATATTAAATCGCATATAGATCTGAATATTACTTTATAATATATATATTTATTTATATATATAATTTTTAATAATATAAAATTATATAAAGATTTAAATATATTACCAATAATTTTGAAATATAAATATTTTTTACTAATTTATAAATATATATAAATGACTATTATGTTTTAGAGGATGGGATAATTTGTTTAAGGAGACATTATATTTTTTGGAAGAAAATAAATTTTTTTCTTCAACAAAAAATTTGCAACTTAAAAATTTGTTGCTATTTTAGCAACACAAATTTTGAAACAAAAAAAATTCTTTGCTATATTTGCAACAAAAATTTTTCTTGTCATTTTCGTAGGTAAAGTAAAATTTCCTTTTCGTAGCTAAATTTGATGCTAATTAGCAACGGATTATCAAGCCTTCCTAAATTACCATGCTAAATGGGATTTTGGTTGTAGTGAGCAATTACATAAATAGCAAGACTATGGTAGTAGCATATATATATATATAGCAAGACAATGTCTATCACAAAAGGAAATTCAGGATATGAGCGTCAACATAATGACGCGAACCCATAACCTTAAATAGTTCTGAAAGGAAACAACAATCTACTTCTCAAAGTGAGAGTAAGGAAACAACTACTGCAAATCTGAAAAAATTGGACTCGGTCAACTCAACCTGCTACTGATCCGAACCTGAGGTATTCAAAAGAAAAGAATGCCTCAGCACAAAGGCATGAAAAGACAACACATAATCAAGAGTAGGAGAAATCTTAACAGGAAAAAGCATTACCAACCCACCAAGAACAGTTGTAAAACATCAGCAAATCTAATAATGATGTATTAGCATCCAATAGCAAGAAAAGACTGGCATAAAGTGCGGTCAAATTTGCATTGCAATAACATTCAAAAGGAAAGGAGTAATAAGTTGCCCCAGAAATGAACCACTATCCCCGCCAAAACAAACAATATTGAGGCGAAGACATTCTTTACAACAAACCATCAGACCAAAACATCCATGACACAAAAGCACTTGACGACAGTTACAACCCGCACAACCAACAATCTACACATCCACGAAAGGGAAAATAAGTACTGTGGTAGTGGTCCATTGCCCAACTACACTAACAGTCCAAAATCAATCGACCGGGGATAGATATTCACATTATCTAGACACCATAGAAAACCCGAAACATTTCCAAGTACAACCCTTACGACAACTGTCTCGATGAACTCTAACTCTTACTCGACGACATCACTGATCACTCGACGAATTTCATCGAAATTACTCGACGAAACCGCTCACTCAACGAATTACTATCACTCGATGAATCTAATTATTACTCGACGAATTTAATTATCACTCGACGAATTTAATTACACGTATCTATGCGGCGAATCTATACTCGACGAATTAACTTAACTTCTGGACGAATTCTACTTTAGCCAAATCGACGTACTCTACGATACTACTACAAAAATTCTGTTCGAATAACTGAACACTTTACATATCATCTCTCTACGAGGAAAATAAACACTAAAGGGGGAAAAGAGCACGCAAGAGGGGTTTAGTCCACCACTTGCCTAGTTTTCACAGAAAACGTTCTCCGAACAACTCCTCGTTGCAGATCGGCCGCTAGAAAATCTCGAGGAAGAATCTCTGAAACTTTTGGAACGGAAAGAAAGATTATGGCTATACCCTTCATCAACGAAAATCCACAAAACTAGAAAAACTTACCGCACACGCGAAGATCTCGGCGACAGCTTTCCAGATCTGCGCTCCGGCGAAGATTTCGTGCACCGGAGCTCCGGTGGCGGCGATCGGAAGGCTCACGAACGGACGCCCCTTTCTTTTGGTTCGCACAGAATGGGAAGAAAAGAAAATAGGCTTTCGGATGGGGAAGAAGGCTATTTATATATAAAGTTATAATAATAATATTATTAGTAATAATAATAATAGCTAGCTTATTATTATCAGACTTCGTGGAATGCATGGCCTATATTCATCGTGATCGATTGGTTCGCCGAGTGGAACTCAACGAATGACCATTAATAGTCGAGAATTCAATAAACACCCGCCGGATACCACCCCTTACTCGACGAAAGGTAAAATAGCCTCACCGAACTCATGCAAATTAATAATAATAATAATATAATATCTATTATATTTAATACGACGCCGAAAAAACACATGCCGAAACCGACAAGAATCGCTCCGTAGGAGAAAGTCACCGCTACGAATCCAATGGCGAAGTCGGAATCAAAATCCGACGAGCCGCTCTCGAGATATTAATTTCCAAAGGTTTACGGTGAACGATAATTCTAAAATCTTTAAAAATTTACCGAGGCTCTAATATTGCTCCGATCGCAACGAAAC
This sequence comes from Dactylorhiza incarnata, assembly GCA_033032865.1. NCBI lineage: Eukaryota > Viridiplantae > Streptophyta > Magnoliopsida > Asparagales > Orchidaceae > Dactylorhiza > Dactylorhiza incarnata. Next base: position 16,868,912 of record JAWHQI010000004.1, on the reverse strand, counting down.
TTGTCAGGCATTTCTAAATTTAACTAATTTAATTTTCTAACGTAAAATTTCTCAATTTCGGGTAGTCTCAAAACTTGGTTGATTTGACCAGTGGGATGCGAAAACGAGCAAACGACGGCGCACCGCTAACTCTGCACTAACGTAACGACCTTGCGTCATTATGACGTCATCAAAATATTTCCAAATAATAGCAAAAAATTCAGGGGCGTTACAGTGACTGAGGGGCGTGTAACATGAAAATTCTGCCTATTTATAGCCATCGCCTCCAGATCCCAATGACATCCTTTTTCCGCTCATCTTGGGCCGAACTATCATCTACCCATTTTGGGCAGAAATGCTCTTCTTTTTGTATTTTTCTTGTTTGTTTTTAGCTTAGATTTTGATTCCATGTACTTTCAATTTATGCAATGTTGTCTTAGATTTTATTTTCAACATTTGTTCATTTATTTCTTGTACTCTCTTTTGAAAGTAATGATAATTTAATTTTCTTTTATAAAATGTCACTTTTCCATTCCCTTCACATTTTTTTTATTTTCATGTTTATTAGATAAATATTTAAATCTTGAAAATTGAGAGCTTCGAATGAAATAATATCTCTCATTTATATTTTCGATATTCCTTTGATTTATTTTTGATTTATCTTGATTTCATATGTCTATGTATGATTTTATATTTATTTTCGTATTCTCGTAGCCGACAGAATCGTGCATACGAATTGATCGCTCAGGAATAAAAAGAGTTGAGCGCAACCCTTGAGAGAGAATGACAAAAATCTTCTGGATAAGAGTCAAATCTTTTAGCGGGATTTACCTCATTAAAGCAAGTTTTAGGGGTTTCGATTGTAGAACAAGAGTTTGGTCAATCAACCTAATCTCAGGCAGGCGTACCCTCGACAAAGGTGCGTTCATAAATCAGGAATCTCCACGGTCAAGGATCGGATTAGAAGCTTATAATTTATCTTTTCCATTTCACTCGAAGTGCGCTTTTGATCAAGTTAGATTCCTTCTCTTTATTTTAATTTTTTAATTATAAATTTCTCCTAAAGTTTTATTCGATAAAATAATAGTTTGTTTTTCTGAAGTAAAAGTACTCGACAGACCCGTGAATTTATACGACCTTGATATGTCTTTCATATCCTATGTTATGAACGATAGGTACGCTTGCCTATTTTGTTTTTAGATTTGATCTCTAATTTTTACCTATCAGTTCGGCATTGACCTTCGCTTCGAGTCCATCCATCACCCAAGGTGCAACAAACAGGCGGAGGCAGCGAACAAAACCATTTTAATTTTATTAAAGAAAAATGCAGAGAACTTGAAGAGTAACTGGGTGGAGCAGCTTCCCTCAGTCTTTTAGGCCTTAAAAACTACTCCCAGCAAGGCCGCGGGAGAAACTCCTTTTAAACTCTCTCATGGCTCTGAAGTCGTGTTGCCGGTGGAGTTCGAGGTGAGGTCCCCTCAAGTTGTGGTCACAGAGGAATGAGACGATGAGTGAAAGGTAGAGAATGAGGAAGAATAGTGCCTCTCACTTGACCTCCTGGAGGAAATTCGGGACCTGGCAACCATTTATCAGGAGGAGATCAAGCACAGGAGGACAAGGTACTTCGATAGACACATTAAAATCAAGCATTTTGCGAAGGGGGACCTTGTTCTCAAAAAAGTCGACGTTGCGGGGAGGTCAGCGACGGTCGTAAAACTCCACCCCAACTGGGAGGGTCCATATGTTATCTTGGATGCATTAAAGTCAGGAGGGTATCGTCTCCAGAATGCATAGGGATCCCCTCTTAGCAACACCTAGAGCGCTAACAACATGAAGCGCTTTTATTCCTAGTTAATAATAGATTTTTTTATCTTGGTATATTTATTTTGTGATGCGCGGACTTCTGCCCTGCCCGGGCAGGTTGCCGTGAACCAAAAGTTTTATGCTATTTAGAAATTAAAAGTTCTTTTGGTTAGCAAAGCCTCTGAGATGATTTCGCTGACTGGGCTCTCGCAAGACGGCAGTGCAGGTTGATCACCCAGGTGGTAGGATGCAAAGGTTTTCTGAAAAGCCTCTGAGATGATTCCGTTGACCGGACTCTCGCAAGCCGGCAGGGCAGGTTGAACACCCAGGTGGCAGGGTGCAAAGGTTTATTGAAAAGCCCCTGAGATGATTTCACTGACAGGGCTCTCATAAATCGGCGGGGCAGGTTGATCACCCAGGTTGCAGGGTGCAAAGGTTTTCTAAAAAGCCCCTGAGATGATTCCACTACACGGGATCTCGCAAGCTGGCATGGCAGGTTGATCACCCAGGTGACATGGTGCAAAGTTTTTTTGAAAAGCCCATGAGATGATTTTGCTGGCCGGGCTCTCGCAAATCGGCATGGCAGGTTGATCACCTAGGTGGAAGGTTATTAGAGTTCTTTGAAAAGTCCCTGAGATGATTCTGCTGACCAGTCTCTTGCAAGACGGCAGGGCAGATTGATCACCCATGCGGCGGGTTATAAAGTGAAAGTGCACAATGAGTCATTTAAGTATTCTCTAGAGGGGGTGAATAGAGTTTTACAACTTTTCTATAAATTATGCACAGAACAATAAAATACTTCTAACAACTATGCATTCAGAAATCCAATCTAGAATAAAACAAACACATAATTACCGAATGGACATCACAGAAATTTCACAACACAGATTGAGACAAGATCTATAGTGGTTCCCCAAAATATGGGTACTCCACTCTTCTACCACCTTGGTAGGAATACATTATCTAGTGTCTGGGTCTTTTGATAAGGAGACTCTTAGAACCAGTGTCCTAGTCTTTTGTTAAGGAGACTCTTAGAACCAAGCTAGATCTCTTGCTAAGGAGATCTTGAACCAAGATCTGAGTCTTTTGTTAAGAAGACTCCTAGAACCAAGCTAGATATTTTGATAAGGAGATATTGAACCACTGAATTCTTTGAAGAAGGATTCTAAGGACTATTTTTACTCAGTTTACAAAAGTGAAAGAAAGAGTAAAGGAGAAGAAGAGAAGATGATTCTTCTTATTGAATCCTCCTGCAGCAGTCACTAAGGATTTGTAACATCTCACTCACTTCTAGCCCCCCTTGTGTTAGGGTTAGGACTTGGGTGGTGATTAAAGGTCATGGGATGACCCTAGGCTAGCTTGAACCTAGGCAAATTGCTATAAGCACCCTAAAAGTGCATAGGTCAACCTAAGCCAATTCACATTCAATTGAGCTCACCACCTCAACATAAGCTCACCAATACATCCTTAACCCTCAGGGAGGCCTAAGTGACCCAAAGAACCACCATAAGGTCATCAACTTGGCCAAATTGACCAAAGTGCCCTTAAGGTCAACAAAAGCCAATCCTTCACCAATATGTCCAATTGACCTCCAAAACATGACGTTGACCTCCCCTAGTCTTAGGGCATCATAAGGGACCCAATTGACCCAAAAGCCCCATCATGGGGTCATCAATTGATTCAATTTGACCAAAGTCAAACTTTTCCCAATTTTGGTCAAAATCACATCTTTGACTAAATTGGCCTAATTAGGGCATTACCATGACCCAACCAACATTGAGTGGTTTCAAAGAACTCAAGACCAGCACATTGGACTAGTTAACCCATCAGTTGACCAGGTCAATACCCCAAGTCAACCATGGTCAAATTAAGCCCAAAAGAGAGGAATAAATGTTCAACCCACTTCTTATGGGCTAAGGCCTTGAACCAAGGCCCATCCTACAACCCGCTAAGAATATTAAATTAATTATTCTGATTATTTAGGATTAATTATAATTAATTGGAAATTAGGAGGGGAATATTCCCATTTTAATGGAAAGAGAGAGAGAGAGAGAGAGAGAGAGAGAGAGAGAGAATTATGAAGGGAGGCCATGTGACACTCCCTTCATCTCCCCTATGCAACCATTCTCCTCCCCTGATGCTTGGGGACTGATTCTCATTGAATACAGACGACCACCATCAAAGGGGAGCCATTAATGGCCATGGCCGAATTGCCCTTCCTGAAATTCCCATATTCAACCCCCATTCTCACTTCTGACCAATTCATCACCTTCAAAATCATCTTGGCAGTCGAAATCGACTCTCAGATCACTGCTTTTGGTGGAGAATCAAGGAATCGGCAAGGAAAAGCTTGGAGCTCGTCGGCAATGGCGCACCACCACCACACTCACCGCTAAGCCCGTCTACAGGTCCACTTCTCCTCCTCTCCCCTTGTGCTAGTATCCTAGATCGATTAGGAGAAACATCGGGAGACATTGATCCCGAACAAAGGTGAAAAAATCTGAAGTTTTCCATGAAAATGGAGGTTGCGGGTTCGCCGGAAATGACCTCTCCGACGGCCGTGCCGCCGCCCGGCGATAGCCACCAGCTCAACAGAGGTGGTGGTGGCGATGGCCGGCAGGGGAGGTGGTCGGGTGGCTGGGAATAACGGCTGGAAGATGCCCAGGTCGGGCTGATCACGACCATGGGCTGTTTGGGGAAGACAAAATCCAGGCCGTCCATTCTGGATATTAAGATTCATATATTTAAAATACGAAAATGGACTTTTGATCCAGAAAATTGAGGCCCTTAGATGACCTTTTAGGAAAATTGGCGAGAGACATGTTTTGTAGATTTATGTGTCTAATTTAATTAGGAATTAAAATCAGACCATTTGGAGCACTACACTCCTTGTAGGACTGTTTTGGTGGACTGTGTCCTTAGGGTAGGATAACCCATAATACTTGAATAACTTTTGAATGGCTAAGGTTATGAAGGTGAAATTTGGTACATGTATGCATGCACCCTATATGCACACCCTATCCAAAAATGAGACTTTTTGGATAAACTTTGCTTATAGTTTTAGGTAAAAAGTGATTTTCCAAATAAATGAAATATTTGAAGTTTAATTAATTCAAATGCCCCAATTTTGGGGGTGGTACACTTCTTAGGCTATAACAAGCTAATGGTAAAAGTTTGAGCCCATTTTGACCTTTGCAAGTTGGTGAATCCAACTTGCAAGAGAGGACAATGTTTGTGTTTTGGGTTACACTTAGCAAGAAGCGGGAAATGGGGTTTTCAGCCTATATGGCCTTTGGTGTGCCAATGAAATTTTGTCCACAGACTTATAATGATGAAATACATTATCCTTAATAATATTAGGATTTTTGGGGAAAAATCCTTGGGTATTTCAATTAGTTTAATTATGTTGACTTTTGAAATTATAAAGGTAAAAATGAGCAAATTAGTTCAGAAGATTATGGAGCCCTGCCATAAGTCTTATAAAGCCACTTTACATCTCTGGTAATTAATTTGGAATTTTTGAAATTTATTTCATATGAAGTTTAACAAAAATTTGATAATTGATCCTTAGAAACTTTTGTAGACACCATGATGTTTAGGGTATGTAAAATGTTGAAATTTTGCCGCGATAATTTTTATAACCTTTTGGAACTATTGAATTTTCTTGGAATTTTTAGGTGACCATTTATGGTACTTCCTTTTATTTATGACATTTTAGTAAATTGTTGATTTATGAAAATCATGGGGAAATACACTTTAGAAAATTTACAAATATCTGGAATTATGTTTTATTTGGCATTTACATTCTCTGGAGATTTTATGGAATTTATTTATCGAGTATTTCAGTTACATCCTTGGGAAAGTGACCTAGAAGTTCTATTCTTGGAAAAGTTAATTGAGCCATTAAATGTCACTGAATAATTATAAAATTTTGTCCAGTCTCATGTTTCATCAATGTGATTTTATGATAAATTAATCTTGTTGGTTGGATAACAAAAAGTGACACTTCATGTTCAAAATCAATAGTGACATCTATTTAGGAAGAGTATAATAATGGCTAGTTAAATTAGGAAAATTAGAAATCTCTGAATTTAAGAATAACATGTCATGATAGAACCCTAAAAATAATCTTAGGGCTTTTGGCCAATTATTTGGAGTATTCCCTTTCATACGCTCAATCTTGCTCATGTGGTCTGCATATAGTGATTTGGCGAAGTAAGGATAGAATTGCAGGTCTCCTATGGGGTTGAAATATATGAGGTAGCCCTAAACTTTGTGAAGTCTAAATGAGGTCATCAAAAGGTGCCAGGTATTGGAATGCCTGAATTTCAAGGAGTTGTACACAGGACCGACGATAGATCGTCTCTCCCCCTAAAGAACTATAATTCACTTAGGGTTAGCTTAAGAGTAATGAGAGAAGGGATTTTGTAATGGGTAGATACCAATAAAAGTAAGTGCCTTGGAAAGGGAGCTTTGGGCTTCAGCCCATCGTAGTTCCTAGTACCATTGCGAGCCCTTCACCGGATAGACCTCGAGAAGTCCAAGGTTAACCATAAACTGCTAAGTATAACCGAATGTTAGACAAGAGTAATCTAATAGAATGATTGAAAAATATAGTGACCTCACCCACATATGGGTTGGAGTGATTCAGGACTTATAGGTCCTGCAAGCCGAGGGCTCGGGGTAGTGACAAATAAAAGGACTTGTTAGTCTTGTGAACGAAAGGCTTCGTGATGTATAAGATCTGAGGATGGGGTGGTCCTGCGAGCTGGAAGATCGAATAGGTGTTACTATACCCAGTTTGTGCTTGAGTGGTGAGTCAATCAGTACTGGTCCAGTCGGCACACCGACGGAAGTACCTTGACTTTGGTGCAGGGTGCAAGTCTTGGGGAGACCAGTAGGTTATTTATACTAAGGTCTTAAGGACTATCCCTTAAGCGCACACCCAACCATAAAGACTGGTTGTTTCCAGCAAGAGTATGCAGAGGCTTCGCTGTTGTGTTCTTAGCGTTGAGGTGTACATAAGGTCTAGGTCTGGTACTGTGCCCGCCCGCCTAGGAGTGGAGATACCCGCTCCACTGCCACCGTAAGCCACGATGGTTTGTACCTGAGAGGCTAGCTACCTCCAAAAAGTGGGGAATGTGTGAAAGGTCTGTGCGCACAAAGCCGGGTGGGTGAGTTGCATTACATTCATTGCATTGCATCGCATAACACGACATACATTAATTAATGTAACTTAGATTTATAAACGCAGAACCTCATTATATAAAGTAGTATGAGCTCTTTTATATGATGAGTTATATTTGGAAACCTTAACTTATAAGTTTGTATGAGCATTCATAAAAGTTAAGGTACTTATCTTGATGATAGTGTAGTTCGTTTACTTTACCTTGCTTTACTTTACTGCACTGCTCTTATTTTCTATTACTGCCTTGCTGTTCTTCTCATTATATATATACACACCTGCTAGTGTAGTTCCACTATCATCTGCTTGATCTATTAACTATGCATATACCTTTCTCTCTTCCTCCCGCGCGGTGCCTTTGAGACATAGGGGTGAGGAGAGGGCGATATTGGCTTAGTATTTTGACTAACGGTCGGTAGACCATTGCTAGTTTATGTAGGATGTAGTCTTAAACACCTAGGGGGGGGGGGGGGTGAATAGGTTTCTTTTTGTTGTAAGCTTGAGCCTAGCTATTTTCTGAGTTAGTATTAGTAATAAATCAAGCACACAAAAAACATACAAGCATTTATAGAAGTTCCTCAAGACAGGGTGTCTTGAGTAGTCCTCTTTCCCCCTTCACCCTTCTAACAATGAGTTAGATAAGGCCAACTTCTCCAAACTCAGCTCCAAGAGCCTACAACACAGATCCCACAGGATCTCTTAGGTTTTCCCAAACCCTACCTCAGGCACAACAGCCCTACCTCAGAGGAATCCACCTTCTATACCTCAGACCACCTCCCTGGTCCTACCTCAAGCTGATCTCTCAGCTCTACAACTCAGGCCAATCAGCCCTACCTCAGATCACACACTGATCCTACCTCAGAGGAATCCTCCTCCTACAACTCAGACCACCTCCTGGTCCTACCTCAAGCTGACCTCTCAGCTCTACAACTCAGGCTAATTAGCCTTACACCCTCAGACAATAAAGCCCTACAGTCTCAGAACCAAAAGGCTCCTACAGATGATATAATGAGGTTTACAGAATGAAAGAAGAAAAGATCAAGTCTGTTCTTCTTCTTCTTTTCAACTGCTGTTGCAGACTTGAATCAGGGAGGAGAAGTGCAACTTCAACTTGATTCTTCTTGACCAGCCCTTCAGATGATGGACTGGATCTACTTGCTCTATCTTGAGATGAATCAAGATGATCTATCTCTTTTCTCCTTGCAGCCTTGTGTTAGCTCAGTTCTTGGCTGCCAACAATAGAATAGTTCGCTTCCGCTTCTTTTTGTGCTCGAGAGAAAGATTAATAGCAGAAGATCTTTTCTCAACCCTAACTTTTTCTTTTATACTCCTTTGATCTTCAACGACTCTTAGCTGTCCTCCTGACAGGTATGGGAGTGATTAGTGGTCCCCAATATGCATTTCTGCAGCTTGCGCCAAAAGAAGAACCCACCAGATCACGTTTGAACTGTCTCAGCGGTTGGGCTGAGATGGTCAGCCTTCTCAGCGGTTGCTTCTGTCTCGTCTCAGCGGATCCGCTGAGACAGACAGTTGTCTCAGCGGTTTTTTCTATCTGCAGCTCAGCTTGCCCAGATGCCTTCTCAACAGCTCCTGGTCTTGTCTCAGCGGTTCAGCTGAGACAGAGAGCTTGTCTCAGCTGATTATACATTACACCATGGTGTGCCCTTGTCCTGCATACTTATGAGATAGAAATAGGGTTTATCAAATACAACTTGTACTTAGCATTGAGTGTGAGGACTCTTCAAATCAAGGGAACATTGAGGGTCATTTTCCCAACAATCTCCCCCTATTTGAAGAAGGCAGAACACCCTTAAATGCTAGAGTACATTACTCATTCATATCATGCTCATTGCATCAAGGATTTTATAACAGATAATAAATCCAACAGTGATATTTGATAGGCATGACAATGCAACATAGATTGAATTAACCAATCAAAACAGGGTAAGGTTTAGTTATAACTCAGATTTGCAACTTAGATAGGGTGATAATTCAAAGCTCAGTTTGCATTCATATATTCATAAAACATTTCAAACAAATTATAGTTCAATTATCATCCAGTCTATTCATAAGATATTTTCTTTTCTTAGAAGATTTGTTTTGAATACTTTATCTCCCCCTTTCTTAGAAGATTTATGCATAAGATATTTATGCATTCATTTTAGAAAAATCTTTTCTCAGAAGATTTATGCATGACTGTGATGACTGCATTTGTATCCTCCCCCTTTCTGTCTTCTTCATAGATCTGTTGATGGAGGTCTTGCTGAATGTTGATAATAGCAGCTGGAGCATCATCCTGCTCATCTTCAGTGTCAGCATCTTGATGATCACTCAGATTGGCATCACCAACATGATCATCCTCCTCCCCCCTCAGAGAGAGCATTCTTTTCTGTTGAGTCCAAGAATGCTATAACCTGATCTTTATCAGCTGATGGCTCTTGTGGCTGCTCCCCCTTCGATGGAGCACACATCAGTGCTTGAGGATCAGAAGTTATGACTTTGTACACATTATAGCTGAGTTCGTCGAACTCAAACTGAGTTTGTCGAACTCAAACTGGAGTTCATCGAACATAAGGTTTAGTTCATCTGAACTACATCATAGAGCTGAGTTCGTCGAACTCAGAGCTGAGTTTGTCGAACTCAAAGCTGAGTTTGTCGAACTCAAACTGGAGTTCGTCGAACACAAGGTTTAGTTCATCTGAACTACATCATAGAGCTGAATTCGTCGAACTCAGAGCTGAGTTCGTCGAACTCAGAGCTGAGTTCGTCGAACTCAGAGCTGAGTTCGTCGAACTCAGAGCTGAGTTCGTCGAACTCAGAGCTGAGTTCGTCGAACTCAGAGCTGAGTTCGTCGAACTCAGAGCTGAGTTCGTCGAACTCAGAGCTGAGTTCGTCGAACTCAAACTGAGTTCGTCGAACTCAAACTGGAGTTCGTCAAACACAAGGTTTAGTTCATCTGAACTACATCATAGAGCTGAGTTCGTCGAACACAAGGTTTAGTTCATCTGAACTACATCATAGAGCTGAGTTCGTCGAACTCAGAGCTGAGTTCGTCGAACTCAAACTGACTTCGTCGAACTCAAACTGGAGTTCGTCGAACACAAGGCTTAGTTCATCTGAACTACATCATAGAGCTGAGTTCGTTGAACTCAGAGCTGAGTTCGTCAAACTCAAACTGAGTTCGTCGAACTCAAACTGGAGTTCATGTGAACTACATCATAAGGCTAAGTTTGTTGAATACAGAACTAAGTTCGTCGAACTCAAAGCTTAGTTCATCGAACTCAAAGCTAAGTTAATCTAAACTACATCATAGAGCTGAGTTCATCGAACTCAACTGAGTTCGTCGAACACTAACTGAGTTTATCTCAAAACTACAACTTAAGGCTGAGTTCGTTGAACTCAAACTGAGTTCGTCGAACTCAAACTGAGTTCATCTGAACTACATCATACAGCCGAGTTCGTTGATCTCAAAGTCGACGTTCGTTGAACTCAGGAAAGAGATCGTCGAACTCAGGAAAGAGTTCGTCGAACCCAGATTTTTCCCAGCTGAGGCCTTAGTCTGCTTTAGTTTGTTTTGGAGGAGACTTATCCACTGAGACAGTTTGGCTATCTCAGCTGATCAGTTGAGATGGGTCTCACCCTAAATTCAAAGTATTTAACCTTTTAGGGAGGTTATCTACCCTATCATGTGGACTATGCCTACTGTAAAGTTGATCAATTCTGATTTCAATTTATCATAATAGTACATATTGTGAGAATTGTACAAATGAGAACATAAGCAATTTAACATTGGGCATAGATTCATAAGTGAACTCATTCTAAATTCAACATTCCTAAGTCAATTTTGAAAGATTTGAACTTGGCCTCATCCAATGGCTTGGTGAAGATATCAGCTACTTGATTGTCTGTGGGGACATATTCAAGTTTGATATCTTCACACTCTACATGCTCTCTAATAAAATGGCACCTAATTTCTATGTGCTTGGTCCTGCTATGGGAGACATGATTTTTGGCAATAAAAATAGCACTGGATGAGTCACACAGCAGGGGAGATTGACTAACCTTGATGTTGTAATCCTCCAATTGATGTTGGATCCACAGAAGTTGAGCACAACAGCTGCCTGCAGCAATGTACTCTGACTCAGCTGTGGATATGGCCACGCTGGTTTGCTTTTTACTGCTCCAAGAGATCAGCCTTCTTCCTAGGAATTGACAAGTCCCACTTGTGCTCTTCCTATCTTCCTTGCAACCCGATGGCTGCTCTATATATACTTCCTTTTTTCAGATTTCCATTTAGGAAAGCTGATTTGACATCTATCTTGTTCCTGAAGATCCATTTGATGCCTGTCATATATCTTGAGCACCCATTGTCCAAATACCAAATCTGCCCAAGGCTGGTATTTGAACTAACCTGCATGATGAAATTATTTACCCTTAGGAGCCCAAGTAGCTTTGGGTCCTAGGTACTTGTTAGTATGATGAAATGACCTTATACTAGCTGCACCCTTTGCATGAAGGCTCATCTTTGCACATGGCACATTAGGATTGTGCCAACAGTCTATGACAAAGTGTCCTACTTTACCACAACACCAACATTCATGAATGTTGTATCTCCTCTTCTGAACATTTCTTGAGGAGTGTGCAGCACAGTCCACATGTTCAGGAGGAGAGACAACAACTTTTCTCTTGTTTCTTTCAGCAAGGATTTGGCTGAAAGTCAATCTGTGGATAGTCTTAGTGGTCTTTGTATTAATGGCATCAGCTTGCTTTGGATTTTGGGCAATTCATGTTTTGATGGCATTAGACACTGAGCAATTAGACATGTCCACTGATTTGACAGCAGTCATATTCTTGGCTGAATCAACCTTAGAAGGGCTTCCTTTCTTATTCTTGAGTGAAAGGGCTGATGTACCAAATACAAATGGTCCAGGTTGGGCCATTTGAATTTCCTCATGGGGAGCCTTCATAACACTCAATCCCATTCCCTTTCTTCCACTATGGGAAGGAGTATTTTCCTTCCTATAGGTACTTCCATTCTTCCAGTGACCATACATGCTGTCATGGTCATACATGTTGGAAGGGAGTAATACCTTTTGAAAGGTGGTTTGAGACTTAGCCTTACCCCTGCTCTTTTCTCCACTCCCTTCTCCTACTTCCATTTTATTGAATCCTAGTCCTCTCCTATTGGATTGAGAAGAGAAGGAGTCAATAATAGGGAGCACAAATTTTGGCTTGGAGAATTGAGCCACTAGGCTTCTTTCTTTCACAAGCTTCTCCTCGAGATCCTTGATGACCTTGTTCTTCAGGGATATGGTGCTCAGATGGGTGATATTTATCCCCTTCAGATGGCTAATTTCCCTATACATCTGATTCATCTTGATTGAAGATTCAGTGCATTTTTGATTTTCCATCTTAAGGGAATTTATCTCTTGGGCTTGCCTTTTGGCTAGCTTTTTGCTCCTTTTCAGAGCTTCCAAGAGAGCATCATACTTGTCAATCAATTGATTGACATCCACTTCAGCTTCTGAATCACTTCCATCAATTGATGAAGGTCCTCCAGATTCTCGGTCAGTCTCATAATCAGAAGAGGATAAGGAATGAATTAATACCTGTTCATTTTCTAAGATGTTCTGACTGTCCTCCTCATCAGTGATGGCCATGAGGCCTAGCTGAACAATGTCTTCTTCATCCTCCTCTATATCACTATCTGAGTGTGATAGATGGGCCCTGACTCCAACCTTGGCAGCAGGATAATCTTCATCTTCTTCTGCTGCAAACAACCCTATGTAGGCTTCTTCTTCATTCTCTGAATCTGAAGTTGAGGATTCAGATTCACTCCAGCTTTTTCTTTTCTTTGCTAGGAAGGATTTTTCACCCTTCCTATCCTTTTGGTGATGGTGCTTCTTATCACCGTTCTCCTTTCTTTTGGATGGACAATCAGCTATGACATGTCCAGGTTTGTTGCAGCAATAACAAATTATGTTATTTGAAACATGTTTACTAGATTTGGAATCATACCTGTCACCCTTTGGGTGTTGTCTTTCAGGTTTCCTGTGATCTTTCTTGGAGTGTGATGAGGAGGAGGGCTTGTTCTTCCATTGCTTCCTCCTCATCATCTTCTTGAACTGCCTCGAGAAGGCAGTAAACTCTTCATCAGAGGAAGAGCTATCTGAGAAGCTGATTTCAGATTCAGCACTTCTCCTTGGAGGAGACACCATCCTGCCCTTGCTTTTCTTGGAGCTGTCAGCTTTGAGAGCTACATATTTCTCCCTTGCCTGAGCCCTTGTTGAGGTGTCCTCTTCCTTTCTTGCAGATAGCTGCATCTCATAAGAGAGCAGTTTTCCAAACAGTGTATGAGTGGGAGTTTCACCTAGTTTGGCCACCTCCCTTATGGCACAAATCTTTATGTCACAATCTGTAGTTAGAGATCTAAGGAACTTGTCATTCAGCTCATAATCACTGAAAACTCTCTCATAGGTTCTCAGCTCATTGACTATTCTGAAGAACCTCTCATAGCACATAGAGATGCTCTCCCGGCTAAGCTGCCTAAAGGCTTCATACTCTTGGTTGAGGAGTGACTTTCTATCATCCCTCACTTCAGGTGCCCCTTTCATATATACTACTAATGTGTCCCACATTTCCTTGGCAATAGTGCAATGTACCAAGTTTTGAAATGTGGAATCATCAATAGCATTAACTATGATGTTCCGGGCTCTTTTGTCCATGGTGAACAATGCAAGTTCATCCTTGGTCAAGTCATTGAAGGTCTTGGCCACTCTCCTTGTTGGATCTATGGTGGAAGCAGTTTGAAAGGTGTAAGGCCCTTGCTTTACAGTTATGTAGATCCTTGGATCAGATGCTTCCATAAACAATCTAACTCCTTGCTTCCATATGCCAAAGTTTTCTTTGTTGTATATGGGCAACTTCATGGATCCCATCTCCTTCTGCAATCCAGAGGAAGCCATTGGATTGTTAAGACTATTCCTTTATAGGATCTGGCAGACAGTTATGTCCTTCTTGACCAACCTCCCTTTGATACCACTTGATAGTTTATGTAGGATGTAGTCTTAAACACCTATGGGGGGGGGGGGGGGGGGGGGTTAATAGGTTTCTTTTTGTTTTAAGCTTTAGCCTAACTATTTTCTGAGTTAGTATTAGTAATAAATCAAGCACACAAAAAACACACAAGCATTTATAGAGGTTCCTCAAGACAGGGTGTCTTGAGTATTCCTCTTTCCCCCTTTACCTTTCTAACAATGAGTTAGACAAGGCCAACTTCTCCAAACTCAGCTCCAAGAGCATACAACACATATCCCACAGGATCTCTTAGGTTTTCCCAAACCCTACCTCAGGCACAGCATCCCTACCTCAGAGGAATCCACCTCCTACAGCTCAGACCACCTCCTGGTCCTACCTCAAGCTGATCTCTCAGCTCTACAACTCAGGCCAATCAGCCCTACCTCAGATCACACACTAATCCTACCTCAGAGGAATCCTCCTCCTACAACTCAGACCACCTCCTGGTCCTACCTCAAGCTGACCTCTCAGCTCTACAACTCAGGCTAATTAGACTTACACTCTCAGGCAATAAAGCCCTACAGTCTCAGAACCCAAAGGCTCCTACATATGATATAATGAGGTTTACAGAATGAAAGAAGAAAAGATCAAGCATGTTCTTCTTCTTCTTCTTTTCAGCTGCTATTGCAGACTTGAATCAGGGAGGAGAAGTGCAACTCCAACTTGATTCTTCTTGATCAGCCCTTCAGATGATGGACTGGATCTACTTGTTCTATCTTGAGATGAATCAAGATGAGCTATCTCTTTTCTCCTTGCAGTCTTGTGTTAGCTCAGTTCTTGGATACCGACAATGGAATAGTTCGCTTTCGCTTCTTTTTGTGCTCGAGAGAAAGATTGATAGCAGAAGATCTTTTCTCAACCCTAACTTATTTCTTTTATACTCCTTTGATCTTCAACGGCTCTTAGCTGTCCTCCTAATAGGTATGAGAGTGATTGGTGGTCCCTAATACGCATTTCTGCAACTTGCGCCAAAAGTAGAACCCGCCAGATCACGTTTGAACTGTCTCAGTAGTTGGGCTGAGATGGTCAGCCTTCTTAGCGGTTGCTTCTGTCTCATCTCAGCGGATCTGCTGAGACAGACAGTTGTCTCAGCGGTTTCTTCTATCTGCAGCTCAACTTGCCCAGATGCCTTTGTAGAAGCTCCTGGTCTTGTCTCAGCAATTCAGCTGAGACAGAGAGCTTGTCACAGCTGATCATACATTACACTATGGTGTGCCCTTGTCCTGCATACTTACGAGATAGAAATTGGATTTATCAAATACAACTTGTACTTAGCATTGAGTGTGAGGACTCTTCAAATCAAGGGAACATTGAGGGTCATTTTCCCAACAACCATATAATTTTAGGAGTTCGAGGAGACGCACCAGTTGGGAGAGGAAGCAGGCCGTGAGGAGCAGATGCTGCAAGCTACAGATATTACTCGGAGACAGGTGCTCGTGATCTTGGTTTTGATTTGCTTCCGTTAGACAATCTGTGAGAGAGTGATTGCATTTTGTTTCATTAGATATGTATCGGGCATAAGCCCTTAATCTCATTAATTTATTTATCTCATTGTGGACTATTGCTTTTGACTTCATTTATATATGATGAGCTATGATTTGTGGACTATTCTATTTAATGCCTTTGAATTGGCCTACTTGTGATATGATTGTACAATCTGGCAGAATAGGCATCGTGTGGTGGTGACTAACTCGGAATTTGGAGTCACCGTAAGACGGCGGTTCTAGGCATAAGACTCGGGTACTCCCCGGTGCGGGGGAGGGGTCTTACAGGATTCAGGCACTTTGTGTTTAGATGGATCTCTATTTAGTAGGTGAATCCTTGCTGGAGAGAGAGAAATGCAAGGATTAAAATTATGCAGATCCTGAAGATGATCTCTTTATATCTGTAGGCATCTTATTGTGAGAGGAGGAAGAAGAAGAAGTCGTGTTGTGTTGTCCAGTACAGAGATCTGTTATATCTTTTCTGTAAAAACCAAAAAGATGATGGAGAAGAAGACGGGCTTATTGTATGTAGATTCTTATTGTTGTCTGTCTTCTTCTGTATACTTATTCTTCTGTCGAATAATGAAGAATTACCTCCCTCTGTTGGTACAAAAAATGTACCTCCAAGACTCACACTAACAGAAAAGGGAAGGGACTGTGGAGTGCAGGTTACTTAGGACGAAGAATGCCAGAGAAGAGATCTCTTAGGGAAACTTCTTTGATTGATCTCAAAAAGGGATTACAGAGGGGGGGGTCTAAAACAGGCCAGGAGGAGAGGTAGAAAAGCGACAAATTCAAAACCGCTTACACAGGTTGTAAGCTGGATGCTCGAAGCAAAAGTGCTTTTTTGGGTACCCCTATCCCTCCATTTATAGACGCAGAGGCTACCCAAACGGGCAGATCCAAAAATTACGGGCTGCCCGGGGTATAGGAGAACCAGGGCAGAGCAAAGGGGTGCTAATAACAAAAAGGAAAAAGGAGGCCAGACCGCGCAGTCTAACGGTCTGGAAAATTCTTGATCGCTTGTGCCTTGGGAGAAAACAATGGATGGAGAGCAGGCGATCTGGGCGGTCTCTCAGATCTGAGACCGCTGGAGGGGTCCTTTCTGACTGGAGAAGACGTCGCGGGAATTCCGGGCAAACATGATCCCCGCACATTTTCAAGTTGCGCTGGAACTTCGGAAATGTTCACTTTGACCGCTGTGACCGCGACCGCCATAAATGCGCTGGGCTCTATAAATATTACTTCAGAATTCATAATTTTCAGAAAAGAACAGCGAGCTTGAACCTCAAGTGATCACCAGAAACCATACAAAAAATGGTCTTCGCAATGGTGACTGTGCTATCTCGACTGAATAAGCGATCGCCAGGAGTAGCTTCTCCAAAGAAAAAGGAGACCGCCAGCTTGAAGAAGAAAATGGATAAGGCTCCCCAAACTCTGAAGAAATAGCCCGACTTGCCGGATAGCACGATTTTGCTGGTCTCTACTGTTGTTAATTTATCGAGTAGTCCTTTGGGTCCTCCCATGCTAAACTTTCCTGATCTCTCTATTTCTTTTGATTGCCAGAAAATCATTGAGGTCCTTAACCAGACCGCTATCCTATCTGGCGAGTCCGCTTCAACCGAAGATATTTTGGTTTGCATGCGTGAGAAGAAGTTTGAGGCTTAGAGAATTAAGAAGAAGATCGCTGATTCTGAAGAAGCTGCGAAAACAAAAAAGAGAAAGATCTCAAGCTCCTCTGCTAAAACTGCCAAGAAAAATAAGAATGAAGAAAGTAAAGGTGTGACCGCTCCGGAGGCGATCACTCTTCCTGAGAGCAGTGATCTTAAACCTCCTAAGGATGTTCCTGGGAAGACTAGTGAGGTCAGACTCTATTTCCCTTATGCGATCTCATCTTCTTCAAGAGAAGCGGACTCCGAGTTGTTGCTTATCTTGATGAAGATTCTTCTAATGATTTCTCTTATTCGATCTTGCAGGTGCTTGACCCTTTTGAATCTGAATGTCTCTGGGAGGCTGCTGCAAAGAAGGAGATCAGCGAAAGAGAGAAGGAGACCTCTGCGGAAGCGATCAGATTAAAGGCGGAAGCTGAGAAGGAAGAGAGGGAAAAGAGAGAGAGAGGGAAGCGCGAGTTGCTGAAAAGAAAAAAGAAGAACAGAAAGCTGCTTTGCTTGCAGCAGAGAGAAAAAATAAGAAGAGAAGAAGGCTACTCTGCTCGCTGCAGAGAAAGAGAAGGAAGAAGAGAAGAAGATCGCTCTGCTCGCTGTAGAGAAGAAGAAGGAAGAGGAGAGGAATGCTGCTCTGCTCGCCGCAGAGAAAGAAAAGAAAAAGACTTCTGATGAGGAGAGAGTTCGTCAGATTGAAAAGGAGAAAATTGCACTTTCTGGCGGTCAGGCGAACCCCACTGCTGCTCAGGTTGACAAAATAAACAAAGCGGCGGTAGATCGCGCATCGATAGTCTCTGCCTTGCGTACTGGTAAGACAACGATGGTTGCAAAATCGTTAGAATTCCTTCCCCTGCCTGCTGTTCGACCTAGATCTCTAGAAAGAAGGCATGAGATCGTCATTATTGAAACAAATGACATTTTTGTTAGCAACGCAGAGTTAAAAAGGAGGAGAAAAGAGGGAGAGAAATCGCAAAAGAGGGAATTGGAAAGAATGGACCTTGAGCGCTTAAGGGGATCAGACCGCCTTTTGCTGACCGCAGAACCCGCAGTCACAAAAGATATCGAAAGTACCTTACATGACTGCGGTCTTGATTTCTTTCCATGTATTCTCTTTACGCGAAAACTTCTATCTTTGAATTGTTTGTAGTTGAACTAACTATCGAACTTTTCTGATCGCAGATGATGAGGTCACGAAGGTTTCTGAGGAAGGAGAGCTCCTTACGCAAGAGATGGTGGTTCCACCTCAACTTGCTGACATCCTTAAGCCAATGTTTGAGGATGTCTGCTCCATGCTGATTTGGGATCGATCGCAAAATGATCAACTCCGGGCTCGAGATGATCAACTCCGAGTTCAGACCGCTGACTTCAAAGAAAGGATGGACGCTAATGAAAAGCGAGTCCGCGAGGAGTGCGATCAGAAGAATGCCGAGCTCGTTCGGGCGCGTCGAAAAGCTGAAAAGGATGTTGAATACTACAATGGGAAAGCCGCAGCTCTGTCCGCTGAGGTCGCCATCTTGAGGGGTGGTCCTGCAAAAATGAAAATGAGGCCAGAGATTACTAGCGATCACGCGGAGGAGAGACCGGCTTCAGAAATTATGGTCATCCCTATGGAGTAGGTGGACAAAGAGATGTCCAAAATTCATCGAGCTGCAATGTCCGCCAATCATAGTCTGACATTTGTTCTGACCGTCGTGAATGAGATGTAAGACATTGCGGCTTTTGTAGGAAGAAAGGGTCCGAATAGGAGATAGATTATTTCTTCATGCAGTCTTGAACTTTTAAGAACATGAACAATTTGATCGCGTTGTAATATATATGGTGACAATAATTTTATTTATATGCGATCTACATGATGTAGTGATTTTGATCTCTTTTCATTGTGTGCTGCTTGCTTTTTATTTATATACCTGTCATGCTTTGGGATTCAGCGGTCTCTCTTCAATGAGACCGAATGTATAACGATATTTCTAATCTTATGCAGGTATACCATCGGTCTGAGCAATTTTACTGGGCGATCTCAGAAGATGTCATCATTATGAAAATATCCTTGGATTTCTATAAATAGCTGGCCTTGGACTTTTCTTTTCATAATTTTCGAATGCGCCCTAAGCACCGGTCTCAGCGAACTTCAATTATGGTGTCCGCGCGAGCTTCCTCTGCCGAAGTTTTCTTGGAGGCTGATCACAAACCCAGCCGTCTTTCCAAGGATGAATACCTGTCCTTTCTTGCAAAACATATGATCCAAAACCAGATCGTGGGGAGACTGCCTAAAGAAGGTGAATGATTAAATTTTGGAGAGGAGAACAAGTTTGTCATTCCCATCGATCACTTCGATTATGGGCTGAAACTTCCTCTTCCTTGGGAAATTCTCGAGGTGATGGAATATTACGGATTTGTGCTCGCTCAGATGCCTCCAAACTCGATCGGTCTCATCAATGTTTTTATTAATTACCTGAGGTCGGAAAGAATCAAGTTTACCATGGCACTCTTCCGAGCAACCGTTACTGCAAAAGTATTAAAAGAAGGACAAAAGAAAGAGGAGTTCAAGGGGTTAATCTATTTTTCATGTGAAGGTGTAAAAATCTTAAATCTTCCCAATAAAATTCCTTTCTGGACAGAAAGGTTAATAATTTTCGAAGGCGACCTTGGCAGTCTCAGCAACCGACCATCTCCGAGAGCAAAAGGCGTCTTTAGGAAAAGCAAGACGATCTCAGAAGAGGAGTTGAAATTTTTGGCCTTTTTAGCGGGCAAGCGACTGGATCTCCTTCATTATCTGGCGATCTGGCCTGAGATCGCTGAGATTCCTCCTGAATAAAGTGGGCATTCTACCCGCGGTCTTATGTGTTCTTTCCATAATTTCTTGATTTTTCTAACTCTTTCTTCTTCAGCGACCTTTGCGATCCCTACAGCCGACTCGGCGGCACCAGCTGAAGAGGTGCCCACCCAGAGAGAAAGAAGACAAAGAAGAGAAGAAGAGCGTGAGATCGCTGGGGTTGGTGGTGCATCTGAGACTGCCAACGACTAGTTTCCTATGGACGGTTTCATGAAAAAGCAGAAGGACATCAAGGGAAAACCCTTTCTCAAATGGGGTGCAAAAGGGAAGGCCATGAAGGTCTCCACCGATCTCCCTCTTTGGAGCGGAAAACTATCCCGCCATGCTTTTGCGGCCACCTCAGCCCTTTATGGAAAGAAGAACCTTAAAGAAGCATATAACTTTGAGACCGAGATGTTTCCTGATGCCTGCGCTCAAGCGACCGCTAGGAGCACGGTCTTAAATCATCATATGGGGCGGTCTCTGCGAAGAGCCCTGAAAGAGATCGAGATCCTGCATGAAGAGCGAAGAGTAAGATAACTTTTACATGAGGTATCTAGCTCCTTTTATGTGACCGCGCGATCTAATTATTTCCTTCTGCAGCAATCAAAAGAAGCAGCGTATGATCCAGACAATCCTGAATTCCAGAATGCTCTAATGCAACACATAAAAGAGACCGCAAAGCAGGTGATTTCAGAGCTTCACGAACGCGGTGGTCTTACTGAAGAGTTTAAAGATATCAAATTTGCCGATCTTTTCCCTGATGCTGCTAGGGTAATAGACAAACAGTCGATCACGACTGGTGTGGTCGCTGCTGAGGGAGAAGAAGAGGAAGCAGATGTTGATATTGAAGGAAATGCTGACGAAGTGAGTGGAAGCAGTATGTTGCTGGTAATGATACAAGCTCTGTCGCAGACTCAAGCTCGGGATCTAAAGTTCCTGCCGGAGATTCAGAAGAATCTTCAGACGACACCATACCTTCTTCAGCTGATAAGCGATCTCCCAAAAGATCCAGAAGCAAGAAGATCTAGTTGTAATTTTTACTTTTTGCGTTTGCGGATTTTGTGACCGCACGATCTGATGTAATGAACATTGAAAATAGAAAAATAGAAATTTGGTATACCTTTGTCTTTTCTGCGAATGAATATTATTCTTGTATTTTTCTTTTAAATGTCGATTGTACTATTCACGACCTTGTTATAATGAGATAGAACTGACATTCAATCTCAATGCCTTAGATGTTTACCTAGCTCGGGATAATTACCTTATACATTTCATATTGAGCGGTTCAATAAATGCGACCTCACACTTTTTAGATCGCATTACTGGGAGGTGAAGTATCAACTTTAATTAAGCAAGAATGAAATCACGAGATAGCTAAAGATGGACAAGATCTCTTAAGACTGGCGATCTCTGGCTATAATACCTATACGAGACCGCTTATCATATTTGCGGTCTACGACCTTTAAGATCTCGGTTGAGACTGCTCCTAGAAAAATACAGCCCTTTCATAGTGGATAGTCCGCGATCTTTAATTCTTCAGGCCATTCCTTGGATATTTGGAAAATACCTTCTTATGATAACCGACGATCTCCGATATTTATAATATATTTGTAAGTCGGATCCATGATCTTTATTTTTCCAGACCGGTTGATATGAAGGTAGATAACAATTCTGGTTAAACAAGAATGAGATTGATGATTTAAATTCGGATTGCTTCTTGTTTCTTTGTTTTGGTTAACCTTTATTTGATGAGATTAGAATTAGGCGTGTGTTTTCGAAGAGTTTCGCAAGTAATCCTACTTTGAGAAACTAACTGTTATCCTATCGAAAGATAGAAGTAACAGTCTTTTTCTTCTTTCGAAATATTGACGCTTACACCCCGACTACAACGCCGGATTCTATTGATTTTTAAAATAGAAAAGGAGAGTTTTGTACTAATTTAGTTTGAACAGTTTTTGTTTAAATTTTAATCCGAACTAACCATATAATAAAGGCAAGTATACCTAATCTTGAGTAATACAGGATATTTTGGTTTAGAAAATCTACTTTGAGGAACGAACTATTATTTTATCGGAATAAGTTTTTAGTTGGGTTTTTAAAAGAAAACGATAATAATAAGCGTATAACTAGAGTTCTAAACGATGATAATAATAGCGCCCGATGTCGAATTACCTTGAGACGAAAATAGTCTTTTTTAGAAGTAAAAGAGATGACTTTTTAAAACATTAAAACGGCTTGGTCGTGGAGGTTCCATAATTATGAACGCTCCTCTCTCGAGGGTACGCCCACCTGAGATTATGAATTTTCGACCATCGAATCTTCTTAATACTCGCCTTATGTTGTGAACCCCGCTATTGGGTTTTTACTTCCAATTCGGGAGACTTACCTCATCCTCTCTCGAGGGTAGAGCGCACTTCTCTTTACCCGTGAGCGATCAGTCCGTACGCACGAGCCTCTCGGCTAAATAGTGTACGGAGATGGAAATGAAAACCACACATCGATTATGTGGCTCCACTCAACGTTATTCTCGGGTAAACCTTAAGCGTTAATTATTTTAGAAAGAGATGTTTTAATTTTTAGAAAAACTATTTTTGTGTCCCAATGCTCTTCGACATCGTGCGCTAAAGGAAATTAGCCACTCATCGGAATGGAGACGGCATGATTAAGAAAATACATGTTTAATTATTAAAGCGGACATAAGCGGATAAAAAGTGAAATAAAATGACTTATATAAAAAGCAGTAATAATATTTGTCCCAACCGTCTTAAACAAGCGCTAAAAGAAATTAGCCTCTTATTCAAGATGGGGGTGGTATAGAAATGAAAAGACTTATAAAGGTGCAGAAATAATATCCGTCCCAACCGACTTAAATAAGTGCTAAAGTAAATTAGCCTCTTATTCAAGATGGGGGTGGTATATAGCAGTTATATAAAGACTGAAATAAAGCTAAGCTACAAAAAAGAAAAACACTATCTCATATACGCACGCACTCTACTTGTAATAAAAAGACTAAATCGAAAGAAAGCGATTAAACGAAAGCGATAAATAAGGCGATAAACTAGTTTTATGAAAGCAATAAACCTAAATTATGAAAGCAATAAACTAAGTTATGAAAGCTATAAAACTATTCTCACACACACACACACACTAACATGAATAAAAAGGAAGATGATCCAAATGAGAAAACAACATTTTATTTCTAAAAGACGAAAATTACAAACGAACAGAAACTTAATTGCATAAAGAAAACTCACAATCTCTCAAAAGAACTCAAAAGAACATTACAACACTCAAAATTTGGATGGGAAATGCTTCAGCCGAGCCCTCCTATTTATAGGAAAATTTTCATTTTTACACGCCCTAGGTCACGGGCTTGACTTGGATGTCACGGCCGTGACTTAGGGCATGACATTTGCACGTGCTTTAGGGGTCGCATCCGCTGTCTTCTGGAAGGTTTGGCCGTCAAACTTGGCTGCACATGGGCATGACCTGCAGTGTCATGAGCGTGACAGTGGGCGGCACATATCTTCTTTAACTGGGCGTGACGGCTGGCGTGTGCGCTGGATTCTTGGAACGCTTGGACAGAGAGAGTTCGTCGAACGCAGATCGCCGTTCGTCGAATGCTGGACGCTGAGAGGGATTCGTCGAACGCTGGATGCCGTTCGTCGAACGCTGGGTAGAGGGAGTTCGTCAAACGCAGCTTGGAGAGCTTTCGTCGAACGCAGCTCGGAGAGTTTTCGTCGAACGCAGGGGCAGAGGGCGTTAGTCGAACGCAGTTCGACTTTCGTCGAACGCAGCTTGCCTTTCGTCGAACGTAGATTGAGAAGTTGGCATTTTAAAATTACACGCCCTTGGGTCACGAGCGTGACTTGTAGTCACGGACGTGACTCAGGGCGTGACTTGACAAAAATTGCCAAAATTTGCAAAAACAAAAATAAAACTAAGTTAGTAAGGAAAATAATAAAACAAGCAATTTATTCATTAATTTACATAGAAAATTTACAATATTAATTAAAACTATACTAATAACTATACTAAAATGCATATATTTTATTACTTATCAAATACCCCCATACTTAAGCTTTTGCTATTCTAGAGCAAAAGTAAGAGAGATCTATACGGGATTAACATAAGTTCTAATTTTTAGCTATCATTTTATTTTAATCATAAGAGACTGAAAAATACAAATTCAGAGTAATAAGAGTTAAGTCCTAAATTATGCAAATGATTTAAGTAGAAAGAAATGTCCTAGCCAAAAGACTTCTTAATTAACCCAATAGCAAACAAAATTGCAATCATTAGTAAACAAGATTAGATCGAAATTATAATAACCTTTGTTTAAAGAAACATGAAGGAAAAATATAAGTTACTAATTATGCTCTCAAATGATTTTTTGAATTAAAACTAAAAACAATAATTTGGTTAAGTGAAAAAGGGTAAAAAGCCTTGGCAAAAAGAAGAGTATTTGAATTAGGGGTGATGAATTTTAACCTCTCACCCCTCTTTATAGTTTCCTTTGACTCCCATCGTTGGTTTACGAGGGAAAATTGACCTTTTTTTAATTAACCCAATGCCTGTTTACGAAATTTTTAATTCCCATTGACATAGGATCTCTTTTAACAAATATTGGGTGCCTATGTTTACGGAATTTTTTATTCCCATTGACATAAGATCTTTTTCTTTTTATTTGCCAAGCTAAATTGGTGTATACAAGGGGTTTTCAAGAGAAATTCTAGAATAATAAAAAAAAGTTTTGAGAGCAACTTTAGTAATTTGAATATTCCTAGATTCCTAAAGACATAAAGTAGGGATAATTACAGTCTAAAGTTGTTTTGCCAACATAATACACATATCTCTATTCATATTGAGCGGTTCAATAAATGCGACCTCACACTTTTCAGATCGCATTACTGGGAGGTGAAGTATCGGCTTTAATTAAGCAAGAATGAAATCACGAGATAGCTAAAGATGGACAAGATCTCTTAAGACTGGTGATCTCTGGCTATAATACCTATACGAGTCCGCTTATCATATTTGCGGTCTACGACCTTTAAGATCTCGGTTGAGACTGCTCCTAGAAGAATACAGCCCTTTCATAGTGGATAGTCCGCGATCTTTAATTCTTCAGGCCATTCCTTGGATATTTGGAAAATACCTTCTTATGATAACTGACGATCTCCGATATTTATAATATATTTGTAAGTCGGATCCATGATCTTTATTTGTCCAGACCGGTTGATATGAAGGTAGATAACAATTCTGGTTAAACAAGAATGAGATTGATGATTTAAATTCGGATTGCTTCTTGTTTCTTTGTTTTGGTTAGCCTTTATTTGATGAGATTAGAATTAGGCGGGTGTTTTCGAAGAGTTTCGCAAGTACTCCTACTTTGAGAAACTAACCGTTATCTTATCGAAAGATAGAAGTAACGGTCTTTTTCTTCTTTCGAAATATTGACGCTTACACCCCGACTACAACGCCAAATTCTATTGATTTTTAAAATAGAAAAGGAGAGTTTTGTACTAATTTAGTTTGAACAGTTTTTGTTTAAATTTTAATCCGAACTAACCATATAATAAAGGCAAGTATACCTTATCGTGAGTAATACAGGATTTTTGTTTTAGAAAATCTACTTTGAGGAATGAACTATTATTTTATCGGAATAAGTTTTTAGTTGGGTTTTTAAAAGAAAATGATAATAATAAGCGTATAACTAGAGTTCTAAACGATGATAATAATAGCGCCTGATGTCGAATTACCTTGAGACGAAAATAGTCTTTTTTAGAAGTAAAAGAGATGACTTTTTAAAACATTAAAACGGCTTGGTCGTGGAGGTTCCATAATTATGAACGCTCCTCTCTCGAGGGTACGCCCACCTGAGATTATGAATTTTCGACCATCGAATCTTCTTAATACTTGCCTTATGTTGTGAACCCCGCTATTGGGTTTTTACTTCCAATTCAGGAGACTTACCTCATCCTCTCTCGAGGGTAGAGCGCACTTCTCTTTACCCGTGAGCGATCAGTCCGTACGCACAAGCCTCTCGGCTAACTAGTGTACGGAGACGGAAGTGAAAACCACACATCGATTATGTGGCTCCACTCAACGTTATTCTCGGGTAAACCTTAAGCGTTAATTATTTTAGAAAGAGATGTTTTAATTTTTAGAAAAACTATTTTTGTGTCCCAATGCTCTTCGACATCATGCGCTAAAGTAAATTAGCCACTCATCGGAATGGAGACGTCATGATTAAGAAAATACATGTTTAATTATTAAAGCGGACATAAGCGGATAAAAAGGGAAATAAAATGACTTATATAAAAAGCAGTAATAATATTCGTCCCAACCGTCTTAAACAAGCGCTAAAAGAAATTAGCCTCTTATTCAAGATGGGGGTGGTATAGAAATGAAAAGACTTATAAAGGTGCAGAAATAATATCCGTCCCAACCGACTTAAATAAGTGCTAAAGTAAATTAGCCTCTCATTCAAGATGGGGGTGGTATATAGCAGTTATATAAAGACTGAAATAAAGCTAAGTTACAAAAAAGAAAAACACTATCTCATATACGCACACACTCTACTTGTAATAAAAAGACTAAATCGAAAGAAAGCGATTAAACGAAAGCGATAAATAAAGTGATAAACTATTTTTATGAAAGCAATAAACCTAAATTATGAAAGAAATAAACTAAGTTATGAAAGCTATAAAACTATTCACATACACACACACACACAATAACATGAATAAAAAGGAAGATGATCCAAATGAGAAAATAACATTTTATTTCTAAAAGGCGAAAATTACAAACGAACATAAACTTAATTGCATAAAGAAAACTCACAATCTCTCAAAAGAACTCAAAAGAACATTACAACACTCAAAATTTGGATGGGAAATGCTTCAGCCGAGCCCTCCTATTTATAGGAAAATTTTCATTTTTACACTCCCTAGGTCACGGGCGTGACTTGGATGTCACGGCCGTGACTTAGGAGGTGACATTTGCGCGTGCTTTAGGGGTCGCATCCGCCGTCTTCTGTAAGGTTTGGCCGTCAAACTTGGCTGCACACGGGCGTGACCTGCAGTGTCATGAGAGTGACAGTGGGCAGCACATATCTGCTTTAACTGGGGCGTGACGGCTGGCATGTGCGCTGGATTCTTCGAATGCATGGACAGAGAGAGTTCGTCGAACGCAGATCGCCGTTCATCGAATGCTGGACGCTGAGAGGGATTTGTCGAACGCTGGATGCCGTTCGTCGAACGCTGGGTAGAGGGAGTTCGTCGAACGCAGCTTGGAGAGCTTTCGTCGAACGCTTATCGGAGAACTTTCGGGGAACGCAGGGGCAGAGGGCGTTCGTCGAACGCAGTTCGACTTTCGTCGAACACAGCTTGCCTTTCGTCGAACGCAGATTGAGAATTTGGCGTTTTAAAATTACATGCCCTTGGGTCACGAGCAAAAAAAAAATAAAAAAAAAATAAAAAAAATCAAAACTCCAAAAAAAATCGTTTAAGCTTATATTTACAAAAGTAAGCAAAATGCAGGAAAAAAAATCTTTGTTTTTTTAATAGTTTTTTTTGTTTATATTTTATTTTTGTTTTTTTATTTTTGTTTAAGCTTATATTCACAAAAGTAAGAAAAATGCAGAAGAAAACAAAAAAATATTTTTTTTGTATAGTTTTATTTTTTTTGTTTATATTTATATTTTTATTTTTGTTTAAGCTTATATTTACAAAAGTAAGCAAAATGCAGAAGAAAACAAAATTGTTTTTTGTATAGTTTTGTTCTTTTTTTTGTTTTTTAATTTTATTTTTTTTGTTTAAATAAAGACAGTAAAACACCACCATACTTAAAACCCAACATTGTCCCTAATGTTGTAATATAAGTATGAAGAAGAGAAAAGAAAAGTGCAATATATACAAAAGGAAAGAGGGAGCAAAAAGGCTTCCCTGAATTAAAGCTGGCGGGGCCGTAAGAAACCCTGCAAAAACATATAAAAAGGACAAAACATAATAAAATATTAGATAAATATGGGTGCCTCCCACAAGCACTTTGTTTACCGTCGCGTAGCTTGACGCATTTGGCGTGGTGAGATTATAAGTGGGGGAGAGTTAGGGATTCAGTATTTTCGTCCACTGGATCGCCCGCAAGATAAAGTTTTAAACGATGCCCGTTTACTTTAAATTTGCCTCTTTCGGGGTGAGAGATAAGAACGGTCTCATACGGCCAAACCTCTTTAACCTTAAAGGGGACGGACCATCGAGATTTCACTTACCCGGAAAAAGACGAAGGCATGAATTATAAAGAAGGACAAGATCGCCCGACGCAAATGTTTTGGGAAATTTTATTTTGCGATCATGGTAGAACTTAGAACGCTCCTTATAAAATTTATTACTCTCATAAGCGTTCGCACGCCATTCATCGAGTTCATTTAGTTGGAATTTCCTATTCTCGGAGGCTAGGTTCGAATCCAGATTTAAAAATTTTAAGGCTCAAAAAGCGCGGTGCTCTAACTCTACCGGTAAATGACACGCTTTGCCGTAGACTAATCGATAGGGCGTACAACCGGTAGCGGTCTTGTATGCCGTATGATATGCCAACAATGCGTCGTCGAGTTTGACGGACCAATCTTTCCTATTTAAAGAAACAGTTTTCTCCAAAATGCGTTTAATCTCGCTATTTACTACCTCTACTTGGCCGCTCGTTTGGGGGTGATAGGCGGTGGCGAGCTTATGCGTGACGCCGTATTTAGATAAATTTTTTGAAAACTGGGCGTTGCAGAAGTGCGTACCCCTATCACTTACTATTGCACGGGGTGTGCCAATGCGAAAAAATAATTTTTTTTAGAAAATGGACGATGACTCGCGCATCATTGGTGGGCAGAGCTTGCGCTTCCGCCCACCTAGATACGTAGTCAACCGCCACTAAAATATAACGATTATTAAAAGAAAAAGGTAGGGGGCCTACAAAATCGATGCCCCACAGATCGAAGATTTCGCACTCGAGAAAAAGGTTTTGGGGCATCTCGTCACGACGAGAGATGTTACCCGACCGTTGGCAGCTATCGCATTTACTCACAAAAGTGTGAGCATCCTTAAAGAGAGTGGGCCAATAAAAGACCGCCTCTAACGCTTTCCGCGCGGTCCGGTTGGCTTGATAATGCCCTCCAGCCGGCCCCTCATGGCAGTGTCGCAAAATTTGCGCACCCTCCTCGCTGAAAACACATCTTCGCACCACTTAGTCTGCGCATACTCGAAAGAGAAAGGGGTCCTCCCAAAAGTAGTTTTTCAAATCAGAAAAGAATTTCTTCTTTTGCTGAGTCGAAAAATCTTTTGGAAGGACCCGTGCGACTAGATAGTTCGCATAATTTGCGAACCAAGGGGTGGAAGAAGTTTTTATTTCATTTAAAATTAAAAGGCACTCTTCAGGAAATAGATCGTCTATTTCGGGTTCGACGAGCGCTTCTGCGAAGGGTTGTTCTAAACGTGAGAGGTGGTCGGCTGCTAAATTTTTAGCCCCCTTCTTATCCCGGATCTCTAAGTCAAATTCCTGTAAAAGGAGGATCCATCGAAGCAAGCGGGGCTTGGCATCAACTTTGGCCAAAAGATATTTTAGGGCGGAGTGATCAGTGAAAATGATCACGTGTGAAAGTGTTACGTAAGGCCTGAATTTATCAAAAGCAAAGAAGATGACAAGAAGTTCCTTTTCCGTCGTTGTATAGTTAGCCTGTGCGGCTGTGAGTGTGCAAGAAGCGTAATATATTGGATGAAAATATTTATTTACGCGTTGGCCTAAGACAGCTCCTACCGTGATATCGCTCGCGTCACACATAATCTCGAACGGAAGGGACCAATCTGGCGCCACCAGAATTGGAGAATTGATAAGTTGCTTTTCTATAAAATTAAATGCCTCTACGCAGGCCGTGCCAAAAATAAACGGGGAATCCTTTTCCAGGAGGTGAGTTAGCGGTTTGGTTATTTTTGAAAAATCTTGAATAAACCGCTGATAAAAACCTGCGTGGCCGAGAAAACTTCTAATGGATTTTACGTTCAAAGGAACAGGAAGTTGTTCAATTATAGCGACTTTGGCCTTATCGACCTCCATCCCCTTGGAAGAAATTTTATGGCCGAGTACTAAACCCTCTTGGACCATAAAATTGCATTTCTCCCAGTTCAAGACTAAGTTCGTCTCTTCGCACCGCTGGAGGACTCTATCTAAATTTTTTAGACAATTTGCAAAAGAGCTTCCAAAGACGGAGAAGTGATCCATGAAGACTTCCATTATATCTTCTACTAGCTCGCCAAATATTACTAGCATACATCGTTTGAATGTAGCCGGCGCGTTGCAAAGGCCAAACGACATCCTTTGATATGCGAAGGTGCCGAAAGGGCAAGTAAAAGTGGTTTTTCTTGGTCCTCGGGGGAAATAGGGATTTGGAAAAATCCCGAGAGACCATCAAGAAAGTAATAGAAAGGATGACCAGAGAGACGCTCTAGGATTTGATCAATAAACGCAACGGGAAGTGGTCTTTTCTGGTGGCATCATTTAATTTCTGGTAATCGATGCACACCCTCCAACCCGTAACAGTACGAGTTGGGATTAATTCGTTATTCATGTTTGCCACGACCGTTATACCGCCTTTTTTAGGGACGACTTGTATGGGACTTACCCACGTACTGTCGGATATAGGATAGATAATCCCCGCATCGAGGAGTTTAATAATTTCAGTCTTAACGACTTCCCGCATGTTCGGGTTAAGTCGTCATTGAGGCTGAATAGTTTTGCGGGGGTTTTCTTTGAGAAAAATTTTGTGGGAGCAGAATGAGGGGTTAATTCCCCTAATATCAGAAATTTGCCATGCAATTGCACGGCGATGTTTAGACAAAACCTCAACCAATTCGGATGTTTCCGAATCGGTTAAAGTAGATGATATTCTAACCAGAAGTTTTAAGTTCGCAGCTAGAAAAGCATATTTTAAATGGTCGGGGAGTTGCTTAAGCTCCAAGACCGGGGGTTCTTCATAAGATGTGGAGATTTTTAACTCTTTCAAATCGAAAGGCTCGAAGGGCGAATCTGGCGGCAATTCATCTAAAGGAGGTTGATTTCCAGATCCGATTCGTTTATCATTAAAGATAATAATTCCGAAAGAGAAGAGCACTTATCCTCAAACGCGGATTCCAAATTAAAGTAGGAATCATCATTCGATAGTGAGTTCCGCATGGAGGGGTTGATATGCAAAGCAACTTCATCTTCTCCAACCCGAAGGAGGAGGCGACCGTTACTAACATCGATTAACGCATGGGAGGTTGCGAGGAACGGGCGACCGAGGATGATAGGCACCTCAGCGTCCTCCTCTATGTCCAGGATGACAAAGTCTACCGGGAAGATAAACTTGTCGACCTTGACCAGAACATCCTCCACTACCCCTATCAGGTACTTTACCGAGCGATCCGTGAGTTGGATGCTCATCTTAGTCGGGCTTGGGATGCCCAAATCAAGTTTTTTGAAAAGGGAGAAAGGCATCAAGTTGATGCTAGATCCCAAGTCCGCTAGAGTGTACTTTATTAACATATTGCCGAAGAGGCACGGGATGGAGAATCGTCCCAGGTCATTCAGTTTTGGCGTCAATTTGTTGAGGAGGACAGCCGAGCATTCCGTGTTAAGGGAAACACGCGAAACATCTTCGAGTCGCTTTTTATTAGAAAGCAACTCTTTAAGATATTTCGCATATTTCAGCATTTGGGAGAGTGCCTCGCAGAAAGGAACGTTTATGTGGATTTGTTTTAAAATTTGTAGAAATTTTTTATAATGCTCGTCCTTCCGCTCGTTGTTTATTTTCGAGGGATAAGGAAGGGACGGGCTAAAAACGTTTGGCACAGTCGGAATACTCATTGTATTATCTATCGAGAGAGGTGGTGGAGGGGTCGGTGTCGAAACATGTACCTTGGGCTCAACCCGTTTTGGGGAGGTTACCTCCTTGCCGCTGCGAAGGTTTATGGCGTTGGCATTTTCTCAGAGGTTTGGCTCCGTGTTCCCTAGTAAAGCTCCATATGGCCGCTCGGAGACCATCTTTGCCACCTGTCCTACCTGATTTTCCAAGTTCTTAACCGATCCGGTAATATTCCGGATATTTGATTCAGTGGACGCAACTTATTTAACAAAAATATCTTCTAGCGGTGAAGGTTTTGGAGGTGGAGGCTGAAATCCAATTGGAAATCCTTACGGAAATCCTTGCGGGTTCACATTTGGGGGCTTCTGAGCATTATTAGGATTGCTCCAGGAAAAATTTGGGTGGTTCCTCCAACCCGGATTATAATTATTACTATACGGATTGTTATTAGGGTTGAAGGGGGGTCTAACTGGGTTGCCTAGGTAATCTACAGTTTCTTCGACAAAAATATAATAATAATAATAATTATTATTAAGCCAAGCGGGAGTGGAGGAGGTTACCTCCTTGCCGCTGCGAAGGTTTATGGCGTTGGCATTTTCTCAGAGGTTTGGCTCCGTGTTCCCTGGTAAAGCTCCATATGGCCGCTCGGAGACCATCTTTGCCACCTGTCCTACCTGATTTTCCAAGTTCTTAACCGATCCGGTAATATTCCGGATATTTGATTCAGTGGACGCAACTTATTTAACAAAAATATCTTCTAGCGGTGAAGGTTTTGGAGGTGGAGGCTGAAATCCAATTGGAAATCCTTACGGAAATCCTTGCGGGTTCACATTTGGGGGCTTCTGAGCATTATTAGGATTGCTCCAGGAAAAATTTGGGTGGTTCCTCCAACCCGGATTATAATTATTACTATACGGATTGTTATTAGGGTTGAAGGGGGGTCTAACTGGGTTGCCTAGGTAATCTATAGTTTCTTCGACAAAAATATAATAATAATAATAATTATTATTAAGCCAAGCGGGAGTGGAGGAGGAAGCAGTCATCTCCGCCACTTACTTACTTAACCTTTCGACTTGAGAGGCTAAGTGAGAAGTGACATCCACTTCATATATCCCAGTTGGTTTAGTAGGGCGTGATCTAGGCGCATTCCATTGATAGGCGTTCATGGCCATTTCCTCGAACAGAGCTTGGGCGTCCGCCAGGGTTTTGTTGTTTAACGTTACCCAGGCGGCTGCATCGATCATCTGTCACGTGGAAAAATTTAGGCCATTATAAAACGTCTGGACCTATAGCCAGGACGACAGCGCATGACGAGGACATCTACGCAGGAACTCTTTAAAACGCTCCCAAGTCTCATAAAGAGACTCAGAATCGTATTGAATGAAAGAGGCGATATCCGTATGTAACTTAGCGGTTTTTGACGGGGGGAAATATTTAGTTAAAAAGTGTTCCGTCAATTGGGCCCACGTGGTTATGGATCCTCTGGGAAGAGAAGTTAACCACGCTTTTGCCTTCGTCCGCAGCAAAAATGGAAATAAGCGTAAATGAATGGCGTCATCAGTAATGCCATTAATTTTGAAAGTATCGCAGATTTCCAAAAAATTCGAAAGATGTAAGTTTGGATCCTCATCTGGCAAACCGTCAAATTGGACTGACTGTTGTACCATTTGAATGATGCTAGATTTTATTTCAAAATTATTATTAGCCACTGTTGGGCGTGTTATGCTCGATCCGGTATCTTCTAGATTTGGCCTAGCATAATATGCCATGGTCCGTGGTGGGGCCACATCTGGAATTTGATCGGCCATAGGCTCAGTGTAAGTATCTCCGACTGACTCTTCGGGAAATTCGAGTAAGTTTTGATCACGAAGTCGGAGGCGCTCGTGAAGAGTGCGCTCGATTTCGTGGTCAAAAAGAATAATCGAATCGTCCGAGGAGTTTCCTCGGGTCATATACTAATAATAAAAATGATATATATATTTTATGCTTTTTTGTAATAATTTTTTATTATATATATTTTTTGTAGATATATATATTTAATATATATGATAAAAGTATTAGTAATTCCTTGTTGCAAATAACAACACAAGCTCCCCGGCAGCGATGCCAAAAACTTGATGATTTAAATTCGGATTACTTCTTGTTTCTTTGTTTTGGTTAACCTTTATTTGATGAGATTAGAATTAGGCGGGTGTTTTCGAAGAGTTTCGCAAGTACTCCTACTTTGAGAAACTAACCGTTATCCTATCGAAAGATAGAAGTAACGGTCTTTTTCTTCTTTCGAAATATTGATGCTTACACCCCGACTACAACGCCGAATTCTATTGATTTTTAAAATAGAAAAGGAGAGTTTTGTACTAATTTAATTTGAATAATTTTTGTTTAAATTTTAATCCGAACTAACTATATAATAAAGGCAAGTATACCTTATCGTGAGTAATACATAATATTTTGTTTTAGAAAATATCGAGGTCGTATATTTTCGCAGATCGTGTTGATTAAGCTACTTTGAGGAACGAACTATTATTTTATCGAAATAAGTTTTAGTTGGGTTTTTAAAAGAAAACGATAATAATAAGCGTATAACTAGAGTTCTAAACGATGATAATAATAGCGCCCGATGTCGAATTACCTTAAGACGAAAATTGTCTTTTTTAGAAGTAAAAGAGATGACTTTTTAAAACATTAAAACGGCTTGGATGTGGAGGTTCCATAATTATGAACGCTCCTCTCTCGAGGGTACGCCCACCTGAGATTATGAATTTTCGACCATCGAATCTTCTTAATACTCGCCTTATGTTGTGAACCCCGCTATTGGATTTTTACTTCCAATTCGGGAGACTTACCTCATCCTCTCTCGAGGGTAGAGCGCACTTCTCTTTACCCGTGAGCGATCATTCCGTACGCACGAGCCTCTCGGCTAACTAGTGTACGGAGACGGAAATGAAAACCACACATCGATTATGTGGCTCCACTCAACGTTATTCTCAGGTAAACCTTAAGCGTTAATTATTTTAGAAAGAGATGTTTTAATTTTTAGAAAAACTATTTTTGTGTCCCAATGCTCTTCGACATCGTGCGCTAAAGGAAATTAGCCACTCATCGGAATGGAGACGGCATGATTAAGAAAATACATGTTTAATTATTAAAGCGGATATAAGCGGATAAAAAGGGAAATAAAATGACTTATATAAAAAGCAGTAATAATATCCGTCCCAACCATCTTAAACAAGCGCTAAAAGAAATCAGCCTCTTATTCAAGATGGGGGTGGTATAGAAATGAAAAGACTTATAAAGGTGCATAAATAATATCCATCCCAACCGACTTAAATAAGTGCTAAAGTAAATTAGCCTCTTATTCAAGATGGGGGTGGTATATAACAGTTATATAAAGACTGAAATAAAGCTAAGTTACAAAAAAGAAAAACACTATCTCATATACGCACGCACTCTACTTGTAATAAAAAGACTAAATCGAAAGAAAGCGATTAAACGAAAGCGATAAATAAAGCGATAAACTATTTTTATGAAAGCAATAAACCTAAATTATGAAAGCAATAAACTAAGTTATGAAAGCTATAAAACTATTCTCATACACACACACACTAACATGAATAAAAAGGAAGATGATCCAAATGAGAAAAAACATTTTATTTCTAAAAGGCGAAAATTACAAACGAATATAAACTTAATTGCATAAAGAAAACTCACAATCTCTCAAAAGAACTCAGAAGAACATTACAACACTCAAAATTTGGATGGGAAATGCTTCACCGAGCCCTCCTATTTATAGGAAAATTTTCATTTTTACACGCCCTAGGTCACAGGCGTGACTAGGATGTCACGACCGTGACTTAGGGCGTGACATTTGCGCGTGCTTTAGGGGTCGCATCCGCCGTCTTTTGGAAGTTTTGGCCGTCAAACTTGGCTGCACACGGGCGTGACCTGCAGTGTCACGGGCGTGACAGTAGGCGGCACATATCTGCTTTAACTGGGGCGTGACAGCTGGCTTGTGCGCTGGATTCCTCGAACGTCTGGACAGAGAGAGTTCGTCGAACGCAGATCGCCGTTCGTCGAATGCTAGACGCTGAGAGGGATTCGTCGAACGCTGGACGCCGTTCGTGGAATGCTGGGGCAGAGGGAGATCATCAAACGCAGCTTGGAGAGCTTTCGTCGAACGCAGCTTGGAGAGCTTTCGGCGAACGCAGGGGCAGAGGGCGTTCGTCGAACGCAGTTCAACTTTCGTCGAACGCAGCTTGCCTTTCGTCGAACGCAGATTGAGAAGTTGTCGTTCTAAAATTACACGCCCTTGGGTCACGGGCGTGACTCAGGGTGCAACTTGACAAAAATTGCCAAAATCTGCAAAAACAAAAATAAAACTAAGTCAGTAAGGAAAATAATAAAACAAGCAATTTATTCATTAATTTACATAGAAAATTTACAATATTAATTAAAACTATACTAATAACTATACTAAAAATGCATATATTTTATTACTTATCAGAGATCATGAGATCGCTGAGGATGAACAAGATCGCTTATGACTGGTGGTCTTTTGCTATAATACACCTTCATGAGGCAAGAATGACGATCTTCCAATGATACAGACCGTCTCTTCCTTGGCTTGGAACCATAAACATGCTGTAAAGCTCAGCCATTTGAAATTTTTACAAGGTCTTAAAGACTTTTATGCGGCGATCTCAATTGCTTCAGACTGCCCCATGCTCAACACGATCCAATATTGAGACCACCAGTCTTCGAAAAACCTCAGACTGCCCCTTTATAATAACAGCTTGATGGATATAATTTGTAATGATCTAAAGGGCAGGTTTATTATGCCAACAATGTTTGGTCTTGTGCCCAACTTTAGAATAGTAGAAACATCTAGAATTGTAGTGAGAAATAGGAGAGAGAAGTCTAGATGTTTTAAAATTGCTTGCTGGAAACATGCATCGAGAAGAGTTCAACATATTTCTAGAGTTGCGTCGAATGTAATTCGACGTATCTTCATAGTTACATCGATAATAAGTCGATGCATAATAGTGGTTATGTTGAGTGTAATTCGACGCACGTTCATACCTAGTTTGAGTTGATGTCGAAGCATATGCAGAACTCCGTTGAGTTGCATTCGGCGCATCCTTAAAATTGCGCTGAGTTCTATTCGACGCATAATTCCTTTTATTAATAATTTGATAATTATTGATTGAATTTTCTAAGGGGTGCTTACCTAGAATTTTTTTTGTTCAGCAATGTTTACCCTATTGAATGCCATGATCTTACTAGGGTTGTTATTCAATTATTCACAAGGTTCTAAGTTATTAGATTGATTTTCATTAGGTCTAATGAACACTATTGGATTTTTCGAGGTAGGTTTGCTAGGGATTACTGTGCTGGTGGATGGATCTGCTCCTACACCAATGTGCTTAAATCTCATGAAGAGATCCTGTGTAATATCCTTGAGCTTTTAACTCCTCCCATTGAGTGAGTCTTCAAAGGCTTTTGCCTTTGTAACCTCTTCTTTTAAGTTTGAATTTTCATTAGTTAGTTTATTTATTTTTGTTTCTTTCCTATATATCTGATTTCTTACTTCATAATTAACAGAATACAAATTATCTTTCTTAAGGTCTTCTAATTCTTCTCTAATTGTTTTAGCTATGAAACATTTTCCCTTCTTCTTGTAGTTCTTCATGAAGGACTTCTTCTTATGCTCCTTCTTGCTGATGCTTCTGTCATTTTGCTCTTCAGGACATTCAGGGGCAATATTCCTAGGTTTTGTGCATGAAGAGCAAATTATTTCCTGCTTTGGAGTCTTATCAAACCTTGGTTTGTTTGAGCTCCTTTCCTTCCTTCTGGAGTCTTCAGACTTGACCTATCTTCTGAATTTTCTGGCCAAGAGATTGAACATCTCTTTTTCAGAGGTGGTAGGCTCCCCTTCAACTTCCTTCAAAGCTATAGTCCTTTATTTGAGAGTTGAGACTTTCTCCTTGGCTTTTGTCTCAGCTCTGCTCTTCAGTAGTTGTTCATAGGACTTGAGCTTGCCTAGCAAGGTATCAATGGAGATCTCTAGACTCTCTGATGACCCAGATTCTTGAATCCTAAGTGCTTGGGAAGCACATGAGAAGTTTGTCATCGATCTAAGTTAGTGAGATCTTTTTTCTAGACCCTTGAGCTCATTGATGATTAGGCTGAATCTTTCATACATTTCAGCCACATTCTCTTCAGCTTTCTTTTGGAAGTTCTCATATTGAGATATGAGAAGGGAATTCCTGTCATTTCTTTCATCTGAGCTGCCTTCAACCAGTCTGGACAAAGTTTTCCAGATTTATTTTGCTAAGTTACAGTCAACCACTTTTAGGAATATATCATCTGACATAGTTGACACCAGGATGTTCATGGCCTTGACATCATGATAGTTCTAAATCTAGTTAGTTTAATTAGGTTATATTTAGGTTATCTACTCTTAATTTTTGCTTATTATTGTTTCTCTAAATGCAATTTTTGGTCATTTTCCTATTTTTAGTGCTAACTTAAGTTTTCTGAATTTTTAGGTCAAAAATGCAGATTTTCCTAGGTCACGCCCTAGGTCACGCCTGTGACCTGAGGATCACGCCCGTGACCTAGGGCGTGTAAGTTGATGTTAACAGTTAAGTTGATGCCGCCATAATT
Organism: Dactylorhiza incarnata; assembly: GCA_033032865.1. NCBI lineage: Eukaryota > Viridiplantae > Streptophyta > Magnoliopsida > Asparagales > Orchidaceae > Dactylorhiza > Dactylorhiza incarnata. The sequence continues at coordinate 16,830,352 of JAWHQI010000004.1, read as the reverse complement.
CAGAAATTTTGGTCAGACACGCCCAAAGTTACACGGGCGTGCTTCCAGTCACGCCCGTGACTGCCACGTCAGCCAGCCGCCAACGCCCATGATCGCGTGCCATCATCCATGCCTAGCTTGACCACCTAATTGGTCACGCCCCCAGGTCACAGGCGTGACCTGGGGCGTGACCCATCAAATCGCGTCAGAATCGAGCGCCGAACCTGATCCAAGCCACATAATTGATTAAACAAGTCACGCCCCCAGTCAAGGGCGTGACTTAGGGCGTGACCGAGGCAGAAAAATTTCTATAAATTGGGATGACCTCCAAGCTTTCCCCATGGAGTTTTTGCAGAGAGAAAGGGTGCTACTGCTTTATTTTCAGTGATTTTCATGTTATTTTTGTATTCTCTTTCTCTCTCTCTCTCTCTCTCTTATTTCAATGCACTTCTTTTTCTAGTTATCTTATGAATGTTGTAATGCCCTTGTAACTTCCTTTCATAATGTATTGCTAATGCTTAGTAGGCTTTCCATGCAAATGTATCTTCAGTTGAACTCTATTTTAATAAAAATAGTATGTTTTTGTTCTCTTAATATCTTCCTCATTTCTCTCTCCTACCCCTCCAACATGAGTAACTAAATCCTCATAGTACTTGATCTTGATGATCTGAGGATGAGTTGATTAAGTTATGATCCTTTAGCTCTCTTTTACTTTCTAAATTCTTGGGCCTTAGATTTACGCTTAAACAAAATTTAGTGGAGCTATAATATCGATATATAGTCCCCACCTTTGCTTTCATTCTTGGCTAGCCGAGAGGCCGAAAGTCTAAAGTGAGCGCCCAAGAGTAAAGAGAGTTGCATGCATTTCTCGAGAGAGAATGACGTAAATCTCTTGGATTGGAGTCAAATCCAATAACGGGGTTCACTACTTAAAGCGAGTTTTAGGTATTCGAATACGGGACAAGAGTTCGGTCGGATTTTCCTAAACTCAGTTGGGCATATCTTCGAGAGAAGCATGTTCAAACTATAGGAACCCCCACGGTCAAGCTACCCTTACTTTATTAAGTTTTAAGTTTGCAAGTTGAATTTTTGATCAACTTAAGCCGAAGTAAGTCAAGATCGAGTGCTATTTCTTAATTATCGTTTAGCCGTACTTTTATCCAGCTTTTATTTCAATTTAGCAAACAAAACCTTCCAAAAAATTATTAAGATAAAATAATAGTAATTCGTTTGAGTATAAGTAATCAACGGTTCCCGGATTTTAATACGGCACTTGTGTTCCTATACTACAGTTCGATAGGTGTACTTGCCTTCTCGGATTGCTAGTTCGGATTTTATTTCGTGCAAGAGGAATTTTAATCATCAAGTTTTTGGCGCCGTTGCCTGGGACTCGCTTTTTGTTGATATTTTGAAAGAACGAATCTATTACTTTTATCACCTCTTTTTCTCTTCTCTTTCTTCAAAAAAATTAATTCAAAAAAAAGAGAGACCTTTTTTTTTTTCGAATTTCTCAATCTTATTTTCCCTTCTCTCTTTCTAGTTTATGACCCGAGCAAATCTGTCAGAACTTGTAGACTTGGACCAAGAACTTGAGCGTACTCTTCGGAGAAAATTGCAAGTTCAAGATCCTACATTCCAAGAATTGGCTGAGGATTCAGAGTCAGTTGTTAATATGGGCGAACCTAACCAAAATGAAGTCCCCAACATGGTTGCGGCCCCTGAATGGACTATGTCCCATTATGCAAGGCCTAACTTGGAAGGGACGGAAACTAGTATAGTCTGCCCTGCCGTAGCTAATAATAATTTCGAACTAAAGCCCAGAATAATTCACATGGTGCAGCAATATGTGCAGTTCGATGGATTACAAGATGAAGATCCGAACGCACATATTGCTAGCTTCCTTGAAATTTATGACACCTTCAAAATAAATGGTGTTACGGATGATGCAATTAGGTTAAGACTCTTCCCATTTTCTTTAAGTACAAAGGCTAAGCAGTGGTTGATGACTCTACCTAGAGGTTCTATCACCACTTGGGCCCAGTTAACTGAAAAATTTCTAACTAAGTATTTTCCACCTGCGAAAACTGCTAAGCTTAGAAATGATATTTCTTCTTTTTGCCAAATAGATTCTGAAACGCTATATGATACTTGGGAAATGTATAAAGAATTCTTAAGACGTTGCCCTCATCACGCTCTGCCTGTATGGTTAAAAGTGCAGACGTTTTATAACGGGCTAAATCAACATACTAAGCAAATGATAGACGCCGCTTCCGGTGGTACTTTAAATAACAAAACCCCGGAAGCCGCTCTTGAGCTATTTGAGGATATGGCCATGAACACCTATCAGTGGAATGTGCCAAAATCCCGCCCAAACAAACCTGCAGGTATGTACGAGGTGGATAACGTCTCCCAGCTGGCACTACAAGTGGAAATGCTTAGCAAAAAGATATCGGAAATGAATGCTCCTTCCGCACCTCAGGTTTGGGAATTTGCAAAAGCCACCTCCGAACAAGCTGATTACGTAGGCAATAGAAATGCTTATAATAATTATTCTGCTGCTTCTAATTTTCATGCACCTGGTTTTCAATTACCGAATAATTATAATCCTGCGCTGCGTAATCACCCGAACTTTTCTTGGAGTAATCCTGCAAACACAACTCGCCTGCCTCTACAAAATGAATTTACACCACCTCCACCCCCTGTTAACTTTCAAAAACCTCCATCTTTGGAGGAGATGTTTTCAAAATATATAAGTACGAACGAAGCAACTGTCCAGAACTTAGCCGGATCTGTTAAAAATCTAGAAAATGAAATCTGGCAGCTCGCCAAAATAATATCTGAGCGACCGCCCGGGACTCTTCCCGCTAACACCGAGCCCAACCCGAGAGAGAAAGAGAAAGCTGTAACTCTTTGGAGTGGGAAGCAAATATCCGGTCCGGTTAGCGAAGAGCCCGGGGCAAGATCCGCCCCTATTATAAAAACACCACTCACTCAAACAAATTTTATCACTCCACCTCCTGTTTTCAAAAACAACCCCGCCCCGCCTTATCCTTCTCAACTCAACAAAGAAAAATTAGATGATCAATATCATCGCTTCCTGGAAATGTTTAAGCAAATACACATCAATTTGCCCTTCCATGAAGCGATATCACAAATGTCCAAGTACGCTAAGTACTTGAAGGATCTTCTAACTAATAAGAAAAGCTAGAAAATCTATCGCACGTAACTTTAAACGCTGAGTGTTCCGCCGTCCTAACAAATAAATTACCGAAAAAGGCTAACGATCCGGGTAGTTTTTCTATCCCGTGCCTCTTTGGTGATTTATGTGTAAAGAACGCGTTGGCCGACTTAGGTGCGAGCATCAACTTGATGCCATTCTCCTTGTTTAAGAAGTTAGGAGTGGGCACCCTTAGCCCCACACGTATGAGTATACAACTAGCAGATAGGATGATAAAATATCCGCTGGGAATTGTGGAGGATGTGCTCGTAAAGGTAGACAAATTCATCTTCCCGGTGGATTTTGTCATTTTGGACATTGAAGAGGATGTCGAGGTTCCCCTAATCCTTGGCCCCCCTTCCATGCCACCTCCCATGCTATCATCGATGTGAGTAATGGTAAGCTCTTCCTCTGAGTTGAAGATGATGAAGTGACCTTCTCCATAACCCTCTATGAAAAATACCCTAGAAAATGACGATTCGTGTTTTTTCTTAGATGTGTTAAGAGAAGACCCTTCTTTTTGTATTTCTGAAAATTCTTCTTCTTTTTGTTCATCTTCAAGCACCTCAACAGAAATATTACATGAAATGGAAATGGCCATTGCTCCCACCCCCTCAAATTTTCAAAATAAATCAAAAAGTTTTGAAGAGATCACTTTTGAAAAAGAAAAATCTTTCAAATCTTCGTACGAGGAACCTCCCACATTAGAACTTAAAGAACTACCCAATCATTTAAGTTACCAGTAATAGTGTCGGCCCATCTAAGTGAATCTGAAAATGCCAAATTGCTAAAAGTTTTACAAAAGCACCGCCAAGCAATTGCTTGGCAGATTTCTGATATTATGGGCATAAGTCTGTCTTTCTGCACACACAAAATTCTAATGGAAGATAATTCACATAATTCTATTCAACCTCAACGCCGATTAAACCCAAAACATGAAAGAAGTAGTAAAGGGTGAGGTCGTGAAATTATTAGATGCAGGAATTATCTATCCAATTTCATATAGCAAATGGGAGAGCCCCGTCCAAGTAGTTCCTAAAAAGGGAGGGATCACGGTAGTGTTAAACGACAATAATGACTTAATCCCAACACGGACGGTGACTGAGTGGCATACGTGTATTGATTATCGCAAATTGAACGACGCCACCCGCCGATCAAATCTTAGAACGATTATCTGGCCATAGCTTTTATTATTTTCTCGATGGTCTCTCGGGCTACTTCCAAATTCCCATCTCGCCCGAGGACCAGGAGAAAATGATGTTTACTTGTCCTTGCGGCACCTTCGCCTATCGAAGAATGTCGTTTGGCTTATGTAATGCGCCGACAACATTTCAACGGTGTATGTTGGCCATTTTTTGTTGGATCGGTAGGCGCCCTTAGAGGGGGGGGGGGGGGGTGAATAAGGGTTTTAAAACTTATATTATATTTTGAATAACTTTGTAAAAAGCTTTGATTATTAAACTAGAAAAGATCAAGACAAATCAAGTGAAGTAAAAGTAAAGACATGATTTTATTAACTTGAGAAGCATGATTACAAAACTTGATCTCTTATCGAAGCTAGAAATCAAAGCTAATAGAAAGACTCTTTTTGTTTTCTATGCCGACTCGTATCCCCACGAACCGGTTGGCTTTAGCCGATCCTTCCCCGGATACGGCCTCAAGCCACTCTAGCCAACCCTTCCCCGGATATGGCCTCGAACACCACCTAGACCTACACTCGAGACCTAGTCGCCAACACGAGGCGAATTTCAGCCCTAAGTCTACCCAGACCTAGTCGCCAACACAAGGCGAATTTACTACACGATTATAAGAAAAGATGTGAAATAAAATAACAACAACGATATTAAAAACTCCCTCTATGTGGATCTCTTGGAGAAGTAGACGAAGACGCAGAGTATGATCGTATTCGATGCGGTCTTTCGTCACGATGATGAAGCGTGTTGAAATCTTCTCTACGGATCTCCTTTAGTCTTTATGGATTTGTGGGAGTATCTCTCTGAACCTTCCTCTATCTGTTGTGGCACGAAGCTCTGGAATTCTGGATCTGTAGAGGATTGGGAAGTCGGAGCCAAAATGTCCTTTTTATAGACTTAGCGCTAGCGCCTGCGCTAGTGCTACCGCTGGCGCTATCCTATATTAGGACATATTCTGCGTGGAAGAATTTTCAATCCGAAGAAACAATTTTCCCTTGCCAACTGTGCTCCTCACTATCGCCTGCGCTATCGGATATCGCCTGGCGCTATCTCCTTCTATAAGTTCTCCCGTCAATTGCGCTTAATCCAATATTTCATCGAATGAGAATTCGTCGAATGCCGCTAAGAGTTTGTCGAACGAAAATTTCGTCGAACGAGAATTCGTCGAACGCCGCTAGGAGTTTGTCGAACGAAATTTTCGTCGAACGCCTCTGTGAGCATTTTGTCAAGCGCCGCTAACAATTCTTCGAACGGCAGCTAGCGCCTGTGCTAGTACTACCGCCAGCGCTAGTAGATGTTTTGGATTTGTTGGCTCAACTTTGGGGGCAACCTTCTTATGTAATCCTTGAGTCATGTGGACTTTGTTATCCTGCACACTTAAACACACAAGATCAAATACACATAGGATTTGTTATTCTCAAACCTAGGAGATGCGGAAGACCATGTTCCAACAAACTCCCCCTTTTGATAATAACAAATCCATTAATGATAAATCAGAGCATTAATATATAAGCATGAAGAGACATACTTGTGTGTGTGTGAGAGTGATGACTTAGGATAATTTTCAATTTTAGCATATAGAATTGCTCCCCCTAAATACATGCACCCCCTAAGTGAATGCTCTCCTAATATGTAAGCTATCATCTTAATTAAGCATTATATTTTGATAGCAGATTTTATTTATCATGTTAGTTCTCCCCCTTTTGTTATTAGCAAAAGCGGGTAAGGAGACACCACTTAAAATTGATAATAAGATAAAAGCATGATCGAGCTTGTATAGAAGGAAATGATAAGGAGGTTTAGAATACTTATCATTTAAATAGATCAGAGTTTGAGTATTACAACATTTTCATAAATCAGAGTTTGTAGTATAAACAAAATGTAATGATTTCTAAGTAACTAAACTACCCAGACATTATGTCTACACCCTAGTCCCGTACTAAGTGACGGATGGGCATGAGGAGCTGTAAACATGTCGTAGGTTGGGGTGTTAGTCCCATATGCAAACATTAGACACAACTTAACCTAGCACTCTTTCCCCCTAGTGCCTCGCAAGGCCCCATTGGAACCCTCCCCGGTTAAGGACAAGACATGACTAGAGATAAGGATATCTAATGTCTACAACCCTATGCCCACGCTATGGTGAGATATGAAGTCATGGATAATAATTATTGGAAACATTTAAGCGTTTTAAATCAAATTATAATTTCATAGCCAATGGGTTTTTATATTTGAATTTTTAAAGAAAAGTTCCAGAGCTAATTTGAAATCCATTAATAAATCAGAGTTTTAGCATTACAATATTTGTGTTAGAATAACCAATATAAATTCTACCAAGCAAGTCTACCATTTGTTGAAAGAAAGGAATTTTGGTATTTAAGACTTTGATATAAGCATGAAAGCGCAAGGTAAAAATATATGGTGATGATGCGGAAGACTTATAGAAATACAAGAACATCTTATTGTAATCAATGATGATCCATAAAAAGATATATGAGTTAAATTTCATAAAGAAGATGTTTTTGTAAATCATTGTTCAATTAAAATCTTTAAGTTTAATAATAATGTAACCAAGCATGAAATAATGTTATCAAAAAGAGATTACTACAATGTTATTTTAATTCATAATTTCAAAACATACCAAACATTGTATAAAGCATGCTAGGTTATTTAGTGCATTTCATAAGTAAAGAGTAGTATAGAATTAGCATTAGGATCCAATACTCATGAGAAGAAGTGTTATGGAAGATAATGATGTGCACATAAGTGTATTTTGAATAGAGTAAACAAATGTTTTAATCAAAAATACAAGAAATATGTAAAGTAAAGAGCACAATAAAACACAAATAGTTTTACTTCCACAAACTTCAATGCACAAAAATGTACAACTACCAAGGTGCTTTGCACACACAATGCTCATTAAGACTTATCAGGGTGCAAAGTAGTACTTGGGGATCACATATTTTATTCTTCAATATTGTTTTTTTTGTTGTGATCCGGTGTACTTAAGAATAAGTGGTTTTTATTTTGAAAGAAAGTTATGGTTTGCACAAGATACTTTACTGTTCTTTCCAAGGTGCTCAACCTCACAACGCTTATTAAGACTTATCAGGAGGTTCAAGTAGTGCTTGGTGGAGTTATCTTTGTCACTTTATTTTATGATTTTTGTTTTGTACAAAGTTCTCCGAATACACTTGTTTTGCAAACCAATATAATTTATAAAAACATAACCACTTTTCTTAACTTTTAAAGTGCAAACAAAGGTTGTGTGGGTAAGATACTTGTGCAATTTTAATTCATTGTACTATTACAAAACACACACAAGCATTCTTAGATTAAACACATAAGTAGACAATGCCAAAATAAGTGAGTGAATAGCGATCATCATCAAACATAAAACATTTACTCATACTTAGAGGCATGCTAAGCATAGTTCTACACAACTTTTACAATATAATTGATGCACATATTAATAGATGTATCAAAGCATGATGAAAACAATGTTCAAAGTAGTTTGAAATGATAAATTGCAACATTGTAGAAGTTCTAAATGATGGGTTAAATCATGCTTGATTTTCTTAATAAAGTCCATACAGTATTTTTGATATTTTTGCGAAATAATGTTAATTTAAAGTTTGAACTCATAAGATTGATCTTAGACTTCCCGAGGACTACCTTGTGAGAGGTTCGCCCGATACTAGGAGATATGATGGGATGATAGCCCAAATCACCCTTTCGCAAGATACATGTAAATAAAAAAGTTAAGTTTAAAATAATAATTTTTGATACTTGTTTTTGTTTTATATTTTTGTGTTTGATTTTTGCATATAGGAATGGAAATCAAACAAATAACCAAAGACAAAACAAAATATTTTTTGTAATTTGGCTTTAGTAATTTTGTATTTTAATTTTGCAAAAAAAACAAGTACAGGCAGAATTACAAAAATGAGTAGTACATACAAAATAATATATTTTTATTGATTTTTCAAAATTTTAAAATTTCAGAAAATCGGAGACTCGAGCTAGCGCCGACGTTAGGTACTAGCGCCTGCGTTAGCTCACAGAGAGTGCTTATTTTAATCATATGACCTAGATTTTCTTTGATTTTGCTTCCGATTTTTCTTAATTATGTTTTTGCAATGTAAGCCTGCCTAATGAAGTGATGAGACGAAAAGAAATCGCAAAAAGTTGCAGAAGTTAAAATTAGTACATGAGTTTCATCTTCATTAGAGTTTCATATTTATTAAACCCTAATTATTGAGTTTTGCACAACATATGCATGAGTGAAATGATCATAAATAAGTGAAATAATATTCATGCAATTTTTCAATTCCGATTTAAACATGATTATGATCAAACATACTTGGGGTAATTGAAAATGACGCAAATATATTAACTACCTAAGCAAACCTTGCGCATTTTATAAATTTAGACTAATACCCCTAAAATACACCTTTTAAATCCATTTTGACACTTATTTCATTTAGTCTTAATAATATCATATAACAAATATAGTTTTTCATATTTTATAAGACTTTTTAGGAAATGGATTTAGAAGGATAAAAAGGATAAATAGATCACTTGAAAAATGACATGACTATTTATTCAATTTTATTCAATTTGATTTATTTATAAATTTTGGTTTAATATGAGAAAGTCATATCACAAGTCATATAAAGTGATCATATCATGATGGCTAAAAAAAACAAAAAAATAAAATAAAAAAGAAATTAAGCATATCATGAAGTAGATAATTGATATTTTATTTTTTAGTTGATTTCTACTTCAAGCAAATAATTGGATACTAATGAATGAGAGATTTAGGTATCCAAAGATGACCGGGTGTGACGGTTCCTTTGGGTACCCAAATACATCGTGTTTGCTTTTGAGGAGATGGAAGTGAATGAGCTCTTTTGAGTGGTGTTTGTGTTTCCTCTTTAACTTTGGGTCTCCATTCAAATCTTGGTTTAACATTATTTTTAGTTTTCAAATTTCCATAATCATTTACTTGAACATTTGGATCAAAAAGGTTTTTGAATTTATAATTTGAAGGAAATTTGTTTGCATTTAATTTTAGGTTGGGAGAAACATGATTTTGTAAATTAAGGTGATTTTGATTTTGATTTACAAATCCTTTGTGTTCCTTACTCCCATTTATAAACTTAGGTAAGATGTTCATATTCATATTCAACTTGTTTTTAGATATAGTTTGATATTGTGAATTTGTATTTACAATTTTCATAAGCAAGTTGATTTTTGATTTTAATTCATCATTCTTAATCTTTAAATTATGTCTAGCTTTATTATAGGCGATTGTGCTATTTTTAAGAGTTGAAACAATTGAATCTATATGATCTTGATAGTTATTTTTATATTCATCAAATGTTTCATCCATCTCTTTAATTTCAATTTTATAGTCTTTGCACTTAGCACAATCATTTATCAAAGATGAATTTTCTAAACATAATTTTTCATTTTGTTCTTTTACTAAAATAAAATCCTTTTCAAGTTTCTTGTGCTTTTCTTTTAATTCATTATATTCTACACAAGTTGTGGTGTTTTCAACTAAGGAGCCATGTGTAGAACTGGATAAATTAGAATTTGATTCTTCATTAATTTTTGCCTTTAAATTTTTATTTTCTAAGCACAAATGTTTATTAGCATTTTTTAATTTCTTAATTTTACGCTTTGTAGTTTGAAGCAATTGTAATGAAGATATAGAAGTACAAAAGATGGAATTTGATTTCCTTACATTGCTTTCAGGAGAGGCACGATTTGAACATATCGTATCTTTGACATCTTTTTGGCACTCCTCTTCCGAAGACAATACTTCTTCTTCTATTCCATTTGATGTGTGCTCCATTGATCCGTCATGAGAGGAGCATTCTTGAAGACCTGTGCAACTTGCATATTCTCCGGTTCTTGCGATTATTCCATACATGTAGAAGGAGAATCATACATTTCTCCAAGAAATCTCCATACTTTGTATGCACTAGAAAAACAATATATTAATTTGAAAATGTCTTGAGATAAAGCACAAAAAATATAATGCATAGCTTTTGCATTTAGGTGACGCTCTTGTTTATTTGATTCATCCGCTAGTCTAACTATTACTATATCCCATGCATTGATATCTAAACTTTTAATAAATTTTTCCATTAATAATTTCCACCCTTTATAATTTCTCCCTTCGAATAAAGGTGGTTTAGGAGATTTTTCTTCTTCATAAAAATTTACCCCACTAGTAGAAGCGAGATCATGTGACACCATTATTCCCGGTTGTTAAGCCGATTTGGAACAACCTGGCTCTGATACCACTTGTTGGATCGGTAGGCGCCCTTAGAGTTGGGGGGGGGGTGAATAAGGGTTTTAAAACTTAAATTATATTTTGAATAACTTTGAAAAAGCTTTGATTATTAAACTAGAGAAGATCAAGCCAAATCAAGTGAAGTAAAAGTAAAGACATGATTTTATTAACTTGAGAAGCATGATTACAAAACTTGATCTCTTATCGAAGCTAGAAATCAAAGCTAATAGAAAGACTCGTTTTGTTTTCTATACCGACTCGTATCCCCACGAACCGGTTGGCTTTAGCCGATCCTTCCCCGGATACGGCCTCAAGCCGCTCTAGCCAACCCTTCCCCGGATATGGCCTCGAGCACCTCCTAGACCTACACTCGAGACCTAGTCTCCAACACGAGGCGAATTTCAGCCCTAAGTCTACCCAGACCTAGTCCCCAACACGAGGCGAATTTACTACACGATTACAAGAAAAGATGTGAAATAAAATAACAACAACAATATTAAAAACTCCCTCTATGTGGATCTCTTGGAGAAGTAGATGAAGACGCAGAGTATGATCGTAGTCGATGCGGTCTTTCATCACGATGACGAAGCGCGTTGAAATCTTCTCCACGGATCTCCTTTAGTCTTTATGGATTTGTGGGAGTATCTCTCTGAACCTTCCTCTATCTGTTGTGGCACGAAGCTCTGGAATTCTGGATCTATAGAGGATTGGGAAGTCGGAGCCAAGATGTCCTTTTTATAGACTTAGCGCTAACGCCTGCGCTAGTGCTACCGCCGACGCTATCCTATATTAGGACATATTCTGCGCGGTAGAATCTTCAATCCGAAGAAACAATTTTCCCTTGCCAACTGTGCTCCTCACTATTGCCTACGCTATCGGATATCGCCTGGCGCTATCTCCTTCTATAAGTTCTCCCGGCAATTGCGCTTAGTCCAATATTTCGTCGAATGAGAATTCGTCGAACGCCGCTAAGAGTTTGTCGAACGAAAATTTCGTCGAACAAAAATTCGTGGAATGCCGCTAGGAGTTTGTCGAACAAAATTTTTGTCGAACGTCGTTATGAGCATTTTGTCGAGCACCGCTAACTGTTCATCGAACGGCAGCTAGCGCCTGCGCTAGTACTACCCCCAACGCTAGTAGGTGTTTTGGATTTGATGGCTCAACTTTGGGGGCAACCTTCTTATGTAATCCTTGAGTCATGTGGACTTTGTTTTCCTGCACACTTAAACACACAAGATCAAATACACATAGGATTTATTATTCTCAAACCTAGGAGATGCGGAAGACCATGTTCCAACATTTTTGACAAGTACGTAGAAAGTATTATGGAGGTCTTTATGGACGACTTCTCCGTGTTTGGTGATTCCTTCGATTTTTGTTTACAAAATTTAGAAAAAGTGTTAGAACAATGTGAGGAGACCAATCTCGCCCTGAACTGGTAAAAATGCCATTTCATGGTGCGGGAGGGATTGGTTTTAGGTCATAAGATATAAGCAAGAGGAATTGAGGTCGATGAAGCAAAAATAGAAGTGATCGAAAAAATGCCACCGCCAACCAACGTTAAGGCCATAAGAAGCTTTCTAGGACATGCCGGTTTTTACCGGCGATTTATAAAAGATTTTTCAAAAATTACCAAACCCCTCACTCATCTTTTAGAAAAAGACACTCCATTTATTTTTGATGATACCTGCTTATCTGCTTTTTAATTAATAAAAAATAAGCTAATAAATGCGCCAATTATGATAGCTCCAGTCTGGGACCTTCCATTCGAAATCATGTGCGATGCAAGTAGCTTTGCGATGGGAGCCGTTTTAGGACAACGCATATCTAAAAACTTCCACCCTATTTTCTACGCAAGTAAAACGCTTACATCCGCACAAGAGAACTATACCACAACAGAGAAAGAATTATTAGCAGTCATTTTTGTGTTCGACAAATTTCGATCTTATATTATGCTTTCAAAATGTATAATTTTTACGGACCACTCAGCCCTCAAATATTTACTTTCTAAACCGGATGCCAAACCACGCTTACTTCGCTGGATCTTACTCCTCCAGGAGTTCGACTTGGAAATCCGAGATAAAAAGGGAGCTGAAAATTTGGCCGCGGACCATCTTTCACGATTAGATAACCCATTTATTGAAAATTTAAATGAACAAACTTTTAATGATTATTTTCCCGACGAGAAGTTATTTTCAATCAACACTACTCCTTCTCCTTGGTTTGCAAACTTCGCCAACTACTTAGTAGCTCGAGTCCTCCCAAAAGAATTCTCCTATCAGTAAAAGAAGAAATTCTTTTTTGACCTGAAGAATTATTTTTGGGAGGACCCATATCTCTTTCGAGTTTGTGCAGACCAAGTAGTAAGGAGATGTGTTTCTTTTGAAGAAGGACAAAATATTTTAATACACTTACATGAAGGACCGACCGGTGGGCACTATCAAGCCAATCGGACCACTCACAAAGTACTAAGTGCAGACTTTTATTGGCCTAGACTTTTGAAAGGTGCCCAATATTTTGTGAGTCGGTGCGATAGCTGCCAACGGTCCGGCAATATCTCTAATAAAAATGAAATGTTGCAAAATTATTTCCTCGAGTGCGAAGTTTTCGACCTTTGGGGAATTGATTTTGTAGGTCCTCTTCCTTCTAGCCATGGGAATAAATACATCTTAGTTGCGGTAGATTACTTATCTCGATGGGCAGAGGCCCAAGCTCTTCCTACCAATGACTCTCGAGTCGTTATTATTTTCTTCAAAAAATTATTTTCTCGATTCGGTACTCCTAGGGCCATCGTTAGCGATAGTGGTTCGCACTTTTGTAACGCACAACTTGCAAAAACACTTTTTAAGTATGGCGTTACACATAAGCTTTCAACTGCATACCACCCCCAAACTAACTGCCATGTCGAGTTTGTGAATAGAGAAATCAAACGTATTTTAGAAAAGACTGTTTCCACCTCACATAAGGACTGGTCATATAAATTAGACGATTCTTTATGGGCTTACCGAACAGCGTACAAGACCGCCATCAGTTGTACACCGTATCAGTCAGTATATGGGAAATCATGCCATTTACCGGTCGAATTAGAATATCGTGCTTTCTGGGCCCTTAAATTTTTAAATTTTGATCCCCACTCCATCGCAGATCTTCAAAAATTCCAACTCAACGAACTCGATGAGCGGCGCTCCAATGCGTATGAAAATAATAAATTATATAAGGAACGATTGAAATTCTTTCACGATAAAAATTTAAGGCACCCGAAAAAATTTAAACCAGGCGACCAAGTATTACTTTATAATTCTCGTCTACGTTTATTTCCTGGAAAGTTAAAATCTAGATGGTCAGGTCCTTTTAATGTAAAGGAAGCTTATCCGTATGGAACTATTTTTATATCACACTCAGATAAGGGTGATTTCAAGGTTAATGGGCAGCGTCTAAAACTTTATTTTTCTGGTGACAATATTGACATGGACAGTGAAAAACTTCTTTTGTCTGGACTGTAATAATTTGGACTTACTTTTGAACTATATTATTTTAAAATTTGTTGTTTTAACTTTTCTTTGGCCCTGAGCGGCTCCAATACTCTCAACTTCGGCGATCGCCTGCTCCAACGTTGCTGATTTTAAGAAAAATTCAAGATAATATTTCATGAAGATCCAAAGCGCCAACAAGGGGGAGCGACATCACACATCCTTTCAAGCCCACAAATCTAGGGAAGTGCCTGTTTCAGTTTTTCAGTTTCAGTTTCTTTTCTTAGTTTCCCCTTCCTTCACTCTCCTTTTCCATTGAGGACAATGTTTATCGTAAGCTTGGGGGAGAATGTCTTCTTTTCTTTTCTTTTGTTTTAATAGTCTAAATTAGATTTTGGTAAAATCAATAGTACCCCTTGCTTTATGTTTTGTTTTTCCCAAAATATTTTATATAGCCTTAGTTAATTTCAAAATTTCTAATCCAACTTTTTAATTATGTTTCACAAGTAAATTGTTGACTCATGTAGTGTTCTAATTCCAGGTAGCATGTTAATGTGAAAAGTTTTTCTAAAATCTTGTACTTTCCTTATCGTTTTCTCTTTTATCTTCTTTACTTTCTTAAAAATTCTTCATCCACTATTTTCCTCTTCATTTTTAGATATATTTTGCAAGGTTAACTTTTGATTAGTGTAGTAAATGTGAATAATCCTAGACGTTTATTATTCTTATTTTCAGGATAAGTTCATTAGTCTTTATTTAATATATAGGGCTTACTTTTTGAAATCCTTCAAAACTTTTGCTTTAAGTAAATTTAGGAGCAATGAAAATGATTTAGGCCATTTTTTTTGTTTAAGTTTGAGCCTTCATGCCAACCCTTAACAAGAAACCCTTTGTTAGCCTCTTCTGAGCCTTTTCCCATGTTTTATTGTCACCTCCACTTATCAAATTTTTCACCAAAGCCAAAATTTCTAAACCTATTTAAATCACACTAACACTTTGAGTTTTATTTAAATTTTTAAATAGTGTGATTAGTTTATTGCATGGAGAGCTTCAAAGAAAAGAATTTGCTCAAAAAGAAGATATTTTAAGCATATTTGTATTAGTTATCTTTGCCAAAATTTCAAATAAAAAAAATGACTATGAAAGAGAAAGAAAGAAAATATGCTATATGCTTATAATGAAGGATTGCCTCTTATCATTCATATCGAAATTTTTATAAAACTCATGTTTATGGTTTAGTGTGACTATAGCGACCACTTTTATCTTCGATTTCCATTCCAAATCATATGCCTAAACCAAACATTTCGGTCCTAATAAAGTCCTCTTGATTCATGCTCCTAAATTTGCTTTAGCTAAGTAAAGAAGAAAAGTAGAATAGCTAAGTTTTGGGTATGAATTTAGATCCTTGTTCTTAGAATGATATAATTATAATTTGTCTCTTAGGGTTTAGTAACAATTTAATGCACTCTCTCACTTGTTACTTTGCTTAATTTTATTTAAAAACTTTTTAGTTAAAATTTTGGATGATGAATTTTTGTTAGTAAAGGGTATAATAATTAAGCTTAAATAATGTACTTATTTTAGGTTTCCTTTTCACTATTCTCCCTACTTAGAATTTCGCAAGGTACTCGTGTTTAGCATAATTAAATCTTTTTGATTAGTCACCTTTTTATTAGCTAATGCATATTTCTTTGCTTGGGGACAAGCAAAGTGTAAGCTTGGGGGAATTTGGTAGTGCTAAATCTAGTTAGTTTAATTAGGTTATTTTTAGGTTATCTACTCTTAATTTTTGCTTATTATTGTTTCTCTAAATGCTTTTTTTGGTCATTTTCCTATTTTTAGTGCTAACTTAAGTTTTCTAAATTTTTAGGTCAAAAATGCAGATTTTCCTAGGTCACGCCCTAGGTCACGCCCGTGACCTGGGGATCACGCCCGTGACCTAGGGCGTGTAAGTTGTTGTTAACAGTTAAGTTGATGCCGCCATAATTCAGAAATTTTGGTCAAACACGCCCAAAGTTACACAGGCGTGCTTCCAGTCATGCCCGTGACTACCATGTCAGCCAGCCGCCAGCACCCATGATCACGTGCCAGCGCCCATGCCTAGCTTGACCACCGAATTGGTCACGCCCCTAGGTCACGGGCGTGACCTGGGGCGTGACCCATCAAATCATGTTAGAATCGAGCGCCGAACCTGATCCAAGCCGCAGAATTGATTAAAGAAGTCACGCCCCCAGTCACGGGCGTGACATAGGGCGTGACCGAGGCAGAAAAATTTCTATAAATTGGGATGACCTCCAAGCTTTCCCCATGGAGGTTTTGCAGAGAGAAAGGGTGCTACTGCTTTATTTTCAGTGATTTTCATGTTATTTTTGTATTCTCTTTCTCTCTCTCTCTTATTTCAATGCACTTCTTTTTCTAGTTTTCTTATGAATGTTGTAATGCCCTTCTAACTTCCTTTCATAATTTATTGCTAATGCTTAGTAGGATTTCCATGCAAATGTATCTTCAGTTGAACTCTATTTTAATAAAAATCGTATGTTTTTGTTCTCTTAATATCTTCCTCATTTCTCTCTCCTACCCCTCCAACATGAGTAACTAAATCCTCATAGTACTTGATCTTGATGATCTGAGGATGAGTTGATTAAGTTATGATCCTTTAGCTCTCTTTTACTTTCTAAAGTCTTGGGCCTTAGATTTACGCTTAATCAAAATTTAGTGGAGCTATAATATCGATATATAGTCCCCACCTTTGCTTTCATTCTTGGCTAACCGAGAGGCCGATAGTCTGAAGTGAGCGCTTAAGAGTAAAGATAGTTGCATGCATTTCTCGAGAGAGAATGACGTAAATCTCCGGGATTGGAGTCAAATCCATTAGCGGGGTTCACCACTTAAAGCGAGTTTTAGGTATTCGAATACGGGACAATAGTTCAGTAGGATTTTCCTAAACTCAGTTGGGCATATCTTCGAGAGAAGCATGTTCAAACTATAGGAACTCCCACGGTCAAGCTACCCTTACTTTATTAAGTTTTAAGTTTGCAAGTTGAATTTTGATCAACTTAAGTCGAAGTAAGTCAAGATCGAGTGCTATTTCTTAATCATCGTTTAGCCGTACTTTTATCCAGCTTTTATTTCAATTTAGCAAACAAAACCTTCCAAAAAATTATTATGATAAAATAATAATAATTCGTTTGAGTATAAGTAATCAACGGTTCCGTGATTTTAATACGACACTTGTGTTCCTATACTACAGTTCGATAGGTATACTTTCCATCTCGGATTGCTAGTTCGGATTTTAGTTCGATAGGAATTTTATATCACATCACATGCCATCACCTTCTTCTCAGCATCAGTCCATTCTGCTCTAAGGACAAGGTCCTGTGTAATAGTCCCACTTGCAACTTTTCTGAATGGTACTAGAGGACCTGATACAATGATATCAAATATGTCTTCATCAATAGAATTCATATAAATTTTATTCTGGCCTTCCAGAGTGTAAACTTATTCAGAATACACATTGATGGTCTTGTGGATACATAGTCCATAGAACTCATTTTCTAAAAATAATTTTAAAATATAAAATGTTGAAACCAGAGAATCGGCTCCGACATTCGCAACGGGTATGCAGCTGACCCTTACTTGACCTGAGCTAGAACACTTGACTAGTTGCTGAGAGCCGAAGGACCTTGCACCAAAGAAGACCTGGAACTTGAAACAGACCCCTTGAGTTGCAGCGAGGAGGTCCCACCACATACCCGGAAGTTCAAAGAGAGCTTCCCCTCCCAAGCCAATGCTGAGCCTGGGCACCTTGAAGGACACTAAGGATCACCTCACCGTCAACCTTCACTAACAGAGGGGTGGAGTGCTTGCTCACTAGTCACACGTGAGGGAGAGAAGAGACCCGCCTCTCGCAAGGTGCCCATGGGGGTCTATTTATAGACTTCTTGAAAATGGGTTGCGGATAGCCAAATTCTCCTATCCGCAGCTCAACCACGAACCCACGTGAATGAGGCAGGAGAGGGGGCGAGGCGAAGGGATTGAGGTCCCCCACCTAAATTGGGCGAGTGGACCTCACGGTCCACTCAGCCAACTGGGCGAGTGGACCATAGATCTACTCGTCCAGTAGCTCGGGGCGAGTGGACCATAGGTCCACTCGCCCCCCCAGCTCGGGCGAGTGGACCATTGGTCCACTCGCCCAGAGCTTTGGGCAAGTGGACCTATGGTCCACTCGCCCAGAGCCTTGGGCGAGTGGACATATGGTCTACTCGCCCAGCACATTGGGCGAGTGGTCCACTCGCCCAAAACCTTGGGCGAGTGGATCCATGGTCCACTTGCCTAAGATGGGAAGCTCCCTCCCGAGCCTTTTTTCTTGGTTTTGTAGGTCTCGATCTAGTCGATTCGTTGTGTCATGGCTACTTTCACTATTGCGATCTCATCTATGTCGGGTCACACCAGATCAGCAAATATGAGGGTTACACATAATCCCCGCTCTTTTCGAGCTTGTCTCAAGCTCGGAAAGAAAGTCCAACCCACCTATTTGACGAGTAGGCGGGGCTTTAGAGGAATCCACGGAGGCCCCTGCCAATTTGGCTATAAAAGCCTCCAAGGGGGGAGGTGAGGGAAGCACCATCCTTGAGAACTCCCCCGACTTCCCTTCCTTTGAGTAGGATGGATCCTCCTCGAGATTTCAAAGCTTGCTTCAAGGATTTTTCTGGGAGAAGCCAAAGTGACCTGGCAGAGCTCAGGGCCATGGTTCAGGGACCTTCGCTCTCGCCTGCCCCGCCGACGGTGTGAACGCCGCAGAAGAAACTCCGACCTAACCCGACGAGGGAGGCGGCGTCATCATCCTCTCATGGGATGACTGACTTCTTCCAGGATCTGGAAGTAGACATGGTGCCGATTCATCCCTCTCCCCTGCTTCTATTTCGCGATCATAAACATGCTAACTTAGACATGATTTTCTCATGCTAACAGCTCATTTTGAATGATGTCAAGAGAACCCGGGGGACGATGGAGATGACATGTGCGCGCATTCGAAAAGCCTTGCCAATCTCATTCAAGGTCCTGCCGCCTTCTCCCCTGCTCACGATGATCCTTCCTTGAAAAGTCAAGGGATTGAGAATTTGCGAGGTAGTTCTGTTGCGAGAGCTCTCATTGGGGCAAACACTTTGACATCTAATGTTGTAATCTTGCAGGAGGGGACAAGGACTCGACGGGTCAGTCGAGCCAGAGGGAGGTTTTCTCAACACTCCTTTCCCCAGCTGCGGCTGAAGAGCCTGCCAGAGATCAACCCAACATTTTCGAGTGTTTGGATCGCTTGGCCGACCTAATACGGAGGCAGGGAATTTTTCTCCATGAATTGCAAGAGGGGAGATGGTCCGCAGGACCTGACCTTCCCATCCGTATCTCTGTGCTAGAGCAACAGATGGAGAGACTAGAAATCGACTTTAATCTGCTTAGAGAAGAGGTCTGGCTCACGTCCGAAGGTATGACGGTGCCGATAGAAGATCATCTATGTCGGGTGGAGGCAACCGTATGCACTTTGAGTGAGGAGGTTGCCTCAGCGAGGGAATGCATCAGGTCTCTAGATGGGGTGATGCCTTATGCCCGAGGCCAAGGCTTCTGGAAGTGGACGACACGCTAACCGAATTTTCTTCTTCCCTCTATTCTCTTCTAGCGGTCTATAATTTGCCATGTAATAATAAGAACTAGTTTCACGTGGTGGTTTAATCCACTTTGCAAGCGAACGCGTGATTTCACTTTCCTTCTACTTTTTAACTGCTATTTGTTACTCAGGCTTTGCTTACATTGCCGCTTATTTGTCAGCTAAATGCTGGGATGAGCGATATGGTGTCGGGATAACCGGCCCGTGGACAAGAAGTAGAACCTTAGGTAAGTGATTTCAGGATGAAGGGGTAGGGAACCGAGGGGCATGCATGGGAGAGTAGACCGCGAGGTCCACTTGCCCACGCCGGGCGAGTGGACCACGAGGTCCACCCGCCTTGCCGGGCGAGTGGACCACGGGGTCCACTCACCTGCGTCGGGCGAGTGGACCAAGAGGCCCACTCACCTAAGGGCAAGTGAACCACGAGGTCCACTCTCCCTACTTTTAATTCTTTTCCCTATAAATACCCCCCTTTTCTCCCCCTTCGTCATCCCACTCGCTCCTCTCTTGCCTTTCTCCCTCCTTACTCTTAGTCGAAATTAATTCCATCCTTCCACCCTTGCCCTGCGAGATGGCTCCCAACCGTACCTCAACTGCTAGGAATGGTCGAGAGCAATGTGTGGCTAACTTCTCTGAACACTCTTTCCATGATGGAAAGGTATCTAAGGAAGAGTTCCTGGCCTTCAAGAGCTCCTACCATTCTGAGGGGTGGGTGGCTCGCTGCCCATCACCGGGTGAGCCTATCAACTTCTTCTACGGGGACTGGATTGCATTCCCCCTTTCTCATTTTGAGGTCGGGCTATGCCTTCTCCAATGGACCGAGGTGAAGGAGTTCCTAAACTACTTTGGCGTAGTTCCTGCTCAAGTTAACTCAAATGTGATCTCAATGCTAATGGCCTACTCCTATTACCTGCGAGAGGAGAGGGTCGAGTTTGACTTAACCATCTTTCGCAAGGTCTTCGTCTTACGGGCGACCACTGGTGGGGTATGCTTCCTAATAGGCACGCATATGAAGGTGTGCGAGACCTCAAACAAAGTTCACTATTGGAATGACACATTCGTGTTCGTTCAAGGTGACCTTGGAGATATCCCCTTCTCACCTATTCAGAAACCAGAGAAGGCTTGCAAGGACCCTCGTATAGGTGGCAAGGTAGCTGAGCTGTACAACTATCTCGAGGGTGCGAGCTTTGAGGTTGAGCATCTTTGGAGAAATATAGATCGACTCAATTACGTAGAATGGGGGACAGGTACCTCCACCATACCGATGCCCTCTTCCTCTCTTCCACCTCTGTCTATGGACGTTCATTTCACTTTGGTTCATGTAGGTGAACGGGCCCTTCCTCGGCATCCTCCTTTTGCAAGGGGATGCTCCATATCTGCCCGCTGGTTCGTTAAAGAGGCTGCAGTTGCTTGCGCCTCTGCCCCAAAGGTTCCTGTGCCGAAGCAACGAAAAGAGAAAGAGCTAGTGATGGAGGAGGGCATGCCTTCTTCCCCAACAAGGGGTTCGAGGATGTGACGTGGGAAGGCTATTCACAGAGGGGACTCAGGGGGGTTACCGAGGGAGATGGGAGAACTGAGTGATCCCAACGCGTTGGCCAACCACCCTAACTTTGAGATGTGGGTGAATGCTACAGACTCACTCGGTGATCCCATCCTTCAGTGGGATGGGATGTTGAATCCGGTCTCGGTCACCTCCCAGTAGCCTTCCTGGATTGAGTGTGAACCCATCCTTCACTGGGAAGGAGGTTGCTGTTGACAAAGCTGAAAGCTCCAAGAAAAGAAAAATTTAGATGAATGTATTCAGTTTTTTCATTAAATCAACTTGTAACTTGAAAATTGTAGAAACATTAGGACAATAATGAAATTGATAGTTTTGTTGAATCTTTTGGTTTATGTTATAGGCTAATATTAGTCAAAGCTTAACATCATTATGTATGATTGCTTTAAATATTCTGCCATGCCTTAATTAGTTAACCACATTATCGGTTTGATGAACAATGTTGTTATTATGCTTGTCATGAATATTATCTATAATGACATTATCTGTAATGCCATAATAATGTTAACATGTATATGTTATGATATCATGAATGCAATGTAGTATAGTTACATGATAAGTTTTTAGTTGTTATGTATCTTAGCTTTGGGGATGTTCTGCCTTCTTTAAATAAGTGGAGATTGTTGGGAATATTGCCATCAAGGTTCCCCTGATTTGAAGAGGCATCACTCACAATGCTAAGTATATATTGTATTTGATAAACCCACTTTGCATCAGGAATATGCAGGGTTAAGATATTGCAAACAATGGAGTAAGTTCAGAGGTTTGTTGTCAAAACTGCTGAGAAGGAGTCATTGTCTCATCTGAACCGCTGAGACAGGACCATGAGCCATTGAGAAGTGATCCGCCTCTGTTGAGCTGAAGATAGATAGAATCTGCTGAGATGAGCAACTGTCTCAGCAGATCCATTGAGACAGATGCAGTTCAACCACTGAGACAGAAGACAGTCTCAGCCCAACCGCTGAGATAGATTCAAATATGAATAATGCAGTGGCGCGATCTATTTTTGGCGCAAGTAATAGAAAAGCAAAAATACACTTTTGTCAGATGTCCATGCTGTGTAAGGGGCTTCTAATAGCCGTTGAAAGTAAGGAGGAGATATAAAAGAAGATGTTAGGTCTAAAGTAAGTGCACTGTTCGATTGCAAATGCTGTATTGTGTGCTGCAAGGTCGATCTTCTTCAAGATTCCTGCAAGGGAAATCTCTCAAGCTCAAGCTGAACTTTGCTATGAGATACATTGTTCTTTCTAAATCATTCAAGAAGAACAAGTAGATCTTCAACTTTGCTGAAAGAGAAGATCAAGGAGAATCAAGACCTGCGGCTGTTGCTTCAAAGTCCTGTTTCAAGACAACAGAAGACAAGATCTGAAGGTTAACTTAATACAGTCTTCTGTTGTATCATTAATTCATTATTCATCTATAAGGCCTTTGTGCCTGAGCTGTAGGGTTGCTTAGCCTGAGTATAGAGCTGTACTCCCTGCTTGAGTGTAGGATCTTTGTGAAGATCTGTGGTAGGACTTCTTGATAGGTCTGTGGTAGGAAATCAGAAGATTTCTGAGTTGTTTGAGTTGGAGAACTCTGAGCTTGTAGGGATGTGGAGCCTGAGGTAAGGTTTGGAGAAAACCTGAGAGATTCTTGAGGAACCTCTATATATGCTTGTGTGCTTTCTGTGTGTTTGCTTTTAATCTTTATATTGACTAAAAACTGCTAGGTTAAAGAAGCAAGAAAAGAAAGTGACCTATTCACCCCCCTCTAGGTGATCTAGACTACTACCTATAAAGTATCAAGTGGTATCAGAGGGAGGTTGGTCAAAAAGGACCTAACTGTCTGACCAGATCCTATAAAGGAGTAGTCATATCTAAATCCAATGGCTTCCACTGGATTGCAGAAGGAGATGGGGTCTATGAAGTTGCCTATATGAAACAAAGAAAACTTTGGCATATGGAAGCAAAGGGTAAGTCTGTTCATGGAAGCCTCAGACCCTAGGATCTACATTACTGTGAAGTAGGGTCCTTTCACTTTTCAAACAACCTCCACCATAGATCCAACTAGGAGTGTCGCCAAGCCCTTTGCTGACTTGACCAAGGATGAACTTGCACTATTCACAATGGATAAAAGAGCCCAAAACATTATTGTGAATGCAATTGATGATTCTACCTTCCAGAACATGGTGCACTGTACAACAGCCAAGGAAATGTGGGATACATTTGTAGTATATATGGAAGGGACTGCTGAAGTGAGGGATGATAGAAAATCTCTCCTCAATCAAGAATATGAAGCTTTCAGGTAGCTCAGCCAGAAAATCATATCCAACTGCTATGAAAGGTTCTTCAGGATAGTCAATGAACTGAGGACCTATGAAAGGGTATTCAGTGACTATGAGCTAAATGACAAGTTCCTAAGATCTCTAACTAGAAACTGGGACACAAAGATATGCGCCATCAGGGAAGTGGCTAAGCTGGGTGAAGCTCCTACCCACATATTGTTTGGGAAGCTGCTCTCTTATGAGATGCATCTGTCTACAAGGAAGGAGGAGGACACATCCTCCATGCCTCATGCAAGGGAAAGTACTATGGCCCTCAAGGCTGAGGGATCCAAGAAGAGCAAGGCAAGGATGCCTACTCCTCCAAGGAAGGATGCTGGCTCAGAAAATTCTGAGTCTAGCCCATCTGAAAGCAGCTCATCTGATGAGGAGTTTGCTGCCTTCTCAAGGCATTTCAAGAAAATGACGAGGAAGAAGTACTGGAAGAGCAAGCCTTCCTCCTCCTCACATTCTAGGAAGGATCTCACCAGATCAGACAAGCGGCACTCCAAGGGTGACAGGTATGACCCTAAACATGCTAAACATATTTAATCTACTGTTATATGCTACTGCTGGAGCAAGCCTGTACATGTCATTGCTGACTATCCAGTCAAAAGAAAGGAGAAAGGTGATAAGAAACATCATCACCAAAAGGAAAGGAAGGGTGAAAAATCCTTCCTAGCAAAGAAGGGGAAGAGCTGGAGTGAATCTGAGTCCTCAACCTCAGATTCAGATGAAGAGGAGAAAGCCTACATTGGGCTATTTGCTGCAGAAGAGGATGAAGACTTTTCTGCTGCAAGGATTGAAATCAGGGCCCCTCTATCACATTCAAACAGTGACATAGAGGAGGATGAAGACATCTAAGAAGACCATTGGCTGATGGCTCTAACATAAGATGAGGACAGTCTAAATAATTCAAACAATGAGCAGGTACTAATCCAATACATTTCTTCTTCTGATTATGAGACAAGCCCATAATCTGAAGCACCTTTATCTATTGGTGGAAGTGGCTTAAAATTTATGGAAGATGTCAATCAATTGATTGAAAGGTATGGTGCTCTCTTGGATGCTCTGAAAAAGAGCAAGAAGTTGGCCAAGAGGCAAGCCCAAGAAATTGCTTCCCTTAAGTTGGCTGAGAAAGAGTGCACTGAGTCACCTACCCTGGTGTCTTAGATGTGTAGAGAGATAAGGCAACTCAAGGGGATAATAGTTGTTCAATTGAGCACCATATCCCAAAAGAACAAGGTCATCAAGTACCTTGAGGAGAAGCTTCTCAAAGAAAAGAACCTAGTGGCTCAATTCTCCAAGCCCAAATCAGTGCTACCAATTATTGACACCTTTTCCTCTCAAACCAATAGAAGAGGACTAGGGTTCAATAAAATGGAAGTGGGAGAAGGGAGTTGAGAAAAGAGCAAGGATAAGGCTAAGCCTCATACCACCTATCAAAAGGTGTTACTTCCCTCTAATAGGTATGACCATGACAGCATGTATGGTCACTAGAAGAATGGAAGCTCCTATAGGAAGGAAAACACTCCCTCCCATAGTAAAGAAAGGGAATAGGGATGGGTGCTATGAAGGCTACCCATGAAGAAATTCAAATGGCCCAACCTGGACCATTTGTTTTTGGTACTTCAGCTCCATCATTCAAGAGTAAGGAAGCAAGCTCTTCCAAGTTCATTCCAGCCAAGAACATGACTGCTCTCAAACCTGTAGACATGCCTTACAGCTCAGTGTCTGATGCCATCCAATCTTGCCTAGCTTCCAAGCCAAAGCAAGCTGATGTCATTAAGACAAAGGCTGCTAAGACTGTCCACAAATTAACCTTCAGCCAGATCATTGCTGAAAGTAATAAGAAGATTGATGTTGTCTCCCCTCCTGAACACAAGCATATTAATTCTCATTCCTCAAGAAATGTTCAGGAGAGGAGATACAACATTCATGAATGTTGGTACTGTGGTAAGGTGGGACACTTTGCCATAGATTGTTGGCACAATCCCAATGTGCCAAGTGCAAAGAAGAGCCTTCCTGTAAAGGGTGCAGTAGGCATGACATCATCTTTTCATGCTAACAAGCAACCTAGGACCCAAATTAATTGGGCTCCTAAGGGTAATAAAATTCCTTCTTGCAGGTTAGTTCAAGTACTAGCCTTGGGCAAATATGGCACTTGGACAGTGGGTGCTCAAGGCACATGACAGGTACCATAAGTCTTCTACAGGACCACACAACTGTGAATAATGGACCTAAAGTCACATTTGGCAGATCTGAAAAGACAGTCACCAAAGGATATGGTACAATCTCTAATGGCATAGTCTCCATCACAAGGGTAGCTTATGTTGAAGGGTTGCAACACAACCTTGTAAGCACATGTCAACTAAGTGATCTAGGCAATGTCATTGAATTCCACAATGACAAGTGTTTTATCAAAAAGTCAAATGACTTAGAGACCATTCTCTCAGGCACTAGGAGTGGGAATGTATACTGCTTAGATTTTATTTGCTATAATTCCCAATCTCCTGTGTGTCTTGTAGCTAATGAAAAGTGAGTCTCTTTGTGTTCAATGGAACGAGAGACTTGCCCATATTAACTACAAGACAATGTATAGACTATTTTCTAAAAACCTTGTTAGGAATAGGCCAAACCTAAAATATATTAAAAGTGGTCCCTATCATGCTTGCCAAATGGGTAAGCAAACTAGGGCCACTTTCAAAAGTATTGGCTCCAAAGACACTGGAAGATATTTATATCTATTGCACATGGACTTGTTTGGTCCTTTGCCAATTCAGAGCCTAGGTGGGAAGTTATATACCTTGGTGATTGTTGATGATCACTCAAAGTATACATGGGTATTCTTCCTAAAGAAGAAATCTGATACCTTAAATGTCTTTATAAATCATGTCAAGGCCATTCAGAATGATCTACAATGTACTGTGGTCAGGACTAGGACTGACCATGGCATAAAATTTCAATCTGAGGCTATGATAAGGTTTTGTCAAGAATTTGGTATCACCCAAGAGTTCTCCTCCCCAAGGACTCCACAACAAAATTATGTGGCTGAGAGGAGGAATGGGACCTTGATAGAAGCTGGGAGAACATTGCTTAGTGACTCCTCACTTCCAGAATATTTTTGGGCTGAGGCAGTCAATACTGCTTGTTATGTTCTCAATAGAGCTTCCATCAATAAGTTCCTTGGAATTACCCCATATGAGATTCTGAAAGGCAAACAACCAGCAATATCTTACTTTAGAATCTTTGGTTACAAATGCTACCTTTTAAACAATGGAAAATCTCATTTGACAAACTTAGCAGAAAAATGGAATATGGGGGTTCTTGTAGGCTATAACTCACATAATAGAGCTTATAGAGTATACAATAAGAAAACTCATATTGTAGAAGAGTCTATGCATATAGTGTTTGATGAGACCTGCCTACTCTATAAGGGCTGGTCTAGTTCTTCTGTTTTGACAGGAAATGAACAGAAATTGGAAGAGATGTCTATCCAAGACATTCCCAGCAGCAACAAATCTTATATAGATGCTGCTATTCCTGAAGATGAAGAAGTGCAAGCTGCTGAAGATCCTGCTATTCCAGGAGAAGACTTACAAATTACTTCTAGGATGCCTACAACAACAAGACACTTGAGAGATCATCCAATAGAACAGATCATTGGAGTTGAGAATCAAGGTGTGATCACAAGAATTAGAGCACACAATGAAGCTCTATTCCCGTGCTTCCTGTCACAATTGGAGCCCACAAAGTTTAAAGAGGCCAATCAAGATACTTTCTGGATTCAAGCCAGGCAAGAAGAGCTTCTTCAATTCAAGAGATGCAAAGTATGGAAGTTGGTGCCGAAACATCAAGGACACAACATCATTGGCACCAAGTGGATATATAGAAACAAGTTGGATGGAAATGGAATCATCATCAAGAACAAGGATAGATTAGTATCCAAGGGCTATAGACAAGAAGAGGGTATAGACTTTGATCAAACCTTTGCCCACAAGGGGTTCAAGGTATACCAAATGGATGTCAAGTCAGCCTTCCTCAAAGGCAACTTGAAGGAAGAGGTATGTGTTGAACAACCCTCAGGTTTTGTACATTCTATCCTTTCTTCTCATGTTTATTTACTTAGGAAAGCTCTATATGGTCTAAAGAAAGCCCCTAGGGCTTGGTATGAGACCTTGTCTAGCTTTCTCATCAAGAACAAGTTCTTGAGGGGAACGATAGATATCACATTGTTTCTTACGGAAATAAGGGCAAGTGTCTTCTAGTCCAAATATATGTTGATGACATAATATTTGGGTCTACATATGACAAACTTTGCAAAAGGTTTGCCAACCTTATGCAGGGGGAGTTTGAGATGAGCAGTATGGGAGAGCTCAAGTACTTTGTAGGCCTACAAGTGAAACAGTCTGATGAGAGGATATTCTTCTCTCAGACTAAGTTCACTAGGGAGCTTATCAAGAAGTTTGGGATAGAATCAGCTTCCACCATGAAAAATCCTATGGGGTCCAACATTTCCCTAGATAAGGATGAGAAGGTCAAGGCCTTTGATGAATCCATGTACAGGCGCATTATTGGATCCTTGTTGTATCTGACTTCTAGTAGACCAGACCTTATGTATGCTACATGTGTTTGTGCTAGGTATCAAGCATGCCCTATGGAATCTCATTACTCAGCTGCAAAGAGGATTTTGAGATATCTTAAAGGCAACCTACATTTTGACCTTTGGTACCCTAAGAACAATGATTTTGAACTGACTGGCTTTTCAGATGCAGAATTTGCAGGATGCAAAGAAGACAAGAAAAGTACAAGTGGAACTTGTCAATTCCTAGGCAGAAGGCCGATCTCATGGAGCAGCAAGAAGCCGACCAGTGTGGCAATATCCACAGCTGAATCTTAGTACATTGCTGCAGGAAGTTGTTGTGCGCAACTTTTGTGGATACAACATCAGTTAGAGGTGTTGATGCAAAAATTGCCTTCTCCGACTGATCTTCAACTTTTTTGTTGATTAAATCTTGGAGTTTCCCTTCCCTGAGGAGTTTTTCAATCAAGAATATGAGCGCCCTACAATTTTCAGTCTGGAGCCCTCTCTCTTTGTGAAACTCGCAATAGAGGCTTTGATTTCGGAACTTGATGTAGGTCTCCATGGGGGCTGGTCTTTTGAAGAAGGGTTGTCTTTCAATAATTTCCAAAATCTCTGAAATTGGAAGAGGTAGATATGCAAAACATTCTCGCGAATTGTTAAAAAGTTGTCTAGGTTGATTAGTGGGAAGGGGTAGGAGAGGAAGACAGGCTAACGACTGAGGCTAAGCTGGTTGCTGCCATTGGGTGAGTTGTTGATGGTTGTTGCTCGGGCGATGATGACGAAAATTCCTGCCTCGGGAGACATGAGGTTGATACTCTTGGCGGGTTATCTTCTGATGTTGTTGAGGTTCGAAGAAGAGGAAGAGTTGTTTCCACCCTGGTAAGCCATACTGGAGAGGTACGAGACGTATTTTGGGTTGCAGATTTCACCCTCAATAAACCTATTCACAGTTGAAATTAATTCTTGGTAAGAATTCGGCTCCTTGGTGGTGACTTTTAACTTCAAAGGGCCTTCTCGTAAAGCATTAATGAATGCGACTTGATGGAGGATGGGGCCAACGTCACGGATACTTAAGATTTCTTCTTGAAATCGAGCGACGAAATGAGCTATTGTCTCAGTTTCTCCTTGTTTGATTTTGAAAAGAGATGCGGATCCACTCTTCCGCTTTCTCGAGGTGCCGAATCTTAAGAGAAATTCTCTCCTTAGATCCGCAAAGTTGGCAACAGTCCTGGCAGGGAGGTTAAAGAACCATTATCTAGCCTCACCTCCGAGAGAGGTTACGAACAACTTACAACAAAGAGCCTCATACAAGGTCCTCATTGATATTGCAGCTTCGAAAGCCTGCAGATGAGAGATTGGATCATCCCTTCTGGTGTATACTGGAAGCCTGGTCTCTCTGAAACCTATCTGAACATGTTCCCACCTAACTTGTTCCACGAACGGAGATGGTTTTTACAGTAGGTCGACAGAGCGAGGAGCGACATTTTCCTGAAAATTCAAGGCCCGGGAAGGACTTCCCCGGGCAGCGGCCTGAAAAAATTCCTGCCGAGCAGCAAGCTCGACTCCTTGCGATCGCAGGAGCGCGACAGGTTCGAGAACTGTGCGGTCAAAAATCTGTACGCAAGTTGGTTGAATGACTGCAGATGTTGCGGCCTCAACAACTCGAGGAGCCAATCACTGAGAGATTAGCTCGAGAGCTTTCCCCATCGCTTCCATTTGCTGGGCGGTCTGGAGCTGTACTCGAGCGAACTCTTGACGGGTTTGCTCGAGGGCTCACTCAAAAATTATTTCCAAATCATCTGATGTCGCGCGACCTGCATCAATCTGGTTTCCCAACTCTCGGTCTGACA
The DNA here is from genome assembly GCA_033032865.1 of Dactylorhiza incarnata. Classification (NCBI taxonomy): domain Eukaryota; kingdom Viridiplantae; phylum Streptophyta; class Magnoliopsida; order Asparagales; family Orchidaceae; genus Dactylorhiza; species Dactylorhiza incarnata. The sequence continues at coordinate 16,800,229 of JAWHQI010000004.1, read as the reverse complement.
TATTTAGACTGCTATACTTCACCGACAAATCCAAATCTGAAGGTCGCGTGTTTCGTTCTGTTGATGCAAAAATTGCCTTCTCCGTGACTCGTGCTTTGAAAATGAGAATGGGACTGTGGATTGCCAGCTACTCGGTCCTTGGCTGTGAAAATTGTTCTTGCAAAAGAAAAAGGTTAGTGACTAAAAAGAGGTTTGGAACAGACCAAAATTAGATGAGACAGAGCGAGCTAAAAATTGAGACTGCTTTGCTCCAGCGATCTCCCTCTTTTCCTCTTTACCCCCCTTTCCAGTTCCCTTTATTTGGGAGCCCTACCCCCTATTTATAGACGTGAGGGCTGCCCAGACGGGGAGCTTTGAAAATACGGGCTGCCTGGAATTTATGAGAAGTTAGATAGAGGTGAGAGGGTTACCTGTTATGCGAAGAAGTGAAATCAGACCATGCGAGCTCAGGATTGATTGTCGAACCAGAATGACGAGATTCATAAGACGATCTTGTTAGTAAGTCCGCACGGTCTAATTAAATCGGTCTCATATGTTAGACCGTGCGGTCTCCTTGAGACAACTTGAAGCCGCGATCTTCCGGGTGAACAAGAGGATTATAACCTCAAGGTAAGTAACTCTCCCCTATATTGTGACTCATCCAGTGCTATCTCTATTGCTAAGAATCTTGTCTCACATAGCAGGACTAAGCACATAGAGATAAAATATCATTTTATTAGAGAGCATGTTGAGAGTGAAGATATATTCCTTGAATTTGTCACAACTAACAAACAAGTAGCTGATATCTTCACAAAGCCATTGGATGAGGCAAAATTTAATACTTTTAAAATTGAGCTTGGCATGTTGAATTTAGAATAGATCTTATTCTGAAATTTTTTATGTATTGCTCATGATGTTATTCCCTATCTTTAATATAACATGTAATCATGTATATCAAGCTCTGATAGAAAAAGTAGCTATCTAACTAATTGGTAGCATGTTAGGTCTAGACACATGACTAAAAAGTATAAAGCTATTTAAATTTAGCATGCTTAGGATCAATGATAGTGAAATCAGCTGAAACAACTAAGAAGGTATCGGCTGAACTACTGTTATAGCTGAGAAGATCTCAGCTAATCCACTGAGACAACTAAAACTATCTCAACGGTTGATAAGTCCTTGTCCCAGTGGATAACAACTCCATCTCAGCGGTTCTGCTGAGACGGGTAGGCTAAATAAAAATATGCCATAATTAACACATCATCTATGTAAAATCAACCAATTTGATTAAGCCTAATCAACATGTATACTTATGAAAGTGGAGTTTTAGTTCTTATTTATCTGTTATTAAAACTCTTGTTAAAGTTTGCTTTCAAAATAAATGATATATATAACTATATATATAAGTGTATATGTGAGTTTGCTAAGTAATAAAAACAAACAGTAGAAGTGAATAAAAATAAACACAGCACAGGAAATAAAACAAACAAACAAGAAACACATCCAGATGACACAAAGAAATATAGTAGTTCCCCTCATCTGGGTACATCTACTCTTCTACCCACTGGTAGGAATCCACTAAGAGGTTGTTGATAAGGTGCCCTCACACCAAGGTGATTTTGATAAGGTGTCCACACACCAGGTGAGCTGTTGATAAGGTGCTCTAACCAAGATGCAAGTTTTTTGCTAAGGTGCCCTGTCACCGGGAGTTAACTTTTGAAGGGAGTTATAACCCTGTACAAGATGGGAGAAATAAAGGAAAAACAGAAAACAGATGTTGTTCTTCTCTTTAGCTGAGACGACACTTGAAGATCCTGATTTGAAGTTGAATGGATCTTGATGAGGATGTTGAAGAGAGCTCCCCCTGTCTGATGTAGTTTGATGACAGCTTGTGGAGGCTCCTTCTCTTGATTCCAAATCCTCTGTTCTTCTTCTTCTTGCAGTTTCAGATCCCTGAGAAAATGATAGTGTTTGATGTCTCAGGTTGTATATGATCTGAAAGAGAAGAGTTTAGCAAAAACAGAACGAGATAAAGTAATAAAGTTGTTCTCTGTTTTTGCCCCTGTTCTTCTTTTTCTCTTCTTCTTCTTCTATTTTTCCTATACAGAAGGTGTAAAATATATATTCTATCTCAACCTTCTTCTTATCTGTACAGCAATATGATATGTATATATAATCTATCGAAAGAGAGAGCAGAATATATTCTGCTATATTAAATAATCTGCTGCATATCTTCTGCTGTATAAAATCTGCTGTTGTGTGAAAGCTGTTGTACTCTTTCCTTCTTTTGCTTGCTGCAACGACTATATCAATTAATGCTTTGCTGCCAACGACTATATTATTTAATGTTTACAAGCTGCAAGGTCAGATCAACAATATATATATAGAAATATATAAATAGGATAAATAAAATATTGCTCTAATAAAGTCTGACAGCATATAAGTAATATTTAATGATATAAAAATAATGCTGCAGAAATTCATCGACCTCAGCTCGTCATTCGTCGGGCTGAGCTCGCCAAATGATATACTGAACATTTGATTAACGGCAGAGGACTTTTGTCGAGCGCTGCTGGGATTTCGTCGACCGCCATTCGTCATTCGTCGACCGCTGTTCAGAGTTTGTCGACCGCTGCTTCCCTGTTATAATCTGTCGAGCGCTGCTTATATATTCGTCAGGCGCCGTCCGACAGATGCTGGGCACCGTTCGACAAATGTCGAACGCCAGTGAACTAAATGTTATTTTAATTTCTCTTCTTATTTTCTCAGCCAATATTTATATATATATTTATTAGTATATTTTAAATATATTATTTTCAGCTTATTAAATATATATACTTCTTAGTATATTATTTATATTATATATATTATTATTTGGCCTTTTAACTTAATAGGATATTTAATCTAAGTTCTAAGATATATTATGATATAAACTTAGATACTTAAGGTGGATCCTAACTCAAATCAAAACTAAGGTTCCAACAACCCTCCCTATTTGAGTTGGGATCCTAATCCAAATAAACTAGGTTCTAACAATCTCCCCCTATTTGGTTTAGGATTCCTAAGCATAAAAAGTCTTGAGTTGCTTAAGGGACAGAGATTATTTTTAAATTACTTTTGAAAGACTAAGCAATTCTGATTTCCTAAATCTTGATTTAAGTAGGAATTTTAATAAGATGAATTGCTAGCTGTTAACAGATTCTAAGAATTTTTATAATTAGAAAGACAATATCTGATAGCTTCTTTCTATAGAATCCCCTTAATCAGAAGAGAATCACACTCAGAGCTCTGATCATTTCTGATCTATGCTACTGCAGTAGAATGCTCAAGCTGATTTTGGAGAAAATCTGTAAGATAGTGAAGTTATCTGATATTACTTTTAAAATAGAAAAGTTCAACAGAATCATTAAAACTGCTGTTTAATTTAATTTAAGTAAAAATATTAAAAGTTTTAAATTTTGCCTTATAGATAAATATTTTGGCCTTTTTATCTCATTGAAATATAAATTTGAATTTTTAAATTGGTTTTGCTGAACATAAAGTTTGTCTTTTTCTTTAAAAGATTGTTTAAAGTTTTCAGCCTTAACTAACTTAATTTTTAAGCAAATAATTTGTTCTGTTGCTATTTTAAAATTTTCTTGAGGTTTGTTATAATCAGAAGTCAAAATAGTTATTTTTAACTCTTTTCTGATTCTATTTTCAGAATTCATTAAATCTGTACAATGAGATTTGAAAACAAATTTAACATCAGATTTAAAGGGATCAAAGGTAAAAATAAAATTTGAAGATACCTCTTTTACCTTTGTTACCATTTCCGCTTCAGATTCTGCATCTGATATGTAATCTGAGCCATATATTTCCATCATACAAAAGGCTTTGGCTTTTTGTTCTTCCTTGTTTTCTTCTTCAGTTAGAGTAACTAATGGTTCTGCATCAAAAATGATGTTAGTAGAAGAAGAAGAAATGGATTCATTTACCATCCTTGAGAGGGAGTTCCAAATGCCTTTGCTGAAGTGCAATCAGCCACTTTTTGAAAAATGTCATCAGACATTGATTTAGCCAATATCTCCATGGCTATGGCATCAACACTTTTCAGCCTTTCCTAATCATCAGATGAAGAAGTTGAAGATGTAGTTCCTGTCAAAACAGATTTATATATATCTTCATCTATGGCATTCATAAATAATTTAATTCTAGCTTGCCATAAATCAAATCTATCCAAATTACATAAAGGTGGATCTGAAAAATAGAAATCTGAATGTGTCATTTGAAAAAACCTTTTTACAACAAAACAAAATAAGAACTAAGGTGATCTTTGTGATTTCAGGTGTTAGCCTGTGTGAAAAATCAACTTCCTCTGATACCAATTGAAAGGGGTTCAATTGATATACTCTGATGAGGGTGATTGATAAAATCAACCTGCTTTGATACCAATTGAAAGTGGAGTTTTAGTTCTTATTTATCTGTTATTAAAACTCTTGTTAAAGTTTGCTTTCAAAATAAATGATATATATAACTATATATATAAGTGTATATATGAGTTTGCTGAGTAATAAAAACAAAAAGTAGAAGTGCATAAAAATAAACACAACACAGGAAATAAAACAAACAAACAAGAAACACATCCAGATGACACAAAGAAATATAGTAGTTCCCCTCAACTGGGTACATCTACTCTTCTACCCACTGGTAGGAATCCACTAGGAGGTTGTTGATAAGGTGCCCTCACAACAAGGTGATTTTGATAAGGTGTCCACACACCAGGTGAGCTGTTGATAAGGTGCTCTAACCAAGATGAAGGTATTTGCTAAGGTGCCCTGTCATCGGGAGTTAACTTTTGAAGGGAGTTATAACCCTGTACAAGATGGGAGAAATAAAGGAAAAACAGAAAACAGATGTTGTTCTTCTCTTTAGCTGAGAAGATACTTGAAGATCCTGATTTGAAGTTGAATGGATCTTGATGAGGATGTTGAAGAGAGCTCCCCCCTGTCTGATGTAGTTTGATGACAGCTTGTGGAGGCTCCTTCTCTTGATTCCAAATCCTCTGTTCTTCTTCTTCTTGCAGTTTTAGATCCCTGAGCAAATGATAGTGTTTGATGTCTCAGGTTGTTTATGATCTGCAAGAGAAGAGTTTAGCAAAAACAGAATGAGATAAAGTAATAAAGTTGTTCTCTGTTTTTGCCCCAGTTCTTCTTTTTCTCTTCTTCTTCTTCTTCTTCTTCTATTTTTCCTGTACAGAAGGTGTATAATGTTGGATCGGTAGGCACCCTTAGAGGGGGGGGGGGGGGTGGTGGTGAATAAGGGTTTTCAAAACTTTAGTGATATTTTAAAAACTTTGTAATAATGCAAGATTATGACAATAGAAAGTCAAGTAAAACATTTGAAATAAAGTTGAGACATGCTTTATTAATATCAAATAGGGTTTTACAAAAGTTGACTTCTATGACGCTAGAAATCGGTGGTGATGAATAATAAACTCTTTTTGTTTTCTATCCCGACTCGCATCCCCACGAACCGGTGGCCCTAGCCTATCCTCCCCAGATTCGGCCTCAAGCCGCTCTAGCCAACCCTTCCCCGGATGTGGCCTCGAGCACCCCCTAGACCTAGCCTAGATCTAGTCGCCAACATGAGGCGAATTTCTTCCCTAAGTCCTACCCAGACCTAGTCGCCAACACGAGGCGAATTTACTAAACGTTTACAGAAAAGATATGAGTTGAAAAGACAATAATATAAAATTCCCTCTATGTGGATCTCTTGGAGAAGTAGACGAAGACGCAGAGTATGATCGTAGTCGATGCGGTCTTTCGTCATGATGATGACGCATGTTGAAATCTTCTCCATGGATCTCCTTTAGTCTTTATGGATTTGTGGGAGTATATCTCTAAACCTTCCTCTCTCTGTTGTGGCACGAAGCTCTGGAATGCTGGATCATAAAAGGATGAAGAAGACGAATCCAAGGGGTCCTTTTTATAGCCTTGGAGCTACCGCCTGCGCTATCACTACCGCCGGCGCTATCCCAGTTTAGGAAATATTCTCCGCATGAGAATCCTTCATTTTAAGCAAGCCGGCCGCCTTCCTCTATTGCTTTGCGCTATCGCCGGCGCTATCAGCTACCGCCGGCGCTATCCCAAATTAGGACAAGTTTTGCGCGATAGAATCTTCAATCCGAGGAAACAATTCTCCCTTGCCTTCTGTGTGCGTCGCTACCGCCTGCGCTATCGGCTACCGCCAGGCGCTATCTCCTTCCATATGTGCTCCCGGAATTGCGCTATCATCGCTAGCGCCAGGCGCTAAGTGCTACCGCCGGCGCTAGTGGGAGTCTTGGAATTGCTGGCTCAAAATTGGGGGCAACCATCCTTGAGTCATGTGGACTTTGATTTCCTGCACACTTAAACACACAAGATCAAATACACATAGGATTTGTTATTCTCATACCTAGGAGACGCGGAAGACCATGTTCCAACAAACTCCCCCTTTTGATAATAATAAATCCATTAATGATAAATCAGAGCATTAATGAATAAGCATGATTTTAGCATTTAGAATTGCTCCCCCTAAATACATGCTCCCCCTAAGTGAATGCTCTCCTAATATATAAGCTATCATCTTAATTAAGCATTATAGTTTGATAGTAGATTATATTTATCATGTTAGTTCTCCCCCTTTTGTTATTAGCAAAAGCGGGTAAGGAGACACCACTAAAAGTTGATAAGAAGATGAAAGCATGATCGAGCTAGTAGAGAAGGAAATGATAAGGAGTTTTAGAATACTTTTCATTTAAATAGATCCGAGTTTGAGTATTACAACAATAGATCAGAGTTTGAGTATTACAATATTTTCATAAATTAGAGTTTGTAGCATCAACAAAATGTAATGATTTCCAAGTAACTAAACTACCCAGACAATATGTCTACACCCTAGCCCCGTACTAAGTGACGGATGGGCATGAGAAGCTGCATACATGCCGTAGGTTGGGGTGTTAGTCCCATATGCAAACACTAGACACAACTCAACCTTGCACTCTTTCCCCCTAGTGCCTCGCAAGGCCCCATTGGAACCCTCCCCGGTTAAGGACAAGACATGACTAGAGATAAAGGTTATCTAATGTCTACAACCCTACGCCCCGCTATGGTGAGAAATGAAGTCATGGATAATAATTATTGGAAACATTTAAGCTTTTTAAATCTAATGACATAGCCTATGGATTTAAATTTTTATTTGAAGTTATGAAAACACTCACATAGCTATTCTGAAATCCATTCATAAATCAGAATTTTAGCATTACAATATTTTCATAGAAATAAATCAGAGTTTTTAGCAAAAAAAGAAAAGAAAATATTCATGTTTAAAGTAACCAATATAAAATCTACCAAGCAAGTCTACCATTTGTTGAAAGAAAGGGATTTTGGTATTTAAGACTTTGATATAAGCATGAGAGCGCAAGGTAGAAATATATGGTGATGATGCGGAAGACTTATAGAAATACAAGAAACATCTTATTGTAATGATGATCCATTAAAAGATATATGAGTTAAATTTCATAAAGAAGATGTTTTTGTAAATCATTGTTCAATTTAAAATCTTCAATAATGTAACTAAGCATGAAATAATGTTATCAAAAAAAATTACTACAATGTTATTTTAATTCATAATTTCAAATCATACCAAACATTGTAGATTGCATGCTAGGTTATCTAGTGCATTTCATAAATAAAGAGTAGTATAGAATTTGCATTAGGATCCAATACTTATGAGAAGAAGTGTTATGGAAGATAATGATGTGCACAAAAGTGTATTTTTAATAGAGTAAACAAATGTTTTAATCAAAAATACAAGTAATATATAAAGTAAAGAGCACAATAAAACACAAATAATTTTACTTCCACTCACTTCAATGCACACAAAAAATGTACAACTACCAAGGTGCTTTGCACACACAATGCTCATTAAGACTTATCAGGGTGCAAAGTAGTGCTTGGGGGATCACATAATTTTATTCTTCAATATTGATTTTTTTTTATTGTGATCCTGCGTACTTAAGAATAAGTGGTTTTTATTTTGAAAGAAAGTTATGGTTTGCACAAGATACTTTACTATTCTTTCCAAGGTGCTCAACCTCACAACGCTTATTAAGATTTATCAGGAGGTTCAAGTAGTGCTTGGTGGAGTTATCTTTGTCACTTTATTTTATGATTGTTGTTTTGTACAAAGTTCTCCGAATACACTTGTTTTGCAAACCAATATAATTTCTGAAAAAGATAACCACTTTTCTTAACTTTTAAAAGTGCAAATAAAGGTTGTGTAGGTAAGATACTTGTGCAATTTTAATTCATTGTACTATTACACAACATACACAAGCATTTTTAGATTAAACACAAATGTAGACAATGCCAAAATAAGTGAGTGAATAGCGATCATTATCAAACATAAAACATTTACTCATACTTAGAGGCATGCTAAGCTTAGTTCTACATAACTTGTAAATGATACTTGATGCACATATTAATAGATATATCAAAGCATGATGAAAACAATGTTCAAAGAGTTTGAAAAGATAAATTGCAACTTTATAGAAGTTCTAAGGAATAGATTAAATCATGCTTGATTTTCATAGGAAAATCCATAAAGTTTTTTTGATAGTTTTAGTGTTTTATATTTTTGTATTTGATTTTTGCATAAAAAATGACAAACAAAAATAAAAGGAAAAAAACATATTTTTTGTAATTTGGTTTTTGTAGTTTTGTATTTGATTTTTCAAAAATTAAAGAAAAAATAGAAATGCAAAACCAAATAGTAAATATAGATGAGTATATTTTTAGGTATTTTATAGAATTTTATTTTTATTAAAAATCAGAAGGGTGCGATACCGCCGGCGCTAGTGATAGCGTTGGCGCTATCGAGCCTTTAGTTAAATCCCGATCCCTTTTTCATTTTCGCCATTTTCATTCATTCTCTCCGGTAAAACCCTAGAAGACGACCCAGCCCACGCGCAGATCTGAGGTAAATCTTCATCCTTTTTTATGATTTTTGTTTTAAAACTTGATTTTGATGTTAGAGATGAAGATATTTGAGGTTTTTAGGTGGATTTAGAAACTAGATCTACAATGGTTGATATTCTTCAAGATTAGTGTTTTTATGAGGATTTTGGTGTTGATCTTGATTTTTATGTGGATTTCTTCCATCTAGTAATTTAGGATCTGAAAGTGTTTTATTTTTTAAGGAGATTTTTACTATTTCAGATGTGAGGAGTAGTGTCGGCGCTATAGTAGGCGTTATTAATAATGCCGGGCGCTATTGATAGCGCTGGCGCTAGTACCAGTTGCTTAATTTTTTAATTTTTCTTGTATGTGCAGATGGCACCTGGATCTAAGGGTAAGAAAACATCAGAGCTGGCCGTGGAAGCAGCTGTAGTAGGTGTTCCATATGTCTTGGAGTTCGACTTGCCACGCCACCATCATATCATGCAGTTATTTGCTACTTCCGAGGTGTCGAATTTATTTAGTTATGATGGATTTTCTTCGGAGTTAGTGCGGGATTTTTATACACACTTGGAAGACCCATCATAGACCAGGCTGGATGGAGGAGTGCAGTCACAGGTGCAAGGACAAGTGGTGACCATTACCCATGAACTACTGAGGCTCGTGTTTAGATTGTCCCAGCATTCTAATCGGTTGGAGATTGTGGAGAGGTTCAGGGTGGACAGAGATTGGACTCAGGTGAACATGGTGCTACATAATAAGGAATGCAGAAGTCTGATCTCGTCTGTATCGACACTCACCGTGGATTCCCTAGTTGTTCAGGATGTATTACGGCACACAATTATACTGAAGTTGGGTGACACAGCAAAGGTCACAGCCCAGCTCAGTTATGTCACTTATTTTATTTTGGAGGAGGAAAAGTTCGACGTGGCTGACTTATTACTTTCTCTGATGTGCTATTCCTACAAGTTGCGGCAACCTTCCCATCATAGATACAACAACTTGCCCCTGGGCGGCATCATACAGCGGGTGATTCAGATGATGTATCCTTCTATTGAAATGGGTTTCTACTTGATAGATTGCTACCCTCCTATCTATAGTACTTCTCACTTACGAGTATCATTCATCCCGGATGAGCCATCGACATCTACTCGACCACCTCTCCGGCGAGGAGCGTCATCTCGAGGAGCTCGAGATGATTCATTTGGGTCATTTCAAGAGGAGATGGGAGAGCGGATGGCAAAAGTGGAGAAGGATGTTTCAGGGATAAAGAAGATGGTGAAGTTTATGATCAAGGCCTTAAAGCTAAAACCATCAACACCGGAGCGGAGGGAGTGGGACAGCCCAGATCAGGAGCCGCCCCATCATTCGACACAGAAGGCTCGCAGAAGACACTCCCCAAGTCCTAGTGTGGAGGAGATAGATGAGGAAGAGTAGGTAGGAAGGTCCGATGGGAACGTATTTTAGTTTTGTAATAATACAAGAGTTTGAACCTATGTTTTTGGATGTTGTTTGATTTTGTTATCTTTGGATGTTTGATTATTTTATCTGATCCTTCTTTGGTAGTTTTGTTTTAGGTTTTATTTATAATTTTTGAAGTCATGAAGTGGAGATGTTTAGCGTATTTTTGAAATCCTAAGATTAGATAATTTAATACCTTATAGAAGATTTTTAATAATGTATAAATAATAACTAGGTCACCAAAATAGGATATGATTTTGAATTTTGATTAATTTGATTCTATAAACATATTAAGCTTTTAAGAAATAGAATCATATTTTCAATACTATATAGGATGACCATGACATGATAGTTTAAGAGAAAAAATAACAACAAAAATAAAAAAAACATTAAAGCTCATCATGAAGTAGAAATTTGTATATCTTATTTTGAAAAGTTTCTACTTCATACATTTGATGATACCTAACGAATAAGAGTTTTAGGTATCCAAAGGGGACCATATGGGATGGTTCCTTTGGGTACCCAAATATAGCGAGATGGCTTTTGGGGAGACAAGGATGGATGGACCCTTTCTTTTGACATTAGTGCGTCATTCTTAAGTATGAGTTTCCATTCATACCTTGGACAAATACTATTCTTATTTTTCAAATTTCCATAGTCCTTTTCTTGTATGTTTGGATAAAAATGACTTTTGAATTTATCATTTAAAGGAAATTTGTTTGCGTTTAATTTTAAGTTGGGAGAAGATTGATATTGTAAATGATGATGAAGATAGGGTTTTGGAATTTCATTTACAATCTTTTGATGTTTTTTATTTCCATAGTTTAGCTTATTCACGTTTTGAGAAATCATATTCAACTTGCTTTTGAATTTTGCTTTATATTGAGAATGTATGTTTTGAGAATTTTTCTTTATGATTTCCTTAAGCAAGTTGATTTTAGCTTCTAATTCATTATTCTTAATTTTAAAATTATGTCTAGCTTTATTATAAGCGATTGTGCTATTTTTAAGAGTGGAAACAATTGAATCTATATGATCTTAATAGTTATTTCTATATTCATCAAATGTTTCATCCATCTCTTTAATTTCAATTTTATAATTTTTGCATGTAGCACAATCACCTTTTAAAGATGAATTTTCTAAAGATAATTTTTCATTATGTTCTTTTATACAAATAATTTCTTTTTCAAGTTCCTTAAGTTTTTCCTTAAAATTATCACAATCAAAACAAGGTTTTGTGTTTTCAAGTAAAGGATAAGATGGTGAAACCGCATCACAATTTGATTCTAAATTAACATTAGCTTTTAATCTCTTATTTTCTAAACGTAAATTTTTATTAGTAATTTTCAATTTCTTGATCTTACGTTTAGCAGTTTTTAGTATATTGAATCTAGAAATGGAAGTTATCACACAAGAAGAAGATTTTGACTTTCTTACAGCGCTTTTGGTAGAGGCAAAATGTGTGCATGAAGTTCCTTCGTTATCTTTTGGGCCTTCCTCCATCATAGATGAATTTTCATCTTCTTTTTCTTTTGATGTATGCTCTCTTTTTCCAAATTAGTTTCCATGATTTCCATGGCTTTGCTACGAGAGAGATCTTCTTGAATAGTAGTGGATGCTTGTATGTTTTTCTCCTCCTGTGTTTGATCTATAACTACGAGAGGAAAATCATACATTTCTTCAAGAAATTGCCAAACTTTGTATGCACTAGAAAAACAATATATTAATTTGAAAATTTCATTTGATAGAGCACAAAATAAATAATGTTTGGCTTTTGCATTTAGTTGACGTTCTTTTTTATTTAATTCATCCGCAGGTCTTACAATGGCTAAATTCCATACTTCGATATCTAAAGTCTTAATAAAATTTTCAATTAAAATTTTCCATCCTTTATAATTTCTCCCTTCGAATAACGGTGGTTTAAGAGATTTTTCTTTTTCATAAAAATTTACCCCACTAGTAGAAACGAGATCATGAGACAACATTATTCCCGGTTGTTAAGCCGATTTGGAATAACCACCTCTGATACCACTTGTTGGATCGGTAGGCGCCCTTAGAGGGGGGGGGGGATGAATAAGGGTTTTCAAAACTTTAGTGATATTTTAAAAACTTTGTAATAATGCAAGATTAAGACAATAGAAAGTCAAGTAAAACATTTGAAATAAAGTAGAGACATGCTTTATTAATATCAAATATGGTTTTACAAAAGTTGACTTCTACGACGCTAGAAATCGGTGGCGATGAATAGTAAACTCTTTTTGTTTTCTATCCCGACTCGCATCCCCACGAACCGGTGGCCCTAGCCTATCCTCCCCGGATTCGGCCTCAAGCCGCTCTAGCCAACTGATGAGTCCCAATTATATACACATATATAGACTCATCTGGGCCGATTTTCTAGTCTATGCACTACATTTTAGGCATGTTTTCGCTCATATTTGTTATTCCATGCTATGTGCACTTCTAGGCCCATTTTGGTGTTATTTCTTGTTTATCTTCGTTATTAGTTTTCATGCATTGTTAAGTGCCACCTTCAGTGGCTAAATTGGTGTTGTATGCTGGAACAGGAGTCGTGCAGGTGTTCCCGGTACAATTCTGTACAGGAACACTGCGCACGATCATTGGTTCTATTGCGCACGACCACTGGTCGTGCGCCGCTGATCGTGCGCACTTAACCCCCATTTTATGAGTTCTGTCTCGACCAATGCGCACGACCACTTACGATAATGCGCACGACCACTGGTCGTGCGCCACTGGTCGTGCGAACATTTTATTTTATAAATTTCTTACATTGCAGGCTCCGCCTAGGCAGGCGCACGATCACAGAATTCTAGTGCGCACGACCACTGGTCGTGCACCAATGACCGTGCGCACTATTTATTCCAGCACCTATAAATATTCCTGCTCGCGATTTAGGTCGACGTTCCGCATTTCTTCCACCCAGCTCCGCCGTTCCGCCCCTTCCGCAGGTTTTTTCGCCCCCTAGGCCTCCTCCATCATCCAAGAGCTTCAAGGAGGAGATTCTACGCTCATCTTCATCGCCAAGGAAGGAGTTCTTCACATCGGACGTGGCTGGATTGTAAAAGGCTGGAGAAGACGGGTCCATTGGAAGGTAGTGACAGCCTTCTCTACCCCGGACGATAGTTGGGACCGAGCTAGGACGCGGATTGACAACCCGGTGCTTCCTACCGTGAATCTACAACAAGCCTCCGGATTCGGTCGTATCTCTTGCCTTTTTCTCTCTTTGTGTGATGTAATGTTTGTAATCTCTATATTATTGATGATGTGCACTATAAACCATGCTATGTAATGCTTATTTCATCTTATTGAAATTATCTTTTGTTTATATGTGTGTATGAGGTGCGCCCCATCCATTTTCCATTCCGCCATCACGTTCGTGTGCCGCACTAGCAATTGCTAGTGGCGTGCTTGTCGAAGAGGTGCTTGCGACCCTCATTCCGTTAGCCTACTCGTCCATCCGCCTACCGAAGCGTGGCATCGCGGCCCGTGTAATCCATCCCGCTTAACGAAGCAGCGCGCTCAAGGCCTGCATAGTTCGATTCCGCTAGCCTACTCGCCCATCCGCCCAACGAAGTAGTGCGCTCAAGGCCTACGTAGTCTTCCATCCCGCCGAGCGAAGCTTTGCATAGCGGCATTGCATAGGAGTAGTTGTAATATTTTATTTTATTATTCACAAACCAAATCCCTTTCGTCCGCACTCCACCTATCGCTGGACTTCGATCTCAAGTCCTTCCTCGAAACCTAACTCCACCTCACTGTGTTCCTTGAGAGACCGACACTCGGGGATCTTCCTCATTATTATTACTTGCGCGACCGGTGCACTTGCCGAATAAATCGCATCAAGTTTTTGGCGCCGTTGCCGGGGAACACAGTCGTGTGAGTTTTCTGGAGAGGGAGAACCTGAGAGAGAAGCCCTTCCATTTGTAAATTGCATTCCTTTGTTTTATTTCCTCGTATTCTATTTCCTGTTTTTAATTAGGTTGCGTTAGTAATTTTTGTTAGGTGTGGTATTTCGCACAATAGTGTTTTTCTTTTTGAATCATTTTATCTTCACATTATGTGGGCACATCTTAATATCCGTTGCCGTTGGTGTAGAGCTACCTCCCACTCTAGTGATGAATTCCCTACGGATAATGGTGGGCATAATTCTTCTCGCCCAACATATAGAGCACCGACTTCGTCTGGTACTCCATATGGTGCGCATAAGTCTTATGGCTACTCTGCTGAGCCTTTACCGTCTTACTTCTTTTCGGCTTCAGACCCGCTGTGACAAAGAAGCCCGCAAGGCAGTACCAGTTTTGTCGGAGCACTGATCATGTCTTGAAGGACTGTGCCGAGTATCTTCGCCAATTGGATGAGGATGACGAGCCGGATATCCGGATCGTCCCGAATCCTAACTCTGGTGGCACACCTTCAACATCCGGTTATGTGTCTTTGCCACCTTCACATCTTGAAGGGTATGGCGTTGACACAGTCACCAGATGTGTGGCTGATCTGGGCATCGACATTGCTGAGCCTATTCTCCCGGTGCATCCACCACCCCTAGTGGATTCGATTCTTTGTGAGGAATCGGTGCTGGACTTTTAACCGAGCACTACTCTTCCCCCTGTTGTGCATACTACATTCGTCTCTGACGACATTGTCGATAATGTGTCACAAGAGGAGGCGGTTGATCTTAGTATTGTGCCTACTCCTATGGAGGAGGACAACCTTCTAGGTGAAGAGGAGTTTTCCTTAGCACCGGTGGAGGAAGTCCAAATCTTAGGCATGGCCACTGTTGATCCCGCCGAACCTTGTAGCATTGATGACAATGCAAACATTATTTTACTTACCCAACCTGATGGGAGTGAGACCGGGACCACTCCCCCAATTTTTGATTATTTATGTTCTTCGTCTTGTTTATTTCTCGATCCCCCCTCTTCATCCGAGTCTGTGCAGGTTGAGTCTTCACAGGTACCCCAGGAGGATTTGGTGAATATTGCACAAGTCAATGATGAGAGCATCCTCTTATGTGAGGAGGTTGATTCCCCCTCCGTAGAGGAAGCTCCACTCATTGCCTTTTCCTCCTGCCACCTCCCTGTTGACAACACCTTTCTAGGCAAGGATGTGTTTGGTGAGTTGAGTGAGGATATCTCTTCCTCTTCTTGCTTTCTGTTTCCTCTACCTGCGTTATGTAGGTATTATTATTATTTGGGTAGAGGAGTAACTGTTCTGTCGCCGTATCGGTACCCGCTACCGACACGCGTATTAGAACAGTTACCTGTTCATTTCCTTTTTCATACGCCCATTAGCTAGAACCTTTAGTTTTTGAATAAGTCGTGCTGGGATGACAATAACCCCAGTAGTTATCTTTCTTTTCTGCATCTTTATTTCATCTAACCATGTTTAGTTAGTAGTATTTTTTTCTCAGTTTTCTATTTTTTTTTGTTTCTGCGGAGCTGACCCCTTGCAGGTATCTTTTCTGGATGGCGGATGCTGCGGCTCATTTTAGCTTACACGCCAATCTTCTGGTGTGCTCATTTCTGAGCACTGGGTACTCTCTTTCCCTAGCCTTTTCTGATTTTCATGTCATATATTTTGTGGATTGTTTAGTGTAAGTCTGGGGGAGAGCAGTTTTTGTACCCACTCACGTGCACTCTTGCATAGCAAGCTAGAAGTACTTTTATTTTAGCTTATTGGAAATTGTTGTTCATTTTCATTGCACACCACAGCACCCACTTGAGCGCGTACTCATCTGTATGCGTGCTCTGTAGTGAATTTAATTCTTCTGCTTATGTGGGAAAGTCTAGGTGATGGGTTAGGACTATGTAGCAGAGTAAAATGTTGACTCCAGTAGTGCTCCTAGTCGAGTGCTCGGTTGCATAGAAATTTGTGTAGATTAGACTTCTCTTTATACTTATGGTTTTATATTTTTTCTATTAGTGTAAATGTTGTTTACTCTACTCAAATGGTGAATCCGGTGGAATGAAACGGTAGCATAGGGATGTGTGTAAACGATCGCTAGACTCGTATTGCTTGAGCCGGGAGAAAGGAGAATCTTTCTCGGTGGCTAGAACTTGCCCGAAGCGATTCTTGAAGCATTGGCATAGGATAGTTTTAGTGCGTGAGAATGACGTAGGCCATTATTTTGGCCCGGTTGAACCTTAATTTCACGCCTTTTGTCTACCCTTGCTAGCCTCTTTGTGCCTACCCTTTTCTTGATTCAGCTCCACATATATCTCACCAAAGCCTAAAAGCCTAACCTAGTCGCACACCCAAATCTGAGCTTTAGTTGTAGTTTTATTTACATTGTGGGGGGTGTTGATTGTGGTGTTTATTATGTGAATCTGTGGATATGCTCATTTGAAAATATTGCTGAAAGAAAAAAAAGACAAGAAGAAGAAGACAGAAAGAAAAAAAATGAAAAGAAAAGGAGAAGAAGGAAAAAAAATGAGTTTTATTGAAAATCGTCTAGAAAAATTATGTATTGGGAGTAGGCGGTGCACACACCTATGTTGCAAAAGTCCAAGTCTGGGGGTGTGGGGCACTTGCATTCGATTTTGGTGCACGGGTAGTTATTTTAAAAGCTCAATTGGGTTATGTGTTATAAGCCATTTTGTTTATCATTGTTTACCTCACCGTAACCCAAGCCTCAATTATTAAAACCTGAAAGTCCTACTGACTCACGCCTTGAACCAATCCAGTGTCGTGGGGAGAATGTGACCGGGCAAGCTTATGGTCACCGACACTGATGGATTTCAGTGGAGTTTGTCCCGCATCCCGATCTTGAGCAATGCTCGTCTCAGCGCTTAGTTTACTTTCTCCGTATGCATGACCAAATGATTCACCGTTGTTCACCATTTTGAGTAGTTGTAATATGCCTTTACTCTTTTAGAAATATATAAACTGTTTGTATAATCAGAAATCTTCTCTACTATTTTTCTTATGCACGTGAGCATGCGACTTCGCATGGTACTCTGTATTGTAATTTTAAGCCATCTACTTTTCTTTCCCCGTTCGCTTAGAATTTGTTTGCTCGGGACGCGCAAACAGGTAAGTCTGGGGGTGTGATGAGTCCCAATTATATACACATATATGGACTCATCTGGGCCGATTTTCTAGTCTATGCACTACATTTTAGGCATGTTTTCGCTCATATTTGTTATTCCATGCTATGTGCACTTCTAGGCCCGTTTTGGTGTTATTTCTTGTTTATCTTCGTTATTAGTTTTCATGCATTGTTAAGTGCCACCTTCAGTTGCTAGATTGGTGTTGTATGCTGGAACAGGAGTCGTGCAGGTGTTCCCGGTACAATTCTATACAGGAACACTGTGCACGATCATTGGTTCTATTTCGCACGACCACTGGTCGTGCGCCGCTGATCGTGCGCACTTAACCCCCATTTTATGAGTTCTGTCTCGACCAATGCGCACGACCACTTACGATAATGCGCACGACCACTGGTCGTGCGCCACTGGTCGTGCGAACATTTTATTTTATAAATTTCTTACATTGCAGGCTCCGCCCAGGCAGGCGCACGATCACAGAATTCCAGTGCGCACGACCACTGGTCGTGCGCCAATGACCGTGCGCACTGTTTATTCCAGCACCTATAAATATTCCTGCTCGCGATTTAGGTCGACGTTCCGCATTTCTTCCGCCCAGCTCCGCCGTTCCGCCCCTTCCGCAGGTTTTTTTCGCCCCCTAGGCCTCCTCCATCATCCAAGAGCTTCAAGGAGGAGATTCTACGCTCATCTTCATCGCCAAGGAAGGAGTTCTTCGCATCGGACGTGGCCGGATTGTAAAATGCTGGAGAAAAGGGTCCATTGGAAGGTATTGACAACCTTCTCTACCCCGGACGATAGTTGGGACCGAGCTAGGATGCGGATTGACAACCCGGTGCTTCCTACCGTGAATCTACAACGAGCCTCCGGATTCAGTCGTATCTCTTGCCTTTTTCTCTCTTTGTGTGATGTAATGTTTGTAATCTCTATATTATTGATGATGTGCACTATAAACCATGCTATGTAATGCTTATTTCATCTTATTGAAATTATCTTTTGTTTATATATGTGTATGAGGTGCGCCCCATCCATTTTCCATTCCGCCATCACGTTCGTGTGCCGCACTAGCAATTGCTAGTGGCGTGCTTGTCGAAGAGGTGCTTGCGACCCTCATTCCGTTAGCCTACTCGTCCATCCGCCTACCGAAGCGTGGCATCACGGCCCGTGTAATCCATCCCGCCTAACGAAGCAGCGCGCTCAAGGCCTACATAGTTCGATTCCGCTAGCCTACTCGCCCATCCGCCCAACGAAGTAGTGCGCTCAAGGCAAACATATTCTTCCATCCCGCTGAGCGAAGCTTTGCATAGCGACATTGCATAGGAGTAGTTGTAATATTTTATTTTATTATTCACAAACCAAATCCCTTTCGTCCGCACTCCACCTATCGCTGGACTTCGATCTCAAGTCCTTCCTCGAAACCTAACTCCACCTCACTGTGTTCCTTGAGAGACCGACACTCGGGGATCTTCCCCATTATTATTACTTGCGCGACCGGTGCACTTGCCAAATAAATCACATCACCAACCCTTCCCCGGATGTGGCCTCGAGCACCCCCTAGACCTAGCCTAGATCTAGTCGCCAACACGAGGCGAATTTCTTCCCTAAGTCCTACCCAGACCTAGTCGCCAACACGAGGCAAATTTACTAAACGTTTACAGAAAAGATATGAAATGAAAAGACAATAATATAAAACTCCCTCTATGTGGATCTCTTGGAGAAGTAGACGAAGACGCAGAGTATGATCGTAGTCGATGCGGTCTTTCGTCACGATGATGACACGTGTTGAAATCTTCTCCACGGATCTCCTTTAGTCTTTATGGATTTGTGGGAGTATATCTCTGAACCTTCCTCTCACTATTGTGGCACGAAGCTCTGGAATGCTGGATCACAAGAGGATGAAGAAGACGGATCCAAGGGGTCCTTTTTATATCCTTGGAGCTACCGCCTGCGCTATCGCTACCGCCGGCGCTATCCCAGTTTAGGAAATATTCTCCGCGTGAGAATCCTTCATTTTAAGCAAGGCAGCCGCCTTCCTCTATTGCTTTGCGCTATCGCCGGCGCTATCAGCTACCGCCGGCGCTATCCCAAATTAGGACAAGTTTTGCGCGGCAGAATCTTCAATCCGAGGAAACAATTCTCCCTTGCCTTCTGTGTGCGTCGCTACCGCCTGCGCTATCGGCTACCGCCAGGCGCTATCTCCTTCCATATGTGCTCCCGGAATTGCGATATCATCGCTAGCGCCAGGCGCTAAGTGCTACCGCCGGCGCTAGTGGGAGTCTTGGAATTGCTGGCTCAAAATTGGGGGCAACCATCCTTGAGTCATGTGGACTTTGATTTCCTGCACACTTAAACACACAAGATCAAATACACATAGGATTTATTATTCTCAAACCTAGGAGATGTGGAAGACCATGTTCCAACATATAATATATATTCTGTCTCAACCTTCTTCTTATCTGTACAACAATATGATATGTATATATAATCTGTCGTTAGAGAGAGCAGAATATATTCTGCTATATTAAATAATCTGCTGCATATCTTCTGCTGTATAAAATCTGCTGTTGCGTAAAAGTTGTTGTCCTCTTTCCTTCTTTTGCTTGCTGCAACGACTGTAGCAATTAATGCTTTGCTGCCAACGGCTATATTATTTAATGCTTGCAAGCTGTAAGGTCAGATCAACAATATATATATATATATAGAAATATATAAATAGGATAAATAAAATATTGCTCTAATAAAGTCTGACAGTATATAAGTAATATTTAATGATATAAAAATAATTCTGCAGAAATTCGTCGACCTCAGCTCGTCATTCGTCGGGCTGAGCTCGCCAAATGATATACTGAACATTTGATTAACGACAGAGGACTTTTGTCGAGCGCTGCTGGGATTTCGTCGACCGCCGTTCGTCATTCGTCGACCGCTGTTCGGAGTTTGTTGACCGCTGCTTCCCTGCTATAATCTCTCGAGCGCTCCTTATATATTCGTCGGGCGCCGTCCGACAGATGCTGAGCGCCGTTCGACAAATGTCGAACGCCAGTGAACTAAATGTTATTTTAATTTCTCTTCTTATTTTCTCAGCCAATATATATATATATATATATATTTATTAGTATATTTTATATATATTATTTTCAGCTTATTAAATATATATATATATATTTCTTAGTATATTATTTATATTATATATATTATTATTTGGCCTTTTAACTTAATAGGATATTTAGTCTAAGTTGTAAGATATATTATGATATAAACTTAGATACTTAAGGTGGATCCTAACTCAAATCAAAACTAAGGTTCCAACAACTTAGGAAAAATTTACACCTAAATCAAACCCCTATAAATATCAAAATGTTGATTAAGTTAGCACAATCTCATTTAACCTAGCCGACGAGACGTGTCCTTCTCCCTCCCGTCTCAGCGACCTAGCCTTCAGAAGAAATGGCGCCAAAGATGGCAAAAGCTCTCCATGAAGGATATGAGAAAGTTCGAAATGGATTTCAACATGCTCCTGCTGAAATAAGAGAAGTGATTCAACTTCTAACCGACCAAGGACTTGAATTTGTACTATCTGAACCTTCCTCAATTCTCAGAACTGAAGTTCTGGAATTGTTCTCTACTGCAAAAATGTCCTCTTCAAATTCCTCTATCAAAGGAAGGATTGGAAGCATGAAGATAAGAATATCTCCTAAGAAATTGGAGAAGGCTCTGCATTTGACCTCTTGTAGTGAAGAGGAGGAAGAAGAAATCTCTGAAAAAGACAAGGATCAAGCCCTACAATGGTGTGAATATAGTGATGCCAAACTTGGCTCACTTAAGAGGAGGTTCTTTAATCAGAGAGGCAAAGTGCTATCTGATATAGTTGGCAAGGCCATCTTGTGCAAGCCAGGCACTCATGACACCATCTCAAAACACATATTTGAGTTGATGTCAAGAGTTATTATGAAGAAGATGACCTCTTGGGCTGAGGTGTTATTTCTAAGGATAAGAGAATGTCTGCAGGCTCCCAACCTAGGCAGAATTCTCTCACTATACCTTATAAACACCTACCCTGAGGAATTTAGTAAGTCCAAAGGATCAAACATACATTATCTCAAAAGGATGGACATCAAAACCTTGGACAGGTTCACAAGGGTCCTCCCCATGAGGCAACCCTCTAAACCAAAGATAAAGAAGAAAAGCTTGGTCAAAGGGCTAAGAAGGGCAAGAATAATCTGCTCTAACTCTGGGTTAGAGGCAGAAGAGGATATCCCAGCTGTGGAATATGAAGGTCCAGCCAGCAGTCCTCCAAAATATGACCAAGGAGGAGTTCCTGACACTGAAGGTCATAAAGGCAATGCTCATGAGAAAGAGAAAGAGGAAGAAAGAGATGATGGTGCTGAGACAGAGCATCAAAAGAATGAGGATGCTGCTAATGTTGCTGCTGCCGAGGACATGTCAGAAGGACATGAGGATGATCACACTACTTGTGATTCCTCCAATCCTGCCACTGCTAATAAAAGGGTGCAAGTCATACACTCCTCCTCAGAATAAAATGAGGATGATGAAGTCCATGCTCCTGTTGATCTTCAAGGTGAGATTGATTTATTCATTTTCAAGCTAGAGCAAAGAATCAAGCTAATCCCTCCAAAACCAGCAGATTACTGGGAAGATGATCAAGATAATGATGATCCTTCATCTGGGGGGGGGGAGCAGCAGAAGAAATATCATGCTAAGGAAAGTGACAATGCTCCAAGTAAGGGGGAGCAAGAAAGGGTTGGTGCAGAAGAAAAAGAAAACTCATCAGGTAAAGTGCATGTTAGTAATCCCACTGATATTCACTTTAACATTAATACTAATGATGACATTAATCTAAATGTACATAATAAAGATGATAATGCCCCAAGTGAGGGGGAGCATCAGAAGAATGCTGAAGAAGCCAAGTAGAATGCTGCCATGGATCCAGATGAAGACCAGCCCCGTGCTAATATTGAAAAGGAGCATTTACCTGATCCAGCTGAGGGGGAGCCAATCCGTGCTCAGGCTGTGGGGGATATTATATCTGATGTCCCATCCACATCAGCTATATCACATGACAACCTAATCATCTCCATCAGTGCACTCATTGAAGACCAAATGATTTCAATGAAGGATTACATTGACAGGTCACTTATGTCTCTAAAGAAAGAAATCATGGCTGAGGTCAAAGAGATCAAGGAAGACACTGCAATCCTTAATAAGCAAATGACAAAGTGGTTTGATCTGGCAGAGAAGTCAGTGGTCTCTCAGAATACAATTCTAAGATCAATGGACAAACACCTCCAACTATCTGAGCAGGATATGTCATATGTAAGGAACTATGTAAGCAAAACAGATGAGGTGATAGAAAAAGCCTCTAATCATATACAAAGAATGTGTGGAATACTGCTACCACCATGATCGGTGAGGCTGAGAAGATGAAGGATGAGATGAAGTCTGATCTGGAAAATGCCTTTCAGACCATCTCAGGATCTGCAGCAGCTGCCTCCCAGTCCCTAGAAGCTAAGATAGTTGAAGAAGCCAGAAAGGGGGAGGTGGCCAATGCTGAGACCAACTCAGAGTTGGTTCTCCAAGTGCTGAAAGGAAACAAAATTGCCCTGAACCTGCCCCTGCTGGACAATTACAGAAAAGAAGACTTTGACTTTGAGGGGAAGGCTAAGATTGCTCAAAATATTCAATTAGCAAAGAAAAGAATGAGAGAAGGAATATTGCTAGCAGAAGAATTTATGGCTAAGCAAAGAGAAGAGCAGGGCAAAGACCCAGACTATGAGTATTGGAGTGAGGACTCCAAGAGCATCATCTTGAATGCCTGGCTAAGCCATGGTCAAGTGTGTAAGGAAATTAATAGAATCTATCCAACTGAAGAATGGATTAAACATCTGGAGAGAAACAATCACAGGGATACGATCTTCAAGGATAATCTAGTAAGAAAGAGCAATCCAAAGAAAATGCCCTCTAAATACATTCCAAAGCCATATATGTATTTCAAGAGGCAAGAAAATAAGAAGAAGCTAGCTGAGATTGCTGCTACTGCAAAAGGGAAGGAGGTTGCTGTTGACAAAGCTGAAAGCTCCAAGAAAAGAAAAACTTAGATGAATGTATTCAGTTTTTTCATTAAATCAACTTGTAACTTGAAAATTGTAGAAACATTATGACAGCAATGAAATTGATAATTTTGTTGAATCTTTTGGTTTATGTTATAGGCTAATATTAGTCAAAGCTTTACATGATTCTGTATTATTGATTTAAATATTCTGTCATGCCTTAATCAGTTAACCACATTATTTGTTTGATTAACAATATGCTTGTCATGAATATTATCTGTAATGACATTATCTGTAATGCCATAATAATGTTAACATGTATATGTTATGATATCAAGAATGCCATGTAGTGCAGTTACATGATATGTTTTTAGTTGTTATGTATCTTAGCATTGTGGATGTTCTGCCTTCTTCAAATAGGGGGAGATTGTTGAGAATATTGCCATCAATGTTCCCTTGATTTGAAGAGGCATCACTCACAATGCTAAGTACATATTGTATTTGATAAACCCTACTTTGAATCAGGAATGTGCAGGGTTAAGATATTCCAAACAATGGAGTAAGTTCAGAGGTTTGCTATCAAAACCGCTGAGAAGGAGTCATTTTCTCAGCTGAACCGCCGAGACAAGACCAGGAGCAGCTGAGAAGTGATCTGCCTCTACTAAGCTATAAATAGATAGAATCCACTGAGAAGAGGAACTGTCTTAGCGGATCCACTGAGACAGATGTAGTTCAACCGCTAAGACAGAAGACAGTCTAAGCCCAACAGCTGAGACAGATTCAAATATGAATAAAGGCAGTGGCGCGATCTATTTTTGGCTCAAGTAGGAGAAAAGCAAAATACACTTTTGTCAGATGTCCATGCTATGTCAGGGGCTTCTAATAGCCGTTGAAAGTAAGGAGGAGATATACAAGAAGACGTTAGGTCTAAAGTAAGAGCACTGTTCGATTGCAAAAGCTGTATTGTGTGCTGCAAGGCTGATCTTCTTCAAGCTTCCTGAAAGGGCAATCTCTCAAGCTCAAGCTAAACTTTGCTGGGAGATAAGTTGTTCTTCCTGAATCATTCAAGAAGAACAAGTAGATCTTCAACTTTGCTGAAGGAGAAGATCAAGGAGAAACAAGACCTGCAGTTATTGCTTCACAGTCTTGTTTCAAGATAACAGAAGACAAGATCTGAAGGTTAACTTAATACAGTCTTTTATTGTATCATTAATACTTTATTCATATGTAAGACCTTTATGCCTGAGCTGTAGGGATGCTTAGCCTGAGTGTAGAGCTGTACTCCCAGCTTGAGTGTAGGATCTTTGTGAAGATCTAAGGTAGAATTTCTTGATAGGTCTGAGGTAGGAAATCAGGAGATTTCTAAGTTGTAGGAGTTGGAGAACTCTGAGCCTGTAGGGCTGTTGAGCCTGAGGTAAGGTTTGGAGAAAACCTAAGAGATTCTGAGGAATCTGAGTTGTAAGCTTTTGAAGCTGAGTTGGAGGTGTTGGTCCTGTGTAACTCATTGTTAGAAGGGTAAAGGGCGAAAGAGGACTACTCAAGACACCATGTCTTGAGGAACCTCTATATATGCTTGTGTGCTTTCTCTGCGTTTGCTTTTAATCTTTATATTCACTAAAAACTACTAGGTTAAAGAAGCAAGAAAAGAAAGTGACCTATTCAACCCCCCTCTAGGTGATCTAGGCTACTACTTATAAACTATCACTTTATTCGCACATATCTTCCTTCTTCCTCCCTCCTTCTCTTTCCCTTGGACCTTCTAGGCAGAGCTGCTTCCCCTCGGTTGGGGTTCCTCTTCCTTCTCTTATCTCGAGGAACTTCGGGTAGGCGGTTCTCGCGTGACCTTCTTACTGATGGAAGTCACAATATAGCAGTGCTAACTCACCGACCCCCTTCCCTATGCGATTTCTCTCCTTGCCTCCACTTTTTTGGCCAATCGCCATGGTCTGCAGGGGTTGGGCTTGCAATGACCTTGAGTCCGGCTGCTAGCCCGCTGGGTTGAACTGTCCCTGCCTCCCCTGAAAGTTTCCTCCTCCTTGGAAATGGCCTCTTCCTTGGCCTTTAGAGTGTCCTCCCAGCGGCCTCCAGGTTGGTCGGGCAACTGGTGGTTGAAACTTCCAGCCTTGCTCCTGCCCAACCGGGGGGGGGGGTCCCTGGTGCCCCTGACTCCTTATTTCCTCCTTCCTTCTTCCTCCTCGCTCCTTCCTTTTTTCCTTCTTCTCATCCTCCCGACTCTTGGCCAACCTAGCCACGAACTCCTGATTTATGGCCTCTCACTCGATTTTCGGAGCAGCGCGTTCCATCAGCTCTTTGAAAGATAGGGGGTCTCGAGTCAAGCTCATCCTGAACAACCCCTATTGTAGCCCGATGGTGAAGGCTAGTTTCAGGGTGTGCCCGGGCACCTCGTTAACGAGGAGGACTTCCTCCTGAAATCTATACACGTAACTCCCCAACGTCTCCCCGGGCTTCTGTCAAATCAAGAATAGGGCCTCCGCCCTATTCCTCCTCTTCTTCGAAGTGGAGAACCTAAGCAAGAAGCTTTGATGGAGGTCCTTGAAGCTGTTGATAGTACCTGATGGGAGCTGGTGGAACCAGTCTCTCGCCTTTCCCTTGAAAGTGACGACGAAGAGATTACACCTGAAAGAGTCCATCATCTGCCTGATCGAGACCATGTCTTCAAACCACTAGAGGTGCTGGAGAGGGTCATACTTGCCAGTGTAGTAAGACATGGCAGGTTAACTGAACCTGTCTTGAACTGGAGCTGAGGTAATTAGCTCGCAGAAGGGACTCCCCCTCCTCCTTGGCGAGTCGAAGGCGTTCTCTCTACCTCCTCGCCAGGGTAGCCGGTCCCAGGAGAGCTATTGAAGAGCACTCGTGCTTGGAGGCTCAAGCCTTCCTCTGAGGCTAGCCCCTTCCCTTGTCGATGTGCTTGCTCTGTCCACATCGGGGATGGGGAGGCGAGCATGGGTGAAGGTGGTGTCGAGCACTCACCGTGAGGGGGGAGTGCGACCCACAAGAGCTCCAGGATTGACTTCCTGAACTACTCAAAGTCACTCTTCTTCACGTACTCGCTTATATGGCGTGAGTCCCCCGGCTCATCGCTTCCAGCAATGAGACTTGCTCAGAGCTTTCCGAACTAGCTGCCTCCATGCTCACCGCACCAGAATGTTGAAACCAGAGAACCGACTTCGACGTTCGTAAAGGGTATGCAGCTGACCCTTACTTGACCTGAGCTAGAACACTTGACTAGTTTCTGAGAGCCGAAGGACCTTGCACTGAAGAAGACTTGGAACTTGAAACAGACCCCTTGAGCTGCAGCGAGGAGGTCCCACCATAAACCCAAAAGTTCAAAGAGAGCTTCCCCTCCCATGCCAATACTGAGCCTGGGCACCTTTAAGGGCACTAAGGATCACCTCACCGTCAACCTTCACTGACAGAGGGGTTGAGTGCTTGCTCACAAGTCACACACGAGGAAGAGAAGAGACCAGCCTCTCCCAAGGTGCCCATGGGGGTCTATTTATAGACTTCTTGAAAATGTGTTGTGGATTGCCAAATTCTCCTATCCACAGCTCAACCACGAACCCACATGAACGAGGTAGGAGAGGGGGCGAGGTGAGGGGACTGAGATCCCCCACCTGAACTGGGTGAGTGGACCTCACGGTCCACTCAGCCAACTGGGCAAGTGGACCATAGGTCCACTCGTCCAGTAGCTCAGGGTGAGTGGACCATAGGTCCACTCGCCCCCCAGCTCGGGAGAGTGGACCATTGGTCCACTCGCCCAGAGCCTTGGGCGAGTGGACCTATGGTCCACTCCCCAGCACATTGGGCGAGTGGACCATTGGCCGACTCACCCAAAACCTTGGGCGAGTGGACCCATGGTCCACTTGCCCAAGCTGGGAAGCCCCCCTTGGGCCTTTTTTCTTGGTTTGGCTGGTCTCAATCTAGTTGCTTCATTGTGTCACGACTACTTTCACTATTGCGATCTCATCTTTGTCGGGTCACACCAGCTCGACAAATATGAGGGTTGTACATACAAATTTAAGTGATAGGAACTTTTGATCAAGGTGTTAAACTTTTTGTGATCAACATCCCTCTGATACCAATTAAAAGTGCACAGTGAGTCCTCTAAGTATTCTCTAGAGGGAGGGGGTGAATAGAGTTTTAAAAAAATTCTATAAATTATGCACAAAACAATAAAATACTTCTAACAACTATGCATTCAGAAATCCAATCCAGAATAAAACAGACACAGAATTACAGAATGGATAATACGAAAATTTCACAGCACAAATTGAGACAAGATCTATAGTGGTTCCCCAAAATATGAGCACTCCACCACTCTTCTACCAGCTTGGTAGGAATGCACTATCCAGTGTTTTAGTATTTTGATAAGGAGACTCTTAGAACCAGGGTCTGAGTCTTTTGTTAAGGAGACTCTTAGAACCAAGCTAGATCTTTTGATATGGAGATCTTGATCCAATGTCTAAGTCTTTTGTTAAGGAGACTCTTAGAACCACGCCGGATCTTTTGATAAGGAGATCTTGAACTACTGAATCCTTTGAAGAAGGATTCTAAGTACTCTTTACTCAGTTTACAAAAGTGAAAGAAAGAGTAAATAAAAAGAAGAGAAGATGATTTTTCTTATTGAATCCTCCTGCATCAGTCACTGAGGATTTAGGCACTTAGTGTTTGTAAAGATCTCTGTTTAGTAGATGAATCTTTGCTGGAGAGAGATAAATGCAAGGATTGAAAATATGCAAATCCTGAAGATGATCTCTATATATCTGTAGGCTTCTTGCTGTGAGAGGAAGAAGAAGAAGTCTTGTTGTGTTGTCCAGTACAGAGATCTGTTCTATCTTTTCTGTAAAAACCAAAAAGCTGAAGGAGAAGAAGACGGGCTTATTGTATGTAAATTCTTATTGATGTTTGTCTTCTTCTGTATACTTATTCTTCCGCCAAACAATGATGAATTACCTTCCTCTTTTGTTATTTCCCTAATAGGAATGTCCAAGAGGTAGTATTGATCTCTTTCCATTTCTGTTGACATCTCATCCAAATCCCTTTCAAATAACTTCCAAACATATCTTTATTGTATCTATGGAATTCTTCTTTCTCTTCTTGATTATGGCCGACCAGTTAGAATTCAAATAACTTCCTTTTATAACTTCTGAATAAGCTTCAGGATAGAATCCTGGAAGTATTCTAATTCTGTGTTTGTATTCGACGTTGCGTGGAATACATTTGCCTTCTAATCGACGTACCTCTGAGTTCTAATAGAAGAAGCTTTGACATCTTCCTCAGCTTTGAAATGAACTATGATATTGATGTTGGGTCGAGTCCTTATCGATGTATCCTTCGAGATGAAGCATAGACTTTGAGCTCTGACTTCTGCGTCGAATGTACTTTGAAGTTGCGCCGACTTCAAACGTTGCTTTGACTGACTCTGCCTTCTATGTCGAATACATTTTGACATTACATCAACTTCAACTGATACACTGACTACCAGTCTGAGTTATTCTTACTTCTATTCGAAGTTACTTCGACTTGCAGTCGAAGCTGCGTCGATTTCTAATCGACACAGAATTAAATCAACTGAATGTTTGCACTCTTTTAGACTGGTCTTTGACACCATAATATGAGTGTGACATCCTAGGACATCTAATGACCATATTACCCTCACTATACAACATGGGAATGAATCCTAGATGGTGAAATTACTTACATAATTTGTAAGATAAATCCAGAGGCTGTTTTTCCCAACATAAAGATTTTCTGAAAAGCCCCTGAGATGATTCCGCTGACCGGGCTCTCAGAAGCTGGCATGACAGGTTGATCACCTAGGTGGCATGCTATAAAGATTTTTTGAAAATCCCCTAAGATGATTCCGCTGACCGGGCTCTAGTAAGCTGGCATGATAGGTTGATCACCTAGGTGGTAGGTTGTAAAGATTTTTTGAAATGTCCCTGAGATTATTCCGCTGGCTGATCTCTCACAAGCAGACAGGGCAGGTTGATCACCCAGGTGGCAGGTTGTAAGTATTTTTTGAAATGCCCCTGAGATGATTCTGCTGACCGAACTCTCGCAAGCCGGCATGACAGGTTGATCACCCAGGTGGCAGGTTGTAAGATTCTTTGGAAAAGCCCCCAAGATGATTCCGCTGACTGGGCTCTCACAGGATGGCAGGGTAGGTTGATCACTCAGGTGGTGGGGGAGTGAAGAAGATTTGGTAAGGGAGATGCCAATTCAGGATAGGAGTAGGAAGAGAGTCAGGTCAGCCTCGCCCAGGCCACGCGTACCCCCCACTCGCTCACTCTAGGGCAACAACAAACACGCGAGCCATGCGGACCGCGGCTATGAGGGATAAGACAGTGGAACCCCTCGTGTGAACGTAAGCCCCAGTACCCAAGTTAAGGTACTTGCCACGTTGAGGTATGACTGGTGTCGAAATATTAACAATGTTAACTTCGCGCGCGAGTCGAATACAGGGGACGCATTGGCATCTCGCAAGACGGGTACTCGACACTCTAGAAAAACCTTGAAAGGAGTTATTCCTAACCTTTTGTTGAAAGGTTGTGAGTGCATAAGAACCGCAAAGTCTGGGTCTCGCAAGTCTCATATGGGCGAGGCCAACAGTTCAACAAATGATTTGGTCCTTAAGATCGACGCTCGACGAGTCTAAGCGACTTAGGCAAATCGCCATGAGTATAAATCTAAAAAATATAATACAAATGAAAAAGGTGCGGTGAGGAATCACCGACGAGACTTGAAATTTTTTATATTTCATTCATAAAGGGTTACAAAAATCTGGGGACTCGCCCCTTACATATATGAAAGCAAAAAAAGAGAAAAGAGGGCAAGACCTAAATCTAAGGCGAAGGCGGGTCCTCAGAAGATAGTCTTCGCTCGTCGTCATCTTTGCTAACTTGTGAGTAGCCGTGCAAGTCTGAGGACGAGCCCGCCGGGGGGTCGGGGAGGAAGGGCGTGGGGATCAACTCCTCTGCGGTGATGTTTCCCACCCCGCCCCGAAAGCATTGACATCGCGCAACATGTCGAGCGTGGTCTCGGTGGCCTTGATCACCGTAAGCCTCCGGGTCTCCTCGATCTTGCTGGGAGTGAACTACAATACCCCCTCATGTTTAGAAGTGGATTCATTGCACCCCGCTGCTAGTCACTTTGCAGAAGCCTGGGCATGTTGCGTCTTGAGGGCCTCCACCTCAGCTTCCAGCTCGCCGACCCAATTCGCCATCTAAGTCGCGACCTCGACATCCTGCATTGAATTCGTGTAAGAAGGAAATATAAAGGAAGGGAAAATAGAATTCATCTCGAGTAAGACTTACCTCTATGCTCAGGGATTTCACGAGGAGCCTCTCGACAAGCTCAAGTCGCAACTTCAAATCCCCAACCTGATCCTCTGCGAGCTCTCGGGCGGCCTCAACTTTGTAGAACCTCTTACTAAAGGAGAGGCCACGACGCGACGCCATGTGAGAAAGCTCCGTGGCGCACATTTGTGTTGGAGCTTGTGTTCCACATCTTTTTATTTGAGAATAACAAATCACAATATGTATTTGATCTTGCTTATGTTTATAGCGTGCATGTACTATAGTTAAATAACCCTATGAACATGATGATGATTGATGAAAATTCTCTGAAAAGAGAGCTAACGCCCTACGTTATAAGCTAACGCCCCGCATTAGAAGTTAACGTCCCGCATTAAATGTTAATGCCAGTTTTACCTATCGTCGAGAAGGGATGACGTCGAGACGTGGAGAAGAAATATCATCGAGACATGGAGAAGAAATATCGTCGAGAACCAAGAGCCAACACCAGCGTTGGAGCTAACGCTCGCATTGAGTCCATGATCTACCACGATCTCGACGGTTGCATGATCTCAGCCATGACCATACACGATTTCTAACGTTGGCATTAACTTCATAACGCCCGGTGTTAGCTCCCGTGCCTATTTAAAAAGCTGATTTCGTTGCTCAAAGGTTGTTCCTTGAAGCCTTCATTCCAATCTTCTGAGAGAGCATTTCATCCTCAAATTCAGAGAGCACTCCCAACACCACCATTGAGGAACAAGAGTGAGAAGGAGATTTCCAACGGTCAAACTTGAAGAAGGACGCTCACATCAACTCCGATGATGGTCATTGCGTGTCTTCAACATCTCCTTCAGAGCTCTTCATTATAGGGAGTCTTTATTTCTAAATTTACTTTTATCTTTTCATTATTTTCTTGTAACGGTAGTGAATTCGCCGCCTTGCGTGTGACGACTAGGCCGAGTTCGATTTAGGGGGAAATTTGCTGCCTCGTGCGTGGCGACTAGGTCAAGGGTAGATCTAGGGGGTGGCTAGAGGCCTTATCTGTGGAAAGATATGCTATAGCCAACCAGTCCTTGGGAGAAGGACTGGTGAAGGAACAAAAAGTGATTTTTACATTGTCTCCTTTAATTTCAAGTGTTATTGAAATTTTATCTTTGTAATTCTCTTTGAAATATAATATTCATTTTAATTATCTCTGATTTTCTGGAATTGTATTTCATATAAGTGTTGAAACCGATTTCTCGGTCTCTTGTGGAGCTCGGGGACCTCACCGAAATGAGGGGCAGCTAGCCCTTACTGATCCCTCGGAGAAGGTAGACTGAAGATTAGAAAAATGATTAAGACCTTAGTCACAGCGAGGAGGTCCCTCCACTAAACCAGAAGATCATTGAGCGCTACCCCTCCCAAGCCAAAGCTGAGACTCGGGCACCTCGGAGAGCTCTGGAAATGCTAACCAAGGAGAGCCTGAGGAGAGAGAAGCTGAAGTGAACTCCCTCCAAAGGTGCCCTTTATGTATTATTTATAGGTTTTCTGATCTGGCCTGCAAATAGCAGGATTCCCCCTTTTGATTTTACTATCCGCACCCCAAATGGGCCTGCTAACAGCCAAACTCCAATGTTTGGAGAGGCTAAAGGCAGACCACTAAGGGTGAAATGGTAATTTGGCCCTATCAACCTATGGGCAAGGAACTGCGAGAACCTTACTGCCGCAGTTCTCGCGGGCCTTCTCTCGAGCCCTGCTCACGATGCCTCTCCTAGGCGATCGCCTTGCGAGGACCTCGCTGGCCCATTCTGGCGGTATCTGCTGAGGTCCGGTCTTGTGAGCCTTTCTGCGAGACCGCCTCCTAACTTCGTCGGGCTCAACGCACCTTTCGTCGAACGCAGGGCACTTCGCCGATCCCCGACGAGCTCGACGAATGCAGGATGTTAAATCGTTCGCTGACCGCTGAGACGGGCGGTTCGTCGACCGCTGCTTCCCTGCTGAAGTTTGTTGAGCGCCATCCGACGAATGCTGAGCTCCGCCCGACATTCGTTGAATGCAGAATTGAGCTCGCCGGACGCTGAGGCTCTAAACTCACGAGCCTTCCTACGAGATCGCCTATTGACTTTGTCGTGGACTGAACACATTTTGCTGGACACCTCTTTACTGAACATATGTTTCTTCTGCCAGCGGCCTGCGAGGTATTGGTTTGCCAGCCCTCGCTTGTCCCAGTCTTTTGAAGATATCTGCCGAGGTCCGGATCTCGCGACTCCTCTTGCGAGACCGTCCCTTTGGCTTTATTGAGCATAGAACACTTCGTCGACTGATGATTTCGCCGAACAGGGGTGAGCTCGATGACCACTGGTGAGCTCGATGAACTCGGGAGAGTTCGTCGAACGCGGTACTCCTTTCGTCGAGCTCAGAAGACTTCCTCAAACTGCCTGCGAGCGTTTATCTCGCCGATCCTTCTCGCTCGCCTCTCAGCGAGCCCTCCGAGAGAGAGTTCTCCAAGGTTCTTCTCGCGAGGTCTTTGGCCCTAAGGCCTTCCTCTCTTATTACTTCCTTCATCCTATTGCCTTATCAAACCGTGCCTCCTCGCCTGGCGAATATCGGGGTTGTACACAATCCTCGCTCTTCGCGAGGCTATTTAGGCTCGCGAAGAAACATCCAACCCCTGGTATTCGCCAGCCCCTTGATGATCTGTCGGGAATCTTTGGTAGGGCCCACCCTGAGGGCTATAAATATCGTCCTGAGTCCTCAGTGGCGTGCGCCGTCACTTCCTTTTCTTTCTTTTTGTCCAGTACTGTAGCTGCCAGGAGATGCCGCTTTTCGAAGA
The DNA here is from genome assembly GCA_033032865.1 of Dactylorhiza incarnata. Classification (NCBI taxonomy): domain Eukaryota; kingdom Viridiplantae; phylum Streptophyta; class Magnoliopsida; order Asparagales; family Orchidaceae; genus Dactylorhiza; species Dactylorhiza incarnata. The sequence goes on along the minus strand of JAWHQI010000004.1, from coordinate 16,766,548 downwards.
AGCTGAGGCTTGCCTGAGGATTGTGAGAGCCGGCGGGCTACCCTCTACGACCAGGGTCCCCGCTTGGATGAATCGGCCGCCTCCCGCTCAGTCGCCGAAGACTAAGAAGGCGAAGGCGGCTTGCTGAATCGGGGATGGCTCCGTGCTGCTGGACTCCTCCCTGGATAGCCGTCCCCACGAGAAGGTATGAGCTATCCCTCTAGCTTGAGTCAGTAAGTTTGCCTGTGATTCATTCGTACTCGCAGGATGCTTTGCTGAGCGAGGACGTTCGGGAACCTGCTGGTGGGTCTCGCAAAAGTCCGCCAGCGGATACAAACCTTGCTGGGAAAAATGTTGCGGGTACGCCCTTAATCTCGCATGCCAGCCCTTCTTTCCTCAACTATCTGACCTTCATTCCCTGCTTCTTGCAGTCTCGCCCCGGAAGTCCCCGGCTCGCCAGGCATCGCGGCCTCCATATCCGCCTCCTCCCGACAAAACTTTAGATAAGCCAGGGTTCCGACTCCTGACGAGCGAGGAGACCGGCGGCTCTTTGCCGCCAAAGATCCCTTCGACCAACAGCGCAGCCTACCCTCCCGGCCTGGGTAAATCTCTCTACCCCCACTATGGTAACGTCTTCCAGGGCCGCCCTGTGACTTCTCGCCCCCCTCTGGTAAGCATTCCGACGGCCCCCTGCCCTGCGCGAACTCAGGCACACTACCTAACCTTTTCGTAATATTTCGTAGAGAATCCTGAAAATCTGCCCACCGATTCCGAGTTGGGCGATGAAGAGATGTCCCCCCTTCCTGACCAAGTGGAAGACTTCTTAGGGGATCCACGAGATCCTGAGATGATGAAACAACGAGCCGCAGAGTTGCTGAGGAAACATGGTCGGATGCTGATGGACCTCAACATGCAGGCGAGATGGAACAGAGAAGCCACCGAGGATAGGCATGCTGTCTTGATGGAAGAGTGTGCGAGGCTCCGGGCCACGAGACAAAACGATCACGATGAGAACGTCACGACGTCGGAGGTGCATATAGCGAGGATGAGGGATTACGCCTTCCTCATGGACCGGGAGGGCCGCGCGGCCGAGGATTACTATAATTCTAGGGTACCGCCGTGGTCCAGGTCGCGGGGTAGGGTAGGTGGAAGTGGTTTCCCCATGATTCTCGCTAACTTTTACGTTGTCGCGAACTCTTACTTCCTGTCGATGAGTGCCGCTATTCTGGGCAATCTCGCCATGGCTTGCAACTTATATATTGGCTTTATTTCGTCTGATAATAATTGTTACTAGCTTTTTGTTAGTTCTCGCTCACTGCTGACATGTCCGTTTCATTTTCATGCTATGTTGTGCTCGCGGGGAGCCTCCGTTCTCGCTAAATGTATCTCGCGGCGGCCCCCCCTTACACCATTTTGTTTGTTTGTGCTATTCTCACAAAGATGTTGTTTGTACTAACCTCGCAGGCCTTTCTCGCCCGCGGTTGTGATGTGATGTTTTGGCTAACCGCGCTCACCGGCGCTTGGGCTTCTTCCCACCCTTTTACTTTTGCTATAAATAGGCTGTCATAGCTGAGTCAACCACCGCATTTACTGTCAACCTTCTTCCTCCTCTGCTTCAGAGCTCTCGCTCCTTCCCTTTCTCGCTCTACTTCCTTTCTCGCAGGTTTTCGAAATGGGCGGCGATGCTAACGAGTCGGAGGGTCGGCGAAAGATTGCTAAGGCTTTCGCCAAGCATATCTTCTTTCATTTTAACCTGACAGACGAGGAATACTTCACCGCGGTCACCGACTACGTCACCCCTCCATTCGTGGCGCTCCGTCCTAGCGAGAACGACGTGATCAACGCGCCACTTGTCGATGAGCTGGCCATCCCCACCGCTCATTTTGCGGTCGGCTTGCGTCTCCCCTTGTGGCCGAAAGTTCACCATGTAATAATCGCTCTTGCTCATTTCTTACTCTCTGCAGGTCAAGTATCGCTCATTATATACACTAATCCATGTTTTTTTGTTGCTCGCTAGGTGCTCAAGCATTATGGCATTGTTTCGGGTCAGCTTACCCATAACGCCATGGCGGTGATCATAGCTTTCGCCTGCTACCTGCGCGAGGAGCGCATAGAGTTCAACCTTCCGGTTTTTCGGAAGCTGTTCTCCTTCCGCGCCTACAAGGATGGGACCGCCTACTTCGTGGGCTCGGGTCCTAAGGTCGACGAGACCGTCAACAAGGACCACTTCTGGGCCCAGAAGTTCCTCTTCGTCAAGGGGAACTTACGCAATATCCCAATCTCGCCAGTCCAGCACGGCGAGACCACCTATCGGCCCACTGCCCTCAGAGGATATGACGCCATCCTTTATCAGTTCTTCTGTAAGAAGAACTTTGAGGTTGTTCATCTCCGCCGCAACCTCGACTCGCTGCTCCCAGTGCTCGCTGGGGAAGGTAAAGATCTCGCTCAATAACTATTGATGTTCCCAGTAACTCCGTATTTATTGAAATTTCAACACTTTTTAGGCGAGCGAGATCTCCCCATCCATCCCCCCAACACGAGCAATCGGAAGACCGACGCTACACTTGCTCTCACGACCATGGGGGCGGACGCTTGCCGAGACTCCATCACGCCAGCTGGGCCATCCTCTCGCAAGAGATCGGGGGCTTCTAGCAGCCATGGACTTCCCCCAAGATCACCGCACCAAAATGTTGAAACTGATTTCTCGGTCTCTTGTAGAGCTCACCAAGATGATTCCCCCTACATAGGAGTGCTTTCCTGACGCACCATCCACCAACAACTTCCATGCCACTGAGGGGGGGGGGGACTCATGCTCCCCTATTTCGGTTGTGTAATCAGCCATAAAGTCTGCCACCGCTTGGGCCTTGATCGATGCCCTGGGCACGAATATAACATTGAACTCACACAGCTCCACGGACCACTTTGCCAATCTTCCCGAGTGTTCCACCCCTTCCATGACTTTGCGAAGTGGGTGATCAGTTATTACCTTGATCGAATGCGCCTGAAAGTAAGGTCGGAGTCTCCGGGCCGCCACCACCAATGTGAAGGCCAACTTTTCCAGAATCGGGTACCGGAGCTCCGCCTTCCTCAGCACTCGGCTGACGTAGTAGATGGGGAACTGTTTTCTCCCTTCCTCCCGGATCAGTACTAAGCTTACTGCCTCAGACCCTACCCCCAGGTATAGGGACAGGTCCTCTCCCGGTCTCGGCCCTTGGAGTAGAGGGGTCTGAGTGAGTTGTTCTTTCAAGGCCTGGAAGGCTCCCTCACACTCCGAGGTCCATTCGAATTTTTTGTTTCCCCTTAACACCTTGAAAAAGGGGGCACACTTGTCTCCCGCCTTGGAGAGGAACCTACTGAGTCTGGTCAGCTTTCCAGTGAGGCTCTGAACCTTCTTCGAGTTTCTGGGCGATCCTAACTCCATTATTGCTTTGACCTTGTCCGGGTTTGGCTCCACTCCCGCCGGGGTGAGCAGGTGACCTAGGAATTTCCCTCGGCTAGCCCCGAAGACACACTTCAAGGGGTTGAGCTTCATCTTATACTTCCGCAAAGTCTTAAAGGTCTCTTCAAGGTCTTAGAGGTGGGATTCAAGGTCCCGACTCTTTACCATGAGGTCATCGACGTAGACCTCCAAGTTTCTCCCCTTTTGTTCTCGGAAGACCCTGTCCATCATTCTCTGGTATATGGCACCTGCATTCTTGAGCCCGAAGGGCATCATATTATAACAATAACACCCATCCCCCGTGATGAAGGAGACATCCTTGATGTCCGGGGGATGCATGCGAATCTGATGATAACCTGAAAAAGCTTCTAGAAAAGACATTATAGGGAAACCGACGGCTGAGTCAACCAGCGCGTCGATTCTAGGCATAGGGTAGCATTCCTTGGGGCATGATTTATTAAGCAAGGAAAAGTCGTTACACATTCTCCACATACCTCGCCCTTTCTTTACCATGACCACGTTAGAGACCCAGCCTGGATACTAGATCTCTGATACAAACCCTGCCTGAATGAGCTTACCCACATCCTCTCGGATGGGTCCTTCCAGCTTGTCTGCTATGGCCCTCCTCTTTTGAAGGATGGGATGGGTGCCAGGGTCGAGATTGAGGCGGTGGCAAGCCACATCCGCATCGATCCCGGGCATCTCTGCGGCGCTCCAAGTGAAGACATCTACATTCTCCTGAACGCAGGCTAGGATCTGCTTCTGCTCCTCCAGGCCGAGTTCCCCGCTGATCCTGACTTTCTCCACCACCCCGGCTCGGGTGGTGACTTCGATCTCCACGACCTCCTCCACGGCCTCCAACCGGGACTGTTCTCCCCAATCTCCTTCCTTCTCTTCGCCACTAGCGAGTGCTTCGACGTCACCCTCCTTTCCTTCTTGCCCAACCACCATCAGTTCTTCTGCCGCCCCTTCCTGGGCCTGGCCCTCTACCTCCTCCTCTTCCATCGGCTCCTCTGACCTCTGCTCCATCTCCTCCTTCCGATCCTCTCCTTCAAGCCCTGCCGGCTCACCCATCTCCTGGTCCCATTTCTCTGCCTCTCCCATCCAAGAGATGGTGTTGACTGCCGTCACGTAGCATTGCCTTGCTACCTTCGGGTCCCCTCTGATTCGGACTTGGACTCCTCCGTCATTGAACTTAAGGCACTGGTGGAACGTGGAGGGGACACAGCAGAACGCGCTGATGAGCGGCCATCCGAAGATGGCGCTATAGCTGCTGGGAGCATCCACTATGACAAATCGGCAGTTCCTGGACTGCCCTCCCAAGACCACATGGAGTCCAACTCCCCCTTCTACTTCTTTTCTTTCTCCGGAGAATCCAAACAATGGACCATCCGAGGCCAACACCCTTCGCGCCTCTACCTCCATCCCATCAAATGCCTTTTTGAAAATGACATTGACCGAACTCCCATTGTCCACCAGGATTCTGGAAACGGTGAAGTTCTCGATCACTGTCTGAATGACCAACGCATCGCAGAATGGGTCCTCATAACCTGGCATGTCCTTCTGGGTGAAGGAAATCTTCTCTGTCTGGGGCGGGGCTAGGGATGTCGAAGCCACGCTACGACGATAGATAATATGGAGGCTCGCCTTCCGGGTTGCCTCAATCCCTACCCCCCATGGATCACTCTGATCCCCCCTCGGGACCCAAATTGGCTCGGTCCTCGCACCTTTCCTCCTCCTCCTGAGGCCCAACCTCCTCAATCCTCACCGGTTGCTGCTGTCGTGGCACGGGCACTCGGGCCCTTTTTGTCTCTAGGAACTCCGGGCAGGTGGCCGTCGCGTGACCTTACTCATCATGGAAGTCACAGTACGGTAGCGTCACCTCCCCCGCCTCGGCCTCCGCCATCCTATTCCTTCTTCTCCTTCCTGCTCCTACTTCTTCTCTCGCCTCTTCTCTCCTTCCTCTTCCTCCTCTTCCCCTCCTGATTGCATGGCTTGCTAGGGTGGAGGAGGCATCGGCCTCGGACCCTGCCTCCATCCCAACTGATGGGGTCTTCATTAACCCCCATTGAAGTTACCCCTCCCCAGGGCGTAACCCCTTCCCTGGCCTTGCATCCCTCTGCCATGATGCCTCCACTCCCCCTCTGGGGCCCTGGGCGCTTCCCTTCTCCTCACCTCTTGCTGCCTGACCTCCGGCTCACTGAGCTTTGCTAGCCTCTTGGTGAGTTCCGGGTTAGCCTCCTCACTCTCGATTTCCTCCGCCACCCTCTCCATTAACTCCTCGTAGAAGACGGGGGCCTTCCTCTTCAGAGCCATTTTGAAGAAACTTTCCCTCAGCCTGACCATGAAGGCGAGCTGGAGAGCAAACCCAGGCATCTCCTGAGTGAGCAGCACTTCTTCCTGGAACCGATCCACGTAGCGAGCCAACGACTCCTTCGGCTCCTGCTTCACTTTGAAGAGAGACTCAACGTCCTTCTTCCTTTTCTTTGAAGTTGAGAACCGCAATAGGAAACTTCGGCGCAAATCTTCAAAGGCGTAGATCGACCCTGTAGGGAGCTGATGGAACCAGTCACTGGCCTTTTCTTTAAGGGTGACGGCAAAGAGCCAACACTTGAAAGCATCTGACATTGGCCTGATAGAGACCGAGTCCTCAAAAGACTGGAGATGTTGGACAGGGTCATCCCTGCCATTGTAGTACACTCTGTCCCACTCTCCGAACCCTGCCGGGACAGGTGCAGAAAGAACTAACTCGCAGAAGAGACTTCCCCCTTCTGCCATCCTTTCTCGCTCCACACACCCCCTGAGCTCTCTCGCTAGACTCGGGCTCGCGGGGACTGCGCTCGTGAGAATAGTGTTCGCTTGGACCACTACCACAGTCGCTACATCCTCCGGGCGCGCGCTCGCCTGCGCCGTGCTCGCCAGCACAGAGCTCGCCGGCACAGAGCTCGCCGGGCTGGCGAATAACACTCGCCCCTCCAAGTATTGTACTGAACCTCCTGCAATTTACTTTCCGGCCCTTCCCCCTAGGGCATTCTCGCCGACCGCTGCTAGGGGAGGGGTTACCTGGGGTGCTGGGGTCGCGAACTCACTTCGCAATGCCACGACCGTGAGTCCGAAAGTGTCAAGCACCTCCCTCCTGAAATCTGCGAACATCCTCGGCGTCACCACCTGTGGTGACTTGCTGAACTCCTCGCCTTGATCCTCACCTCCTGCCATATCTGCTCCTTGGAACTTTCTTGGACCAGCCACGCTCCATGCTCACCGCACCAAAATGTTGAAACCGATTTCTCGGTCTCTTGTGGAGCTCGGGGCCCTCACCGAAATGAGGGGCAGCTAGCCCTTACTGATCCCTCGGAGAAGGTAGACTAAGGATTAGAAAAATGACTAAGACCTTAGTCACAACGAGGAGGTCCCTCCACTAACCCAGAAGATCGTTGAGCGCTTCCCCTCCCAAGCCAAAGCTGAGACTCGGGCACCTCGGAGAGCTCTGGAAATGCTAACCAAGGAGAGCCTGAGGAGAGAGAAGCTGAAGTGAACTCCCTCCAAAGGTGCCCTTTAGGTCTTATTTATAGGTTTTCTGATCTGGCCTGCAAATAGCAGGATTCCGCCTTTTGATTTTACTATCTGCACCCCAAATGGGCCTGCTAACAGCCAAACTCTGCTGTTTGGAGAGGCTAAAGGCAGACCACTAAGGGTGAAAGGGTAATTTGGCCCTATCAACCGATGGGCAATGAACTGCCAGAACCTTACTGCCACAGTTTTCGCGGGCCTTCTCTCGATCCCTGCTCACGATGCCTCTCCTAGGCGATCGCCTTGCGAGGACCTCGCTGGCCCATTTCTGCGAGACCGCCTCCTGACTTCGTCGGGCTCGATGCACCTTTCGTCGAACACAGGGCACTTCGCCGATCCCCGACGAGCTCGACGAATGCAGGACGTTAAATCGTTCGCTGACCGCTGAGATGGGCGGTTCGTCAACCGCTGCTTCCTTGCTGAAGTTTGTCGAGCGCCGTCCGACGAATGCTGAGCTCCGCCCGATATTCGTTGAACGCAGAATTGAGCTCGCCGGACGCTGAGGCTCTAAACTCACGAGCCTTCATGCGAGATCGCCTATTGACTTTGCCGCGCACTGAACACATTTTGCTGGACACCTCTTTACTGAACATAGGTCTCTTCTGCCAGCGGCCTGCGAGGTGTTGGTTTGCCAGCCCTCGCTTGGCCCAGTCTTTTGAAGATATCTGTCGAGGTCCGGATCTCGTGACTCCTCTTGAGAGACCGTCCCTTTGGCTTTAATGATAATAGAACACTTCGTCGACTGATGATTTCGCCGAACAGGGGTGAGCTCGACGACCACTGGTTAGCTCGACGAACTCGGGAGAGTTCTTCGAATGCGGTACTCCTTTCGTCGAGCTCAGGAAGACTTCCTCAAACTACCTGCGAGCGTTTATCTCGTCGATCCTTCTCGCTCGCCTCTCAGTGAGCCCTCCGAGAGAGAGTTCTCCAAGGTTCTTCTCGCGAGGTCTTTGGCCCTAAGGCCTTCCTCTCTTATTACTTCCTTCATCCTGTTGCCTTCTCAAACCGTGCCTCCTCGCCTGGCGAATATCAGGGTTGTACAATAAGTTTTCACAAGTAAAATCACTTTGACATAATTCTGTGAAGCCTAATTTTCTGGAGAGCTAACGTCCAATGTTAAATTTTAACCCCGACATTAGCAACATAATCAAAAAGTTTTGTTTTCTATAAATCTCTAAGTTTTACTCTAAAATTCATAAACCCCTTATTCACCCCTCTCTAAGGGCGCCATAAGATCCAACAAGTGGTATATCTAAGCAGGTTATTTCAAAATGGTTTAACAATCGGGAATAATGACACATCATGATCATGCTTTCTTTGAGGGTCAAAGGATTAATAAACCTCCACTATTTACCGGTACTAATTATAATTATTGGAAAACAAGAATGCATTGTTTTTTAATTGCTTTAGATAATGATGTGTGGGGCATGGTAGAATAAAGCTACTCTCCACCAACATTTGTTGTTGGAGAAGGCACTATGGAAAAATCGAGAGACAAATGAGATGATAACGATAAGTTGAGATGCAATTATAACGCTAGATGCTTTATTTTATGTTTTTGATAGAACGAAATTTAATAGAACTTGTACTTGCAAAACAACTTATAATATATGACATTTATTAGAAATTACTCATGAAGGTACTTCACAAGTCAAGGATTCCATGCTTTTCCAAGTTGAATCCGAATATGAGAAATTTTGGATGCAAGCGGATGAAGACATATATTCAATGTACATAAGGTTCACCAAGATCGTCAACGACTCAAAAGTACTTGGAAAAGTGTTCTCCAAAGACGACTTGGTGAGAAAAATTTTATGGTCTCTCCCTCCAAAGTTCAATCTAAAGGTGACGGCTATCTCAGAGTCGCACAATCTAAAGAAGCTCCTAATTGAGAGCCTCATTGAGAACCTCAAGACACATGAGGTTGAACTCAAAATTCAACAACAAGAGTACAACATGGAGCTAAAGAAGAAGGCTTTGGCCTTAAAATCAATGAAGGAGGCTGACAGAGATGACTATGAAGAGGACGAGGAGAGCCTCTTTGTGAAGAAGTTCAAAAGGTTCATGAATAATACGGAAAGGAGAAACACCTTCCGAAAATATTTCATCAAGAAGGGATCTTCATCGAAGAAAGGAAAAAGAAGCGATGAGGATGATGATGAGCGACCACCACTGTAGTGTTACCATTGCAGAAAGATAGGACACATCCAGAGCCAGTGCCTAAAATATCTGAAAGAGCGTAAAGAAAAGCGGCATAAGGGAAAAGAGAAAAAGAACGTCCTAAGGGTGGATACTTGGGGTGATTCCTCCGATGAATCAAGCAGCTCATCCTCCAGCAGTGAAGAAGAAGCCAATGTGTACCTCATGACAAAGTGCAACACACTATCCGATGATGAACGCAGTGTCCAAAGCGACACTGAAGTAACTCTTCCTACTACATTGGTCGAGGGGGCGACATTGGTCATGGGGGCGACATTGGTCAGGCAGGGGACATTGGTCGGGGAGGGTACATTGATCGGGCATGGGACATTGGTTGGGAAGGGGACATTGGTTGGGGAGGGGACATTGATCATGTGCGGCGACATTGGTCGTCGGGGCAACATTGGTCGTCAGGGAGACATTGGTCATGGGTGGCATGCAAGAAGAGAAGTCACACTATGAATTATTTTTAAGAGGTGCAACCTTAGGAATATGATTGTTACACTTACATCTGCATGTAATACACATACATGTGAAGTTCATACTTGCAATGAAAAAAACTCAGAACAAAGTTCATACTTGTAATGAAAAAATCTTAGAAGACAATACATATCAAAATAATATCAGAAGAGCATTCCGCTTTTAAAAAACTCATGAGCATGCAAGATATATATAACAGTTGCATTGATTACAAACATGAATTCGAAAAATTAAAATCTGCCTACATTTATGCCCAAAAATTAAAACATGCAGACACTCAAAAAAAAACCCGGCATAATCCCGATGTTGAATCCATATCAAAATATTGGCATCCCCTTCTGATGCAGTAATAGATTTCATTCAGTGTCCTTGGGAGATTCTATTTCGATCAAAGATGTAAAGAAAAAAAATCAATAAATAACAGCTTTGTAATGTGCCTTATTTTGTAAGCCTTATATAATATTATAATTCATTCATGACTTTGTGGAGGCTTGGAATTTGATTATATGTGCAATTATAGTTTTGCATTTTAGAAGATAGATTGGTGGATATGTTTAATGATTCCATTGTGTTTTAGTTCTTGACTATAATATAGAAATGAAAAAGAGGATTATATCTTAAATTGTTTACTAATAAAAAATTTCTACTAAATTGTTAGCTTCCTCTAGAAGTGAAAGCTAACATGTGTGAGAAATTAAAATTTCCTGTAATGAATAAATTCTACTAAATTGTTAGCTTCCTCCAGAAGTGCCAACAAGCATGTGTGAGAAATTCTAATCAAGCTTAATCTGCTACCATATTATAATCTAAAAAACACTTATTTTAAGAAAAACACCAAATTGGCTTAGGTAAAAACATCCCCTCCTAAAATTTCTAATCTGGGGGAGGGCATCAATAATGAAAAGGTTAATCACTTGTATACATAATAAATCACTTGTGTAATGCTGTGACCAAATTCTAAAAATAGTCATATGAGACAATAAACATTTTCAAGAAATTTTGACTGCTAATAATAATTAATCAAGGAAATAATCGAATAAATATGACTACATTGCTAACACACATGGGTTTATTATAGCTGTGAGTAGGAAATCACTAAATAGCACGCCGTGGCCGATTTAAGACAATTCTTTTTTTAATCATGAAGTAGAAATCTAGCCACTTACTCATCATACTGCACAAATGATGAAATAGAAAATATGGCATTTGAGCCAAAATCCAATTGGAAATTAAAATGAAAATGCGATGGAATGAAAATGCAATTGGAAATTAAAATGCAATGAGAACAATCAACCCAAACATGCTGGGGAACTGAACATTAAACATGAGTATTAAAGAGCTTTAAAGAGTTAACACCTTTGAAGAGTTTAAATTAAACACGCAATCATAAAAGCCTTGTTCACAAAACCTTCGTAGGATTTTTAACTCTCCTGTTTAACAGTTCTAATATCTGAAATCACCTATGAAGCATTTATTCCCGGTTCAATGAATCCTGAATATTTACAATAATCTGAAATCACATATTGCCAAGTTCAACCCTTTCACCTTCCAAGATAATCAAAGATTATATGGAATCATGAACTATGAAGAACATTAAACTTGCTAAAGAAAATGGGTACCTGAAGGAAGCTCTTGAAGAGGAGGAGGAGCTCTTAAGGAGGGCCTGAAACAGGAAAACTTTTGAGGAGGATCTCTTAAGGAGGAGCTCTTGAAGAAATGCTAGAGAGAATTTCCAGAGTAAAGTTCTATATTTAAAAGAGATATATTTTTGATGGCCAAAAGAGGAGGATGTTGGGAATATTGCCCTCAATGTTCCCTTGATTTGAAGAGGCATCACTTCCAATACTAAGTACATACTGTATTTGATAAAGCTTTGTTTTTGTAAGTTAAATAGGCTTAGGTGACTCAAGAAAAAGGGTTAATCAAGACCTAAGGTTAGGAGAAATCTTCTCCTATGTTGATGAAGAAATGTATCAGCTGAACCGCTGAGATGAGGAGCCATCTCAGTGGATCCGCTGAGAAGAAGTTGTCTCAGCTGATAAGTTCGTCAAACGCTGAGAATCAGCGTGTTCGTCGAATGCAGAGTGTCGTTCATCCAACAGAGAACTCAGTTCGTCGACCACTGAGACGAGATAGAAGAATCAACTGAGATCTGGCGTGTTCATCGAACGCAGAGTGCCGTTCGTCGAACGCAGAACTCAGTTCATCGACCGCTGAGACGAGACTGGAGAAGGAGTCGCTGAGAAGGCGCAAAGGCCGATCGTCGAACGCAGAGTTTGACAAGTTTGTCGAACGCAGGATGCAGCAAGTTCATCGAACGCTGAGTTTGACAAGTTCGTCGAACGCAGGATGCAGTGGGTTCGTCGAACGCAGTGTGTAGTGCATTCGTCGAGCGCAGACCTTCTCTACAGATAGGCAGGGCGGCGGGTTCTGCGGCTAGGGCAAGTTGCAGAAAAGCTACAGGGGACCACCATTGTTTCCCATACCTCATGGGAGATCAAATAAGAGCCATTGAAGATAAAAGAAGTATATAAGAAAGAGTTAGGGCTCTTTCTAAAGTGTCAATTGCTTGCAAAATCTATTTTTGCCATCGACGGCTGCTGCTCTCATCTTTCTTCCTGCTCACTGAAAGAGAAGAAGAAACTGAGAGAAGAAGATAGCTCCTCCACCAGAATGGGCAAGGTGATCTTCCACCCTTCTATTGAAGAGGAAGATCAAGTGGTAGCTGTTATCAACATCTTCAGCAACATGAAAGCACAAACTGTGCAGGAACTATAGGAGAGTATTTCTGCTGTAGAATATTTCTAAATTACCTTTTTCTGTAAGGCATTTTGCCTGAGTGTGTAGGATTTATTTGCCTGAGCTTGTAGGGCTGGTTTGCCTAAGATTGTAGGAGCTGGTGATTGCTCTGAGTTGTAAGGCTTGTTGCCTATGGTAGGACCAGGAGGTGGTCTGAGCTATAAGAGGTGTATTCCTCTGAGTTTGCAGGGCAGCAATGCCTGAGGTAGGGGCTGGTGATAGCTCTGAGTTGTACGGACTTTTGTCCTGAGGTAGGATTGTAAGACCCCCCCTCCCAAATCGGCGGTTCCGACCGGGGGATCTTATCGCACACCACCCTTTAGCACAACGCCGAAGCGACCCCGAAGGGTGAAGGCACTAGCTTCTCCAACCCTTTTCCTTGAACACTCCGATGTCACGCCTAGGGGTGGTGTTAAGCGAAAGTCACTACACACCAACAGAGTAAGGAAGCAGTCTTTTAGCGGAAGACATCATTATAGAGTGCGCTTTGTATCCCTTAGCGGAAGACATCATTAAAGAGTGCGCTTTGTATCCCTTAGCGGAAGACATGGTTTATAGCGGAAGATTAAATATTACAGAAACCACCATTTCAAGACCTGTATAGACAATTTACATATCCATGCCGCATTAAGTCCTAACCATCAAGGGTTTATTGCCATTATATATATATATAATCTGAGATAGGGCACAACAAAAGGAGGTGTGGCTTACCAAGTATGTACCTGAAGTAGCCTGCTCTGTGGTCTCCTCCACCCATGAGTGTTGTCCCACATCTGCACCTGTCACTTGTGCTAAAGACAAGTTATTAGAACCACGAAGAGAAATCCAACCCTTACTAACAGACAAACATAATATAACATTTAGAAGGGGGGGGGGATATCTGGACTTTTATTGGGCTGAGGCAGTCTTCCCACGACCACCGCCTACGTACTCCGTATCACCCTGCATACGGTCTCAGACCCACGTAGTTCTATAAGTTTCGCACGGGTTGCCCTCCCAGACCGTCCATCGTGCGGGTTGCCTTAGAGTAAAACTCATAGGCCATCCGACATTCTCCCAAGGCACATTTTATATTCCCGTAGGAATAATTCTCGAAGGCACAATATATTTCATTCCTGTAGGAATTATTTCTCGAAGGCAACATTTCATTCCCGTAGGAAATATTTCTCGAAGGCAACATTTCATTCCCATAGGAAATATTTCTCGAAGGCAACATTTCATTCCCGTAGGAATTATTTCTCGAAGGCAACATTTCATTCCCGTAGGAAATATTTCTCGAAGGCAACATTTCATTCCCGTAGGAATTATTTCTCGAAGGCAACATTTCTTTATAAGAGGAGAAAAGAAAAACTCTTTTTAAGCTTAACAATATATCCACCCACAGTTTTGTAGGAGGAGAGAAGACGAACTATATATAAGCTTAGCATATCTCCATCCGAAAAGGTACCACTATTTTAACCCGGCTGACAATTAAATCGAGCCATCCTCATGTGGCTCATAGGCTCCCGTCAATCATTTGGATGCTTGGTGATCAAACCCAAGTCATCTATATAACATTTCCATTGGTATTGGTACCACATCAAAAGAAGAGGGAGTATTTCCACTTTTAATCAACATCAGAATTTGTTAAGGGGTAGAGAGAGAAGGAATGTTAGAGAATGTGGGAAGGGGGTAGTAACAGCAAAGCCCACCCACCAAAAGCATATTAACAGCCCTCAATCCAACAAGGAAAGCCCCAACATTAAAAGATAGCAGCAGTCCAACAACAAGACAGCAGCAGCAGCAGTCCAACAACAAGACAGCAGCAGCAGCAGTCCAACAATAAGACAGCAGAGCAGCAGTCCAACAACAAGACAGAAAAGGCCACAACAAGGCAACAACAGCAGGCCAAGAAAGGCAACAACAGGCCACAACAAACAAGGCAATAACAGCACCCCCTGGCATAACAGCCTCAGCTAACAAGGGTAAGAGCAGCCCCAAGGCAAAACACCCAGGAAAAATGGTGAAGAGCATCCCAAAGCATACAAGTCCAAACCGACAGCTCCCAAAAAGCAGCCCCTTAATAGACGAACTCAAGGAGAAGCCTCCAGGAAAAGAAAACAAGGCCAACAGTTCCAACAGAACAACAAAGGGCACCCCGAACAAACAACCCCCAAGTGAAACAATGAAGAGCAGCCCAAATAAAACAGTCCCCAATAATACAATACAAGAGGCAACTCCAAATCAACAAGGAAAGGAGCAGCCCCACATCACCCTACCTGCAGTCCAACTCAACAAGGAGCAGCCCCTAAACCAACAAGGAGCAGCCCCAAAATCAACAAGGAGAAGCCCCAAAATCAACAAGGAGCAGCCCCAAAATCAACAAGGAGCAGCCCCAAAATGAAGAGCAAAAGATGCAGCCCCAACCCGATAATCAGCAGCCTAAAATCAGAGTATAAACATCAACCCCCATCTTAACAAGGATAAATAGTAGCCCTTAGCAAAGCATAGCAGAAATTAGTCGAACAGCCCCTAAAATTCATAACAGGAAAGTAAAGAGCAGCCCCCATTTTCTCATAGCAGAAATGTAAAAGCAGCCCCCACATTAACAGCTCATAAGGCAGCCCCCATTTCAACAAGGAAAGGAGCAGCCCAAAGCAACATACTTGTAGTCCAACTCAACAAGGAGCAGCCCCCAAATCATCATAATCGTGTCAACTGAAACCCCCCAACATGCTTTAAACCATTAATTAGAGAGTGTGAGTTGTGGTTAGTGTTTCAGGAATCCAGGGAGGAGGAAGAGTAGGGAGAGAGATGGGGGAGAGAGCAACTCATCGATCCCCTTATAATTAAATAAAGAGCTCACACTAGCTCAAAGGACAGCCAAACACTCACTACAAGTCAGCCAACACAAGCCAACAAGAGGGCAACAAATGTTGTCAACAATAGCCCAAAGGCAACAACCAAGGGCTGCTAACAGCAGCACCAATGGCTGCCAACAGCAGCACCAAAGGCTGCCACTAGTAGTCCATTTCCAAGAAAAAAAAACCCCAGCCAAAAACAGTTACCAAGGCAGTGAATAAGAGCCTCAAAGGCAGCTAACAGGAGCAGCCAAGCATATACAAGAACCCACAACAACACGAAAGGAAGCCCAAAGAGAACAGCCGGCCAACCAATCTGCGGTACAGCAGCCAGCAACTCCAGGAAACAAGACAACATCACCCAAAGGCTAATCAATCAAAATCAATCACTAACCAAGAGAAACAGCCACTGCCTAACAACACCCCTCAACCTCTACCATCAAGAATTAGTGTAATCAAGATCCAATCAGCATATAGGTAGATTCCAATATGCAAAACTAGCCCACAATCTCGCATCAGAATTGGTAATAAAAGTAGGAGGAGAGGGAGAAGGAAAGCCCAAATCAAAAATCAAGGCAAAATCATCAAAATCCACCTTCTTATGTGAAGCCCCCTCTTATGAGCATATATATGTATGAATATGTGCATGTATAAATTAAAGCTTGCACGAACAGAGAAAGAGGGAAAGAGAGATGCGACCTTGCCAATATATACATATATATCTATATCCAGGAATCTTGCTATCGTAAGCCAAAACATTTGATAACCCCGGCCAGGAAATCGGTTAGCTAACTACATACGAATCCGGGAATTTTGTTAACATAAAAACTAGAAGATCTGCCATATAATAATCCAGGAATTTTGCTAACAAAACTACAAGATCAAGCCCATAATGATCCAGAAATTTTGTTAACAAAATTAAAGGATCTGCCACTTAATGATCCAGGAATTAATCTTGCTAACAAAATTAGAGGAGTCTACCATAAATAAAATCCAGAAAAGAGATGAAGGGGAAGGAGGAGGAAGAGTTTTCTTGCCATGAGAGGGAGAGTAGAGGAAATAGGAGGAGGGAGAGATGGAGGAGAGGAGACCTTCCAAACTGCCTTCCATCGCAGCCCAATAACTCGCCAAATATCAATTAAACAAGACGAATTAACAGAGCTTGGTTGAGAGAGGAGAAGAGGTTGGAGAAGTAGGAGATCGCAAACCTTAACCTCTTGTTGTGAGGAGGAAGAACCATGAGGAAGGGGGCGGTTTCCCGCGCCGCTCGTCTTGCCGGAAACCCTCACCATGACAGAGCTTCGAGGAGGGGGAGAGGAGGGGGAAAGAGGTAGTCCCCGGACCTTGCCGAGAAAGGCCCTTGTATAGCCATGGTCGACCAACCGGATGGCTCCAGCAAGCTTCATATTGCGAATCTAAAAGTACATGTGGCCGATTGCTAGCTCTTCCGCCCCTGGTTTTTGCCTGCGCTGTTCGCTGGTTTCAGTTGCTGTTCCCCGATTGGTTCTGGTTTTTGGCGTGAGCTATCATTTTGCTCTTATTATATATATATAAGATGATATATATGTACATATTTATAAAGTTTCATATACATATATACCTATATATTCATATATACATATATTTATCAAAGCATGCAGAGTACGCGAAAACGATGCGCAAAGGGTGTCGTTGTGTTTGTACCAATCATACAAAGTTAACGAAATTATTTGAAGTTGATTCCGAGCTCGTATGTTCCAAATTTTAAAACTGCGTCGTCGTGACGCGCTGCGGTACTCAAAACGGTTAATTTCACCAAATGACCTCGGATTGGGACGAAACGAATTCCGTTGCACACGTATCGACCATATGAGTCTAACGCAACCGACGGAAGTCGATTCGGAGCTCGTATACCCAATATTCCAAACTGCGTCGTCGTGACGCGCTGCGATACTCAAAACGGTCACTTTCACCAAATGACCTCTGATTGGAACGAAACGAATTCCGTTGTACTCGTATCGACCATACGAGTTTAACGCAGCTGACAGAAGTCGATTTAGAGTACGTATGTTCAATAAACAACTTTGACGTCGTGGCGAAGCACGATGCTACCCAAGACAGTCATTTCTCTAAATGACCACCTCTATGTGGTGAAGGTCGGGTTGTGATTGCCTGATGACCCGGCCTAGATTCCTCCAAGGGTTCAACTGAACCGGCTAGACCCCTTTTTCGAAGTCGGGATGTTACAATCCAATAAAACAAAGAAAATTTTCGTCCCCGAAAATACGAGTGGGTCATGGAGATTCAAAATGGGACGTATTGCAGACCACTAGAGGTGTCGAATGATCCCAAATTTTAAGGGTCTCTAGGTTTGGTTTTTCCTAATGAGCTGTGTTGATGGCTCCTGCCATGTAATATACAAGTAGCCTAAGTAAACTATGGGGTAGCTTGAACGTAGCCATGTCTGCTCTGCCGTAACTCTAATATACACTATTCACGAGAATATTTTGCGCGGCAAATTGTTCGCTGAAGGATTCACCAGTTTAGATAATTATATCGAGTAAGAAATTCTAGCATAGTCGAATACCTTCAAGGTTTGCATATTTGAAACGCAAAATTTATGAGTTGTAACCTAGAGGCATATAGTAAAAACTCATCAACATCTAGCTAACTCCCTTACGAAGGTTCTATGTTAGTGGAACAGATAAAATTGCAAATAAGTAGTGAAAATCCATAAACATATAACCAACTCCCATACGAAGGTTATATGTTAGTGGAACAGATAAATTTGCAAATAAGCAGTAAAGATCCATAAACATATAACCAACTCCCATACGAAGGTTATATGTTAAAGGTATATGCAGATATGTATGTTTTGGTGCAAATGATGCATATGCAAATATGTATGTTTTGATGCATATGCAAGCCATGCATAACGAGTACTCACGACTCAATCACAACACACAATGTTGAAACAGTTTGACCGCTTTTCTTCCAGCAGGGTTGCGACCCCCGCGGGCCTCACCGATGTGGCCGTCGGTGACAGTGGCCGGTCCTGCCACTTCTGGGTGTGCACGTACCGCACTACCCAGGCCCTAACCTACAACCTAGTGTACTCCTGGAAGTGAGCAACATCCGTCAATTACCAAATTTCGGCTATCCAGCGGAGGGACCCTTCGGGGAAATAATAAATAACCTCCCGGGGTTCACACTCTCCCTAGTGCCTCATGAGTTGTCAACCTTCCCATTTCTGTATGAACGGTCCTTGGGCATGACTGATCCGCCACGGTAATTACATATAATATTTTACCAGTTTACTCTTATGTTGCCATGTTTTGACCGCTTCTTTTTGCAGGGTAGCGAACCCCGCGGGCCTCACCGATGTGGCCGTCGGTGACAGTGGCCGGTCTTGCCACTTCTGGGTGTGGATGTATCGCACTACCCAGGCCCCAACGTACAACCCCGTGTACCCTCGGACGTAGGAGACATCCGGCAATAACTGAATTTGGCCAACCAGCGGAGGGACCCAGCGGGGCATATAAGATACAACCGAGCTCCCAGGGTGCACACCTCCCTGTCGCCTAGAGTCGTCAACCTTCCCGCACCGGTACGCACGGTCTACGGGCATGAACGACCCGCCACTTTTCCCAATGCAAGCAATTTATAATAAAAGTAATAAAAATAGGTAACCATCACATTCGGGTCCTCAGTAGCTTACTTTTTCTAACGAGGCTTCCTGGCTGGCTGAGTATGCAAACATCGCAAGTCCTGCAAATGCTAACAATGTACTTTTTAGGATGGTTTATATACAAGCTTTTATAAATTTGCCACAAGTTTACTTCAATCCAGTACGTCGTCTCAGTAATCATTTCCTGAAATATTAGCGTTATTGAAAAGACTAACATTTTATCATAGTTCTTTTACGATTGCACGACTTTATTTTCAACAGATCGTCAAATCGATCAGGTCAAAGCATACTTCATATTTGCAATCGTTAGGGCAATTCTCCATATACACGCAAAATTTCATTTAGTTAGCTTACCTTAAATGAAATTTTGAAAACAAGATTTTTAATCCCAATAAAACAAAGAGGCTTAAACCTGGGATTAGAAACTAGTAGTGAAGTTCTTATATTGAACACAAAATTCCATTTGATTATTTCACCTTGAATGGAATTTTGAAAACGAGCATCTACTCCCAATAAAACAAAGAGGCTTAAACCCAGAGTTCAAAATTTGAAATGATCATTTGTAGGGTTTAAAGAGAGTATTTTATGGAAATAAGATAGATGATTGTTCGAGATCAGATGTAGTAAAAGACATTTAAGTGTTGATCTGAGTTATAAAAATATTTTGCACGACTAAAACTGAATTTGATAAGTTCGAGTGAAAATGTTCATATATATGCTAAGTTTGTTGCCAACTTTTATCTTTTAGGTCCACCACCGCTTCCGCTGCAGTGGTTCGTCCAGAACCACGCTACAACGATTAGCGGAGCAATAGTTGTTTCTGTGATCACGAATAGGTTGACAAGATCGGTTGCGCTCTGATCCATTTGTAAGACCCCCCTCCCAAATCGGCGGTTCCGACCGGGGGATCTTATCGCACACCACCCTTTAGCACAACGCCGAAGCGACCCCGAAGGGTGAAGGCACTAGCTTCTCCAACCCTTTTCCTTGAACACTCCGATGTCACGCCTAGGGGTGGTGTTAAGCGAAAGTCACTACACACCAACAGAGTAAGAAAGCAGTCTTTTAGCGGAAGACATCATTATAGAGTGCGCTTTGTATCCCTTAGCGGAAGACATCATTCAAGATTGCGCTTTGTATCCCTTAGCAGAAGACATCATTAAAGAGTGCGCTTTGTATCCCTTAGCGGAAGACATGGTTTATAGCGGAAGATTAAATATCACAGAAACCACCATTTCAAGACCTGTATAGACAATTTACATATCCATGCCGCATTAAGTCCTAACCATCAATGGTTTATTGCCATTATATATATATATATAATCTGAGATAGGGCACAACAAAAGGAGGTGTGGCTTACCAAGTATGTACCTGAAGTAGCCTGCTCTGTGGTCTCCTCCACCCACGAGTGTTGTCCCACATCTGCACCTGTCACTTGTGCTAAAGACAAGTTATTAGAACCACGAAGAGAAATCCAACCCTTTGATGGAGGCAAGGACCCGCCGGATCGTTGTGTTCGTGTTCGTGATTCCACGTCGACGCACTATTTTGATCACGACGGCAAATTTGAA
Organism: Dactylorhiza incarnata; assembly: GCA_033032865.1. NCBI lineage: Eukaryota > Viridiplantae > Streptophyta > Magnoliopsida > Asparagales > Orchidaceae > Dactylorhiza > Dactylorhiza incarnata. The sequence continues at coordinate 16,746,004 of JAWHQI010000004.1, read as the reverse complement.
GACTACGATGGAAGATGCCGCGGGATTATTGGAGCCGGCTTGATCGCTTATGTTGGAGCCGGCACGGTTCAAGTTGGAGCACTTTTGGTCCATGACGATGGCGGATGACGCCGCCACTCCAACCGCGACGGCCGCCATCGCCGCTACCACTTCCGCCCGCGACGCAAGACCTGCAATTAATAATTATAATAACTTCATTATAATTATTAATTATTTTTAATTGTGTTTTGTAATTTTAATTGGGACATTCCTTAATTTCCATGCCCAAGCTTTATTTTTTTTAATTTTGGGGCTGCATATAGCCACCTTGTTTGGCTTGCCTATATAAGGCCTCCTGTTGTATTAGAAACTTTATTATTGAAGATTATTAAAAAAAAAGAAAACCCTAAAACTTCCCTCTCTCTCTCGTTTTCTCTCTTCCAGCCGCCCAACTCTCTCCCCTCTCCTCTCCAAGTTCGGCCGACCACCCCCCTCCTCCTCCTCCTTCCTCTTCCCCCTAGGCCGCCGACCCTTCTCCCTCCCTCTCCTTCCTCTCTCTTGGCCGACCACCCCCTCCTCCTCCTCCTTCCTCTTCCACCTTGGCCGCCGGCCCTCTTCCTCCCTCTCCTCCCTCAAAACTCCTGCTTGCCCAAACTGACCACCACCAACAGCCCCCCTTCCTTACTCCACCATTCAAGATCATCCTCCACCCAAACAGCCCCGGTTTTGGACTTTGTTCGTGGCGGACGGATTCGAAGGCGACGGTGCTCAACAACTTGGACTCTCCTCCGGCGACCACCACCGTGAACGACCTAGGACTTATACAACCCGGATCTACGATTCCGGGAAGGGTAACGCGTTTCTACTCATTGTGAAAATTTCTCTTAAAAGGTTATTTGTGGTGGTATAGATCTGTGACGGATTTTCTCGCCGCTATTTGCTCGCGTTATTTTCATTTGGTTAGTGGAACGTTCTAGGCTTTATCGCTTATTCGACGAGGAGTGGCGAACCTCTTTGCTCTTGTTGGGGAAGATCTTCCTATTTTCCGAAGTCTTGTTTTTCAGAGGATCTTCTTTGGTACAACACAATCGCTTGTCCGGACGCAAACATTCGTCTCTTTAGCTTGACGGATCCCGGCCTATCGCCGACATTCCTCTCTCTTGGCATAAAATTGATAAGAAAACTCGTAACGTGTGCGGTGTTTAGTCTTGGTGCTGCGTTTTAGTTAAGACGTTGAGAGGGTAACGGGTGCGGATCCGACACGATTGGTGGGAGAGCCCAAGCCTGCATCAATTTGGTATCAAAGCGAGGTTGTGTTGATTTCTCAATCGACATCATCCTTACTCTAATCCGTAGGCTATCCGCCCTCACTTGGGTGTGCACCGTAGTTTTACCGAAATCTGATTTTTTTAGCATTGGTGTGCAAATAGCGATTTTCAAAATTTCGTCGGAATCAACAAACAAAAATTTCGTGGGTTCTTAGTCAAGATATAAGAATTAAAATAACAAAATATTTCAGTTTCATTAAGGTTTAGGTGGCTACAAAAATTAAACGCTCGTAATTTTTATACTGGACAGCACCTAATTTTTTCACTAGTAATGACTACTAGGCTGAATCCGGGGTATCCCCCGCCCCTTTCACGTATAACTACACCACGGGCCTGCTCTTTGAAGATAATTAGGTTCAGCCGTGACCCGATGCACCAATTTAAATTAAATTTTAAACACGGTGAGAAGTGGTGCAGGCTTGTTGTCGATAGCGTCTGCCACACAAATGCTATCACTGAGAACGCGGTGTCTAGGATGTTGGTGACCACTGAACCACATCCTCACCCATATCGGCTCATATGCCCTGATGAGAGCGTTGTGTTAGTGTCCCGGCGATGTTTGGTGCCTCTCACCATCAAAGCCTATTCTGAGCACGTTTGGTGCGTTGTCCTTCCCATGAAGGACTTTCATGTACTGCTAGGACACCATTGGCTTGCTCATCATGATATTCTTTACGATGACCACGATGACACATTAGACTTCATGTATAATGGTCAGCGTATCTCCCTCAGGTCCCCTCCACCTAAGAAGCCCACGGTCTCATCTGGAGACACTTGTAGCTCGACCGAGTCGACACCACCCGGTATTGACACACATGGGGATTTTGATACCGTTGGTCAGATTCAGCCCTTAGATTATGTTAGCCACTCTGAGGCCAACACACAGAGCTTGATCATAAGACCCGAGTTTGATCCTATTAGTCCCATCCTCCCCCTTGATATTGTCCCTGTGGAGGCCCCCACGTCTGATTTAGTGCCTACGAGTGAGGTTGCCATGCTTAGTCAACCTATGAATGTTCCCGTTCTCCTTATGGAGCCCTCTGTTGGACATCCCGAGGTCACTCAGGAGGTTGATGAACACGATGAGATTATGACTACTGAGTTTTCTGTGCCCCTTAGTGGGGAGGTCATACGGCCCACTTCTTTATCGATTGGTAGTACATGTGTGAGTCTACATTCCGCACTTGTGGACTCTAGACTCGTGTTAGCTACCCCCTGGAACCACCATCCATTTAAGGCCGCCTGGAGCTCTCAAACTTCTGCCCCAACCTTGAGGTTTGGCATGGAGCCAGTTACCCCCGCTGGGCGTGTTGAGTGGTTTTGTTGGGTTATCCTTCCTATGTTAGCTGACTCTACTATGCATGATCACCCTAGGCTTTGTAATCATGACACCACTCACGTTAGGAGAACTAGCATATCTGAAATAAATTTAGGGGACGAAGTCACGAATTGTTGGAGTCCTTTTCCACCCACGGACCCACCACCCCTTAGGACGATCATAGATTTAAGTTTATATTATGACTTATCATATGTTCCACGATGTCTTCACTCACCTGGACTTGATGTTACATTGCTAGCTGACCCATGTGGGTCCATTCACTCTATTTTCACCGCACCCACGGGAGCATGCCGCCTTATGCTTGGTTCGGTTTTAGTGGATCGTTACCCTGGACAGTTGCCTCTTGGTAACTTAGAGAGCGATGTTAGTAGTTTCGGTACTGTTCGTCGAATATTTGTAATGCTAGAAACTTTCGCTACTCCCTCGAAAATTTTTGTTGAGCGGGGCCCCAACCCCATTTTTAGTGTTTCGAGATGTCTTTCACTCTTTCTAGAGCCACTACATTTAGCTTTCTTCTCGTTTCCCTCCACTAAAAACTCTGTTGGGTTGAGAGGTGAGCTGGGTAGCATGTCGTTCACGTTCATGGTGATCTCTGGAGGTATGACGTCTATTGATGTTTTAGCACTTTCCCCTTCTTTTTCCTATGCTATGATCGAGGCCCTTGGGCACTACTTTTTGCATGACAGGTTGACACAGGTGGACATTTCTTTGGGGCCAAGCTGGGCCCCTTGCTGCTTCCTGCCACCCTGGCCGGATGGGCCACCCTCACGGCCCGCTTCCTCGGACGTACTTCTACAGGTTGCTGCTCGGCTACACCAGTTCCTTCACTCCCACTCATCGGTGATGAGTGTTTTTGAGTGGGGGAGGATTGATGGAGGCAAGGACCCGCCGGATGGTTGTGTTCGTGTTCGTGATTCCACGTCGACGCACTATTTTGATCGCGGCGGCAAATTTGAAGACTACGATGGAAGATGCCGCGGGATTATTGGAGCCGGCTTGATCGCTTATGTTGGAGCCGACACGGTTCAAGTTGGAGCACTTTTGGTCCATGACGATGGCGGATGACGGTGCCACTCCAACCGCGACGGCCGCCATCGCCGCTACCACTTCCGCCCGCGACGCAAGACCTGCAATTAATAATTATAATAACTTCATTATAATTATTAATTATTTTTAATTGTGTTTTGTAATTTTAATTGGGACATTCCTTAATTTCCATGCCCAAGCTTTATTTTTTTTTAATTTTGGGGCTGCATATAGCCACCTTGTTTGGCTTGCCTATATAAGGCCTCTTGTTGTATTAGAAACATTATTATTGAAGATTATTAAAAAAAAAAAGAAAACCCTAAAACTTCCCACTCTCTCTCTCGTTTTCTCTCTTCCAGCCGCCCAACTCTCTCCCCTCTCCTCTCCAAGTTCGGCCGACCACCCCCCTCCTTCTCCTCCTTCCTCTTCCCTCTAGGCCGCCGACCCTTCTCCCTCCCTCTCCTTCCTCTAACTTGGCCGACCACCCCCTCCTCCTCCTCCTTCCTCTTCCACCTTGGCCGCCGGCCCTCTTCCTCCCTCTCCTCCCTCAAAACTCCTGCTTGCCCAAACTGACCACCACCAACAGCCCCCCTTCCTTACTCCACCATTCAAAGATCATCCTCCACCCAAACAGCCCCAGTTTTGGACTTTGTTCGTGGCGGACGGATTCGAAGGCGACGGTGCTCAACAACTTGGACTCTCCTCCGGCGACCACCACCGTGAACGACCTAGGACTTATACAACCCGGATCTACGATTCTGGGAAGGGTAACGCGTTTCTACTCATTGTGATAATTTCTCTTAAAAGGTTATTTGTGGTGGTATAGATCTGTGACGGATTTTCTCGCCGCTATTTGCTCGCGTTATTTTCATTTGGTTAGTGGAACGTTCTAGGCTTTATCGCTTATTTGACGAGGAGTGGCGAACCTCTTTGCTCTTGTTGGGGAAGATCTTCTTATTTTCCGAAGTCTTGTTTTTCGGAGGATCTTCTTTGGTACAACACAATCGCTTGTCCGGACGCAAACATTCGTCCCTTTAGCTTGACGGATCCCGGCCTATCGCCGACATTCCTCTCTCTTGGCATAAAATTGATAAGAAAACTCGTAACGTGTGCGGCGTTTAGTCTTGGTGCTGCGTTTTAGTTAAGACGTTGAGAGGGTAACGGGTGCGGATCCGACACGATTGGTGGGAGAGCCCAAGCCTGCATCACCCTTACTAACAGACAAACATAATATAACATTTAGAAAGGGGGGGGGGATATCTGGACTTTTATTGGGCCGAGGCAGTCTTCCCACGACCACCGTCTACGTACTCCGTATCACCCTGCATACGGTCTCAGACCCTCTATAAGTTTCGCACGGGTTGCCCTCCCAGACCGTCCATCGTGCGGGTTGCCTTAGAGTAAAACTCATAGGCCATCCGACATTCTCCCAAGGCACATTTTATATTCCCGTAGGAATAATTCTCGAAGGCACAATATATTTCATTCCCGTAGGAATTATTTCTCGAAGGCAACATTTCATTCCCGTAGGAAATATTTCTCGAAGGCAACATTTCATTCCCGAAGGAATTATTTCTCGAAGGCAACATTTCATTCCCGTAGGAAATATTTCTCGAAGGCAACATTTCATTCCCGTAGGAATTATTTCTCGAAGGCAACATTTCTTTATAAGAGGAGAAAAGAAAAACTCTTTTAAGCTTAACAATATATCCACCCACAGTTTTGTAGGAGGAGAGAAGACGAACTATATATAAGCTTAGCATATCTCCATCCGAGAAGGTACCACTATTTTAACCCGGCTGGCAATTAAATCGAGCCATCCTCATGTGGCTCATAGGCTCCCGTCAATCATTTGGATGCTTGGTGATCAAACCCAAGTCATCTATATAACATTTCCATTGGTATTGGTACCACATCAAAAGAAGAGGGAGTATTTCCACTTTTAATCAACATCAGAATTTGTTAAGGGGTAGAGAGAGAAGGAATGTTAGAGAATGTGGGAAGGGGGTAGTAACAGCAAAGCCCACCCACCAAAAGCATATTAACAGCCCTCAATCCAACAAGGAAAGCCCCAACATTAAAAGATAGCAGCAGTCCAACAACAAGACAGCAGCAGCAGCAGTCCAACAACAAGACAGCAGCAGCAGCAGTCCAACAATAAGACAGCAGAGCAGCAGTCCAACAACAAGATAGAAAAGGCCACAACAAGGCAACAACAGCAGGCCAAGAAAGGCAACAACAGGCCACAACAAACAAGGCAAGAACAGCAGCCCCCTGGCATAACAGCCTCAGCTAACAAGGGTAAGAGCAGCCCCAAGGCAAAACAGCCCCAGGAAAAATGGTGAAGAGCATCCCAAAGCATACAAGTCCAAACCGACAGCTCCCAAAAAGCAGCCCCTTAATAGACGAACTCAAGGAGAAGCCTCCAGGAAAAGAAAACAAGGCCAAACAGTTCCAACAGAACAACAAAGGGCAGCCCGAACAAACAACCCCCAAGTGAAACAATGAAGAGCAGCCCCAATAAAACAGTCCCCAATAATACAATACAAGAGGCAACTCCAAATCAACAAGGAAAGGAGCAGCCCCACATCACCCTACCTGCAGTCCAACTCAACAAGGAGCAGCCCCTAAACCAACAAGGAGCAACCCCAAAATCAACAAGGAGCAGCCCCAAAATCAACAAGGAGCAGCCCCAAAATGAAGAGCAAAAGAGGCAGCCCCAACCCGATAATCAGCAGCCTAAAATCAGAGTATAAACATCAACCCCCATCTTAACAAGGATAAATAGTAGCCCTTAGCAAAGCATAGCAGAAATTAGTCGAACAGCCCCTAAAATTCATAACAGGAAAGTAAAGAGCAGCCCCCATTTTCTCATAGCAGAAATGTAAAAGCAGCCCCCACATTAACAGCTCATAAGGCAGCCCCCATTTCAACAAGGAAAGGAGCAGCCCAAAGCAACATACTTGTAGTCCAACTCAACAAGGAGCAGCCCCCAAATCATCATAATCGTGTCAACTGAAACCCTCCAACATGCTTTAAACCATTAATTAGAGAGTGTGAGTTGTGGTTAGTGTTTCAGGAATCCAAGGAGGAGGAAGAGTAGGGAGAGAGATGGGGGAGAGAGCAACTCATCGATCCCCTTATAATTAAATAAAGAGCTCACACTAGCTCAAAGGACAGCCAAACACTCACTACAAGTCAGCCAACACAAGCCAACAAGAGGGCAACAAATGTTGTCAACAACAGCCCAAAGGCAACAACCAAGGGCTGCTAACAGCAGCACCAATGGCTGCCAACAGCAGCACCAAAGGCTGCCACTAGTAGTCCATTTCCAAGAAAAAAAAACCCCAGCCAAAAACAGTTACCAAGGCAGTGAATAAGAGCCTCAAAGGCAGCTAACAGGAGCAGCCAAGCATATACAAGAACCCACAACAACACGAAAGGAAGCCCAAAGAGAACAGCCGGCCAACCAATCTGCGGTACAGCAGCCAGCAACTCCAGGAAACAAGACAACATCACCCAAAGGCTAATCAATCAAAATCAATCACTAACCAAAAGAAACAGCCACTGCCTAACAACACCCCTCAACCTCTACCATCAAGAATTAGTGTAATCAAGATCCAATCAGCATATAGGTAGATTCCAATATGCAAAACTAGCCCACAATCTCGCATCAGAATTGGTAATAAAAGTAGGAGGAGAGGGAGAAGGAAAGCCCAAATCAAAAATCAAGGCAAAATCATCAAAATCCACCTTCTTATGTGAAGCCCCCTCTTATGAGCATATATATGTATGAATATGTGCATGTATAAATTAAAGCTTGCACGAACAGAGAAAGAGGGAAAGAGAGATGCGACCTTGCCAATATATACATATATATCTATATCCAGGAATCTTGCTATCGTAAGCCAAAACTCTTGATAACCCCGGCCAGGAAATCGGTTAGCAAACTACATACGAATCCGGGAATTTTGTTAACATAAAAACTAGAAGATCTGCCATATAATAATCCAGGAATTTTGCTAACAAAACTACAAGATCAAGCCCATAATGATCCAGAAATTTTGTCAACAAAATTAAAGGATCTGCCACTTAATGATCCAGGAATTAATCTTGCTAACAAAATTAGAGGAGTCTACCATAAATAAAATCCAGAAAAGAGATGAAGGGGAAGGAGGAGGAAGAGTTTTCTTGCCATGAGAGGGAGAGCAGAGGAAATAGGAGGAGGGAGAGATGGAGGAGAGGAGACCTTCCAAACTGCCTTCCATCGCAGCCCAATAACTCGCCAAATATCAATTAAACAAGACGAATTAACAGAGCTTGGTTGAGAGAGGAGAAGAGGTTGGAGAAGTAGGAGATCGCAAACCTTAACCTCTTGTTGTGAGGAGGAAGAACCATGAGGAAGGGGGCGGTTTCCCACGCCGCTCGTCTTGCCGGAAACCCTCACCATGACAGAGCTTCGAGGAGGGGGAGAGGAGGGGGAAAGAGGTAGTCCCTGTACCTTGCCGAGAAAGGCCCTTGTATAGCCATGGCCGACCAACCGGATGGCTCCAGCGAGCTTCATATCGCGAATCTAAAAGTACATGTGGCCGATTGCTAGCTCTTCCGCCCCTAGTTTTTGCCTGCGCTTTTCCCTGGTTTCAGTTGCTGTTCCCCGACTGGTTCTGGTTTTTGGCGTGAGCAATCATTTTGCTCTTATTATATATATAAGATGATATATATGTACATATTTATAAAGTTTCATATACATATATACCTATATATTTGTATATACATATATTTATCAAAGCATGCAGAGTACGCGAAAACGATGCGCAAAGGGTGTCGTTGTGTTCGTACCAATCATACGAAGTTAACGAAATTATTTGAAGTTGATTCCGAGCTCGTATGTTCCAAATTTTAAAACTGCGTCGTCGTGACGCGCTGCGGTACTCAAAACGGTTAATTTCACCAAATGACCTCGGATTGGGACGAAACAAATTCCGTTGCACACGTATCGACCATACGAGTCTAACGCAACCGACGGAAGTCGATTCGGAGCTCGTATGCCCAATATTCCAAACTGCGTCGTCGTGACGCACTACGATACTCAAAACGGTCACTTTCACCAAATGATCTCTGATTGGAACGAAACGAATTCCGTTGTACTCGTATCGACCATACGAGTTTAACGCAGCTGACAGAAGTCGATTCGGAGTACGTATGTTCAATAAATAACTTTGACGTCGTGGCGAAGCACGATGCTACCCAAAACAGTCATTTCTCTAAATGACCACCTCTATGTGGTGAAGGTCGGGTTGTGATTGCCTGATGACCCAGCCTAGATTCCTCCAAGGGTTCAACTGAACCGGCTAGACCCCTTTTTCGAAGTCCGGATGTTACAAGGATCATTTTTGATCTGAGAAGTTCTGAGAAACTTGTGTTGTAAGCTCTTGGAGCTGAGGATTGGAGGAGTTGGCCTTGTCTAACACATTGTTGGAAAGGTGAAGGGGGAAAGAGGACTACTCAAGACACCCTGTCTTGAGGAACCTCTATACATACTTGTGTGCTTTCTGTGTTGCTTGATTCTCTGATTAGAATAGTTTGAACATGCCATAATTATCAAGTAAAACTCAAAAGACCTATTCACCCCCCTCTAGGTGAATTAGTTAGCATACTTATATTCTTTCAAGTGGTATCAGAGGGAGGTTGGTCAAGAAGGACTTAACAGTCTGACCAGTTCCTAAATAGGTATTGCTGATTCAAAATCAAATGGCCTCCAATGGAATGAAGAAGGAGTTGGGGTCAATGAAGTTGCCCATATGCTCCAAAGAAAACTTTGGCATATGGAAGCAAAAGGTGAGGCTGTTCATGGAAGCCTCAGACCCAAGGATCTATGTAACAGTCAAAAATGGTCCTTATACCTTTGAGAAAGCCTCCACTGTTGACCCTACTAGAAAAGTACTTAAGGTATTTTCTGAGCTGACCAATGATGAAATTGCACTATACACTATGGACAAAAGGGCCTAGAATATAATTGTTAATGCAATTGATGACACTACATTTCAGAACTTGGTACACTACACAACTGCCAAGGAAATGTGGGACACATTGGTTGTATATATGGAAGGAACAACTGAAGTGAGGGATGATAAAAAGTCACTCCTCAATCAGGAATATGAAGCTTTCAGACAGCTAAGCCAGGAGAACATCTCTATGTGTTATGAAAGGTTCTTTAGGATAGTAAATGAACTAAGAACCTATGAGAGGGTGTTCACTGATTATGAGCTGAATGACAAGTTCCTTAGATCTCTAACTAGGGATTGGGACACAAAGATCTGTGCAATCAGGGAAGGGGCAAGGCTTGGAGAAACCCCTACCCATACACTGTTTGGGAAATTGCTCTCATATGAGGTGCAACTGACTGCAAGAAAGGAGGAGGATTCTTCCTCCAAGGCTCACACAAAGGAGAGAACTATAGCTCTCAAAGCTGATAGCTCAAAGAAGAGCAAGGGCAGGTTGCAGTCACCTCCAAGAAGGAAGGCTGAATCTGAGATGTCTGAGAGCTGCTCTCTAGACTGCTCTTCTTCTGGTGAAGAGTTTGCTTCCTTCTCTAGGCTGTTTAAGAAGATGATGAGGAGGAATCAATGGAAGAGCAAGCCCTCCTCCTCATCACACTCCTTCATCTGAAAGCCAGCACACCAAAGGGGACAGGTATGATTCCAAAACTAGTAAACATGCTTTAACTAACATTGTTTGCTATTGCTGCAGCAAGCCTGGGCATGTCATTGCTGACTGCCCAGTCAAAAGGAAAGAAAGAGGTGAAAAGAAGCCTCATCACAAGAAGGAGAGGAAGAGAGAACAATCCCTTCTAGCCAAGAAAAGCAAGATCTGGAGTGAATCTGAATATTCATCTTCAGATTCAGATGAAGAAGAGAAAGCCTACATAAGGATGTTTGCTGCTCAGGAGGATGAAGACTATCCTACTACTAGAACAGGAATCAGGGCTCCTCTTTCACACTCAGATAGTGATGAAGAGGAGGATGAAGAAGACTGTGTTCAGCTAGGCCTTATGGCCCTCACTGATGAAGAGGACAGTCAGAATAATTCAGAACATGAACAAGTATTAATTCTTTCTATATCCTCTTCTGATTATGAGACAGGTCCAGATTCTGTTGCACCTTCATCAATTGATGAAAGTGACTCTGAATCTAAAGTAGATGTCAATCAAATGATTGAGAAATATGATGCCTTGGTTCTTGCTCTGAAAGAGAGCAAGAATCTTGCCAAGAGGCAAGCCCAGGAAATTGCCTCCCTTAAGATGACTGAAGGTGGCTACACTGGACCTACCTCCCTGGTGGCCCAGATGAGTAGACAAATAAGTCATTTAAAGGGTATGACAACTGCTCAATTGAGCATTATTTCCCTGAAGAACAAGGTCATCAAGGACCTTGAGGAGAAGCTGGTGAAAGAGAAGAGCCTGGTGGCTCAATTCTCCAAGCCCAAATCTGTGCTTCCCATTATTGACACCTTCTCCTCTCAAACCAATAGGAGAGGGCTTGGATTCAATAAGATAGAAGTAGGAGAAGGGAGTGGAGGAAAGAGCAAAGAGAAGGCTAAGCCTCAAACCACCTTTCAAAAGGTGCTACTTCCTTCCAACAGGTATGGCCATGAAAGCATTTATGGTCACTGGAAGAATGGGAGTTCTTATAGGAAGGAAAATACTCCTTCCCATAGTGAAAGAAAGGGCATGGGATTGAGTGCAATGAAAGCTCCCCATGAGGAAATACAAATGGACAAATCTGGACCATTTGTGTTTGGTGCTTCAACACCTTCAGTCAAGAACAAGGAAGCAAGCACTTCCAAATCAGCTTCAGCAAACAGCAAGACTGCTGTCAAATCTGTTGACAATGCCTGCTACTCAGTGTCTGATTCCATCAGATCTTGTATGGCTGCCAAGCCAAAGCAAGCTGAGGCCATCAGGACAAAGAGCAGCAAGACTGTCCATAGATTATCCTTCAGTCAGATTATTGCTGAAAGAAACAGGAAGAATGCTGCAGTCTCTTCTGCTGAACATGTGCACAGTGCTGTACCAATTCAGAAAAATGTTCAGAAAAGGAGATACAATATTCATGATTGTTGGTGCTGTGGCAAGGTGGGACACTTTGCCATAGATTGTTGGTACAATCCCAATGTACCTAATGCAAAGAAGAGCTTTCCTGCTAGGAGTGTAGCAAGTGTGAGATGATCTCATCAAACTAACAGGTACCTAGGACCAAAAGCTTTTTGGGCTCCTAAGGATAACTAAATCTTTCCTTGCAGGGTAGTTCAAGTACCAGTCTCAACCAAATATGGTACTTGGACAGTGGGTGCTCAAGGCACATGACTGGAACTAGGAGTCTTCTACAGAATTACAAGCCTGTGAAGAATGGACCCAAAGTTATATTTGGGGGCTGAAAAAGGAGTCACCAAAGGCTATGGTATGATATCCAATGACATAGTTACAATCACAAGGGTAGCTTATGTTGAAGGGTTGCAACACAACCTAGTGAGCATAAGTCAACTATGTGACTTAGGCCATGTCATTGAATTCCACAATGACAAGTGCTTGATCAAAAAGTCAAATGACTTAGAGACTATTCTCTCAGGCACTAGGAGTGGAAATGTTTATTGCTTAGATTTCATTTGCAGTAATTCTCTTACTTATGTGTGTCTTGTAGCTAATGAGAATGAGTCTCTTTGTGTTCAATGGCACAAGAGACTTGCTCATATTAACTACAAGACAATGCATAGACTTTTCTCTAAAAATCTTGTTAGGAATAGTCCAAATTTAAAATGTATTAAAGATGGTCCCTGTCATGCATGCCAAATGGGTAAGCAAACAAGGGCCACCTTTAAAAGTATTGGCTCCAAAGACACTGAAAGATGTCTTTATCTCTTGCATATGGACTTGTTTGGTCCTTTGCCAATTCAGAGCCTAGGTGGGAAGTTGTATACTTTGGTGATTGTTGATGATCACTCAAAATATACATTTGTATTCTTCCTTAAGAAGAAATCTGATACTTTAAATGTCTTTATCAATCATGTCAAGGCAATTCAGAATGATCTACAATGTGATGTAGTCAGGACTAGGACTGACCATGGCACAGAATTTCAATCTGATGCAATGACAAGATTTTGTCAAGAATTTGGTATCACCCAAGAGTTCTCCTCCCCAAGGACTCCACAACAAAATGTTGTGGCTGAGAGGAGGAATAGGACCTTGATAGAAGCTGAGAGAACACTACTTAGTGACTCCTCACTCCCAGAATATTTCTGGGCTGAGGCAGTCAATACAGCTTGTCATGTTCTCAATAGAGCTTCTATCACTAAGGTTCATGGGATAACCCCCTATGAAATTCGGAAAGGCAAACAACGTACAATTTCATATTTTAGAATCTTTGGCTCCAAATGCTATATTCTAAATAATGGAAAATCCCAATTAACAAAGTTTGCAGAGAAATGCAATGTAGGTGTTCTTGTTGGCTATAGCTCACATAGTAGAGCTTATAGAGTATTCAACAAGAAAACTCTTGTTGTAGAGGAGTCTATGCATGTTGTTTTTGAGGAGACCAACCTTATATATAAAGGCTGGTCTAGATCTTCTGTTTTGACAGGAACTGAACATGAATTGGAAAGGATGTCTATACAAGACAATCCCAGCTGTAGCAAAACTATTTCTGATGCTGCCATCCCTGAAGAGGAAGAAGTCAACCTTGATGAAGAAACTGCTGAACCTGCAGAAACAACAAGCAAAACTGAGAACAGAATGACTACAACTACCAGAAATCTAATGGATCATCCCATAGAGCAGATAATAGGGAATGTTCAGCAAGGTGTGACAACTAAGAGCAGGGCTCACAATGAGGCCTTGTTCCTCAGTTTTCTGTCACAGGTAGAGCCTAAAAGGTTTGAAGAGGCCAACTTGGATCCATTCTGGATTAAGGCTATGCAGGAAGAGCATTTGCAATTCAAAAGATGCAAAGTATGGAAGTTGGTGCCAAGACCAGAAGGACACAACATCATTGGCACCAAATGGATATTCAGAAATAAGTTAGATGAGAATGGGACAATCATCAAAAACAAAGCAAGGCTGGTTGCAAAAGGATATAGGCAAGAGGAAGGAATAGACTTTGACCAAACCTTTGCCCCAGTTGCAAGGTTGGAGGCCATAAGACTATTCCTAGCATATGCTGCTCACAAGGGCTTCAAAGTCTTCCAGATGGATGTCAAATCAGCATTCCTGAATGGAAATCTAAAAGAGGAAGTATATGTAGAGCAGCCATCAGGTTTTGTTCATCCTACTCTTAAATCTCATGTCTATTTTCTTAGAAAAGCTCTTTATGGTCTCAAGCAAGCTCCAAGAGCTTGGTATGAGACTTTGTCCAGCTTTCTCCTCAAGAACAAGTTCATGAAGGGAAAGATTGATAGCACATTGTTTCTTAGGGAAACAAGGGGCAAGTGTCTCTTAGTTCAAATTGATGTTGATGCATAATTTTTGGGTCTACTGATGACAACCTCTGCAAGAGATTTGCTAATCTAATGCAGGGGGAGTTTGAGATGAGCAGTATCGGTGAGCTCAAATATTTCCTTGGGCTCCAAGTGAAACAGTCCAATGATGGAATTTTCATCTCCCAGACCAAGTACACTAAGGAGCTCATCAAGAAATTTGGGATGGAGTCTGCCTCCACCATGAGAACACCCATGGGATCTAATGTATCATTAGACAAGGATGAAAAGGGGAATGCCTTTGATGAGTCCATGTACAGGTGTATCAGCCGAATCACCTTGGCTCGACGCGAGACGTAGGGGGCGCTCAGATCCCATTTAGACATCAGTCAGGGAGCAAATTTGGCTGCCTTGGGGGCAGTTACAGCTTGGGCCGCAGCCAGACGCTCGATCATCTCCCGCGAGAGGGGTCTCGCGGAAGGCTTGTGGGAAGACATTAATATCGGTGAAAGACTAAGGAAGAAGCTCCGGATCGAGGGTTGACAGCGCTCCAGGAAAATCTGACATGAAGAGATATATATAGGGCAACGGTGGGATCCACAGAATCTTGTGGGTCCAGTCAGCAAGCACTCACCAAATACAGGGTTGGACTGTTCTTTCCGAGCGTAGTAACCGCTCGCAAAGAGCGGGGATTGTGTACAACCCGTATTCGCCGAGTGGGTCCCTCAAGCTAACTGGCGAGACCTGGGTCAGCCAGATCATTCGCCCCGGCTAGGAGGTGGAAGTACCCCCGGGTTGGTGGGGGTAAGCTGCGGAAGAGAAGTAGCTAGGCGAGTGGTTCCCTCACGGACCACTCGCCCAGAAGCATGGGCATTCGCCCAGCTAAGCGCGTGCCCAGCGAGTGGTGCCCTCACGGACCACTCGCCCAAAGGGATTTGAGGGGGAAATGACCATAATACCCCTTGTGGGCTACAAATAGCCCTTCAGAACAGCGGAGTTAGGCTATTAGCAGACCAATTTGGGGTGCGGTTAGTAAAACTAAAAGGCGGATTCATGCTATTTGCAGACCAGCCTAAAAAAATCTATAAATAGACCCTTAAGGGAACCTTGGAGGAGATCCGATTTTAGAGAATCCTCTCCTCCATGTTAGTTTTTGGTCGGCTGCTAGTGCCCTCAAAGGTGCCCGGTTGAGCTCTGGTTTGGGAGGGGCAGCTCTCTAAGATCTTTCGGGTGTGTGGCGGGACCTCCTCGCTTCAGCCTTGGGTCTTTTCTTATTCTCACATCCACCGTCAAGAGAGTCTAGTGAGGGAGAAGTAAGCATCGGCTGCACCCCCAGTGGGTCCGAACTCAAGAGGCCTGTTGCAGGTTTCAACACTAACCAAATGAAGGAGATTACCATACCACAAGATTTAATTTTTCTGATTGCATAGGTTGCTGCAATTGAAAATTTTAAACTCAAGAAATAAGCTGTTGCACTTGAAAATTTTAAATATAATCAATCAAAGGCTGTTTTAGACTAAAAGAAGATTTCCAGGCCACTAGTTTTAATCTGATTTAGGATCCCAACTCAAATAGGGGGAGATTGTTGGAACCTTAGCTTTTGATTTGAGTTAGGATCCATCCTCTTTGTCAATAAGTCATCTAATAACTCAATCAAATTCTCTTAAGTAAGAAAACTAGGAAAACATAAATTAAATATGATGCAATCGAAAAGGAGAATATACATAAGAAAATAATATAAGCACTCTACGTTCGACGAATGTCGAACGGCGCTCGACAAATAACTAGCCGGCGCTCGACAAATTCAAGATAGAACAACGCTCGACAAATCTCTATCAAAACAACGCTCGACGAATTCAGTCAGAATAATCTCAGCGGCCGGCATTCTCTGAATGGTGCTCGACAAACTCAATCCAGCCATCTCAGCGGTCTACGAATTTCTCTATGAATCATTTTAATATCTTATATCACTATCTTTCTTTTGTTTTGACTATTCCTCTTAGCCGTTGCAGATCAATTAATATTTTAGCCGTTGCAGAATAGCGTTAATGAAAAGAAACGACAGGTCATCTTCTCGAGGAGTAAAAGCATTGAAAGAGACCATAGCTCTTTCCTTCTTCCCGAGAGAAGAATTCAAATTAAAGTAAAGGCTCTCAGGTTATAAAGAGACAAAAACAGAGAAAGCAAGATGCATGAGACACAACAAAAATAGCACATCTTTGATTGCTAACATCTTCCTGCAGATTACAAATATCCTGAGACACAAATCACAACTACTTGCTCAGGACTATCACTGCACCAGAAGAAAGAAGTGTTTGAAAGGAGAGATCTCCAGAACTGTCATCAACCCATATCAGACTGGGGGAGCTCTTCAACATCAGATCCATTCAACACTGTTGGAGCATGCGTTTCACACTCCTCCGGTTTGATAATAACAAAGTCCCATTTGTATTTGATTCTATTTTCATTAATGGTGTGCTGATAACAGGTATGAGATGTTCACATTGCTGCTGGAGCTAAAATTGAATGTGGGAAAATTTCACTGTCGGAAAATTCCGACAGCCATTGTCGCCCAGGCGACAGCAGAGAAGTTACAACTACTTCCCTCCACGGCAGATCGACGAAAGGCAGTTTTGCGCTGTCGGAAATCCGACAGTGATGTCGCCCAGGCGACAGCTCGGAGGTTACAACAACTGCCCACGACTCCACCCACGACCGACAGTTTTGCGCTGTCGGAAATCCGACAGCGATGTCGCCCAGGCGACAGCTCGACGGTTACAGCAACTGCCCACGACTCCACCCATGACGGCACTCCAGCGGCAGTTTAGCGCTGTCGGAAAATTCCGACAGTCACTGTCGCCCAGGCGACAGTGAATTTCTATAAATTGGTTCCTTTGGTTCGTGCATTCTAAGCTTTTGAGAATTCCAGTCCCTTCCTGAGTGCATACGAACCAGAGAGCTCCAGAACCTCCTCAACTCCCTTTTGTGCAAAGAAGGATTGAAGATTGAAGACGAGATCGGGCGCGCTTCTACATCATCAATCATCTCGAGGCTTCAACAATCCGTTCAGAGATCTGATTTTCTAGGGAGTTGTTCTTTTCATATTGTATTTTCATTCACATATTTTTCATTTTGTATTGGTAGAGAAATCGTCGTCTTGCGTGCGGCGTCTAAGTCCTTGCGCGGCTTAGGGGAAAATCGCTTCCTTGTGCGGAGCGTCCAAGTCCTTGCGTGGCTTGGTGGGAAATCGTGGCCTCATGTGCTACGTCTAGATCTTGGGAAGATCTAGAGGATAGGCTTGGGCTTGGTCTTGGGAGAGACAAGCGATAGCCTTCCGATCCTTGGGAGAAGGATTGGTAAACAAAAATTGTAGAATTTTTAATTAATATAATTGTGCCTTGATCTTAAGCATTGTTAAGATCATTTTTATTGTACTCAAATTTCATGATTAATATAATTATGTCTTTTTCTTTAATTACATATTTGATGGCATAATCTTTATCTTAGAAATTTGTGTTTTGGTTTAATACTAAAATTGCATTGGTTTGAAAGTATTTAGAAGTAATTTTTTAGTAAAGTAAAATCTCTTTAAAAAAATTACTAAGTAAAAATTTAATTTTTAAACACACCCTTATTCACCCCCCCTCTAAGGGCGTTATACGATCCAACAAACACCACATCTGGATCTTCAGGAGTCTTCTTATATAGGGAAGAACATTACAATTTCTATTTTTCATTTTACTTCCTTACCCCATCCTGTACAGGGTTATAACTCCCTTCAAAAGTTAATCCCGGTGACAGGGAACCTTAGCAAAAACCTGCATCTTGGTTAGAGCACCTTATCAACAGCTCACTTGGTGTGTGGACACCTTATCAAAAACACCTTGGTGTGAGGGCACCTAATCAACAACCTCCTAGTGGATTTCTACCAGTGGGTAGAAGAGTAGATGTACCCAGTTGAGGGGAACTACTATATATTTTGTGTCATCTGTGGATTGCTTGTTTTATCTTTGTGTTTTACTTCCTGTGTTGTGCACTTTAACTGTTTGGTTTTATTACTCATACAGAAATCAGCAAACTCACTTATATATAAATAGATATATCACTTACTTTGAAAATAAACTTAAACAAGATCTTTTAATAAAGGGAATAAGAACTAAACCTCCACTTTCATTTGGTATCAGAGGAGTTGATTTTTCACACAGGCTAACACCTGAAATCACAAAGATCACCCTAGTTCTTATTTTATTTTGTTGTAAAAAGATTTTTCCAAATGATTATTTTAGATCTCTATCCACCCATATTTAATTTGGATAATTTTTCTTTATGGCAAGTTAGAATTAAGCTGTATATGAATGCCATAGATGAACAAATTTACAAATTTATTTTGACAGGACCTCCTCTCATATCATCAAAGGCAGTTACACATGCATTACCTAGTTCCACGGGTCTCAAGTCCCCTTCAAGAGCAATGAAAGGGCCTGTCTATGTTGGCGCTGATATATCTTCTTCAAAGAAAACTACCGAAATAAAACGTGGCAATAGAGAGACTGATGTCACTGCCCGTGTTTGCAAAATGAAGCCAGATAAATTCAAAGCTGGTGCTGATGATGGGCAGACTGATAAACATACAGAACCTTCCCCATCTTCAGACTACTCAACAGATGCAGATACAAAAGCTATGCAGATCTTAACTCAATCAGTGTCAAAAGACATTCTTCAAAGAGTTGAAGATTGCGCTTCTGCAAGAGGAATCTGGAACTCCCTCTCTAGGATGGTAAATGAACCCTCTTCTTCCATTACTTTAACTAAATGTATTTATGATGCAGAACCATCAATAAATCTGTGTGAAGAAGAAAAAGAAAAGGAGCACAGAGCTAGAGCTTTCTGCATGATGTCCATAAATGGATCATACCAAAATCAAAATGCAGAAGCAGAGTTAGGAAAGGTAAATGAGGCAAAACCAAATCATAACTCTACCTCTAAAACTGTTTTTAAAATAACAATTACAGATTTAGTAAAATCAAACAAAGAAATTAAAAAGAAGTTAACAAACATAAGTTATTTAGCTTCTGAAAATAAACCTAAAGAAAATACAAAAACACAAAATAAATCAATTAATACTAATTTACTTAATGATTATCAAGAAAACTTTAAAATAATTTCAAACATATATTTTAATGACTACAAAAGAAAACTTTCAATTAGTATCAAAAATCAGATTTTAAAGTTCTTAAGACATATATTTCTAAAAGAACTTTCAAATGGTATTAAAAAGTTTTTCACCATTAAACTCCATTCCTAATAAGCAAGCATAAAACTCATTTGAATGTTAATGTCAGATAACTTCAATATTCTTACAGACCTTCTCCAAATTATGTTGAGCATTCTACTGTAGTTGCATTGATTAGAAATAATCAGAAGCAATGAGTGTGAGTCTCTTCTGATAAGGGGATTCTTAAGAAGGAAGGTATCAGACAAAGTTTCCTTAAAATCCATTAAAGGTTGCTGCAATTGAAAATTTTAATTCAGATCCTTAGAAATCAAAGTCTAGGAAAGCAGAGTTGCTCAAATAATTAAAGCCCAAGTGAGAGAGAAAATGAGAAAATCAGAGAAACCAAGTGAGAGAGAAAAGAAGAAAATAAAAATTAAAACTGCTAGCATCCTAACTGTACAACCCGTATTCGCCGAGTGGGTCCCTCAAGCCAACTGGCGAGACCTGGGTCAGCCAGATCATTCGCCCCGGCTAGGAGGTGGAAGTACCCCCGGGTTGGTGGGGGTAAGCTGCGGAAGAGAAGGAGCTAGGCGAGTGGTGCCCTCACGGACCACTCGCCCGGAAGCATGGGCATTCACCCAGCTAAGCGGGTGCCCAGCGAGTGGTGCCCTCACGGACCACTCGCCCAAAGGGATTTGAGGGGGAAATGACCATAATACCCCTTGTGGGCTGCAAATAGCCCTTCAGAACAACGGAGTTAGGCTATTAGCAGACCTATTTGGGGTGCGGTTAGTAAAACTAAAAGGCGGATTCATGCTATTTGCAGACTAGCCTAGAAAAATCTATAAATAGACCCTTAAGGGCGCCTTGGAGGAGATCCGATTTTAGAGAATCCTCTCCTCCAGGCTAGTTTTTGGTCGGCTGCTAGTGCCCTCCAAGGTGCCCGGTTATGCTCTGGTTTGGGAGGGGAAGCTCTCTAAGATCTTCCGGGTGTGTGGCGGGACCTCCTCGCTTCAGCCTTGGGTCTTTTCTTATTCTCACATCCACCGTCAAGAGAGTCTAGTGAGGGAGAAGTAAGCATCGGCTGCACCCCCCAGTGGGTCCGAACTCAAGAGGCCTGTTGCAGGTTTCAACATTTTTGGTGCGGTGAGCGTGGACCGTAGCCGGTGAAGGAAAATCTTGAATTAGGTTCGATGACAGGAGATGGGGGGAATGGTTCTGACTCAGGCCACTCGCAGCCACCTGCGACAGGGGAGTGGCTAGAGATGTTTGAGAAGTTCAAGCGAGAAGTCCCGCAGACAGTTCTCGCAGCAAGGAGCGAGTGCGAGACCCCGGCAGTCCCCGTGGTTCCACCCCTGCAGATCGGCGAGAACGCACCGGGGCAGCGGCCGGGGAAGGAGGTGCCAGCAGAAGGAAGTGCGCGAGATCTCCCAGGGCGGCAGCTGTTCAGCAGTCCGGCGAGTGCTGAGGTGTGCGAGTTGGGTCCGCGCGAGAAGACCATTCGCCGAGCAGGGGAAGGGAGCCCCTTTTGCGAGATGATCCTCTCGGCCCCAGTGCCCGAGGGGTTTCGTGGGCCAGAGATGTCCTACTACACCGGCAAGGAGGATCCAGTCGTGCACCTGCAGTGGTTTGAGGACATGACATCAATCCTTCCCATGTCGGATGCTTTTCAATGCCGACTCTTCGCAACCACCCTGAAGGAGAAAGCAAGGGACTGGTTCCACCAGCTTTCCGCGGGTTCCATCTACACGTTCGATGATCTGCGCCGAGGCTTTCGGCTGCGCTTCTCGGCGTCAAAAAAGAGGAAGAAGGATGCGGAGGCTCTCTTCAAGATCAGGCAGAGGGAGGGGGAGTCCCTGGCACACTACGTGGATAGGTTCCAGGAGGAGATACACCTTGTGCAGGAGGTGCCAGGATTCGCCCTCAAGATGGCGTTCATCGTAGGGTTGCGAGACGGGTTCTTCAAGATGGACCTGAAAAGAAGGCCTCCTTCATCCTTTGAGGAATTGATGGAGCGAGCAGCAGAGGAGATTGAAGGGGAGGCGGCCAACCCAAAGTTCTACATGAGGTTGGCAAAGATGAGCGAGCCCGAGGTGAGGCAGCAAGAAGGAAGAAGGCAAAATGAACCCAGGAGTCAGGGGTTTGAAAGACCGCCTCGAAATTGGAGGAATCAAGAGCCCAACAACAGGTTGGGCTGGAGGCACCAGGAAGGACCGGCGAGAGGTCAGGAAGAGGGGTACCAAGGAAGAGAGGCGGGAGGAATGAATCCGGGGTGGAGGCAGGATCCCAGACCCCCTCACCCCCCAAGGGAGCAAGCTATGGCAGTAGGCCGAGGAAGAGGAGGCAGAGGAGCAAGAGGAGGGAGAGGAAGAGCAGGAAGAGGGGGCAGGGTGGCTTTGCCTTATTATGACTTTCACTAGGAAGAAGGTCACGCGATCGCCACCTGCCAGAATTCTTAGAGATGAGAGAGAGAGGTCAGCCATGGCGGCAGCAGGTCAGGATCGAGGAAATGCTCCCGGAGGCGGAAGAAGACCGATCTGAGGACAGGGCGGATACATGAACCAGGGGGGAATCGGGGTTATTCATGGAGGGGTTGGGATAGAGGCCTCTCGCAAGAGGAGCTTCCAGGCGATGTTCCGAAGGGACGTCGCATCGACTTCCCAGACCCCACCCCCCTCGGAGAAGCTCACCTTCTCCTCGGAAGACATGCCAGATTATGAGGATCCATTCTACGACGCTCTGGTGATTCAAACGGCGATTGAAAATTTCATGGTCTCCCGGATCCTAGTGGATAACGGGAGCTCAGTGAACGTGATCTTCAAGAAGGCCTTCAACGCAATGGACGTGGAAAAGAAGAGGGTGAAGGCCTCCGACGGACCGCTGTTTGGTTTCTCAGGAGAGCGGAAGGAGGTCGAGGGAGGTGTTGGTCTCCAGGTGACGCTAGGAGGAGTCCCAAGAAACTGCCGGTTCGTCATCGTGGATGCTCCGAGCAGCTATAACGCCATTTTCGGACGCCCCCTCATCAGCGCCTTCCGGTGCGTGCCCTCATCATACCATCAGTGCTTAAAGCTCCATAGTGGAGGAGTCCAGGTCCGCATCCGAGGGGATGCTAAGGTGGCGAGGCAGTGCTATGTGACTGCCGTCAACACCATCTCTTGGATGGCGGATGCTAAGAAGATGGATGAGGAGATGGCGAGGCCGGAGGGGCCAGGAGAAGAAGTGGAGAAGAGAGAAGTAGGGGGAGAGGGCGATGCCCGAGAGGAGAATATGGAGGTCGCTCGTGAGGAGCAGGAGGTCGAGTTGTTGGAGGTCGCTCAGGAGGAGCAGGAGGTCGAGCCGGTGGAGGTGGAAGGAGTCGCAGAGGAAGAGGCCCGGGTAGAAGGGCGAAAAGCAAAGGGCCAATGGGAAGAGCCAGCCCGGATTGAGGCGGCAGAAGAGGTGGTGGAGATGGAGGTCCTCACCCAGGAGGGAAGGGTGAAAGAGGTGCGGATCAGCGGGGGTCTCGGCCCGGAGGACAGGGTGAAGATGCTGGAGTGCATCCAGAAGAACGTGGATGTCTTCGCATGGAGCACAGCTGATATGCCAAGCATCGAGGCGGACGTGGCTTGCCATCATCTCAACCTCGATCCAGAAGCCCATCCCATCCGGCAAAAGGGAAGGACCTTCGCCAGCAAGCTCGAAGGACCCATCCGCGAGGAGGTGGCAAAACTCCTCGAAGCAGGTTTTGTATCGGAGATCCAGTACCCAGGCTGGGTATCCAACGTCGTAATGGTAAAAAAGGCCGATGTCCGCTGGCGTATGTGTGTGGATTTTTCATTGTTAAATAAGTCCTGCCCTAAGGATTGTTATCCCCTGCCTCGGATCGACGCGCTGGTTGACTCAGCCGTCGATTTTTCTGTGATGAGTTTTTTGGATGCTTTTTCAGGTTATCACCAGATCAGAATGCACCCCCCGGACGTCAAAGACGTCTCATTCATCACCAGGAAGGGATGATACTACTATAAGATGATGCCCTTCGGGCTGAAAAATGCAGGAGCAACCTACCAGAAGTTGATGGACCGGATATTCAGGGAGCAAAGGGGAAGGAACCTGGAGGTCTACGTGGATGACCTTATGGTGAAGAGCAAGTGCGTGAACTCTCACATCCGGGACCTCGAGGAGACCTTCGCCACCCTACGCAAGTACAAGATGCGCCTGAACCCCCTGAAGTGTGTGTTCGGGGCCAGTAAGGGGAAATTCCTGGGGCATCTTCTCACCCCTTGCGGGGTAGAACCTAACCCGGACAAGGTTAAGGCCATAATGGAGCTGGGGTCGCCGCGGAACGCCAAGGAAGTTCAGCGCTTGACCGGAAGACTCGCGGGGCTGAGCAGGTTTCTCTCCCGAGCTGGGGAGAAATGCTCCCCCTTTTTCAAAACATTACGAGGAAACCAGAAGTTTGAATGGACAAAAGAATGCGAGGAGGCCTTCCAGGCCTTGAAGAGCCAACTCACCAAGGCTCCACTGCTCCAAGGTCCCAAAGAGGGGGAGGATCTATACCTATATCTTGGGGTCGGGGCAGAGGCCGTAAGCTCCGTCCTGGTTTGGGAGGAAGGCAAGAATCAGCTGCCCGTCTACTACGTGAGCAGGGTCCTGAGGGAAGCAGAGCTCAGATACCCGATTTTGGAGAAGTTGGCCTTTGCTCTGGTCGTCGCAGCAAGGAAGCTCAGGCCATACTTCCAGGCCCATTCAATTCAAGTAGTGACGGACCACCCTCTCCGCCAGATCTTTGAAGGAGTGGAACACTCGGGAAGGCTCGCAAAATGGTCGATAGAGCTAAGTGAATTCAACATTACCTTCGTCCCTCGACTATCCATGAAGGCGCAGGTGGTGGCTGATTTCATGGCAGATTATGTGGCCGAGATGAAGGAAGATGGAGCCCCTCATCACGTTCCGTGGAAGCTGCTGGTGGACGGGGCTTCAGGCAAGAATTCTCTCGGAGGAGGGGTGGTGCTGGAGAGTCCCCAAGGAGTAAAGATCGAGCAAACACTAGTGGTACACTTCCCAATCACCAACAATCAGGCGGAGTATGAGGCGGTGATCGCGGGTCTACGGTTGGCCCAGGAGCTCAGAGTCCATGATGTGGAGGTCCTCACTGACTCGATGGTAATAGCCTCTCAGATCAGGGGAGAGTTCGAGACGAGGGAGCCTGCGCTCATAAGGTACTTGGCCAAAGTGAGAGGTCTCGTGGGAACGTTCAAAGCTTTCTCCATCCGGCACGTCCCTCGGGAGGAGAGCACCCCGACGGATCGGTTGGCCAAATCCGGTCCTCGAGCCGGGTGGACCCTGACGGACCTATTCCGCCCTTCGATTGAGGAGGGAGAACTCATGGAAGTAGAGCAGCGGCCCTCCTGGAAGGCTCCCTTCGTCACCTTCCTTGCAACGGGAAAGTTTCCGGAGGAGATTCCGGACCAGAGGCGCTTCCGATATAAGTCCGCCTACTACGTGCTCCACGAGGGGGACTTGTATCGGAAGACCCTCTCGGGCCTCCTGGCCCGATGCGTTTCAGAGGAGGAGGTCCCAAGGATCTTGGAAGAAGTTCACTCCGGCGAGTGCGGCAGCCACTCGGGGAGTAGGATGTTGGAGTCAAGAATAATGAGGCAGGGGTACTTCTGGCCAACCCTAAGTAAATACGCGGCAGCCTTCGCCAAGAGATGCCAATAGTGCCAAATGTTCACCCCGCTTCAGCTCATGCCAGCTCAGAGGCTAAAGAGTATCACGGCGCCCTGGCCATTCGCCATATGGGGGATGGACCTGGTAGGACCCTTCCCCCAGGCTAGTGGGCAGAGGAGGTTTCTCCTAGTCATGATTGACTACTTCTCAAAGTGGTTGGAGGTCAAGGCGTTGGCTAAGGTCACCTCCCAGGTAATCCGCAACTTCGTATGGGGGGAGATCATTTGTCGACATGGACTTCCACAGGCCATAGTCACGGACAATGGTCCGCAGTTCGCAAGCGAGGAATTCATCAGCTTCTGTGGCCAGCTGGGGATAGAGCTCAGGTTTGCATCCGTTCACCATCCCAGGAGCAACGGGCAGGTGGAGGTGGCAAACAAGGTCATCGTGAACCTGCTCAAGAAGAAGGTGGAAAATCTGAAGGGCAATTGGGTGGAACAGCTTCCATCGGTCTTGTGGGCCCTAAGAACTACCCCCAACACCGCCACGGGAGAGACCCCTTTCAAGTTCTCTCACGGCTGCGAGGCCGTCATCCCCATAGAGTTCGAGGTTATGACGCCACGGGTAAAGGCCGCCGCAAGTGGAGAGGAAGATTGGAGAGCCGAGAACGAGGAAGAGTTGCGGCTCTCCCTCGACCTCATCGAAGAAGCTCGGGACCTGGCAGCCATTCGCCAAGAAGAGGTCAAGCGGCGGATGGCCAAGTATTTCGACAAGCACGTCAGGGTCAAGCAGTTCGAGAAGGGAGATCTGGTGCTCAAGAAGGTCAACGCGGCTGGAAGGTCCGCCGCGGTGGGAAAACTTAACCCCAACTGGGAAGGCCACTATGTCGTGGAAGAGGCACTAAGGTCTGGGGGGTATCGCCTTCAGAATGTGGAGGGCCAACCTCTCAGCCACACATGGAGTGGTGACGATCTTAAAAATTTTGTTTAACGTATGTGTTTGAGATTGATACTGCCGCTTGTAGGAAAAACCCCGAAAGCTTCAAAAATGGCCCCGAGCAGACCCGCTGTCCAGGCTCTCATCTAGCTGGCAGGTCCGAAGGCTCACTCGGAGGCAGGTTCTATGTTGAAGAAAAGATGGCCCCGAGCAGACCCGCTGTCCAGGCTCTCATCTAGCTGGCAGGTCCGAAGGCTCACTCGGAGGCAGGTTCTATGCTGAAGAAAAGATGGCCCCGAGCAGACCCGCTGTCCAGGCTCTCATCTAGCTGGCAGGTCCGAAGGCTCACCCCGAGGCAGGTTCTATGCTGAAGAAAAGATGTCCCCGAGCAGACCCGCTGTCCAGGCTCTCATCTAGCTGGCAGGTCCGAAGGCTCAGTCGGTGGCAGGTTCCAAGGTATTGAGAAAATGGCCCCGAGTTGACCCGCTGTCCAGGCTCTCATCTAGCTGGCAGGTCCGAAGGCTCAGTCGGAGGCAGGTTCTAAGTTGAAGAAAAGATGGCCCCGAGCAGACCCGCTGTCCAGGCTCTCATCTAGCTGACATGTCCGAAGGCTCACTCGGAGGCAGGTTCTATGCTGAAGAAAAGATGGCCCCAAGCAGACCCGCTGTCCAGGCTCTCATCTAGCTGGCAGGTCCGAAGGCTCACTCGGAGGCAGGTTCTATGCTGAAGAAAAGATGGCCCCGAGCAGACCCGCTGTCCAGGCTCTCATCTAGCTGGCAGGTCCGAAGGCTCACTCGAGGCAGGTTCTATGTTGAAGAAAAGATGGCCCCGAGCAGACCCGCTGTCCAGGCTCTCATCTAGCTGGCAGGTCCGAAGGCTCACTCGGAGGCAGGTTCTATGCTGAAGAAAAGATGGCCCCGAGCAGACCCGCTGTCTAGACTCTCATCTAGCTGGCATGTCCGAAGGCTCACTCGGAGGTAGGTTCTATGCTGAAGAAAAGATGGCCCCGAGCAGACCCGCTGTCCAGGCTCTCATCTAGCTGGCAGGTCCGAAGGCTCACTCGGAGGCAGGTTCTATGTTGAAGAAAAGATGGCCCCGAGCAGACCCGCTGTACATGCTCTCATCTAGCTGGCAGGCCTGAAGGCTCACTCGGAGGCAGGTTCTATGTTGAATAAAAGATGGCCCCGAGCAGACCCGCTGTCCAGGCTCTCATCTAGCTGACAGGTCCGAAGGCTCACTCGGAGGCAGGTTCTATGCTGAAGAAAAGATGGCCCCGAGCAGACCCGCTGTCCAGGCTCTCATCTAGCTGGCAGGTCCGAAGGCTCACTCGGAGGCAGGTTCTATGTTGAAGAAAAGATGGCCCCGAGCAGACCCGCTGTCCAGGCTCTCATCTAGCTGGCAGGTCCGAAGGCTCACTCGGTGGCAGGTCATAAATTCTCAAAGGGTGACCTCAAGAGCACTCGCATAGACCACGCGCCGGAAAGGTGATCTCACCCCACTTTCATGACTACCTAAGCGAAACCCTGGTCTGGGCGAATGGTAAGGAGGTACGAGTGGGGCAGGAAGCGGGAAGTCAAAAAGGGGGCAACACACCTAAGTCATCTTCGAGCCTTCGCTGGGTGGCCAGGACAGTCGCGCTACGACCTAGCGTCCTAATGAGCCTAGCGAGGTATAGCGGCGAATGAGAAAGAAGTATCGTCCTAATGAGCCTAGCGAGGTATAGCAGAGAATGAGAAAGAAGTAACGTCCTAATGAGCCTAGCGAGGTATAGCGGAGAATGAGAAAGAAGTAACGTCCTAATGAGCCTAGCGAGGTATAGCGGCGAATGAGAAAGAAGTAACGTCCTAATGAGCCTAGCGAGGTATATCGGCGAATGAGAAAGAAGTAACGTCCTAATGAGCCTAGCGAGGTATAGCGGCGAATGAGAAAGAAATAACGTCCTAATGAGCCTAGCGAGGTATAGCGGCGAATGAGAAAGAAGTAACGTCCTAATGAGCCTAGCGAGATATAGCGGCGAATGAGAAAAAATAAGATAACACAAAAATTATAACACAGGTATATCTCACAAAGGGGCTCGCCCGGTTCGTGATTACATTCAAAATGATGAATAAAAAAGAGTAAAAAACACAGGGCCCATCTCATGGGTCGGCAGGCTTCTCGCCAGAAGATCCATCCCTCTCGCCCGAATCCGGTAGGAGGGCGTCTTCTCGCGGCTCGCCATCCCCATCTTCCGGGAAGGGGATCGGAATGAAGAGCTCGGGGACGACCTGTCGGGCAGAGAGGCATTCGGCCTCCTCCTTCAGGTACCCAACCTGCCGCAACACCTGCAGCGCGTGCTTCACGGCGCTCTGGGCGTTCTCCTGCATCAACTGCTCTAGTTCGTGGTGGGGGTAAAAGTGCCCCCCACTCCCCAAGGCGAGTGCCGAGACCTTTGCTTCTCGCGACCGCTGGGCCTCGGCCTTAACCAGCCGGACTTCCTCCTCAAGGCTGGCCACCCGAGCACGAAGAATCCCGGCAACTGTGGTATCCTAAAAATAATAATAAAGGTGGTATGAAGAAACTGCATCAATCGGCAACAGGTCACTCGCGGGGAGGGAGAAAATATATACCTCTGCAACGGGTCGGCTGGCGAGAAGGGCTTCCACAGCTGCCAACTTCGTCCTGAGTTCCTGCACCTCGGCAGAAACGATGGTCCTGGACTCCTCAACCTCCGCCAAGCTCCGCTCCAGTTTGATGCTCCGGCGCGAAGACATATGCGCGAGCTTGAGCGCCCGCAGCATGGCTCTGGCGCTCTCATGGGCGAGAACCTGAGTCGTCTCCGCATCATAGACTTCAGCATCTTCCCGGCCGTAGAGGGCATACGCGATGGCATAAGCCTCACCACTGGCGAGGTCGCTCTCTATCCACGAAGGATGGAGGGTGGAGAGCGAGACCCTATTGACGTTCCTTTCCCACTTTACCAGGGGAGCCCCCGAGGGGTCCACGTAGTTCTCGCCGCTGGGGAAGTTCCGGTGGTCCCTGGGCAATGGAGGCGGCGGCAACGACGATCCCGCACGAAGGGTAGTCTCACCTGGTGCACCCACCCCCGGGGTTTGAGTCTGAGCACTCGCCCCTAGGGTCTCGTCCAGGACCCCCTTCCCCTTGGCGGAGGGGGGATTTTTTGATTTCTTGGAGGAAGAGGAAGTCAGCGCCCCAGGTTTTCGCTTCTTTCCGCTAGGCTTGGAGGAGGAGGGTTCCTCCCGACAGGGATCCGCGGCGGCCTGTGCAAAGGACACGGAAGCCCCAGAGGGACGCGGCGGATGAAGGGGGAGGCTACGCACGCCTGCATAATATTGCGAATGTTTTAGCGAATGGTGTAAGAATCATAAGGACGAAACGAATGAAGTCCCAAAAACTTACCCTCGCCCTGCGGAATGAGCGGGAGCGAGTTGACGTTTCGCCGGAGATAGACGAGGTCCATCCCGTGCTCCAGAATATATTGGTGGAGTTTGGCCTCGTGCCCCCCTAGGGTCGGGGGGCGGAAGGTTGACTCCTCCTCCTGCACCGGGGCGAGAAGGGTGTTTCCTAGGCTCCCGCTGACGAAGATGAAGCGGCGAACCCAGTCGTGGTTTTTGTTCGGGAGCCCGTAGTGCTTGAGTGGGTTCAGACCCGAGAAGAACGAGATGCCGTTGGTGCAGCGGAAGGTGTAGAGTTTGCGGAAGACGGGCAACGAGAACTCGATCCCCTCTTCTCGTAGATAGCTCGCGTACCCGACCAGCATGGCGATGGAGTTGGGGTTGAGCTGGCCGGGCACGACTCCGTAGTACTTGAAGGTCTAGCGGAGTTCTGGCCAGATGGGAAGGCGAAACCCCACCTCGAAGTGCTCTAGCGGGATCGCGAGAGCACAGGGCGAGATGGAGTTTAGGCGCTCGTCTGGCCTGGGCTTTCGCGCCTCGAACCCTGGCGGAATGTAATCCGCGACCGCAGTCAAGTAAGCCTCTTCGGAGAGGTCGCATGAATCGAAAGTATGGCTG
Organism: Dactylorhiza incarnata; assembly: GCA_033032865.1. Taxonomy (NCBI): domain Eukaryota; kingdom Viridiplantae; phylum Streptophyta; class Magnoliopsida; order Asparagales; family Orchidaceae; genus Dactylorhiza; species Dactylorhiza incarnata. The sequence goes on along the minus strand of JAWHQI010000004.1, from coordinate 16,716,052 downwards.
ACGAATGCGCTGGCACACCTGGCCCTACCTTCCGCATCACCACCCATTTCGCGAATGCCGAAGGATAAGGGAGCAGCAGAGAAGAGAAAAGCGCGAGTGCTAGCGCGAGGAAAGAGAGGGAGCGGATGGTAAGGTATTTAATACGGTGGTTGAAAGGCCTATTTATAGAGGGGATAAACGGCGTTTGGGCTTTCGAGGTAACGGGTGTGCGGATAGCAGTCGCGCCTTCCCGACGCCTCTGAACCCGGGCCGATCCCTCTCGCCCATTAATGACAAATGCCCTGTGGCTATTCGCTCATCGACTACGCGAAAGAGGTTAAGAAAGCATTCGGCAATAGCAAAGCATTCGACAATACCCAAGCAAGATATAGGAAATAAGAGACAAGGAATAAAGCATTCGCAAATCACAGGGCATAAGATTATTACAAACAGAAATAAAGTTCAGCATCCGCGGTACAGAAAACAGAAGAATAACAAGAAGGGCGAATGAAGACTAGCTCAATACTCCTCCCAGACCCACCGACCTCGCCTTCGCGACCCAGCTTCCAGGGGCATTCGCGGGCGGTAATACACGAGCATGTTGGTGATCTCATGGGAAGCCAGTTGGAGTTGGTCCCGGGCTCGCGCGGCGTGTCTTTCGGGAGACAACTCCCCTCCTTCACCCCCCAGGCGCTCCACCGTCGCGAGAATGCATGAGTAGTCCCGCCGAAGGTCCTTTAACTCACGCGCGACTCCCAGCCACACGTCGTCCACCTGGTCGGCGACGTTCCACTAGATGTGGATGAGCTTCCCCAAGACCTCCGTGATCCGCTCCTTCAGGGTCGCGTGATCTGAAGAGTCGCCCAGAAAGTCAGCAAGATCCCCAGGGGAAGGGAGAGGCGAGAGCATCCCCTCTTCCCCCTCGTTGTAGGAATCAAAGGGGGAGGCTTCCCGATAGCCTGCGAATTCACAACTAGGTCAGTTGCGGTAAAATAAGCGAATACAGTAGGGGCAGGAGAGTAAACTGACCAGGGACGGGTTCCCTATGACCTGAAGGGCGAGACGAATGGGGGAGGACCCCAGACAAGCCTGCGGAAGGTGGTAGAACCTTCCCTTTCCCGGGGCGGTAAAGCGGAGGAGGAGGAGCCGGAGCATTCGCACGATCATCAGCACGGAGGTGCTGACCCAGTTCCCGCTCAGGGGAGACCCTCCGTTCATTCGCGGTAACAGAGGAGTTCTGCTGGGCAGGAGAACTTTGGAGAATGAAGTCCCATAGCGGGACGTCAGGGTTGAGGGCTGCGAAAGGGTAATGGTCAGTCACAAGCAACATGAAAGGAAAATCGAGAGGGTTCACAACTTACAGGATTGAAGTATAGTCTCGCCCAGAGGGGGTGGGGGAGCGAGGTCCAGATTTGGAGGCCTCTCATCCGGGGGAGGTGGCACCGCGACACTGCTCGACACGGCCCCATGGCCGGTCTCGGACATCGAAATCCCCTGCGAATGGTCAGAGCAAATGCAGGGTAAGGGGAGGAACTAAACAGAAGGGCGAGAGGAATCCTCATACCTGCATCCCGGGGTCCGTAGGATTCCTCACTGGAAGAGTATCCGCCGATGGAGTGTTCGCCGGTGGAGTATCCGCAGGAGATTCCGAGGCAGTCTCGCCTCTCTGACGATTCAGCCGAATCGCCTTGGCTCGACGCGAGACGTAGGGGGCGCTCGGATCCCATATAGACATCAGCCAGGGAGCAAATTTGGCTGCCTTGGGGGCAGTTACAGCTTGGGCCGCAGCCAGACGCTCGATCATCTCCCGCGAGAGGGGTCTCGCGGAAGGCTTGTGGGAAGACATTAATATCGGTGAAGGACTAAGGAAGAAGCTCCGAATCGAGGGTTGACAGCGCTCCAGGAAAATCTGACATGAAGAGATATATATAGGGCAACGGTGGGACCCACAGAATCTTGTGGGTCCAGTCAGCAAGCACTCACCAAATACAGGGTTGGACTGTTCTTTCCGAGCGTAGTAACCGCTTGCAAAGAGCGAGGATTGTGTATAACTCGTATTCGCCGAGTGGGTCCCTCAAGCCAACTGGCGAGACCTGGGTCAGCCAGATCATTCGCCCCGGCTAGGAGGTGGAAGTACCCCCGGGTTGGTGGGGGTAAGCTGCGGAAGAGAAGTAGCTAGGCGAGTGGTGCCCTCACGGACCACTCGCCCAGAAGCATGGGCATTCGCCCAGCTAAGCGGGTGCCCAGCGAGTGGTGCCATCACGGACCACTCGCCTAAAGGGATTTGAGGGGGAAATGACCATAATACCCCTTGTGGGCTGCAAATAGCCCTTCAGAACAGCGGAGTTAGGCTATTAGCAGACCAATTTGGGGTGCTGTTAGTAAAACTAAAAGGCGGATTCATGCTATTTGCAGACCAGCCTAGAAAAATCTATAAATAGACCCTTAAGGGCACCTTCGAGGAGATCCGATTTTAGAGAATCCTCTCCTCCATGCTAGTTTTTGGTCGGCTGCTAGTGCCCTCCAAGGTGCCCGGTTGAGCTCTGGTTTGGGAGGGGAAGCTCTCTAAGATCTTCCGGGTGTGTGGCGGGACCTTCTCGCTTCAGCCTTGGGTCTTTTCTTATTCTCACATCCACCGTCAAGAGAGTCTAGTGAGGGAGAAGTAAGCATCGGCTGCACCCCCAGTGGGTCCGAACTCAAGAGGCCTGTTGCAGGTTTCAACACTAACCAAATGAAGGAGATTACCAGACCACAAGATTTAATCTTTCTGATTGCATAGGTTGCTGCAATTGAAAATTTTAAACTCAAGAAATAAGCTGTTGCACTTGAAAATTTTAAATATAATCAATCAAAGGCTGTTTTAGACTAAAAGAAGATTTCCAGGCCACTGGTTTTAATCTGATTTAGGATCCCAACTCAAATAGGGGGAGATTGTTGGATCCTTAGCTTTTGATTTGAGTTAGGATCCATCCTCTTTGTCAATAAGTCATCTAATAACTCAGATCAAATTCTCTTAAGTAAGAAAAGTAGGAAAACATAAATTAAATATGATGCAATCGAAAAGGAGAATATACATAAGAAAATAATATAAGCACTCTACGTTCGACGAATGTCGAACGGCGCTCGACAAATAACTAGCCGGCGCTCGACAAATTCAAGATAGAACAGCGCTCGACAAATCTCTATCAAAACAACGCTCGACGAATTCAGTCAGAATAATCTCAGCGGCCAGGCATTCTCTGAATGGTGCTCGACAAACTCAATCCAGCCATCTCAGCTGTCTACGAATTTCTCTATGAATCATTTTAATATCTTATATCACTATCTTTCTTTTGTTTTGACTATTCCTCTTAGCCGTTGCAGATCAATTAATATTTTAGCCGTTGCAGAATAGCGTTAATGAAAAGAAACGACAGGTCATCTTCTCGAGGAGTAAAAGCATTGAAAGAGACCACAGCTCTTTCCTTCTTCCCGAGAGAAGAATTCAAATTAAAGTAAAGGCTCTCAGGTTATAAAGAGACAGAAACAGAGAAAGCATGATGCATGAGACACAACAAAAATAGCACATCTTTGATTGCTAACATCTTCCTGCAGATTACAAACATCCCGAGACACAAATCACAACCACTTGCTCAGGACTATCACTGCACCAGAAGAAAGAAGTGTTTGAAAGGAGAGATCTCCAGAACTGTCATCAACCCATATCAGACTGGGGGAGCTCTTCAACATCAGATCCATTCAACACCACATCTGGATCTTCAAGAGTCGTCTTATATAGAGAAGAACATTACAATTTCTATTTTTCATTTTACTTCCTTACCCCATCCTGTACAGGGTTATAACTCCCTTCAAAAGTTAATCCCGGTGACAGGGCACCTTAGCAAAAACCTGCATCTTGGTTAGAGCACCTTATCAACAGCTCACTTGGTGTCTGGACACCTTATCAAAAACACCTTGGTGTGAGGGCACCTTATCAACAACCTCCTATTGGATTCCTACCAGTGGGTAGAAGAGTAGATGTACCCAGTTGAGGGGAACTACTATATATTTTGTGTCATCTGTGGATTGCTTGTTTTATCTTTGTGTTTTACCCCTGTGTTGTGCACTTTAACTGTTTGGTTTTATTACTCATACAGAAATCAGCAAACTCACTTATATATAAATAGATATATTACTTACTTTGAAAATAAACTTAAACAAGATCTTTTAATAAAAGGAATAAGAACTAAACCTCCACTTTCACTAAGGAATCTCACTACACCTCTGTCAAGAGGATTTTGAGATATCTCAAGGGCAGCCTAAATCTTGGCCCTAGGTACCCTAGGAACAATGATTTTGAAATAATAAGCTTTTCAGATGCAGATTTTGTAGGATGCAAAGAGGACAGCAAAAGCACAAGTGGTACCTGTCAATTCCTAGGGAGGAGGCTGGTCTCATGGAGTAGCAAAAAGCAAACCAGTGTGGCAATGTCCACAGCTGAGTCAGAGTACATTGCAGCAGGTAGCTGTTGTGCTCAAATTCTGTGGATCCAACATCAGTTGGAAGATTACAACATCAACGTAAGACAATCTCCCCTGCTGTGTGACTCATCCAGTGCAATTTCTCTTGCTAAAAATCCTGTCTCCCATAGCAGGACCAAGCACCTAGAAATTAGGTATCATTTTATTAGAGAGCATGTAGAGTGTGAAGATATCAAACTTGAATATGTCCCTACAGACAACCAAGTAGCTGATATCTTCACTAAGCCACTGGATCAGGCCAAGTTTAATTCTCTTAAAATTGACTTAGGCATGTTGAATTTAGAATGAGTTCAGTTCTGAATATATGTTCTCTATATTAAACTGCTTATACCATATCTGTTCAATTTATCAGAAAATGTAATGTTATGATAAATTAATATCTGAATTGATCTTCCATCAATAGGCATAGTCCACTGATAGGGTATATAATCTCCCTAAGTTGTTAAATGTAAGATAGTTTAAATTGATCAGCTGAATCAGAAACATCTGGATTAGCTGAAATTCCAGTTTTCTGTTAATCAGCAGGGAAATGCCTGGGTCAATACAGGTGCTCGAATTAAGGGGGAGCAAGCTCCTGCTCAAATTGAGGGGGAGTTGGCTATAAGTTGAGGGGGAGATAGCTAATGCTCAGTAGGTCAGAAAGGATGTAGACCGTCCTAAAAGAGTATCTGGAAAATGATTTCTAATCTATCTTAGGATGTGTTAGAAGTATCCAGTAAAGAGTAGAGGTTGAAGAATCCTATTCCCTAATGGGAAAGAGGTTGAAGAATCCAGAAAGGGGGAGATGGCCAATGCTAAGACCAAATTTGGTCTTGCTAGATGCAAATAGGAGATGGAATGCTAGTTGCTAAGACCAAAGTAGTGTTAGCCCTCTAAGTTAGTTATCATGATATGCTATTTAATCTGAGTTAGAAAGGGGGAGATGCCCTCTAAGCTAGTCAAAGCTTTATATAATCTGTCATGAAGTTGTTAGCTTAAACAATGTTGTTATCCAGAAGCTATGTTATCATGATTATCTTATAGATCATTTACATAATATGTTCTTCAAGTGGTATCATGATATGTTTTTGTTGGCTATGTACCTTAGCATTGGGGATGTTCTGCCTTCTTCAAATAGGGGGAGATTGTTGGGAATATTGCCCTCAATGTTCCCTTGATTTGAAGAGGCATCACTTCCAATACTAAGTACATATTGTATTTGATAAAGCTTTGTTTTTGTAAGTTAAACAGGCTTAGGTGACTCAAGAGAAAGGGTTAATCAAGACCTAAGGTTAGAAGAAATCTTCTCCTATGTTGATGAAGAAATGTCTCAGCTGAACCGCTAAGAAGAGGAGCCGCTGAGAAGAAGTTGTCTCAGCTGATAAGTTTGTCAAATGCTGAGAATCAGCGTGTTCGTCGAACGCAGAGTGCCGTTCATCGAATGGAGAACTCAGTTCGTCGACCGCTGAGATGAGATAGAAGAATCAACTGAGATCTGACGTGTTCGTCGAATGCAGAGTGCCGTTCATCGAACGCAGGACTCAGTTCGTCGACTGCTGAGACGAGACCAGAGAAGGAGCCACTGAGAAGGAGCAAAGGCCGATCGTCGAACGCAGAGTTTGACAAGTTCGTCGAACGCAGGATGCAGCAAGTTTGTCGAACGTAGAGTTTGACAAGTTTGTCGAATGCAGGATGCAGCGGGTTCGTCGAACGCAGTGTGTAGAGCATTCGTCGAGCGCAGACATTCTCTACAGATAGGCAGGGTGGTGGATCCTGCGGCTTGGGCAAGTTGCAGAAAAGCTACAGGGACCACCATTGTTTCCCATACCTCTTGGGAGATCAAATATGAGTCGTTGAAGATAAAAGAAGTATATAAGAAAGAGTTAGGGATCTTTCTAAAGTGCCGATTGCTTGCAAAATCTATTTTCGCCATTGACGGCTGCTGCTCTCGTCTTTCTTCCTGCTCATTGAAATAGAAGAAGAAACTGAGAGAAGAAGATAGCTCCTCCACCAGAAGGGGCAAGGTGATCTTCCACCCTTCTATTGAAGAGGAAGATCAAGTGGTAGCTGTTATAAACATCTTCAACTACAAGAAAGCACAAACTGTGTAGGATCTACAGGAGAGTATTACTGCTGTAGAATATTTCTAAATTACCTTTTACTCTAAGGCTTTTTGCCTGAGTGTGTAGGGTTTATTTTCCTGAGCTTGTAGGGCTGGTTTGCCTGAGATTGTAGGAGCTAGTGATAGCTCTGAGTTGTAAGGCTTGTTGCCTGAGGTAGGACCAGGAGGTGGTCTGAGCTGTAGGAGGTGTATTCCTCTGAGTTTATAGGGCAGCAGTGCCTGAGATAGGAGCTGGTGATAGCTCTGAGTTGTAGGGACTTTTGTCCTGAGGTAGGATCATCTTAGATCTGAGAAGTTCCGAGGCTTGTGTTGTAAGCTCTTGGAGCTGAGGATTGGAGGAGTTGGCCTTGTCTAACACATTGTTGGAAAGGTGAAGGGGGAAAGAGGACTACTCAAGACACCCTGTCTTGAGGAACCTCTATGCATACTTGTGTGCTTTCTGTGTTGCTTGATTCCCTGATTAGAATAGTTTGAACATGCCATTATTATCAAGTAAAACTCAAAATACCTATTCACCCCCCCCCCCTAGGTGAATCTGTTAGCATACCTATATTCTTTTAGAGGATTTTACCTATATTCTCAGAGGAGCTCTTGAGTTACCTGAGAGTAGCGTTGGTGAAGCGTGTATAGAGGGCAAGAAGTCGTCGGCTGGAGGATATACAACCCAAGTTCCGGAGGACCCAAAACCTATGTTGAACAATAGCCTACAGATTCAGTAAACAATTCTAAAATCAATATAAAATGCCGAATCAAACCCATATGTTGATCATCTTAAATTAGTAATTAAGCTGCACTGAGAAAATTCTAAAATCAGCAAAATTCAACCATTATTTACTCAAAACTGGGGATGATAAAATCAATAATCATCTTAAATCAATAATCAATTCTGAACCAATACCTGCTGGTTCGTGCAAACAAATCTAAAATCAGTAAAAAATTGTAAATCAAACAGTAAGGTAAACTGAGAAAATTCACCCCATTAATTACTCAAACCTTCCCTGTGAATAAAAATAATGCTTAATTGCTTTGAAAGCAAAATTACAATATCTTTAACACACACTTGATTTTAGATGAAAAAAATACTTTGCATTTTACATCCCAGCCATTTGGATAAATTTTTTTTGTAGAAACTGGACCATCTGCTGAATGAGAATGGCTGGACCAGTTTAATGCATACATTGATGATGAAAATCTGGACTGGATATGCTACTTCCCAAAGTTGGAAAAAGAAAGCTACAGGCAGTGCAACTAAATGTGTAAGAAGAGATGCATGCCTTGATCTCACCTCAAAAAAATCAGAATGATAGAGGTAGAAATGAAATTAAAAAAGGCAAAGTAAAAGCTGGTAGAAATGAAATTAAAAACAGATCCCATGGGGTAATAGATCCCATGGGGTAGAAAGGAAATGAAATTAAAAACAGAGGTGCAAAGGGGAGAGATAGAGGTAGATAGAAGTTAAAGCAGGTAGAAATCAGAGGCACACCTTCAATGAACATGGACGGGAGGAGGAGCTTGCCGGAATCTGAGGAATCATAGCAATGGTGGAGGAGGAGCTCTTGAGGAGGGCTTCTCTGTCGAGGAATCGTAGCAAGGGTGGAGGTGTGGCACCGTGGAGGAGGAGACTTGCAGGAGGCTTGTAGGAGAATCTCTCGAGGGGAGGTATAACTACTACTTTCGGCGGTGGCTCTCTCGACGAGAGAAAACTACTGCTTTTGGCGGGTGGCAGTCGAGGAACACAGGTGTACAACCCAGTGTTCATCAGGGGGTAAAGATGGGGATCGAGTATAGGCGAGTCAAGGAGCGATTCGCTGATTCACGGTGAGCATCTAGCCAAGGCAAGGCGAGGCGAACCATGGGTTCGATCTTGTGAGTAGCCATAGCGAGGGCGAGTTAATTCCAATATCGCATTGGGGTGCATTTAGTCATAGCGAGGCGAGTGAGGACTCATCGCGCCAAGGAGCAAGGCGAGTAGAGCAACTACTCGCAAGGGGAGATCTCGCGAGGCCCTCTCGCAAGAGGGCTGGCGAGTGGCGCCTTCATGGGCCACTCGCCCAGCAAAGGTCTAGGGGTCAATTTATTCAATTACCCTTCGTGGGCTGCCAATAGCCCTTCAGAACAACGGAGTTTGGCTGTTAGTAGACCCGTTTGGGGTGCGATTAGTAAACCCAAAAGGCGAACTTACGCTATTTGATGACCAGTAGAGAAAAGCTATATATAGACCCTAAAGGGCACCTTTGGAGAGGATCCACTTCTTTGGCTTCTTCCTCCTTAGGACATTCTTGGTTAGCTCCTCAAGCTCTCCAGGGTGCCCGAATTCAGTTTTGGCTTAGGAGGGGAAGCACTCTAAAATCTTTCGGGTGTGTGGTGGGACCTCCACACTGTAGCCAAGGGTAGGTGTTCTAGCTCCAAGTCTTCAACCAATTCCTTCTATGGGATCAGTAAGTGCCAGATACCCCTTCAAGGGGTCCGAACTCCTCGTTGGGTCGATTCTCGGTTCCAACATTTTTGGTGCGGTGAGTGTGGAGTGTTGTTGGTACAAGAAATTCTCAAAGCGTTGTTGGTACAAGAAATTCTCAAAGAAGCAACATGGCTGGAGAGGATAAGAGAGAGGACGGCTTTGGTGGTTCGCCGCCATCTGGACCGCCAGTGACAACATGGATGTTGGTAGATCTCAGAAGGGGGGTTCTCGAGACAATCAACCTCGCTTTCGCCGCGGCGCGAGGCGAGTTTGCAACCCCAGCACCTCAGGTCGTCCTGCCATCGGGGGTGGGCGAGAATGCCCCGGGGTAGAGGGAAGGTAAGGAGGTGGTTGGCGAGGCATCGGGGAGAGACCTCGCTGGGCGAGAGCTTTTCCCAAGCCCGGCGAGTGCCATCCCGGCTAGCGCTAGTCCAGCGAGCGCCATTCCGACGAGCGCGGGCCCGGTCAGGGAGCTCATGGGGCGAGTCGAGCAGGCGAGTGCGGCGAGCAGGGGAAGCCCGTTCTGCGAGCTGGTGCTCTTGGCACCACTCCTGGAGGGGTTCAGGGAGCCGGATATGATGTACTACACCGACAAGGATGACCCCGTCCAGCACCTGCAGTGGTTTGAGGACATGGTCTCCTCCAAGCCCTTGTCGGACGCCTTCAATTGTCACTCTTCGCAATTACCTTGAAGGAGAAGGCAAGGGACTGGTTTCACTATCTCCCGAGAGGCTCGATCTACGCATTCGAGGATCTACGTCGAAGCTTCCTGCTTCGCTTCTCGACCTCGAAGAAGAGGAAGAAGGATGTTGAGGCGCTCTTCAAGATCAAGCAGGGGCAAGGGGAATTGTTGGCCCACTATGTGGACCGATTCCAGGAAGAGGTCCTCCTCATCCAGGAGGTACCTGGATTCACCCTCCAGCTTCCCTTCACGGTGGGGTTGCGGGAGGGGTTCTTCAAGATGAGTCTGAAGCGGAAGGCCCCCTTGTCCTTCGAGGAGTTGATGGAAAGTGCGGCGGAGGAAATTGAGAGAGAGGCTGCCAACCCGGAGTTCACAAGAAGGATGGAAAAGTTAAGTGAGTCGGAGTCCATACAGCAGGAGGTTCGGAGAAGAGAAGAGTCGAAGGCCCCGGATTTGGGGTGGAGACAGCAAGGAGGTAGCAATTTCCATGGGGGTCAAGGGAGACCTCATCATTTAGGATGGAGGCAGGGTCCGAGGCCGCTGCCTCCCCCTCCTAAGCAAGCTATGGTGATTGGGCGTAGAAGAGGAGGAAGAGGAGGAGCCGAAGCAAGGAGAAGGAACAAGGTTGCAAAGGCCGGGGTGGCGTTACCCTATTGCGACTTTCACTAGGAGGAGGGTCACACGATGGCCACCTCCCCAGAGTTCCTGGAGATGAGGGGGGGCAAGAGTTCCGATGTAGCAACAACAGTGGCCGGTGAGGATTGAAGAAGTTCTACCCAGAGAAGGAGAGGAGGAAATGTGTGAAGATCGGGCTGACACGGGGAGTCGGGGAGGTATCATAGTGATCCACGGGGGGGGGGGGGGGGGGGGTGGGGGGGGGGGGGGGGTAATCGAGGTTACCCGAAAGGCGAGCCTCCACTCCATGTATCATCGGAGCGTGGCTTCGACTTCTCAAGCCCCGCCCCCAGAAGAAAAGATTACCTTCTCTCAGAAGGGTAAGCCGGGTCATGAGGACCTGTTCTGCGATGCGCTGGTTATCCAGACGACCATCGAGAACTTCACCATCGCCTGGATCCTCGTGGATAACAAGAGCTTGGTCAACATCATCATTAAGAAGGCGTTTGACGAGATGAAGGTGTAGGCAAGAAGGGTGCTAACCTCAGACGGACCCTTGTTTGGGTTCTCAAGAGAGAGGATGGAGGAATAGGACTCCACGTGACCTTGGAGGGACAGTCCCGTAACTCTCGATTCATCATCGTGGATGCCCCGAGCAGCTACAACACCATCTTTGGGCGGCCCCTCATCGGTGCGTTTTTGTGTGTCCCCTCCTCTTTCCACTAGTGTCTTAATTTCAGTGTGGGTGGAGTCTAGGTCCGGGTGAGGGGAGTCCCCAAGGTAGCGAGGCAATGCTACGTTACAACGATCAACTCTATCACTTGGCAAGTCGGGGAGGAGAAGATGGACCGGGAGATGGAATGGAAGGCGATGGAGGAAGGTGTCATCGAGGGACTCGAGGAAGAGGAGAAGAAAAGAGGAGAAAAAGAAGGGGATGCCCAGGAGAAAGGGGCGGGAGAGTTGCTGGAGTTCTGAGAGGAGATGGAGGAGGAAGTGGTCGAAGCACTTGTCTGCGGGGAAGGGAAGGAAGGAGGTTGGGGGGGAACAATCCAGGCTCAGGCCGTTGAGGAGATCGTGGAGCTAGAGGTCATTTCCCGTGGGGGAGTGATCGAGAAAGTAAGGGTCAGTGGGGAGCTCAGCCCCGAGGACCACAGGAAGATCTGGCGTGCATCCAAGAGAACGTGGACGTCTTCGCTTGGAGAGCTGCGGAAATGCCTGGGATCGACGCGGACGTGGCATGTCACCATCACAACCTTGATCCCGACACTCACCCCATCCATCAGAAGAAGAGGACCATAACGGACAAGCTGGCGGAGCCCATTAGGGAGGAGGTGAACAATTGGGAATCCTGCCCACATGATTCCTGATTTGAAGAAGTCACCAAGTCAAGATGACTTCACCTTGTATCTGATTACTTCTCTAGCCTATAATCTCAGGAAGTTAATGAAAGGTCGTCGAGAAGAACAGGTGATATCGTCGACAATGCGTGCTTGTCGTCGTAATGACGAGCAGAGCAGCCGCCGCTGAGTAGCAAAGTATTTGTCGACCGTTGAGACGTGGCGAGATCGTCGAACGAAGGATGTCAAGTTTGTCGATCGCAGAACGCTGTTCGTCGAACGCAGAGAAGACACATGATATCGTCGCGTGGAACTCATGTCGTCGAGAGAACATATGATTACGACGACATAATGCAAGAAGGAAGCTCACGACGACACTATCAAAGAAAGAAGATCGTCGTATATACCGAATCGCCACGATATCTTGTATCGTCGATATACCACCATCAGAGGCAGAAGGAAGATCGCGACGACAAAGTCAGAAACAGCTTGCCGTCGTAATAATGCAAATATCTTCAAGACAGAATTCAAATCTTGCAGACGTACTATCAGCAATTAATGCCGCCTCCTGATTGTCCAATCAGCGCGTGCTCTTATGGAATGGGCGTCTGACATTAAAGGACAATAGATGTTACCATTATGCGGCTCATCTGTCCTTTAAAAGGGAACAGTGTTGCCCTACAAAAGGAGCTTGAGGTGCAAGAAAAAGAACGTGAAAAAGAATCCCGCCGCTCTTCAATACAACAATATTTTTCAGCGGAGAAGATACAGAACAAGATTCAAGAGTTCTGATAAGAATCAGTCATCTCCATTGACTGAGTAGTCGCCGTTCAACATCAGGCAAAAGAAGAAGAGGCTGAAGAAGATCCGGAGCTGAAATTCAAACTCGAGAAGCATCTTCTTCATCCGTAAGAGGCCGATTTCATCAAGGCTAAGTTGCCAGATTTCATCTGGCTGAAGAAACAGTTTGTTTTATTACTGTATTTTCTTGTAAGGCTTGCGGGCCAAATTGTCTAGCTTGAGGGCTGGAGAGCTGTGAGGCTTGAGGGCCAGGGCAGTGCACTTGCGGGTGCGACTTGTCGAGCTTGAGGACTCGGGTGCAGTAGGGGCTTGCGGGCCTAGGCTGTAGGCACAGGACTTGCGGGTCTGTGTTGTGTTGGGCTTGAGGGCCTGAGTGTCGAGCTTGTGGGCTCGGGGGCAGTAAGGGCTTGGGGGCTTAGGCTGTTGGGACTTGCGGGTCCGTGTTGTAAGGCTTGAGGGCCTGAAGCTTTTTGTGGAGTTTGCCGAGCCTAGCACACTGCTGGGAAGGCGCAGAGGGAGAGAGGACTACTCAAGACACCCGGTCTTAAGGAACCTCTATATATCGTTGTGTGCTTTTCTGTGGTTTGTTCTTTAATTTTATAGATTCATTAATCAGAAACCAACAACATCAAGAAGGGGATAACATAATTCGAAAATCCTATTTACCCCCCCCCCCCCCCCCCTCTAGGTGATAAAGTAGACACCCCATAAACAAAATGAACAAGCTCCTCCAAGCAGGGTTTGTATCTGAGATCAGTATCCAGGCTGTGTCTCCAATGTGATAATAGTAAAAAAGGGGGATGAGCAATGGAGGATGTGTGTAGACTTTTTCTTATTAAATAAATCATGTCCTAAGGATTGCTACCCCTTGCCTTGAATCAACGCGCTGGTTGACTCGACCGTCAGTTTTTCTCTAATGAGCTTTTTAGATGCCTTTTCATGTTACCATCAGATTTGCATGCACCCCCCCCCCCCCCCCCCCCCCCCCCTCCCGACATCAAGGATGTCTCGTTCATTACAGGGGATGGATGATACTGCTACAAGATGATGCCCTTTGGGCTGAAGAATGCAGGAGCAACATATCAACGAATGATGGACAGGGTCTTTCACGAACAAAAGGGGTGAAATCTGAAAGTATATGTGGATGACCTCATGATCAAGAGCCGAGATCTCGTGTCCCACCTCCGGGACCTCGAAGAGACCTTCAGTACCTTGAGGAAATTCAAAATGAGGCTTAACCCTCATAAGTGCATTTTCGGGGCCAGCAGGGGAAAGTTCATAGGCCACTTGCTCATCCCAGCCGGGGTAGAGCCCAACCCCGACAAAGTAAAGGAAATCTTGGAGCTGGGATTGCCTAGGAGCGCAAAGGAGGTCCAGCGCCTTACGGGAAAATTGGTCGGGCTAAGCAGGTTTCTCTCCAAGGCAGGGGAGCAGTGCTCATCTTTCTTCAAAGTACTCCGAGGGAGCCAGAAGTTTAAATGGACTCCCGAGTTGGAAGGAGCGTTCCAAGCGCTAAAGGATCAATTGACCCAGGCCCCGCTACTCCAGGGACCTAAGAAGGGGGAGGACATGTCCCTGTACCTAGGGGTGGGGGCTGAAGTAGTGAGCTTCGTCTTAGTCAGGGAGGAGGGAAAGAAGCAACTCCCAATCTATTACATCAGTAGGGTACTGAGAAAGGCAGAACTCAGGTACCCCATCTTAGAGAAGCTGGCCTTTGCCCTGGTGGTGTCAGCCCGAAAGCTCCGACCTTACTTTCAAGCGCATTCTATCAAGGTGGTGATCGACCACCCCCTTTGAAACATCATGGAAGGGGTGGAGCACTCGGGAAGGTTGGCCAACTGGTCAGTGGAGCTGAGCGAGTTCGACATCTCGTTTGTCCCCAGACTTTCTATAAAGGCTTAGGCGGTGGCGGACTTTTTGGCCGACTATGTGACCAAGGTGGAAGAGCTCGAGCCACCCCTCTCAGTGACATAAAAGATGTTGGTTGATGGGGCATCCGGGAAATATTCCTTCGGGGGAGGAGTAATCCTGGTAAGCCCACATGGGACAAGGATTGAGCAGGCAATTAACATCCATTTCCCACTCACCAACAACCAGTTCGAGTATGAGGTCGTGATCGCAGGGCTCCGTCTAGCCAGGGAGCTAGGGGTCCAGGATGTGAAGGTCTCGATGGACTCCATGGTGGTGGCATGCCAAATCAAGGGAGAGTTTGAGGCGAAGGAACCAACTCTCCAGCGATACCTGGAAAAGGTCAAGGGGATCATCGGGAAATTTCGTGCTTTCTCAATCCGGCATATACCAAGGGAAGAGAGCATCCCGACCGATCTCCTAGCCAAGTTCGGTCCCAGGGCAGGGGGAATAGTGTCGGAACTATTCTGACCATCCATTGAGGAAGGAGAGTTGATGGAGGTGGATCAACGCCCGTCGTGGATGGACCCCTTCATCACCTTCCTAACATCGAGGCAGTTCCTAGAAGGAGAGGTGGACAGGCGGCAGTTCAGGTACAAATCGGCATATTATTCTTTGCATGCAGGAGGATTGTACCGGAAGACCCTCTCGGGGCTCTTAGCTCGTTGTGTGTCGGAGGAGGAAGTCCCGAGGGTCCTGGAGGAGATTCACTCCGGATAATATGTGTTGGGAAATGTGCCCTACAATGTTCCTGATTTAAAGAAGCACTCAACTCAATGATAAAAGCATTGTGTATTTAATGTCATCTCTAGTTCATGCTTGCAGAGATCAGACAATATGTCTATTACTTCAATAACTTGCCAAGTAAAATATCGTCGAAAAGGACTGGAAATATCATCGTAAAGAATAGGCATATCGTTCAAATGGTGTGCAGAAGCGAAGTAGAAGGTCCACGACAGTTATCGTAGAGATAACATACACATATCGACGATATCGTCGTAAAGAAGCCTTCACGTCGATAAGGTTAAGTCAGAATAGATATCGTCGTAAAGAAGCCTTGTCGTTGAAAAGGCTAGGTAAGACTGATGTCAACGATATCGTCGTAAAGAAGGGCTGACGTCGAAAAGACTAGGGAAGATTGAACAAAGACAGGCAGTTGCTGAAGAATTGTTTGTCGACGTAATATCGATTATGTCGTCGACAAGATAAGGTGGTCACAACGATATCAAGCAATCAAGGAGATTACGTCGACATCAGTTAGATGACTTCATGTCGTCTTTAGTGCAAGTGCAGAAGGGATGTCTCCTGTCGTCGAGATATCTCTATCTGAAGAAGACAGAAGGAGGCTTGAAGATCTGTCCAAGTCCAAGACAACGACAAGTCCTATCGTCGAGATATTGTCAATATTGTCTTGACAATGAATATATCGTCGGGACAGATTCAAATGTTGCTAGACGCGCTGTTAGCATTTAATGCCGCCGCTTGATTGTCCAATCAGCGCGTGCTCTTAAGGTATGGGCATCTGTCAGTAAAGGACATCATATATGACCGTTAAGCGGCTCTTCCGTCCTATAAAAGGGAACAGTGGATGCCCTAATGAAAGGGGTGAAAAAGACGAGATTGAAGAAACGAAAAAGAATCCCGCCAAGCAATACGACAAAAAAGTTGCGAAGAAGAATCACGAATAAGAAGAGGAGAACAAAAACGTTCATCCAGTGTTCTCCAAGTTGCAGTCAAGCCACATCGACTGTTAAGAATCGTTCAAGTCAAGAAGCCAGTCAACATCAGGCTAAAGGAGAAGGATTGAAGAAGATCTGTGCTACCAACTCCTACATCTGAAGCATCTTCTTCAAGACAAGAAGCCGATCTCCATCAGGCAGATGAACATACTTTGTATATCTTTATTTGTAAGGCTTGCGGGCCAAATCTGTAAGATCTGGTTTCAGATCTAAGTGTCGAGCTTGTGGGCTTGAGATCTGTGAGGCTTGAGGGCTAGGGCAGAGGACTTGCAGGTCCAAACATGTTGAGCTTGCGGGCTCGGGTGTAGTGAAGGGGCTTGCGGGCCTAGGCTGCAGGGACTTGCGTGTCCAAGAGGCAAGACTTACGGGTTTGTGCTGTGTAGGGCTTGAGGGATTGAGTGTCGAGCTTGCGGGCTTGGGTGTAGTGAAGGGGCTTGTGGGCCTAGGCTATAGGGACATTCGGGTCCAAGAGGCAAGACTTGCAGGTCTGTGCTGTGTAGGGCTTGAGGGCCTTAGTGTCGAGCTTGCGGGCTCGGGTGCAGTGAAGTGGCTTGCGGGCCAAGGCTGCTGGGACTTGCGGGTCCGAGTTATAAGGCTTGTGGGTCGGAGACATTTGCGGAGTTTGCCGAGCCTAGAACACTGCTAGGTAGGCGCAGAGGGAAAGAGGACAACACAAGACACCCTGTCTTAAGGAACCTCTATAAGTCTTTGTGTGTTTTTTGTGCAGTGCTTTTAATCTTTAGATCTATTAACCAGAAATCAAGTACACCAAAAGGGGGAACAAAACAATCTGAAAAACCAATTCACCCCCTCTAGGTGATAAGTCGACACCCATTAACTAACAAGTGGTATCAAAGCTAGGTTGTTCAAAGAAAAGCTTAACAGCTTCAACAGATCTGCAAGTGGGTGTCCATTCATCATAGCTATGGAATCAAGAACAGCTATTTGTTCAAGGGAGTACTTTGCCCTATGGAAAGTAAGAGCTAGAATATTCATGGAGGCTATGGATCCTAGAATGTTTCAAATTGTTCAAGAAGGGCCATATGTCCCCAAGACAGTGCCCAAGAAAATGACTGAAGATGAGATCATCCTAGACAACTTGGACGAGGAAGCCAAAGATATTGTAGTTAGTGCAGTTGACATCTCAACATTTCAGAAACTGGCTCACTGCATAACAGCAAAGGAGATGTGGGACTCTCTAACAATCCTTATGTTAGGATCAAAAGAAGGAAATGCAGAATCAGTATTGCCTTCCAAAATCAGAAGGAAGAAAGAAGCAAGGTAGCTGAGAAGAAAGGCAGAACATTGAGTGATAGTGACTCAAGCTGTTCAGACTCAGAAGAGAATGCTGATCTTGAACTGACTGCCTTATCTGAGTCAGAGGAAGAAATTCAGGATGAAGTCTCTCCTGAACAGGTATGCATAAGAGCCCCTCTATCTACCTCAGACTCAGAATTTGAGACAAGCACATCAGGAAATGATGACTTATCCAAGCCATATGATGTCCTTCTAGAAGATCTCAAAAAGATCAAGATGCTTTGCAAGGAGCAAGCTGAAAAGATCTCAATCCTTCAAGCCAGAAATTCTGATGATGGCGACGACGCCCCGCCATATGTTCGTGACCAGTTCCTTGACGACGACGACTCGACGCATTATTTTGATCGCTCCCGCAACACTACATTTGAAGACTCGGATGGACGATGCCGCAACAATCATGGTGTACGCCATCGCCGCGACAACCATTTTGAAGAGCGCCATCGTCGCACCATTACGACGAACGCCATCGCCGTTACAACCTTCGTCCGTGGCGCAAGATTAATAATTAATAATTATAATTATTTTTATTATAATTATTAATTAAAATTTTACCAAGCTTTGACTTTTATTTTGGACTTTGTTTATGTCCATGTTTTTATTTTAATTTTGGACTGCGTTTAGCCATGTTTGTTAGCTAGCCTATAAAAGGCTAACTTGTATTAGAGTTTGAGGATTATGGAATGATAAAAAAATTGAATCCTAAAATTTGAATCCCCTCTTTTGGTTTCCCCCTCTCTAGTTCCTTCATTGGAAATTTCGGCCCCCCTCTTGGCCGCCCTCCTCTCTCCTTCCTCCTCTTGGCCGCTGGACACTACCTCTCCTCCCCTCGTTTTCTTCTCTCGACTGGAACGACCCTCTCCTTTAGCCGCCCCTCTCATCCTTCTCTTCTTTAAATTTTCGGCCAAGGGAAAACAAGGTGGTGATCTCGTGGAACCAAGATTCGGCGTGAAGCAACCAAGGCGGACGAGTTTCTCTCCATTCGACGCGGTTTCGGTGGATCCGTTGAAGAATGACTCGGGCGAGTGCATGCTTGAGGATAATCCCATCTCAAGCGGGGTAACGAAATTTCTACTCGTGAGGTTTTCCCTCTTGTTAATTTCTTGTGGTGGTAAATTTTGGTGTGATCATCGAATCACTTGGATGATCGTGGTTTTCTTCTATTGATTTGAGCGACCTTCTTATTTCTTATAATTTTCGAAGAGGATTGGCGAACCTCGACTTTTTGTTGGTAGAGATCTACCGTTTTTGAATCGTAATTTTTGATAGATCTCTTTTGGTACAACTCAAGCTCGTTCGGACCGGGTGGGTCCTTTTAGTCGGGAAGAATATTGACATATAGCCATCTATTCAACCTCTAACGGCGTGACTACCCGTACGTTAGCATTTAATTGATAATTATTGCATTGCGTGTACGTTGCGAGTATTTTTGTGCGAACATAAATTTGGGAGCGTTGAGAGGGAACGCGTGCGTTATTTTTGTAGCGATCGTGTCGGAGAGCGTAGCCTACATCAATTTGGTATCAGAGCTAGGTTCGTGTCAATTTCTTAATTGACACATTCCTATAGTTTTCTTAGAACGCTGGCACACACAATCGTCACACCATTACGTGTTCAAAATTTCAAAATTTTAATTGCTGGTCTGCGAATAGCGGCCTAAATTTTTTATTTTTCTGCGAAAATAAAAAAAATAAAATTCTGGAAATTCTCCATATTTTTCTCAGTGAGAAAATCAAAAACATATTTTAATTACCCTAATTATTAAGCGGGAATAAAATTATCTTTCATAAAATTTTGACCTATCGAAAATTTCTGGTCTGCGAATAGTGGTCTAAAATTATTTTTTTTCTGCGATTTTTTTTTTAAATTCAGGAAAGTCAAATACAAATTTTTGAAACTCAAATTCAAATTCAAAATTTATTTTTTTGAAATTCAAAATTCAAATTCAAATTTCAAATTTTTGAAATTCAAATTCAAAATTCAAATTCAAAATTCAAATTCAAAATTCAAATTTAAAATTCAAAATTTTGAAATTCAAAATTCAAATGTTTGAAATTCAAAATTCAAATCTTTGAAATTCAAATTCAAAATTCAAATTCAAAATTCAAAATTTTGAAATTCAAAATTTTAATTTTCACATTCAAAATTCAAACTTTTTTTAATTTCAAATTCAAATTTTTGAAATTCAAAATTCAAATTTAGAAAATCAAATATTCCTGGAAATCCCAAATTCAAAATTTGAAAATTCTTTTTTTCATGTGTTCTAGTTAGAACGTTTGTGCACTTAGACTCGTATTGCCACTCACCTCAGTACGAGTATGGCCTCTGACGTGTATGTTTCCCTTAGACAAAGGAATCGTTCAGTTGCAGAATACATGGGCCTTTTTGAGGACATGATGGTTAGGTGCGATATTATGGAGATGCTTGAGATAACCCTCTCACGGTTTCGTAGGGGGCTCAATCTCGACATTCAAGGTAAACTCCTCCGCTACTGTCACACTGACCTAGACACTTGCTATAACGTCGCGTTGGAAATGGAGAAGCACCTAGCTCACAAGTCTAGGAGTCGTTCGTTTGAGAATGGAAAGACCATCTTAGGACCTTCCCCCTCTTTACCCCTGAGAGATAAGGACACGTTCCGGTCCGCTGACTCGAACTCGGTAGCCATCACAATTAGGGATGCCATGAACCCGCGCGGTGAGAGTATTCTGGTCTGTGAGGGTCATCCCACAAATATTATACTTGATGTGGGGGGCATGTCTGACCTTCATACTGTCGAGTGCCCTGCTCCGTCAGCGACCTCGGTCTTAGTAAAGTCTCCTCCAAAATGTTCTGATCTAGTTGTTGATTTTTCTGAAAATTATGAGTTACTGTCGTTGATTGCGCCGACCGCTGACGACGATGTCATTATTCAGGAAGATCATAGCGATGATGAGGAAGTAGGTTACCCTAGTGATATGGATGAGGATCTCCCCTCTGATCCAGTTTTAGATTTGTCTAATGATTCTGATTTGGAGGACGTACCTAGTGTATTGGAAGATTTACCTTGCGAGGAAAGGTTAACTTTGGGTGACTTTGACGTTGAGAACCTGGAAGATATTTCTTTGATGTTATCACCTTTGCCTGAAGCTCATTATGAATTAGAAATTGTATCAGGTTCGATTTTGTCGGTCCTCCCTCCTGACCCATGGACTCGACCTGCAGAATTTTTAGGACATGAATTTATCATGCCGCGTCCTAGCCAGTTGGTTTTGCCTATGTTACTAGCCCCTCCGTTGTCCATGTCCCGTCAGCCATGTTTTGTTGTGTTGTTAGATTTTGTGCTCGATCTTTTCACCACCCTTCGTAGATCTGACTACGCGTCACCTTTGATTGACAATTTTTTTGAGTGCCCGTCTACGGATTTGTTGGCGGTCGCGAGCGATTATGTTTCTGTGGCGACTGTACCCATGGACTTAGTTTCTTCACGACGTACTTACTCATCCGGTCCAGTTTCGTCGAATGAAATCGTGCACGGTTATAAGGCACCAGTGCCACTTGACTTGATTCTATTACCTTCATCTTATAAGTCAAGTCAATTTGCACAAGACTTTGCCTCTCACGTTCATAATTTACATAAGCACATTAAGGACACGCTAGCTACTCAATACGCATATTATCAATCGTATGCTAACGTACATAAGAGAGCGTCTCACTTGAAAGTTGGCGATTTGGTTATGGTGCGTCTCATCCCTGAACGGTTGCCTTCGGGCACCATAAAAAAGTTAGCAAATCGGCGAGCGGGTCCTTTTCGAATCTTAAAGCGATTAGGAGAAAATGCTTTTCTTTTGGAGTTACCCACTGATTGGGGAATCTCCCCTATTTTCAATGCTTCGGATTTAACACCATATATTTCTCCACCACTTGAATTAACCGACTGTCCGTTTGGTTCCTCTACATTTTCTAATGGGTTGGGGGGTGAGCTTGTGCCCGGTTCACTCTCTTCTTCAGTTCCTACTGGAGGTACGTCTAATGTTGATGATGAAACTTTTTCTCCTTATTTGCCTAACGCATTTCCAAGGGTTCCACAGACCTTTGCTTTGTCTGACAGGTGTTTGTTGATGTCCCACTCATCGGTGATGAGTGATTTTTAGTGGAGGAGGATTGATGGCGACGACGCCCCGCCATATGTTCGTGACCAGTTCCTTGACGACGATGACTCGACGCATTATTTTGATCGTCGCCGTAACACTACATTTGAAGACTCGGATGGACGATGCCGCAACAACAATCATGGTGTACGCCATCGCCGCGACAACCATTTTGAAGAACGCCATTGCCGCACCGTCACGACGAACGCCGTCGTCGTTACAACCTTCGTCCGCGGCGCAAGATTAATAATGAATAATTATAATTATTTTTATTATAATTATTAATTAAAATTTTACCAAGCTTTGTCTTTTATTTTGGACTTTGTTTATGTCCATGTTTTTATTTTAATTTTGGACTGCGTTTAGCCATGTTTGTTGGCTAGCCTATAAAAGGCTATCTTGTATTAGAGTTTGAGGATTATGGAATGATAAAAAAATTGAATCCTAAAATTTGAATCCCCTCTTTTGATTTCCCCCTCTCTAGTTCCTTCATTGGAAATTTCGGCCCCCCTCTTGGCCGCCCCCTCTCTCCTTCCTCCTCTTGGCCGCCGGCCACTACCTCTCCTCCCCTCGTTTTCTTCTCTCGACTGGAATGGCCCTCTCCTTTAGCCGCCCCCTTCTCATCCTTCTCTTCTTTGAATTTTCGGCCAAGGGAAAACAAGGTGGTGATCTCGTGGAACCAAGATCCGACATGAAGCAACCAAGGTGAACGAGTTTCTCTCCATTCGACGCGGTTCCTTTGGATCCGTTGAAGAATGACTCGGGCGAGTGCATGCTTGAGGATAATCCCATCTCAAGCGGGGTAACAAATTTTCTACTCGTGAGGTTTTCCCTCTTGTTAATTTCTTGTGGTGGTAAATTTTGGCGTGATCTTCGAATCACTTGGATGATCGTGGTTTTCTTCGATTGATTTGTGCGACCTTCTTATTTCTTTTAATTTTCGAAGAGGATTGGTGAACCTCGACTTTTTGTTGGGAGAGATCTACCGTTTTTGAATCGTAATTTTTGATAGATCTCTTTTGGTACAACTCAAGCTCGTTCGGACCGGGTGGGTCCTTTTAGTCGGGAAGAATATTGGCATATAGCCATCTATTCAACCTCTAACGGCGTGACTACCCGTACGTTAGCATCTAATTGATAATTATTGCGTTGCGTGTACGTTGCGAGTATTTTTGTGCGAACGTAAATTTGGGAGCGTTGAGAGGGAGCGCGTGCGTTTTTTTGTAGCGATTGTGTCGGAGAGCGTAGCCTACATCATCTAATCTCTCTAAAAAGGCTGAAAAGCTAACTCTACAGAATGCAGAGTTTTGCCAACTCAAAAAGGACTTCAAGGCAAGCTCCAACCTTGATCTGATAAGCAAATTTGGGAAAAATCTGAAGGCACTAATTGACAGTAAGGAGCTGTGCTATTCTCTAACCAAAGAGGTTGTACTTCTAAAGAAGGATATTGATCAGCCTAGTACCCTGCAATCTAAGAATAATAATATCAGGAGGGTGGAGGATAAATCCTTCATTGTAAGGAAGCCTGTAGCAAGCTCCTTCAAACCCAAGAACATGCCAAAAACCTTAAGGATACCTCATGAAAGGATGATCACAAGAAGACATGAAGTTACTGGGTCTAGAAAAGAGAAGAAATCATTAAAGAATACTGACTCCAGATGGAAAGTTGTGGATGGTGATAGCCAACATCACACTCACAATCAGTACAGATCAGTCTCCTTCAAATATCCTTCTGTTCATACTCAAAGGACTCATGCTCACACAGTCAGCCAGAAAGGAAGATACAACATGTTTGAATGCTGGTGCTATGGAAAGACTGGGCACTTTGCAATTGATTGTTGGCACTATCCAACTGCTCCAATGGTAACAAATGCTAAACTTGCAAATAATCTTGTTCATCATCACTATGCATATCCTGGAGCAGTTAGATCCAGTATGCCCTTTAAAGCTAACAATATCCTAGGACCCAAGGCTACTTGGGTACCTAAGGGATTGTAATCTTATTTTGCAGGTAGTCCAAGAGCCCACTAGAAGCAAATCTGGGTCTTGGACAAGATGGTTGTTCTGGCCCATAGGCTGGAACAGCAAAATTTAGATCATTAACAATCTTAGTGCAGGTCATCCTATTAAAAAGACCAAAAGAAGTCAGGAGGATTACAAGTTGAAATTGACCAAAACACCCCTAGAGAACTCTCAGGGTTGGTGCCAAAAGATGTTCCCAAGTAGGGCTGAAAGTTGCCCCAGGCCAACAAGTTTAAGAAATCTGTATCGTCGATACAATAAGATGTTACAATGATATAGCAGATGTTGCGATGACAAATGGATCAAGATGGAAGGATGCGTATCCAAGAATCATTTTGACGATAATCAGAAGTATCGTCGAAATAGAGTCCAACTATTTAACACGGCACTAGATCGATCCATCGTAGTCGTCTGATCATTTTCACATACATAGTCAAAGGTACGCGCCCCTTCACCTACCTACACTATAAATAGAGTGAATGCTCGAGAATAAAAATCACGCTATCATTTGCCTTAAGCTATTCCCTCGACAAAACACTGCTTCATCTCCGACGTGCTGCCTCCTCTCTTGCTCTGAATTGATGGCTCCCAAAAGAGAAGAAGTAATCTCAGGTTGTGAACTTCAGCGCGGGGGTTTCAACTCGTGCTCTGAAGAAATCAGGTCAGTGCTAGGGCTCCTTGAATCCACCGACCTAGAATACCTCCTAAGCGAGCCCTCGGTTCTTCTTCACCGAGAACTGACGGAGTTCTTCACTGAAGCCTGGCTCAACCATTCAGAATCTCAGATAAAATCCATTATATCCGGTAAGAAGGTCAAAATATCTGCCAAGAGTCTCAGGAAAATGCTCCATCTGCTGAGAATTGAAGGGGGAGAAGAAGAAGAGCTGACAACGGAGGATGTCTCAGCTAGTTATACCTGTTGCGGCCACACTGGGAAGACCTATGGGTCGATCAAAAGAAATGAGTTCAATCACAACGGAAACTGCTGGCCAACATCATGGGGAAGGTGTTGCTCTGCAAACCTGGTTCGCATGACCAAATCTCCAAGGAGATGTTCGATGTCATGGCCCGGATAATTCTGTCCAAAAATATTGACTGGAGTGGGCTTCTCTTCTAGAGAATGAAGAGTACCCTGAAGACTCCATCTTACGGAAGAATACTATCTCTGTTCCTCCTGAATAACCTCGGTGAAGTTCTTCATAGAAGGATGGGAGTGCCCTTTCACTACTCCAAAAGGCTGGATGTCAGGATGCTTGACAGATGGGATAGGTCTATCCCCAAACCATCATCTGATGCCCCATCCGCTCCAAAGAAGCAATAGAAACAAGCATCCCCAGTAGACCTCTCAGATAAAGAAGATTCATCAAGCAATTCTGATGACAGACCCTCACCCCCACACAACCCTGATCCATCTGAGGGGGAGACATCTACACAAAGAGATATCCCAACATCAGTACCTGAAACTGCTTCCAAAGAGGTTATTGAGAAGGTAGCAACCCCAACTTGGGGAGTGTTCCTGCTAAGGGGGAGTCCCAACTTGGGAGCTCAGCCCAAAATACAGAGATGATTGATGGGGAGCTCCCTGCAGGAGGCTCAACCCAAGGTAACACACAAGTTGAGGGGGAGACCCCACATGTGTACTCTGCCCTAGAAAATCAAGGAAACATGCCCGAGACACTCGAGGACGGAAATGTACCCGAGCCACTAGGAGGAGGAAATGTGCCCGAGCCACTGGAAGAAACCACCCCTTCAGCTTGCGGTGAATTGTCAATAACAAGTAAGATAGTAATTACATCTCAAAGTAAGACAGTACCAGAAGTTTTCAAGGAGAAGGCTAAGGTAACTATCCACATCAGTGAAGAATCGTCTGAAAGTACCCCTAATGTAGCTCCACGGAAAGAAAGAGATCAAGAAGAAGAAGCTGCTGAGCCATCTTTGGCTCAGGCAGGCTCCCTCTATCACATGGTATCGACTCTACTGACTGCTCAGTGGAAATAATTGGAAACATTCATTGAAAAGACTGTGGATGGACTAAGGAACGAGATGAAAGCGGAGATCAAGACAGTGAAGAGAGACATACTCCATCTCAACACCCAGTGCGCCCACTTCTACACTCTGGCAGCTCCCGCAATAGACCGTATTGGTGAGGAAGTCAACAAGGTGGGACATCAAACCCATAAGATCCTGACAAATCAAGTAACATTCTCAGGCAATGTGGACTATGCCTTTGAGCAGATAGAAACAGGTGCTACCAATAATAGGAATCAAGTTCTGAACAGGGTCAATGAGAATGCTTATACATTAGATGCCCATGTACTCGAAGTAAGGAACAATCTGGATGTGACTGAACAACACCTGGATGAACAGTTAATTCTAGTCAGAGAAGGTCTTGAAGAAAGGGTAATTGAACAAGTCCTAAAGGGGGAGAATGAAATAATAAATGCTGGATCCCATCAAGCCATTTGGATAGCAAATCAAGTGAAGCAGACAATGCAAAAAACCCCATCAGTGTATGAAGTTGCTGACCCATCAATAAGTACCGGCTCTTCCGAGTATGGCGTTGAATTTGGAGAATCAGCAACTTCCAGGAAGAGGAAGAAACTCCAGATCAACAATTATAGGCAAAAGAGGCTGAAGGAGGTCGATCTGGATCCACAATCAGGAAGGTGGAGTCCAAATTCAAGAGAAATAATCACAGAATCATGGATACAATTTGGATACCCCCAAGAGGGCCATCAAAGAGTATACCAGTCGATTGAGTGGGAGAAGTATCTAAAGCAGTTAGAAAAGAGGAAAAATCACAAGCTAGCCTTCCCTCATGGTCCTCCTCCCTCTCCTAAGAAGATTCCAAAGCCCATCAACTACTATCAGAGGCAAAGGAAGAAAGACAAAGGTGCAAGCAGCAGGCCTTGAGGAGCGTCGAATCGAATTAAAAATTAGAATGAGGCTAATGAATGTTAACTCTTATTCAAGAACATTTAATCTATCTATGTGATTGCTTCTTAATGAGAAGAACATTTAATCTATTTTTGTGATTGCCGCTTAATGTGATTATATTGTCTTAATGTTAATTTTTTATGTATGTGGCATATATCATTGAGGTGAGTTAGGACTTCTTCAAATAGGAGGAGATTGTTGGAAAATGTGCTCTGCAATGTTCATGATTTAAAGTAGCACTCAGCTCAATGATAAAAGCATTGTGTATTTAATGTCATATCTAGTTCAAGCTTGCAGAGATCAGATAATATGTCTAGTACTTCAATAGCTTGCCCAAGTACAATATCATCAAAAATGACTGGACATATCGTCGTAAAGAATAGGCATATCGTTGAAATGGTGTGCAGAAGCGAAGTAGAAGGTCCACGACAGTTATCGTCGAGATAGCATACACATATCGACGATATCGTCATAAAGAAGCCTTGACGTCGATAAGGCTAAGTCAGAATAGATATCGTCGTAAAGAAACCTTGTCATTGAAAAGGATAGGTAAGAATGATGTCAACGATATCGTCGTAAAGAAGGACTGACGTCGAAAAGAATAGGGAAGATCGAACAAAGACGGGCAGTTGATGAAGAATTTTTTGTCGACGTAATATTGATTATGTCGTCGACAAGATAAGGTGGTCAAAACGATATCAAGCAATCAAGGAGATTACGTCGACATCAGTTAGATGACTTCATGTCGTCTTAAGTGCAAGTGCAGAAGGGATGTATCCTGTTGTCGAGATATCTCTATCTAAAGAAGAGGGAAGGAGACTTGAAGATCTGTCTAAGTCCAAGACAACGACAAGTCCTATCGTCAAAATATTGTCCATATCGTCGTGACAATGACTATATCGTCAGGGCAAATTCAAATGTTGCTAGACGCGCTGTCA
This sequence comes from Dactylorhiza incarnata, assembly GCA_033032865.1. Classification (NCBI taxonomy): domain Eukaryota; kingdom Viridiplantae; phylum Streptophyta; class Magnoliopsida; order Asparagales; family Orchidaceae; genus Dactylorhiza; species Dactylorhiza incarnata. Next base: position 16,688,571 of record JAWHQI010000004.1, on the reverse strand, counting down.
GCATTTAATGTCACCGCCTGATTGTCCAATCAGCGCGTGCTCTTAAGGTATGAGCATCTGTCAGTAAAGGACATCGTAGGTGACCGTTAAGCGGCTCCTCCATCTTATAAAAGGGAACAGTGGATGCCCTAATGAAAGGGGTGAAAAAAATGAGAACGAAGAAGCAAAAATAATCCTGCCGAGCAATAACAGAAAAAGCTGCGGAGAAGAATCAAGAATAAGAAGAGGAGAACAAAAATGCTCATCCAGTGTTCTCCAAGTTGCAGTCAAGACACATCGACTGTTAAGAATTGTTCAAGTCAAGAATCCAGACAACATCAGGCTAAAGGAGAAGGATTGAAGAATATCTGCGTTACCAACGCCTATATCTGAAGCATCTTCTTCAAGACAAGAAGCCGATGTCCATCAGTCAGAAGAACAAACTTTGTATATCTTTATTTGTAAGGCTTGCAGGCCAAATCTGTAAGATCTGGTTTCAGATCTAAGTGTCTAGCTTGAGGCTTGAGATCTGTGAGGCTTGAGGGCTAGGGAAGAGGACTTGCTGTTCCAAACATGTCGATCTTGCGGGCTAGGGTGCAGTGAAGGGGCTTGCGGGCCTAGGCTACAGGGACTTGCGGGTCCAAGAGGCAAGATTTGCGGGTGTGTGCTGTGTAGGGCTTGAGGGCCTGAGTGTCGAGCTTGCGGGCTCTGGTGCAGCGAAGGGGCTTGCGGGCCTAGGTTGCATGGACTTGCGGGTCCAAGAGGCAAGACTTACGGGTCTATGTTTTTTAGGGATTGAGGGCCTGAGTGTCGAGTTTGCGGGCTTGGGTGCAGTGAAAGGGCTTGCGGGCCTAGGCTGCAAGGACTTGCGGGTCTGAGTTGTAAGGCTTGCGGACCGGAGACATTGACAGAGTTTGCTGAGCGTAGCTCACTGCTAGATAGGCGCAGATGGAAAGAGGACTAATCAATACACCCTGTCTTGAGGAACGTATATAAATCTTTGTCTGTTTTCTGTGCAGCGCTTTTAATCTCTAAATTTATTAACCAGAAATCAAGTACACCCAAAGGGGGAACAAAACAATCTGAAAATGTTGGGAATCTTGCCCACATGATTCCTGATTTGAAGAAGTCACCAAGTCAAGAAAACTTCACTTTGTATTTGATCGCTTCTCTAGCTTATAAATCTCAGAAAATTAGTAGAACAAGATTCATCGAACGCAGAAGGAAGTTCGTCGAACGAAGAATGGAGTTTGTCGAACGCTGAGAATTGGCGAGTTCATCGACCGCTGAGACTTGGCGTGTTCGTCGAACGCAAAAGGAAGATCATCGAACTCAGAAGAAAGATCGACGACCGCTGAGTCTCGGCAAGATCGTCGAACGCTGAGACTCGGCAAGATCGTCGAACGCAGAATGGAGTTCATCGAACGCAGAGATGGGACAGAAGAATGAAGCTCATCGAACGCAGAACGCTGTTCGTCGAACGAAGATTGCCATTCGTCAAACGCAGAGAAGAATGAAGACAAAAGGAAGAAATGTCGTCAAGAAGATGCGGTATCGTCGACATCACCAAAGTGGCCTTGCCATCGAGAAATTGAAGAAGCCTTATCGCTGACAAGGCTAAGTATGACTGATGGCGTTGAACATCATCGTAAAGAAGGCATGTCGTCGAGAGAACACGGTGATTACGACTACACAGTCAAAGACAACATATCGTCGTATATTCAGAAGCGCCAGAATGTCTCGTATCATCGTGATATCAGCATCAGAGGCTGTTGGGTATATTGCCCTCAATATTACCTTGATTTGAAGAGGCATCACTCTCAATGCTAAGGACATATTGTATTTGATAAAGCTATACTTGTGTAGTATATACATGTACAGGTGACTCAAAAGAAAGGGCCAAACATGCCCTTAGTTGTGAAGAATCATCTACAAAGAGATGAAGATTTGTCTCAGTAGAACCGCTGAGACGAAGGGTCTAAACCGCTGGGACAAGGAGCCGTCCCAGCGGATCCACTGAGAAGAAGGTGTCTCCGCTGATAAGTTCTTCAAACGCTGAGAATCAGCGTGTTCATCGAACACTGAAGGCCGTTCGTCGAACGCAGGACTAAGTTCGTCAACCGCTGAGACGAGACCAAAGAAGGAACCGCTGAGAAGGCTTAATTGGCGTGTTCCTCGAACGCAGAGTGCCGTTCGTCGAACACAGAACACTGTTCGTCGACCGCTGAGACGAGATTGAAGAAACAACTGAGAGTTGGCATATTTGTCGAACGCAGAGTTTGACAAGATCGTCGAATGTAGAGTTTGACAAGTTCGTCGAACGCAGAGTACAGCGCGTTCATCGAGCGCAGTCCTTCTCTACGGAAAAGTAGGGCAGTGGAACCTGCGGCTAGGGCAAGTTGCAAACAAGCCGTGTGGGGTCCACCAGCTTCTCCCATACTTCCAAGAAGGACATCTAAGAGCCGTTGAAGATCAGAGATGTATAAAAGGAAATGCTAGGGCACATTTGAAGCTCTCCTCCGTCGCATGCAAAAATAAAATCAACTATTTCATTGACGGCAGCTGCTCTCGACTTTCTTCCTGCTCCCTAAAAGAGAAGAAGAAACAGAGAGAAGAAGATAGCACCTCCACCAGAAGGAGCAAGGTGATCTTCCATCACTCTATTGAAGAGGAAGATCAAGTTATGGCTGTATTCAACATCTTCAGCTACAGGAAGCACAGGCTGTGCAGGATATACAAGAGAGTAATTCTGCTATAATAAATTTCTAAATCATTTTTCTGTAGGGCATCTTGCCTGAGCTGTAAGACCATTTGGTCTGAGTTTGTAGGAACCTGAGGGTTCTGAGTTGTAGGGCTGAAGGCCTGAGTGTAGGATCAGGAGCTGCCTGAGTTGTAGGGCTTCATTGCCTGAGCTGTAGGAGAAGGAATTCTCTGAGTTGTAGGACCTTCTGAGGTCTGAGCTGTAGGATCAGGAGCTGATCTGAGGTAGGGATGTTTAGCCTGAGGTAGGACCACGAGGTGGTCTGAGCTGTAGGAGGTGGATTCCTCTGAGTTTGTAGGGCTGCTATGCCTGAGGTAGGAGCTGGTGATAGCTCTGAGTTGTAGGGACCTTTGTCCTGAGGTAGGATCATCCTTGATCTGGGAAGTTCTGAGGAACTTGTGTTGTAAGCTCTTTGAGCCGAGTTTGGAGGAGTTGGCCTTGTCTAACACATTGTTAGAAAGGTGAAGGGAGGAAAGATGACTACTCAAGACACCCTGTCTTGAGGAACCTCTATACATACTTGTGTGCTTTCTGTGTGTTTGATCTTTTGCTTAAACCAGAAATCAGATATAAGCTAGGGTGCTTAGAGGAAAATCAAAAAGACCTATTCACCCCCCTTTAGGTGATTTAGACTACAAACGTAATATTCTATCAAGTGGTATCAAAGCGAGGTTGGTCAAGAAGGAACTAACAGTCTGACCAGATCCTAAAAGGTTTAGTCAAATCATATCCCATGGCCTCCTCTGGATTGCAAAAGGAAATGAGGTCCATGAAGTTGCCCATATGCAACAAAGAGAATTTTGGCATATGGAAGCAAAGGACCAGGTTGTTTATGGAAGCATCTGATCCAAGGATCTTCATTACAGTTGAAGAAGGACCTTTAACGTTTCACACTGCATCCACTATAGATCCAACAAGAAGAGTGGCCAAACTATTCAACGATCTAACCAAGGATGAACTTGAGTTGTTCACCATGGACAAGAGGGCCCAGAACATCATTGTCAATGCTATTGATGATTCCACCTTTCAAAAATTGGTACATTGCACTCCTGCCAAGGAAATGTGGGATACTTTAATAGCATATATGGAAGGGACAGCTAAAGTTAGGGATGACATGAAGTCACTCCTAAATCAGGAGTGTGAAGCCTTTAGGCAACTGAACCAGGAATGCATAGCTGATTGCTATGAAAGATTTTTCAGGATAGTGAATGAGTTGAGGACCTATGAAAGGAACTTCACTCATTATGAGCTGAATGATAAGTTCCTTAGATCTCTCACAAGAGACTGGGACACAAAGATATGTGCCATCAGGGAAGTGGCCAAGCTAGGTGAGACCCCAACTCACACACTGTTTGGGAAGCTGCTCTCCTATGAGATGCAGCTGTCTGCAAGGAAGGAAGAGGACACCTCTTCAAGGGTTCAAGCATGGGAGAAATTTGTTGCTCTCAAAGCTGACAGCTCCAAGAAAAGCAAAAGCAGAATGGAGTCTCCTCCTAGGAGAAGTGCTGAACCTGAAGTCAGCACCTCATGATGCTCTTCCTCTGATGAGGAGTTTGCTGCCTTCACTAGACAGTTCAAGAAGATGATGAAGAGGAAGCAGTGGAAGAACATGCCCTCCTCATCATTACACAACAAAAAGGATAGCTGCAAATCAGAAAGTCATCACCCAAAGGGTGACAGGTATGACTCTAAAATTAGTAAACATTCTTTTAACAATATAATCTGTTATAGCTGCAGCAAGCCTGGGCATGTCATTGCTGACTGCCCAGTCAAAAGCAAAGATAGAGGTGAAAAGAAGCCTCATCATAAGAAGGAGAGGAAGGGAGAACAATCCCTTCTAGCCAAGAAAAGCAAGAGCTGGAGTGAATCTGAATCTTCAGCTTCAGATTCAGATGAAGAAGAGAAAGCCTACATAGGGCTATTTGCTGCTCAGGAGGATGAAGACTATCCTGCTGCTAGAACAGGAATCAGGGCCCCTCTTTCACACTCAGATAGTGATGAAGAGGAGGATGAAGAAAACATTGCTCAGCTAGTCCTTATGGCCTTCACTGATAAGGAAGGGAGTCAGAATGCTTCTGACAATGATCAGGTACTATCTCATTCCACTTCAATTTCTGATTGTGAGACCAGACAAATTAGTCATTTACAGTGGTTAACTATGGTGCAAATAAGCACTATTTCCCTGAAGAACAAGGTCATCAAGGACCTTGAGGAAAAGCTTAATAAGGAGAAGGGCCTGGTGGCTCAATTCTCCAAGCCCAGATCTGTGCTTCCTATCATTGACACCTTCTCCTCTCAAACCAATAGGAGAGGACTAGGATTCAAGAAAATGGAAGTAGCAGAAGGGAGTGGAGTAAAGAGCAAGGAGAAGGGTAAGCCTCAACCCACCTTTCAAAAGGTGATTCTTCCCTCGAACAGGTATGACCATGAAAACATTTATGGTCACTAGAAGAATGAGAGGTGATATAGGAAGGAAAATGCTCCTTCACATAGTGGAAGAAAGGGAATGGGATTGAGTGCCATGAAGGCTCCCCATAAGGAAATTCAAATGGCCCAACATGGACCATTTGTTTTTGGTACTTCAACCACTTCATTCAAGGATGAGAAGGCAAGCCCTTCTAAGGTTGGATCAGTCAAGAACAGGACTGCTGCCAATTCTATAAACATGTCTGATTGCTTAGTGTCAGATGCCATCAAATCTTGTATGGCTGCCAAGTCATTGCAAGTTGATGTCATCAGGACAAAGAACATCAAGACAGTACACAGAATGACATTCAGTCAAATCATTGCTGAGAGGAACAGGAAGAATGTTGCTGTATCTATTCCTGAATATGAGGACTGTGCTGCACAATCCTCAAGAAATGCTCAGAAGAGAAGATACAACATTCATGAATGTTGGTGCTATGGTAAAGTGGGACACTTTACCATAGATTGTTGGTACAACCCCAATGTACCGAATGCAAAGAAGAGTCTTCCTGCCAAGGGTGCAGCTAGAGTAAGGCCTTTTGATTATGCTAACAAGAACCTAGGACCCAAGTCATCTAGGGCTCCTAAGGAACATTAAACTCTATTTTGCAGGATAGTTCAAGTACCAGCCTCATCATCATTTGGTACTTGGACAATGTGTGCTTATGGCACATGAAAGGAAGAAGAGTGATATCATAAATTTGATATTAGATAGAGGAATAAATCCTCAAGGTAAGTATTTCTCGTCCCTATTGTGCATTTATCATCAAATGCTATCTATAATAGTGTTAAAGTAGGATGATAGAATTAACCAGTAAAATCTGTGTTAGCTAAGCTTCAAATCACGCTTAAAAAGCTGGGTTAAGTCTGTGTACGACGAATGTCGTGCTTAAGTTCGACGAACTTAGTTTTAAAACATTAGTTGTTCAACGAATTTAGCCCTAGGTTAAAACTTTAGATGAACCGTCTCAGCTGAACCGCTGAGTCGATTAGGTTTACATGCTGAACCGCTGAGTCGATTAGGTTAACAATCTGGCCCACTATATAAACTCTCAACGGCATTAAATGACTTTTCACATTCTCTCGCACCACTCCAGCCGCCGAGACGAAATCTCTACTCTTCCATCCCAACATTTTCATTTTTCTCATTCGACTAAGATGGCGCCCAAGATTTCGAAGGAATTGCAAGAGGGTTGTGAGTTGGTGAGGGATGGGTTTCTCCATGTCTCACCAGAGATTTTGAGCGTTATATCCTTAATTACTGATGTTGGACTAGACTTCTTGTTGTCTGAACCCTCTCAGATCTTCAAGCAAGAAGTGCTAGAGTTCTTTGCAAATGCCAAGCAGTCGTCTTCTAAGGATGGCCTAACATATAAGGTTGGAGAAATTAGGGTGAAACTGTCCCCTAAGAGACTGGAAAAAGTACCGCACCTTCCTAGAGTGGAAGAAGAGGAAATATCTGCAGAAGACAAGGAGCATGCCTTGAAGTGGTGTGAATACAGTGACCCCCAGACTTCATCACTGAAAAAGAAATTCTTCAATCAGAAAGGGAAGCTGCTGTGTGACATTGTGGGAAAGGCACTCCTGTGCAAGCAGGCTCTCATGACACAATCTCTCAACCCATGTTTGAGCTGATTATAAGGATCATTTTAAAGAAAAGGACATGCTGGGGAAATGTCCTGTTCCTAAGGATCAAGTAATGCCTGCAGGCTCCAAATCTTGGAAGGATCTCATCTCTCTTCCTGCTGAAAGCTTATCCTGACCAGTTCTCCTCTTTTAAGGGTGTAAACATTCACTACTTGAAGAGAATAGATATCAAGACCTTGGACAGGTCTGCAAGGGTTCTCCCCATGAGCCAACCTTCTATGGTGGCTGATATAAAGGAGAAGAAGAGAGCTATGGTGAATGAAGGGGAAGATGTACCCAGGACTAGTGGGGATGAGGAGCCCCAAGGAAGAGTTGAACCCAATCCTGAGCCAACTCAGATGAACATTGATCCATCTGTTCCTCAAGCTGAAGATGAATTTCCCAATTCACCTATCCATGGTGTCTCTAGACAAAATTCTCCATCTATGGATGCCCCAAGTGAGGGGGAGCATAGCCCAGCCTATGAAGGAGGAGGTGGGTATGCTAGTGGGGGAGAACATCAACAGGAACCAATCCCACCATATCTTCAAGGTACACCTAATGCCCCATCTGAGGGGGAGCAGATCCCTGATGATGGAAAGGGCTAATGCTCAGAGTGGAGCTGAAGAGGTGGTTGTAAAAGTTATGACCCAGGAAAGGCCAGTTGCTGTTTTAGACACATCTGACCTGCTAAACTCAATTCAAACCATAATTGAGGGTCAAATGTTGTTAGTAAAAGAACTTGTTACTGAAAGAATACAAGGTGCTACTGCTCAAGTTAGGGATGAGATGAATGCTACAAGAGCAACTTTATCTCAAGAAATCCAAGCCGGTGAGCAGAGGTTGGAGATAAGGGTGGATACTGTAAGGGATGAGCTGAATACTCTTTCACGCTCATGTCACGTCGAGGTACTGCAGAAGAAAAAACTGCAAAATCTGAGTTGAAAGACCAGGCAATCTCCGAGTTGAAAGCACTTCCAGCAGGGTTGACGGCTGTGTGGCCCTCATTCAGCTGAAGGAAGCATTTTTTTTCTTTACCCAACTTCAAAGTCATTTTCGGGGGACTAGAGACCATTCGCCGGGCTCAGTCATACCGGCAGATGGGGGGCTCGTCAGGTCGACTCGCTATTCAGTAACCGACTTGGGAGGGTGTTGAGTTCCTCTGCCTTCAGGTGAAGGTAAGCACCTAGGGTGGCAGATGGGTATTCCATCCCCAGTTGGCAAGGTCCCTGACTGGAGACCATTCGCCGGGCTTAGTCATGCCGGCAGATGGGGGGCTCATCAGGTCGACTCGCTATTCAGTAGCCGACTTGGGAGGGTGTTGAGTTCCTCTGCCTTCAGGTGAAGGTAAGCACCTAGGGTGGCAGATGGGTATTCCATCCCCAGTTGGCAAGGTCCCTGACTGGAGACCATTCGCCGGGCTCAGTCATGCCGGCAGATGGGGGGCTCATCAGGTTGACTCGCTATTCAGTAACCGACTTGGGAGGGTGTTGAGTTCCTCTGCCTTCAGGTGAAGGTAAGCACCTAGGGTGGCAGATGGGTATTCCATCCCCAGTTGGCAAGGTCCCTGACTGGAGACCATTCGCCAGGCTCAGTCATGCCGGCAGATGGGGGGCTCGTCAGGTCAACTCGCTATTCAGTAACGGATTTGGGAGGGCGTTGAGTTCCTCTGTCTCCAGGCGAGTGAGCTCCTAAGACGCGGGTGGGTACTGGCGCCTCCAATAGGATTGGGAGGGCGTTGAGCTCCCCTGTCTCCAGGTAAGCAAAGCTCCCAGGATGTGGATGGATACTCTGCCTCAAATTGTTAAGGTCGTTGGCTAGGGACCGTTCGTCGGTCTCAATCGCGTCCGTATATGGGAAACTTGTCAGATCGACTAGCTATTCGACGGGCAGTCCAGAAAGGGTAATTGGTTTGATAAGGTGGTTGAGTTCCTCTGTCTCCAGGTGAAGGTAAGCACCCGGGACGTGGACTGGTTCTCCTCCCCCGGATAGTTCCGAAAATTGTTAGTTCCCTCTCCCTCCAGGTGCGCTTGGCTCCCTAGTAGGTGTGGAGTTCCCTCCCCCTCCAGGTGAGCTTGGCTCCCTGGTAGGTGTGGAGTTCCCTCCCCCTCCAGGTGAGCTCGGCTCCCCGGTAGATGATAAGTGGAGGAAGGTCCCCCCTCCACCTTCGATTGAGTTAGGCTCGACCTAAAGGTGTTGAGCATTCTCCACCTCCTGTTGAGCTCAGCTCACAGGAGGGGTGTCTAGTGGAGAAAGGTCCGTTCCTCACCTCATGTCAAGTTCAGCTCGACTAGAGGTGTTGAGTCTCCCTCCACCTTTGGTCGAGTCTAGCTCGACCTAAAGGTGTTGAGCTTTCTCCACCTCCTATTGATCTCGGCTCGCAGGAGGGGTGTCTAGTGGAGAAAGGTCCGTTCCTCACCTCATATCAAGTTCAGCTCGACTAGAGGTGTTGAGTCTCCCTCCACCTTCGGTCGAGTTTAGCTCGACCTAAAGGTGTTGAGCTTTCTCCACCTCCTGTTGAGCTCGGCTCACAGGAGGGGTGTCTAGTGGAGAAAGGTCCGTTCCTCACCTCATGTCAAGTTCAGCTCGACTAGAGGTGTTGAGTCTCTCTCCACCTTCGGTCGAGTCTAGCTCGACCTAAAGGTGTTGAGCTTTCTCCACCTCCTGTTGAGCTCGGCTCACAAGAGGGGTGTCTAGTGGAGAAAGGTCCGTTCCTCACCTCATGTCAAGTTCAGCTCGAATAGAGGTGTTGAGTCTCCCTCCACCTTCGGTCGAGTCTAGCTCAACCTAAAGGTGTTGAGCTTTCTCCACCTCCTGTTGAGCTTGGCTCGCAGGAGGGGTGTCTAGTGGAGAAAGGTTCGTTCCTCACCTCATGTCAAGTTCAGCTCGACTAGAGGTATTGAGTCTCCCTCCACCTTTGGTCGAGTTTAGCTCGATCTAAAGGTGTTGAGCTTTATCCACCTCCAGTAGAGCTCGGCTCACAGGAGGGGTGTCTAGTGGAGAAAGGTCCGTTCCTCACCTCATGTCAAGTTCAGCTCGACTAGAGGTGTTAAGTCTCCCTCCACCTTCGGTCGAGTTTAGCTCGACCTAAAGGTGTTCAGCTTTGTCCACCTCCTGTTGAGATCGACCCACAAGAGGGGTGTCTAGTGGAGAAAGGTCCGTTCCGCCTCAAGTTAGGTTCAGCCGAAGGACTCGGCAGGGGTATCCCGTTGGCAGGTCCCTTCGTGGATTCCCCTCAGGTCCCACCTACTCGTCAAATAGGTGGGTTGGACTTTCTTTCCGAGCTTGAGACAAGCTCGAAAAGAGCGGGGATTGTGTACAACCCTCATATTTTCTGAGCCGGTGTGGCCCGACACAAATGAGGCCGTGGTAGAGCAGATGACCGTAATGCAGCAGACCTTGGGTCTGAACCAAAGAGAGGAGGCCCGGGGGGCAGCCCTCTCCACTCGCCAGCCCCCTTGGTGGCGAGTGGGGGATGTCCCCCCTCCCCACTCGCCCGCCCCTTTGGGGGCGAGTGGGGGAGGTCCCCCTCCCCACTCGCCCGCCCCTTTGGGGGCGAGTGGGGGAGGTCCCCCATCTCCACTCTCCTGCCCCCTTGGGGGTGGGTGGGGGAGGTCCCCCCTCCCCACTCGCTCGCCCCTTTGGGGGCGAGTGGGGGAGGTCCCCCATCTCCACTCGCCCGCCCCCTTGGGGGAGGGGGGTGGGAGGTCCCCCCTCCCCACTCGCCCGCCCCTTTGGGGGCGCGTGCGGGAGGTCCCCCATCTCCACTCGCCCGCCCCTTTGGGGGCGGGTGGGGGAGGTCCCCCCCTCCCCACTCGCCCGCCCCTTTGGTGGGCGAGTGGGGGAGGTCCCCCATCTCCACTCGCCCGCCCCCTTGGGGCGGGTAGGAGAGGTCCCCCTCCCCACTCGCCCTCCCCTTTGGGGGAGAGTAGGGGAAGCCTCACTCACCCTTCTTGGGCAAGTGAGGTCTCGAGTAGACCAGTTTGGACCTCCGGCAAGAGGGGGAGTGGGTACCTCGAGTCCCACTCGCCCCTCCTCCTGCGTTGCCCATTCGTGATCGTGGTCGGACTGCGGATAGCAAGATTTCGGCTATCCGCAGTCCAATTTTGGCTATCCGCAATCCATTTTTGGGAAAGTCTATAAATAGACCCCCATGGGCACCTTGGGAAAGGTTGGTTCCTACCCCCTCCCCCGCGTGGTCTTATGAGCAAGCACCCCCCCTCCCCCTGTCATTGAAGGTTGACGGTGAGGTGGTTCTCAGTGCCCTCCAAGGTGCCCAGGCTCAACATTGGCTTAGGAGGGGAAGTTCCTTGAGAGCTTCCGGGTATGTGGTGGGACCTCCACGCTGCAGCTTAAGGGGTCCGTTTGTGGACTTAGGTGTTCTCCAAGGGCAAGGTTTCTCAGTTCTTAGCGATCAATCAAGGGTCTTAGCTTGGGTCAAGTAAGGGCTAGCCGCATCCCCCTTTCGAATGCTAAAACCGGGTTACTGGTTTCAACACCACCCCCCGGGCCATCTAGCCGGCTCAGGGGCGTGTCACCGCTAACCTGCAAGCAAGCCGTACATGCAACATGTAATAATGTAAAAGAAGTGCAAACTACACTATACAAGGTGAGGTTTCGAGCACAATCAATCTTCTAGGTTGAGCATCAAGTAAAAAGGAACCTAGGTATGCACATGATGTTGGTTGGGTTCACCCGAAGGTTCCCCGCAACCGCCTAAGCAACTGCATGAGGCTAACATAGCATCAATTCATCACAAACACTCCACCCTAAGGACATAGCCTTAGGTGGGGAAAAAGAGCTTTTGGTCGATCTAGGTAAGACACCTTCCACGACCTCTCCCATGATCACACAGCTTACATGAGGTAGGGACGTCTTACCGATCTGCATGGAAACGGGTTCGGCTCAGCTTTGCCCGTGCTCTAACCGTCACGATCTATCGCACGACGCGGGTACGGCTTCACTTCGGCCCGTAAGGGTTTAGCACAGCAAGTGCCCACATAATTAAGCTACGCATCCAATCCTTTCACGTGGACTTAGACTTCGCAAATAACAAAAAAGAAGGAGGTACTAGACCACTCCTCTTCAACTCTAGTGGTGAAGGTTTGCATTCAACCACCCAAGCAAGGGGCTTCCGTTGGGCTCTCAAAAGGCACCTAAAACTCAAGTCCCGCAACACGATAGAAAATCTCACGGAGACATTCTCTGACACGCATTCTAGGCTTAACCTAAATGCAACGTCGCAATCCAAGCATCACCTATCTGGGCTCACGGACACGAATAAGCTTCACACAAAATGCCTAAATCCACACGACTACCGGATTTCTAAATGCAATATGTCGGGGACGGACACAATCGACCCAGAGTTCCGAAGAACTAGAGGAAATCCTACACTTCACCCATTTGGTGAAAGGGATTCCTCATGCAAGCATAGAAAAAGGAATGAGAGGACAAAACACGTCCTAAGACCGGGAGGAAGGATCGTTGCCCTTGGAGCTTTCTTCTTCGCCATAGATCTGAGATTTCACTCGGATAGAAAGAACCGCAACGGGCTGCTCTTTCCAGATCTGAAAACGGCTCGCGATTCGGAGCTCCGAAGCTCCGACAATGGCAGAAGATGCCTCCTGCTCCTTCCTCGCTGTTTGTAGATCTTTTCTCGGCTTCCTTCTTTCTCACGCTTGAAGAAGATAAAGTTTACAAGTTAAAGAGGATATATATACTCCTCTGGACAAACCCTAAGAAAACCCAGAAATAAATCCCATCCCTTGGATTTAAAGCCCTGGATTTGACGACCACGATTCAAGTCACGGGCCTGAAATTTAAATCGCTGATTCTGGACTGCGTTCGACGAACGACTAATAAACCTGCATTCGACGAACGACTGAAATGCTGCGTTCGACGAACGACTAATAAACCTGCGTTCGGCGAACAGCTGAAATGTTGCGTTCGACGAATGGCTAATAAGCTGCGATCGACAAACGTTTTCCTGCGTTCGACGAACGACTGCCTGCGTTCGACGAATGGCGGCCTGCGTTCGACGAACGGCTACCTGCATTTGACGATCGGCTACCTACATTCGAAGAACGGCTGGCTAAAGGAATTTCTTTTTCCCGAGAACTGGCACTGCCTGCCCTTTCTAATTTCTCGAGAAGTATATTTCTCTGCTTATATAATCTCTCGAGAAGCTTAACTTCTGCCTATGGATTTCTCGAGAAGTATAAATCGTGTCTTTCGATTTATCTTCCGAGAAGTATAATTCCTGCTTAGATTATATCTCGAGAAGTATATTCCCTGCCTATGGATTTCTCGAGAGGCTATAATTCCTTTTGATTTCTCGAGAAGTATTACAGATTTCTCGAGAAGTAAATTTGGGGTGTTACAAGAAGAAATATGTTTGTTAGATTTGGAATCATACCTATCTGATCTATGTCTGCTCCCAGACTTGTCTTCTCTCCTGGAACTAGAGGGAGATGCTTCATATCTTCTGTTCCCTCTTCTTCTATTTCTCAGCAATTTCTTAGACTACATGGTGAATAGTGAGAGATCTCCATCAGAGAGCACTGAGTTGGAGTTGCTTAAGGTCTCTTCCCCTGATATATAGACATGCACCACAGTCTTGTGTTTTCTTGAAGCTTCAGCTTTAAAGGCCACTACCTTTTCTCTGTTGTGAGCCTTGGATCTCTCCTCTTCAGCGTTTCTAACATTTAACTGCAACTCATATGATAGAAGCTTGTCATATAGCTGTTGAGGCTCCATAGCTCCCAGATTGGCAACTTCCCAGATGGCACGCAGCTTCATATTCCATTCTTTTTTAGAGATCTCACGAACTTGTCAATGAGCTCATAATTGGTGAACTCTCTTTCATAAATTTTGAGCCCATTAACAATCCTGAAGAACTTTTCATGGCAGGCAGCTATATCATCCTTCTTGTCTTGCCAGAAGGATTCATACTCCTTATTCAGAAGGGATTTTTTGTCATCTCTAACCTCTTATGTTCCTTCCATGTATACAACCAAGGAATCCCACATTTCCTTTACCATTTTACAATGAATCAGATCTAAAATGTTGAATCATCGATTGCATTGACAATGATGTTCTTACCCCTTTTGTCCATGGTGACCAAGGCTACTTCATCCTTGGTGAACTGGGATAGGGTTTTGGGTGTAGGAACTGATGTTCGGTTCACAGGGATATTCATGGGAACATAGGGTCCCTCTTCAACTGCCATATAGACTCTAGGTTCTGAAGCTTCCATGTATAACTTGATTCTCTGCTTTTAGATAGCAAAGTTCTCTTTGGTGTAGATGGGCAGCTTCATTGAGCTCATTTCCTTAGAATGCTCAACAGCCATTGTTTGTGATCACAACCCAATAAACATGTAGATCTTGTTATAAGCTGTTAAGCCTTTGAACTCAACCTGGCTTTGATACCAATTGAAAGATTTGGGTTGTCTATAATACAACTAGAGTGGGGGTGATTAGGTGCTTTCAATGTTAATTGATACTTTAAATTTTAGCTAGCACAGCACAGAAACAGCATAGAAAACACACAAGATTTATAATGGTTCCATTCAAGACAATGTGTCAAGAGACAGTCTACTCTCCCTCCCACCTATCTAGTAATGTGCTAGGCTTGGAGACTTCTCCAACTCAGATCTCTTCTCAATAAGCAGATCTTACAACTCGGGCTCACAAATAACCCTACCAACAACTCAAACTTTATAAGTCTTACAACAACTCAGATCTTCACCAAGATCCTACCAAACTCAGGCTCACAAAGAACCCTACTAAACCCAGGCTCACAAAGAACCCTACCAAACTCAGGCTCACACAGAACCCTACCAACACTCAGATCTGTTATAAGATCTTACAAGCTCAGGCTTACAAAGAACCCTACAAAACAAGAAAGATATTTTTCTGTTTCAAAAGAGAAGGCTTCAAGATATGAGCTTTTGAATGAATGGTCTTCTTCTTCTTCTTCTTGCAAATATAAGCCCAGGGATCTTGTGAATCTCTGAACTGTTCTTGAGAATTGTACAACCTCGGGTTCACCCCGAGGGAGCGGACAAGCTAGGTGCGATCCCACCCACGCGAGAGCGAACAGTTGGCGGGTGCGCTCACAAACCGCTCGCGTATGCTGCTCCCCGCGCGAGCGCGCATGGGCCAGGGACGCGAGTAGCACTTTGTGACCCCGGTATTCGCCAGGAGATGGACAGAAGAAATTCATTCTGAGTTCGACGAACGCCGAGTTTCTGCTGAGGTTGACGAACTCCGCTCAGCGTCCAAAGAGAAGACAAGGAAGGCAGACGAGCTCTCAAAGGTCGCCCGCAGGAAGGCAGACGAGCTCTCAAGGGTCGCTCGTAGGAAGGCAGGCGAGCCAGGCACTCGCCGACCGGCCGGACGAGCCGGATTCTTTCCAAGTTTTGGTGTTTGACGAACTCCGTTCCACGTTCGACGAACTCCGTTCTGCATTCGACGAAATCCATCCTGCGTTCGATGAACATCACATTTCAGTTCGACGAACTTGCTTCTCAGCCCGATAAATTCAATCTTCCAGCCAGTTCAGAAGATTTACACAGGGCAGAGGGGAACTCACAGGAAGGCATGTGAGACCTGGCCTCGGTAGATGTCGCCGGAAGAGGTGCGAGCGGGGCCTTCGCAGAGCGCCGACCTAAGAGGGGTTTTGCGAGCTATACTCACGAGGAGACTCGCAGGAGCTCTCGCGAGTAGCCTTCTCGCAGACCATTTGCCCATAGGCTAAGGAGGCAAAATTACCCCTCTGCCTCAGATGGTCTGTCGTTAGCCCCTCCAAACAGCGGAGTTTTGTTGTTAGCAGGCCAAATTGGGGTGCGTTTAGTAAAACCAAAAGGTGGAATTCCGCTATTAACAGACTATGAGCAAAAAACTATAAATAGACCTTAATGGGCACCTTGGGAGAGGATTCCATTCTCAGTTCTCTGAGCTTCTTCTTCCCTCGGTTACTTTGGTTTAGCTCTCTAGCTCTCCAAGGTTCCCAAGTCTCAGCTTTGGCTTGGGAGGGGAAGCGCTCTAAAGATCTTCCGTGTGTGTGGTGGGTCCTCTTTGCTGAGTCTAAGTGTCTATGTCGAGCTCCGAGGTTTCGGTCAGTCCCTTCAGGAGATTAGTAAGTGGTAACTACCCCCCCCCCCCAACTTGTTGGGGGCCCCGAACTCCATAGAGACCATTTACTGGTTTCTGAAAGTGGAGGTTAGATCTTAAATTAACTCTAGAGGGGGGTGAATAGAGTTTAAAACTTTTTCCCTTAGTTTTATTTGCGGAATTAAAAATAGTGTTATGTATATGTGTAAGTAGAGTGATTAATAAAAACAGAATAAATAAAATCACACATCACATCACAAAGAAATAAACAATCACAGAGGACACAAGGAGCTATAGTAGTTCCCCAATAAATCTGGGTACGTCTACTCTTCTACCACCCTTGGTAGGAAACCACTAGGAGTTTTGATAAGGTGCCCTCACACCAAGGGATTTTTGATAAGGTGTCCACACACCAATGGGAGTTTGATCAGGTGCCCAAATCACCGATAAGCTTTTGATAAGGTGCTTAAAAACCACACAAGGATTTTTTGATAAGGTGTCTTGCCACCAGTGGGTTACACTTTTGAAGGGAGTATTAACCCTGTACAGAATGGGATAGAGAGGTGTTAAGGTGTTCTTCTCTGTCAAGTTGTATAGAGAAGACTCTAGTGGATTTGATGTAGAAAATAACTCCTCTGTCTGATTGAAGATGTTTGACAGTAGATTGGCTGGAGCCTTTTCTTGAAGAAATAATCTTCCTGTAGCTGAAAAATCAGAGAAACAGGACTGCTTCTCAGATTGTTTGAAGCTCTTTGAAGATTTGTGCTTGCAGCTGATGACTGAGAGATGAAAGCAAATGTTCTCAGAAAATAAATGCTGCTTTGAGGAAGAAGAAGATCTGTATAAGCTTTTGATGTTCTTCTTTCTTCCTATAGATTTTTCTTCTTTCTTTTGATCTGAATCTTTGCAGCAAAAATGACTGAGAGGAGGTGTTGAAGATGTTCTCTGAATGTTGTTGCTGCTCGAGTGAGATGAAGAAGAAGAAGAAAAACTATACTGTGCTATCTTTCTTCTTTTCTTTTTATCTCCTTTTCTTTCTTTCTTTTCTCTGTACTTTTCCTGTACAGCAAAACTGTAAAGTATTCTGTACTTTATCTGTTGTCATGTAAGCTTCTGTATATTCTGATATATATTAAGCTGTTATGTCTTCTTCCATACTTTCTTTTGAAAACTCTGACAGAAAATAAATGCAAATCCTTATATTAAGGTAAAACATGCGCTGAAGAGATATCAGTACAATACTGCTGTGCCGTTTAGCCTTTTCTTTTATACGGAATGTCCTTTTCTGCTGGAAGGTCAACGACTATAACTTGAATAAATAAAAGAAATATATTTTCTTACTTGATCTGACAAAAAGAGTCGTTGCTGTTAGTCGAACTGAGTTCAGAGAATGAAATGATATATTCTTTCTGAAATTTCTGAGCTTAAATAATAATTCTTCGATCTGAACAAAATTCGTCGAACGCATATTCGTTGACCTCAAGATTTTCGTCGAACGCAACATTTACTTCGTCAACCTCAATTGAATCCTGCTAGAATAATTAATTTTGTTGATCTGAAGGTGTTCGTCAAACGCAGATTGGAGTTCGTCGAACGAAATTATTCATCGACCGCTGAGCATGGATAATTTCGTCAACCGCTGAGCTTGAGCAAAATATATTAGTCGAGCACTGCACTTAGACAAATTCTTCGACCGCTGAGACGGGTTCGTCGACCGCTGAGAATAAGTCTGTTCGTCGAACGCAGAGAGCTTGCCGTTCGTCGAACGCAGATAGCCGTTCATCGAATGTAGATAGCCGTTCGTCGAACGCAGAAACTGAATGAAATTTCTAGTTCTAACAGCCAAAACTCTTGACCCATATACTATACATTGGGGTCAACTTTGTCCTTAGTCAACATATAGTGATCCTAGCCCAAATAAGAAATAGGGTTGTTCCAACAATCTCCCCCTATTTGGGTTAGGACACTATTTGACAAAAAAATTGAAAATAAATTAATACTAAAACAGCAAAAACAACAGAGCATGAATATATCTGATATATTTAAATATTTTATCAGATATAAAATAAATAGTACTCTGTGTTTTGAAAATACATTTCAATAAAAACATAAATGAAAATACATTCAGAACCTTGATTTTTCTGAATTCAGCTGCTTCTGAATTCTGAAATTCTGATTTTGTCTGAATTTGTATTGTTTTGAATTCTGATTTGAACTGAACTGTATCTGCTATGTAAATCAGATCTCTGAAATAGTTCTGAACTGAATATGTTATCTGCTATGAATTCTGATCTTAATCTTTATCTGATTTCAGAATTTCTGATTATTTGAGCTGCAGTAATAATTGATACTGAATTTTGCTATATCAAAATACTTCTTCTGAACTGTTTCTGCATCTGAACTTGAACTGAACTTTATCTGAATATTTCTGAAACAGAAAACTGTAATCAGCAAACTGCTGTAAGCTTTATCACGCTTCTTCATACAGCAACTTCCTCTGAGAGTGTCTCCCCCTGAGTTTTGGAGGTTCTTCAGCTTTCTCTCCTTGCCTAGTTTGAAAGTGGAGGTTAGATCTTAAGTTACTCTAGAGGTGGGGGTGAATAGAGTATTAAAAACTTTTCCTTAGTTTTTATAGCGGAATTAAAATAGTGTTATATATATGTGTAAATAGTGTTAGATAATGAAAACAAAATAAATAAAAACAGGATAAGTAAAATCACACAGCACAACACAAAGAAATAGACAATCACAGAGGACGTAAGGAATTTATAGTAGTTCCCCAAAAACCTGGGTACGTCTACTCTTCTACCACACTTGGTAGGATCCACTAGGAGGTTTGATCAGGTGCCCTCACACCAAGGGATTTTTGATTAGGTCTCCACACACCAATGGGAGTTTGATCAGGTGCCCAATTCACCGATAAGCTTTTGATAAGGTGCTTAAAAACCACACAAGGATTTTTTGATAAGGTGTCTTGCCACCAGTGGGTTACACTTTTGAAGAGAGTATTAACCCTGTACAGAATGGGATAGAGAGGGGTTAAGGTGTTCTTCTCTGTCAAGATGTATAGAGAAGACTCTAGTGGATTTGATGTAGAAAAGAACTCCTATGTCTGATTGAAAGTGTTTGACAGTAGATTGGTTGGAGCCTTTTATTGAAGAAATAATCTTCCTGTAGCTGAAAAATCGGAGAAACAAGAATGCTTCTCAGATTATTTGAAGCTCTTTGGAGATTTGTGCTTGCAGCTGATGACTGAGAGATGAAAGCAAATGTTCTCAGAAAATAAATGCTGCTTTGAGGAAGAAGAAGGTCTGTATAAGCTTTTGATGTTCTTCTTTCTTCCTGTAGCTTTTTCTTCTTTCTTTTGATCTGAATCTTTGCAGCAAAAATGACTGAGAGGAGGTGTTGAAGATGTTCTCTGAATGTTGCTGCTGCTCGAGTGAGATGAAGAAGAAGAAGAAAAACCATACTGTGCTATCTTTCTTCTTTTCTTTTTATCTCCTTTTCTTTCTTTCTTTTCTCTGTACTTTTCCTGTACAGCAAAACTGTAAAGTATTCTGTACTTTATCTGTTGTCGTGTAAGCTTGTGTAGATTCTGTTATATATTAAGCTGCTATGTCTTCTTCCATACTTTCTTTTGAAAACTCTGACAGAAATTAAATGCAAATCCTTAAATTAAGGTAAAACATGCGCTGAAGAGATATCAGTACAGTACTGCTGCGCCGTTTAGCCTTTTCTTTTATACGGAATGTCCTTTTCTGCTGGAAGGTCAATGACTATAACTTGAATAAATAAAAGAAATATATTTTCTTACTTGATCTGACAGAAAGAGTCGTTGCTGTTAGTCGAACTGAGTTCAGAGAATGAAATGATATATTCTTTCTGAAATTTCTGAGCTTTAATAATAATTCTTCGATCTGAACAAACTTCTTCGAACGCATATTCGTCGACCTCAAGATTTTCGTCGAATGCAACATTTACTTCGTCGACCTCAATTGAATCTTGCTAGAATAATTAATTTTGTTGATTTGAAGGTGTTCGTCGAACGCAGACTGGAGTTCATCGAACGGAAGTATTCGTCGACCACTGAGCCTGGATAATTTCATCGACCGCTGAGCTTGAGCAAAATATATTAGTCGAGCACTGCACTTAGACAAATTCTTCGACCGCTGAGACAAGTTCGTCGACCGCTGAGAATAAGTCTGTTCGTCGAATGCAGAGAGCTTGTCGTTCGTCGAACGCAGATAACCGTTCGTCTAACACAGATAGTCGTTCGTCGAACGCAGAAACTGAATGAAATTTCTAGTTCTAACAGCCAAAAATCTTGACCCATAAACTATACATTGGTATCAACTTTGTCCTTAGTCAACATATAGTGATCCTAGCCCAAATCAGAAATATGGTTGTTCCAACAATCTCCCCCTATTTGGGTTAGGATAATATTTGACAAAAAATTGAAAATAAATTAATACTAAGACAACAAAAACAACAGAGCATGAATATATCTGATATATTTTAAATATTTTATCAGATATAAAATAAATAGTACTCTGAGTTTTGAAAATATATTTCAATAAAAACAGAAATGAAAATACAATCAGAACCTTGATTTTTCTGAACTCTGCTGCTTCTGAATTCTGAAATTCTGATTTTGTCTGAATTTGTATTGTTCTGAATTCTGATTTGAACTGAACTGTATCTGCTATGTAAATTAGCTTTCTGAAATAGTTCTGAACTGAATATGTTATCTGCTATGAATTCTGATCTTAATCTTTATCTGATTTCAGAATTTCTGATTAGTTGAGCTGTAGCAATAATTGATACTGAATTTTGCTATATCAAAATACTTCTTCTGAACTGTATCTGCATCTGAACTTGAACTGAACTTTATCTGAATATTTCTGAAACAAAAAACTGTAATCAGCAAACTGTTGTAAGCTTCATCAAGCTTCTTCATACAACAACTTCCCCCGAGAGTGTCTCCCCCTGAGTTCTGGAGGTTCTTCAGCTTTCTCTCCTTGCCTAGTTTGAAAGTGGAGGTTAGATCTTAAGTTACTCTAGAGGGGGGGGGGGGGGTGAATATAGTAATAAAAACTTTTCCTTAGTTTTTATAGCGGAATTAAAATAGAGTTATATATATGTGTAAATAGTGTGAGATAATGAAAACAGAATAAATAAAAACAGGATAAGTAAAATCACACAGCACAGCACAAAGAAATAGACAATCACAAAGGACATAAGGAATTTATAGTAGTTCCCCAAAAACCTGGGTACGTCTACTTTTCTACCACACTTGGTAGGATCCACTAGGAGGTTTGATCAGGTGCCCTCACACCAAGGGATTTTTGATTAGGTGTCCACACACCAATGGGAGTTTGATCAGGTGCCCAATTCACCGATAAGCTTTCGATAAGGTGCTTAAAAACCACACAAGGATTTTTTGATAAGGTGTCTTGCCACCAGTGAGTTACACTTTTGAAGGGAGTATTAACCCTGTACAGAATGGAATGGAGAGGGGTTTAAGTGTTCTTCTCTATCAATATGTATAGAGAAGACTCTAGTGGATTTGATGTTGAAATGCTCCTCTGTCTGATATGGATTTGTTTGACAGTTGATGTTGCTGGAGCTTTTCTTGAAGAACTAATCTTCCTGTAGCTGATTAAATTGAGAGAACAAGTTCTCCAATTTGTTGTTGCTCTTTTGAAGATCTGAATGCTTGTTCTTCTTCTTCTTTCTTTCTTGATTCTTGCAGCAGGAAAATACTGAGAGGTGGAGTAGCTATTCTCAGAAAATATGTGCTGCTGAAGGAGAAGAAAATGAAGTTCTGTGCTCTGAATAATGCTTGGCAGGAAGAAGATGAAGATCTATTCTTTTATTCTTCCTATATATATCTCTCTTCCTTTTCTGTCGATTTCCTGTACATCAAATATGTAAAGTCTCTGATTTTGATCTGTCGTGAAGACTTGTATAAAATATTCTGTATATCTTCTGCCTTTTCAGTTTTCAAATATCTGATAGCCATTAAATGCACATCCCTTAAATTAAGGAAAATGATATATCTGAGAAGATATTCTGGGAACAGTACAGCTGCACGCCGTAAATCTCTTTCCTTTTCCACGATTTGTCCTTTTCTGCTGGAATTGTTAACGGCTATAACTTAAATAATAAAGAAAATATATTTCCTTACTTGATCTGAAGAAAAGAGCCGTTGTTGTAGTCGATCTGAGTTCAGAGAATGAATAAATATAATATTCTCAAATTAAATCTGCACTTTAAATAATATTTCTTCGATCTGAACAAAATTCGTCGAACTCAGATTCGTCGACCTCAAGATTTTCGTCGAACACAACATTTACTTCGTCGACTTCAAAGGAATAATTAATTTTGTTGATCTGCGAGAATTTTCGTCGAACTGAACATATTCGTCGAACTCAAATTCGTCGATCTCAAGAATTCGTCGACCGCTGAGCCTGGATAAAATCGTCGAACACTGAGCTTGAGCAAAAGCGTCGAGCGCTGCACTTAGAAAAAATTCTTCGACCGCTGAGAACAAGCCTGTTCATCGAACGCAGAGAGCTTGCCGATCGTCGAACGCAGATAGCCGTTCGTCGAACGCAGCTAGCCGTTCGTCGAACGCAGAATCTGAATGAAATTCTTTAATTCTAACAGCCAAAACTCTTCATAAACTCTTTACCCATAAACTATACATTGGGGTCAACTTGTCCTTAGTCAACAAATAGTGATCCTAGCCCAAATCAAAAATAGGGTTGTTCCAACAATCTCTCCCTATTTGAGTTAGGACACTATTTGACAAATATTGAAAATAAACAAATACTAAAACATCAAAAACAATAGAGCATGAATATATCTGATATATTTTAAATATTTTATCAGATATAAAATAAATAGTGCTCTGAGTTTTGAAAATACAAACAGAAATGAAAATACAATCAGAACCTTGATTTTTCTGAATTCTGCTGCTTCTGAATTCTAAAATTCCGATTTTGTCTGATCTGTATTATTCTAAATTCTGATCTGAACTGAACTGTATTGTTCTGAATTCTGAATTGAATCATTATCTGATTTCTGAATGTGTTATCTGCTGCTCCTTTTAAATCCAAAAACTATGTTCTGAATTAGCATATAAATATATTCTGAAATCTGAATCTGCAATTTGCTTTTTCTTCTGAACTGTATCTGCATCTGAATTACAGAATACTTTTCTGAAACAGTAAACTGTAATCAGCAAGCTGCTATAAGCTTTATCAAGCTTTTCTTCAAACAGCAACTCCACCTGAGAGTGTCTCCCCCTGAGTTCTGAAGGTTCTTCAGCTTTTCTCTCCTTGCATAGTTCATAGAACTACTCCCCCTGAGTAAAATAGTGCATCAAATGGAGCTTGTTCATACAAACTTCTCCCCCTGCCTAGTTTTAGGAAAGGCCTGAAGCTAGGCCCCTGGAAGAAGGGACATTTGATGGAGGTAGGGAGGTATGCAAGTTTTATACTGCTGTTGTTCCTGCACAATAAAATAGAGATCAAGTGCTAAGGGAACTAGAAAGAGAAGCAATTTTGTAGATATTCAGCTATAATAAAAAAATTTATTAATGATGACAGACTGAAATAAGAAGCTTCAGAAAAACTGGGTTCGACGAAAAATGAGTTTTCGTCGATCTCCGTTCGACGAAAAACTTGATTTCGTCGAGCTCAGTTCAATGAAGAGATGGGTAAGTAGAAAACTTAATTTTTAACAGATTGAGTCTCCATCTATCATACCTAGCTAATTTATAAAGAAGATATGTTTCTTTTCATCTAAGGGCTTGGTGAAAATATCTGCTCTTTGCAAATCAGTAGAGATGAACTGTAGGCAGATTTTGTTTTTATCCACATTATCCCTAAGGAAGTGGTGCCTAATTTCTATGTGTTTAGTCCTACTATGGAGAACTGGATTTTGTGTTATAGATATTGCACTAGTATTGTCACAAAATATAGTTGAATTATTTAAGTTGACCCCATAGTCTAGGAGCTGATTTTGTGTCCACAATATATGTGAGCAGCAACTGCCAGCAGCTATGTATTCAACTTCAGCTGTTGATGTGGACACAGATGTTTGTTTCTTACAAAACCAAGACACAAGCCTATCACCAAGAAACTGACAAGTTCCTGATGTGCTTTTCCTGTCTACTCTGCATCCAGCATAATCTGAATCTGAGAATCCAGTTAATTCAAATTCAGATGTTGTTGGATACCAAAGTCCTAGATTAGGGCAACCCTTTATATATCTCAAAATCCTTTTTAATAAAATTAAGTGAGATTCTTTGGGGTTAACTTGGAATCTAGCACAAATACATGTAGCAAATATTATATCAGGCATACTAGCTGTTAAATAAAGTAAGGAGCCAACAATTGCTCTATATACTTTTGAATTAACAAGTTTCCCTGATTCATCATTATCAACAACAACATTTGAGGGCTTGGGTGTTTTCATGGTGGAAGAATCAGACATACCAAATCTTTTCACTAATTCCTTAGCATACTTAGATTGGGATATGAAGATTCCATTTGGAGTCTGCTTCACTTGAAGACCAAGGAAGTATGATAGTTCACCCATACTACTCATTTCAAATTTAGATTGCATCAAATTAGAAAATCTTTTGCACAAATTTGAATCAGTAGAGCCAAATATGATATCATCTACATATATTTGAACTAGCAATGTTTGATTTTTATGTATCCTGAAAAACAAAGTTTTGTCTACTATGCCTCTATAGAATTTATTCTCTAAAAGAAAACTAGCTAAAGTCTCATACCATGCTCTAGGAGCTTGTTTGAGACCATAAAGAGCTTTCTTAAGCTTAAATACAAAAGAGGACTGAGTTGGAGAGATGAAACCTGGTGGTTGTTCCACATAGACTTCTTCTTTGATTTCTCCATTCAGGAATGCACTTTTTACATCCATTTGATAAACTTTGAATTTCTTGTATGCAGCAAATGCAAGGAAAATTTTGATTGCTTCAAGTCTTGCAACAGGTGCAAAAGTCTGATCATAATCAATTCCTTCATCTTGTGAGTATCCTTGAGCTACTATTCTAGCTTTATTTCTCGCAATATTTCCATTTGCATCTAGCTTAATTATTCCTGTAGATCCACTTAGTTCCAATAACTGGATGGTCTTTTGGTCTAGGAACCAAATCCCAAACTTTGTTTATCTCAAACTGACTGATCTCCTCTTGCATAGCAATGATCCAGTTGGGATCTTGTTCTGCATCTTGTAGGGATTGAGGTTCAATCTGAGAGAGAAAACAGGTGTGCATCAAATTCTGATTTACTTGATGTCTTGTTTGCACACCTGCTAATATCACCAATTATTTGAGATATTGGGTGATCTCTAACTGTGATGTTATCAACAGTTGGAGTGGGTTCAACAATAATTTCCACTTGGGGAATTTGTTCAGCTTCTATATCCTGTGGAGGATGATCTGCTGTTAACTGTTCTGAACTTTCTACAAAATCTGGGTGATTTTCCTCTTCACTGTCTTCAGCATTCTGCTGTTCAGAATTTGGAAATCCTTCTTTATGTAGAGCTAATTGATCTAGCTGCTCACATAATGTAGGTACCTGTAGATTTTCTATGGTAGAAGAATTCTTCTACTTATAAAACATATTAGTTTCATCAAAAGAAACATGCATAGATTCTTCTATTTTAAGAGAAGATTTATTATAAATCCTATATGCTTTGCTGATTAGTGAATGCCCTAAGAAAATTCCTTCATCAGATTTTGGTTCAAATTTCCTAAGGTATTTCTTATCATTATTATGAACATAACATCTACAGCCAAATGCTCTAAAATAATTAACTTTAGGTTTCTTCCCTTTATGTAATTCATAAGGAGTCTTACCCGTAAGTTTGTGTATCAAACTTCTATTCATTACATAATTTGTTGTGCTAACAACCTCTGCCCAAAAGGATAGGGGCAAATTAGCATCTGCAAGCAATGTTCTTGCTGATTCAATTGGAGTTCTATTTTTCTTTTCAACTACCCCATTTTGTTGAGGAGTTCTAGGAGCTGAGAAGCAATGCCTGATACCTTCCTTCTCACAGAATTCTTGTATAAGAAGAGACTCAAACTCAGTTCCATGATCACTTCTGATCAATGCAACTACAGTAGAGTACTCAATCTTTATGCTCTAACGAAAGTCTGTAAGAACTTTAAAGTTATCTGACTTTTCTCTCAAAAAGAACACCCAAGTGAATCTAGAGAAGTCATCTACAATAACTAGAGTGTAAGACTTCCCCTCTAAATTCTTTGTTGCAATAGGTCCAAAAAGGTCCATATGTAGCAAATAAAAGATTTTAGGTGAATCACTTTTAGATAATGTTTTAAAACTATTTTTAGTTTGCTTGCCTAGTTGACATGCCCTACAAAGACCTTCTTTCTTATATGAACCTAAGGGTAAACCTCTAACAAGATTGTCCTTAGATAATTTAGCAATGGTCCTAAGGTTTACATGTCCTAATCTCTTATGCCAAAGTTCACTAGATTTGCTTAAATCACTAAATAAACAAACTTCTGAAGTAGATGAATTGAAATTCACTAAATAAATATTACCCTGCCTAATACCTGATAAAACAATAACATTATCAACAGATTTAATAAGGCATTTCAATTTATTAAATGTTACCTGATACCCTTCATCACATAATTGACTTATGCTGATAAGGTTGTGCTTCAGTCCCTTGACATAAGCTACCTCTTTGAAGGTGACTTCTCCAACCTTGATTTTTCCATAGCCTTTGGTCTGTCCACAGTTGGAGTCTCCAAATATAACTTTTGGTCCAGGCTTTGACTTGAAGTTGTTCAGGTTGGCCATGTTCCCAGTCATATGTTTTGAACAGACACTGTCCAAATACCATTTTTCACTAATTCTTAGACAGCTGTGTACCTGCAAAAACAAAAAAACAATCTATTTGTTCTTGACCCAGATTACCTTAGGTCTTTTTGTATTTCCACAAAAATCTGAAATAAAAGACATTTCAGGTTGGTCCTTATAACCTTGTGGATGATATCTCCTTGGAGGTATAATCCATTCAGTGAAAGGATTGATAGAATGTGAAGAATGAGAATTGTTCAGATTAGCTGTATAGTTTTTGGTTAGATGAACTGGGCTGAGTTCGTCGAGCTTCGTTCGACAAATGACTGACATTTCGTTGAGCCCCGTTCATATAATAACTATATTAAAAATCTGTCTTCAGAGTTCGTCGAGCTCCGTTCGACGAAATGGATGCATTTCTTCGACCATCGTTCGACGAATTCTGCTGAATTCTGCTGAATTCTGCTGAATTCTGCTATTCTCGACAGTCTTACTTGAAATGTTTTTATTTTTATCTACAACCTCTTTTCTCTTAGCAGAGATGAATTTTATGGGTGTAGATAATATATTCTTCTTAATTAGAGGTGGCTCACTTGATGAAACACCCAAGCCTAGTTTGCTATTAAGTCTAGCATTTACTATGCTTGTGATATCCATCAGTTTGATGCTTCTCCCATTCAGGGATTCTTCAAACTTTTTGGCTTCAGACAACTTGCTCTCAATGAGAACAATATGTTCCCTGAAGGCAGCCAAATCTTTCTTAAGATTTATATTTTCTTCACTTATACTATTCATTTCAGCTAGCTTATTTCTGAGTAAGATTATTTCTTTCTCAGATTTGATTAAGTCTGAGCAAAGGACTTTGAATTCAGCTTTGAATTCAACTGAAGTAAAATCAAAAGTAGATATTACCTGATCTGCATCAGTTTCTGCTTCTGATTCTGATCCTTCTTCATCAGAATTGTTGGCTGGGGCATTGATTGCCATCATGCAGATGGTTCTTTCTTCTTTATTGTCTTCATCATCACTGGATGAAGAGGCATCTGCTGACTCACTGCTTGAGTCATAAATTGCCATCAGGCACTGATCATTCTCTTTTGTTTCTTATTCATCATCTGATGAGCTGGATGATGATTCTGATTCAGTTTCACTCCATGATTCTGCTACAAATCCTCTTCCCTTCTTTTTGTGTTTGTGGGAGGAAGATTTACTGGAGCTTCTTTTCTCTTCTTTGTCCTTCTTCTTTTCTTTCTTCTGGTTTTCTGGACAGTCTGGTGCAATATGTCCTGGTTTCCTGCAACTAAAACATATAATTTCTTTAGAATTGTTTTTGTCATACCTTGGCTTTTCATTGCTTCTGGATGACTTTTTCCTGAAATCTTTTCTTGTCATCTTATAGAATCTTTTGGCAAACAGACTCATTAACTCCTCATTGTCAGGACATTTTCCTTCTTCTTCTGTAGCTTTGAAGGCAATGTTCCTGTCTTTCTTTGTTGAAGAGGAGGTGCTCACTTGTTCAGCTACCGTTGTCTTGATGAGTTGCTCATAGGATTTGAGCTTTCCTAGCTGTGTCTCAGTAGTTATCTCATTAAGTCTTCTGGCTTCCTTGATAGGCCAGATCCTAGAGTCCCAAGTGCTGGGGAAGCACATTAGGATTTTGTCATTGATCTCAGTTAATGAGATTTCCTTGTCCAGTGTTCTGAGTTCACTTATGATTACACTTAATCTAGTGTACATATCTACAACTGATTCTTCCTCACCTTTCTTGAAGTTCTCATACAGAGAGATCAAGTGAGATCTTCTGTCTTTCCTTTCATCAGCAGAACCTGCAACCATATTGTTGAGAGAGGTCCATATCTCTCTAGTTGAGGTGCAATCTACCACTTTTTGAAATATGTCATCAGACATAGTTTGAGCCAAAATGTTCATGGCTTTAGCATCTGCACTCCTTTGCTTCTTTTGTGCTTCTGTCCATTCAGGAGGTGGGACATCAGTGTTGTTTGTTGATGCATCAGTGCTTGTAGATGTCTGGAGGCCCTGTCAAAATTACATTGAAGATTTCTTCATCCATAGAATTCATGCAAAGTCTAATCCTTGCTTTCCACAGTGCAAACTTACTGAGATTGCACATAGGAGGTCTTGTGCTTGAATACTCCTTGTTTTGTGCCATGAGTTTTTAACAGAAAATAAAAACAAAAACTCTAAAACAATTTAAGATCTAATTGATCTTTATGATCCAGGTGTTAGCCTGCAAACAAGATCAACAGCCCTCTGATACCAATTGAAAGTGGAGGTTACATCTTAAGTTACTCTAGAGGGGGGGGGGGTGAATAGATTATTAAAAACTTTTCCTTAGTTTTTATAGCGGAATTAAAATAGTGTTATATATATATGTAAACAGTGTGAGATAATGAAAACAGAATAAATAAAAATAGGATAAGTAAAATCACACAGCACAGCACTAAGAAATAAACAATCAAAGAGGACACAAGGAATTTATAGTAGTTCCCCAAAAACCTGGGTACGTCTACTGTTCTACCACACTTGGTAGGATCCACTAAGAGGTTTGACCAGGTGCCCTCACACCAAGGGATTTTTGATAAGGTGTCCACACACCAATGGGAGTTTGATCTGGTGCCCAATTCACCGATAAGCTTTTGATAAGGTGCTTAAAAAACACACAAGGATTTTTTGATAAGGTGTCTTGCCACTAGTGAGTTACACTTTTGAAGGGAGTATTAACCCTGTACAGAATGGAATGGAGAGGGGTTTAAGTGTTCTTCTCTGTCAAGATGTATAGAGAAGACTCTAGTGGATTTGATGTTGAAATGCTCCTCTGTCTGATATGGATTTGTTTGACAGTTGATGTTGCTGGAGCTTTTCTTGAAGAACTAATCTTCCTATAGCTGATTAAATTGAGAGAACAAGTTCTCCAATTTGTTGTTGCTCTTTTGAAGATCTGAATGCTTGTTCTTCTTCTTCTTTCTTTCTTGATTCTTGCAGCAGGAAAATACTGAGAGGTGGAGTAGCAGTTCTCAGAAAATATGTGCTGCTGAAGGAGAAGAAGATGAAGTTCTGTGCTCTGAATAATGCTTGGCAGGAAGAAGATGAAGATCTATTCTTTAATTCTTCCTATATATCTCTCTCTTCCTTTTCTGTCGATTTCCTGTACAGCAAATATATAAAGTCTCTGATTTTGATCTGTCGTGAAGACTTGTATAAAATTTGTTGTATATCTTCTACCTTTTCAGTTTTCAAATATCTGACAGCCATTAAATGCACATCCCTTAAATTAAGGAAAATAATATATTTGAGAAGATATTCTGGGAACAGTACAGCTGCACGTCGTAAATCTCTTTCCTTTTCCACGATTTGTCCTTTTCTGCTGGAATTGTCAACGGCTATAACTTAAATAATAAAGAAAATATAGTTCCTTACTTGATCTGAAGAAAAGAGCCATTGTTGTAGTCGATCTGAGTTTAGAGAATGAATAAATATAATATTCTCAAATTAAATCTGCACTTTAAATAATATTTCTTCGATCTGAACAAAATTCGTCGAACTCAGATTCGTCGACCACAAGATTTTCGTCGAACACAACATTTACTTCGTCGACTTCAAAGGAATAATTAATTTTGTTGATCTGCGAGAATTTTCGTCGAACTGAACATATTCGTCGAACTAAAATTCGTCGATCTCAAGAATTCGTCGAGCGCTGAGCCTGGATAAAATCGTCGACCGCTGAGCTTGAGCAAAAGCGTCGAGCGCTGCACTTAGACAAAATTCTTTGACCGCTGAGAACAAGCATGTTCGTCAAATGCAGAGAGCTTGCCGATCGTCGAACGCAGATAGTCGTTCGTCGAACGCAGAATCTGAATGAAATTCTTTAATTCTAACAGCCAAAACTCTTCCTAAACTCTTGACCCATAAAATATACATTGGGATCAACTTGTCCTTAGTCAACAAATAGTGATCCTAGCCCAAATCAAAAATAGGGTTGTTCCAACATAGTTTATAAAACAACTCCCCCTGAGCAAAATAGTGCATCAAATGGAGCTTGTTCATACAAACTTCTCCCTCTACCTAGTTTCAGGAAAGGCCTGAAGCTAGGCCCCTTGAAGAAGGGACAATTGATGGAGGTAGGGAAGGATGCAAGATTTATATTGCTGTTGTTCCTGCACAATAAAGTAGAGATCAAGTGCAAATGGGAACTAAAAAAAAGAAACAATTCTATAGACATTTATATAATAAAAAAACACTTAGTTTGATATGATAAGGAATGAGGGGTAAATAGAAATTTAATTTTTTAACTGATTGAATCTCCATCTATCATTCCCAACTGATTTATAAAGAATATATGTTTCTTTTCATCCAAGGGCTTGGTGAAAATGTCAGCTCTGATACCAATTGAAAGTGGAGGTTAGATCTTAAATTAACTCTAGAGGGGGGTGAATAGAGTTTCAAACTTTTTCCCTTAGTTTTATTTGCGTAATTAAAAATAGTGTTATATATATGTGTAAGTAGAGTGATTAATAAAAATAGAATAAATAAAATCACACAGCATAGCACAAAGAAATAAACAATCACAGAGGACATAAGGAGCTATAGTAGTTCCCCAATAAATCTTGGTACGTCTACTCTTCTACCACCCTTGGTAGGAAACCACTAGGAGTTTTGATAAGGTACCCTCACACCAAGGGATTTTTGATAAGGTGTCCACACACCAATGAGAGTTTGATCAGGTGCCCAAATCACTGATAAGCTTTTGATAAGGTGCTTAAAAATCACACAAGGATTTTTTGATAAGGTGTCTTGTCACCAGTGGGTTACACTTTTGAAGGGAGTATTAACCCTGTACAGAATGGGATAGAGAGGGGTTAAGGTGTTCTTCTCTGTCAAGATGTATAGATAAGACTCTAGTGGATTTGATGTAGAAAAGAACTCCTCTGTCTGATTGAAGATGTTTGAAAGTAGATTGGCTGGAGCCTTTTCTTGAAGAAATAATCTTCCTATAGCTGAAAAATCAGAGAAACAAGACTGCTTCTCAGATTGTTTGAAGCTCTTTTGAGATATGTGCTTGCAGCTGATGACTGAGAGATGAAAGCAAATGTTCTCAGAAAATAAATGCTGCTTTGAGGAAGAAGATCTGTTTAAGCTTTTGATGTTCTTCTTTCTTCCTATAGCTTTTTCTTCTTTCTTTTGATCTGAATTTTTGCAGCAAAAATGACTGAGAGGAGGTGTTGAAGATTTTCTCTGAATATTGTTGTTGCTCGAATGAGATGAAGAAGAAGAAAAACTATACTGTGCTATCTTTCTTCTTTTCTTTTTATCTCCTTTTCTTTCTTTCTTTTCTCTGTACTTTTCCTGTACAGCAAAACTGTAAAGTATTCTGTACTTTATCTGTTGTCGTGTAAGCTTGTGTATATTCTGCTGTATATTAAGATGCCATGTCTTCTTCCATACTTTCTTTTGAAAACTCTGACAGAAATTAAATGCAAATCCTTATATTAAGGTAAAACATGCGCTGAAGAGATATCAGTACAGTACTGCTGCGCCGTTTAGCCTTTTCTTTTATACGGAATGTCCTTTTCTGCTGGAAGGTCAACGACTATAACTTGAATAAATAAAAGAAATATATTTTCTTACTTGATCTGACAGAAAGAGCCGTTGCTGTTAGTCGAACTGAGTTCAGAGAATGAAATGATATATTCTTTCTGAAATTTCTGAGCTTAAATAATAATTCTTCGATCTGAACAAAATTCGTCGAACGCATATTCTTCAACCTCAAGATTTTCGTCGAACGCAACATTTACTTCGTCGACCTCAATTGAATCTTGCTAGAATAATTAATTTTGTTGATCTGAAGGTGTTCGTCGAACGCAGACTGGAGTTCGTCGAACGGAAGTATTCGTCGATCGTTGAGCCTGGATAATTTCGTCGACCGCTGAGCTTGAGCAAAATATATTAGTCGAGCACTGCACTTAGACAAATTCTTCGACCGCTGAGACGGGTTCGTCGACCGCTGAGAATAAGTCTGTTCGTCGAACGCAGAGATCTTGCCGTTCGTCGAACGCAGATAGCCGTTCGTCGAACGCAGAAACTGAATGAAATTTCTAGTTCTAACAGCCAAAACTCTTGACCCATAAACTATACATTGGGGTCAACTTTGTCCTTAGTCAATATATAGTGATCCTAGCCCAAATCAGAGATAGGGTTGTTCCAACAGTTTCAACATTTTTGGTGCGGTGAGCGTGGAGTGCAGCTGGTTCAAAAAAATCTCAAGGAGAAGACATGGCAGGAGAGGATGAGTGGGATGCGAGCTTCAGAGGCTCGCCACCCCCAGGAGCGCCAGCATAGTGGAGATGCTGGCAGACCTTAGGCGAGATCTTCTCAGAGCATTTCAGAGCACTCTCGTCACTGCGCTCGATGGTCTCATGACCCCAGCGCCCCAGGTGGCTCCTCCACCTAGAGTTTTCGAGAATGCCCCAGCTCCGCGAGCCGGAAGGGAGGTGACAACCCAGGGGGCAGGGTGAGACCTCTCCGGGCGGGAACTCTTCCCCAGGCCGGGGGTGGAGAGCGAGGTCCCAACAAGGGTTATCCAAGCAGAGGGGGTGCCGGCCAGTGGGGCCCCGACGAGCGGCCCCTTGGCGAGCCCGAGTTCGGCAGGAGCAGGGTAGCCAGGGGAGCTCGCTGGAAGAGTAGAGCAGGTCCATAGGGTGAGCGGGGGAAGCCCTTTTTGCGAGTTGGTGCTCTCAGCACCACTCCCCGATGGGTTCAGGGAGCTGGCCATGATGCTATATACCGGCAAGGATGACCCCGTTCAGCACTTGTAGTGGTTTGAAGACATGGTCTCGATCAGACCTATGTCGGATGCCTTCAAATACCGTCTCTTCGCTACTACCCTGAAGGAGAAGGCGAGGGACTGGTTCCACCAGCTACCCTCAGGGTCGATTTATGCCTTCGAGGACTTGCGTCGGGGCTTTCTCTTGCACTTCTCCACCTCGAAGAAAAGGAATAAGGATCCTGAATCACTTTTCAATATCAAGCAGAGGTCAGGGGAGTCGTTAGCTCACTATCTGGAGCGGTTCAGGGAGGAGGTTCTCCTCATCCAAGAAGTACCAGGGTACACCCTCCAGCTTGCCTTCATGTTGGGGCTGCGGGAGGGTTTCTTCAAGATGGATCTCAAGAGGAGAGTTCCTCTATCCTATGAGGAGTTGATGGAGAGAGCAGCGGAGGAAGTAGGCGGGGAGGCAGCAAACCCCGAGTTCACGAAGAGGCTAGCACGGCTAAGCGAGCCGGAAGGCACGCAACCAGAACCAAGAAGGAGGGAAGAAGTGAGGGCCCCGGAGTTGGGGTGGAGGCAGCAAGGAGGGGGATGCAGGTCCCAGGAAGGGGGTTCCCCTACGAAGGAGGTAACTTCCAAGGGGGGCAGGGAAGGCCTCACCAGCTGGGGTGGAGGCAAGGAGCGATGCCACCTCCTCCCCCGCCTCAGCAGGCAATGGAGATAGGTAGAGGAAGAGCAGGAAGAGGAAGAGGGGGGAACCAGAGGAGCCAGTCCCAGAAGAAGGAACAGGAGAGTAGGAGGTGAGGAGAGGGGGGTGGCGTTGCCATACTGTGACTTCCATCAGGAGGAAGGTCACGCAACGGCCACCTACCCAGAGTTCTTGGAAGTAAGAGGGGCAAGAGTCCCAGCACCGCAGCTGCAGCAGCGACCGGTGAGGATAGAGGAGGTTCCACCCCAGGAGGATGAGGATGAAAGGTGCGAGGACCGGGTGGATGTAGGAACCCGAGGGAAGATCAGAGTGATCCATGGGGGGTAGGGATCGAGGCAACCCAGAAGGCGGGCCTCCAAGCCATGTATCGTCGAAGTGTGGCTTTGACATCCCAAGCCCCTCCCCCAGTGGAGAAGGTTACCTTCTCCCAGAAGGACATGCCAGGTCATGAAGACCCATTCTGCGATGCGCTGGTCATTCAGACAGCCATTGAGAATTTCACCGTCTCTCAGATCCTGGTGGACAACGGGAGCTCGGTCAACGTCATCTTCAAGAGGGCATTCAACGAGATGAAGGTGGAGGCCAGAAGGGTGTTGGCCTCGGATGGCCCTCTATTTGGGTTCTCGGGGGAAAGGAAGGAAGTGGAAGGTGGAGTGGGACTCCATGTGACCCTGGGGGGGCAGTCCCGGAACTCCCGCTTCGTGATAGTGGATGCCCCTAGATGCTACAGTGCCATCTTCGGACGGCCTCTTATCAGCGCATTCTGATGCATCCCATCCACCTTCCACCAGTGCCTCAAGTTCAGCATAGGTGGAATCCAGATCCGGGTCTGGGGAGACCCCGAGATGGCGAGGCAGTGCTATGTGAGTGCCGTCAAAACCATCTCTTAGATGGAAGAAGCAGAGGAGTGGGATAAGGTGATGGAACTGGTGGCGAGGCAGAAGAAGAGGAGAGGTTGGAAGGATGGATGGATGAAGGAGTAGTTCATTCCCAGGAAGGGGTCGTTGAGGGGCCCAGGGCGAAGGAGGGGGAAGAGGGAGAGAAAGAAGAGGAGGCCCCGGGAGGAGGGGCGGAGGAGTTGATGGTGGTGGGAGAGGAAGAGATGGGGGAAGAAGCCAAAGTGCCCGCTTGTGGTGGAGAGGAGGGCAGTGCCTGGGGGGAGCAATCCAGGTTGGAAGCTGCGGAAGAAGTGGTGGAGGTGGAGGTCACCACCAAAGCTGGAACAATCGAGAAGATCAGGATCAGCGGGGAGCTCAGCCCGGAGGACCGGAGGAAGATCTCGGCTTGCGTCCAAGATCACGTGGATGTCTTCACATGGAGTGCTGCGAAGATGCAGGGGATCGATGCGGATGTGGCATGCCATCACCTCAACCTCGATCCCGGCACTCGCCCCATTCGCCAAAAGAAGAGGTCAATTGCGGACAAGCTGCAGGTGCCTATCCGGGAGGAGGTGAACAAGCTCGTCAAGGCCGGCTTTGTATCGGAGATCCAGTACCCAAGCTGGGTCTCCAATGTAGTGATGGTGAAGAAAGGGGATCGTAAGTGGAGAATGTGCGTTGATTTTCCTTACTTAATAAATCATGCTCAAGGATTGTTATCTCTTGCCTAGAATCGACGCGTTGGTTGACTCAGCCGTCTGTTTCTCTGTGATGTCTTTTTTAGATGCTTTTTCAGGTTACCACCAAATTCACATGCACCCTCCCGACATCAAGGATGTATCCTTCATCACCAGAGATGGGTGCTATTGTTATAAAATGATGTCGTTCGGCCTGAAGAACGTAGGGGCAACATACCAGCGAATGATGGATAGAGTGTTTCGCGAACAGAAGGGCAGGAACCTGGAGGTCTACGTAGACGACCTGATGATCAAAAGTTGGGACTTTGAGTCCCACCTCAGGGACCTCGAGGAAACCTTTGGGACTTTGAGAAAATTTAAAATGAAGCTTAACCCCTTAAAGTGTGTCTTCAGGGCTAGCCGAGGGAAATTCTTGGGTCATTTGCTCACCCCCTCGGGGTGGAGCCTAACCCGGATAAGGTAAGGGCGATCCTCGAGTTGGGATCTCCAAGGAATGCGAAGGAGGTTCAACGTCTGACAGGGAAGCTAGCCGACTTGAGTAGGTTCCTTTCCAAGGCGGGAGAAAAATGTTCTTCTTTCTTCAGGGTACTGAGGGGTAACCAGAAATTTGAGTGGATCCCCGAGTGCGAGAAAGCTTTTCAAGCACTAAAGGAACAACTGACCCAGGTCCCGCTGCTGCAAGGGCCAAGACAAGGGGAGGGCCTATACCTATACTTAGGGGTGGGGTGAAGCAGTCAGCTCGGTGTTGGTTCGAGAAGAAGGGAAGAAACAACTCCCCATCTACTATGTTAGCAGGGTATTGAGGAAGGCCGAGCTCAGATACCCTATCTTGGAGAAGTTAGCATTTGCCTTGGTGGTGTCGGCTAGGAAGCTCCGGCCCTACTTCTAGGCACACTCAATCAATGTAGTGACCGACCACCCCCTTCGCGGCATCATGGAGAGGGTGGAGCACTCTGGTAGATTGGCCAAGTGGACAGTAGAGCTAAGTGAGTTCAATATCTCCTACGTGCCCAGGGTATCCATAAGGCGCAAGCGGTGGCAGATTTCATGGCTGATTATGTGACTGAGTTGGAAGAGTCTGAACTACCCAACCCAGTGGTCTGGAAGATGCTGGTTGATGGCGCGTCAGGAAAGCACTCCTTCGGGGGAGGGGTGGTATTGTTAAGTCCCCAGGGCACCGGGATAGAGCAAGCCATTAACATTTATTTCCCCTCAACAACAACCAGGTTGAGTATGAGGTCGTGATAGCAGGTCTCCGCCTAGCTCGGGAGTTGGGAGTGCATGACGTGGAGGTCTCGACGGACTCCATGGTAGTGGCTTGCCAGATAAAGGGGGAGTTCGAGGTCAAAGAGCCGACTCTCCAACGGTATCTGGAGAAGGTCAAGGGGGTCGTCGGGCAATTTCGCACTTTCTCCATCATGCACGTCCCAAGAGAGGAGAACACCCAGGCGGACCTCCTGGACAAGTGCGGTCCCCGGGTAGGGGGGACATTGTCGGAACTCTTCCGGCCTTCTATCGAGGAGGGAGAGCTGATGGAGGTGGATCGGCGGGAGTCTTGGATGGATCCCTTCATCACTTACTTGACGTCAGGGAAGTTCCCCGAGGAGGGGGTAGATAAGCGGCGGCTCAGGTACAAATCAGCATATTACTCCTTACATGCATGGTTGCTATACCGCAAAACTCTCTCGGGGCTCCTAGCTCGTTGTGTCTCGGAGGAGGAATCCTCGAGGGTCCTGGAGGAGATTCACTCGGGGGAGTGCGGCGGTCACTCGGGGGGGGGGGGGGGGGGGGGTGTGGGGCAGGACCCTGGAAGGAAGAGTACTAAAGCAGGGCTACGTCTGGCCCACCCTCAGCAAAGACGCGACAGAGTTTTCTAAGAGGTGCTCCAAGTGCCAGCTCTACGCCCCCCTCCAGCTCCTTCCAGCTCAGAGGCTCTGGTCAATTACAGCCCCCTGGCCCTTTGCGATATGGGGGTTGGATTTTGTGGGACCTTTTCCCCGGGCAAGCGGCCAAAGGAAGTTTCTACTGGTGATGATAGACTACTTTTCCAAATGGATCGAGGTGAAGGCGATGGCCAAAGTAACATTCCAGGTAGTGAGAAATTTTGTTTGGGATGAAATAATTTGGAGGCATGGGCTCCCTCTAGCCATAGTCATGGACAACGGGCCACAGTTCGCAAGCAATGAGTTCGTCGACTTCTGCACCCAACTTGGCTTAGACCTTCAGTTCGCGTTAGTCCACCACCCTAGGAGTAATGGGCAGGTGGAAGCAGCGAACAAGATCATCGTAAACCTATTGAAGAATAAGGTCGAGAACCTTAGAGGGAACTGGGTGGAGCAGTTGCCTTCGGTCCTCTGGGCCCTGAGGACCACCCCAAACACGGCCACCGGGGAGACCCCCTTCAAGCTCTCTCACGGGTCGGAGGCCATCCTCCCAGTTGAATTCGAGGTAAAGTCACCTAGGGTGACCGCCGCGGGAGAAGGAGACGAAGAATGGAGAGCGGACAATGAATAAGGGCAAAGGTTATCCTTGGACCTGGTGGACGAGCTCCAGGACCTGGCCACCATTCGGCAGGAGGAAATCAAATGGCGGATGGCTCAGTACTTTTACAAGCACATCCGAGTAAAGCACTTCCAGAAAGGGGACCTAGTCTTGAAGAAGGTCGATGCGGCCGGGAGAGGGGCCACGGTGGATAAGCTTAACCCCAATTGGGAGGGGCCATACATTGTAAGTGAGGTGCTCAAGTCAGGGGGTACCACCTCCGGGATGTGGAAGGGGTACCCCTCGACCGAGCCAGAAATGGGGATGACTTAAAACGATTTTTTCCTTAAGAAGTTTTATCATTTTGCCTATTGAATGTCTTATTTTTTGCATGTTAATCGTAGTTGTTCAGGCAAGTGGGCAAGTTCTTCATGGTGGATTGCCCCATATGATTTTGCTGTCCGGCTCTCACTAGCCGGTGGGTTAGGTTGATCTTGTGGAGAGGCTAGCAAGGTTGGCAAGTTCTTCATGCTGGATTGCCCCGGTGGGTCAGGTTGATCTCGCGGAGAGGCTGGCAAGGTGATGCGCGATTTCAGCACTGCTAATTAGCAAGCACAAAATGCGATACGACGGCAGTGCACCGGTCGCTCAAGTAATAAAATAGGGAGGAACTCCCCGAATGTCGATCTCAAAGGAATGCAGGTTCTGGTGAACGAAACGTGTGGTGATTCGATTGTTACAGGAGCGAATAATGTGAAACAGGGGCGTTGTGATTGGATTCCTAAGCTATTGCAGAAATAAGAGAAATGCGGGTCGAAAAGCACCGCTTCACAAGGTGTGGGTGAGTGCAGCGGCCGTGATGTCGCGCTTCGGTAAGCGGATGGAGTGGCCACAGTGCGAGGTTTTGTGAGGGTCGTATTCACCTCTTCGCCAACATCACCTCTAGCAATTGCTAGATGGCTTCACACACAAACAACCTAGGCTATCACAACAACAATGAAAGCTATTCTCACCACCACATCATCATTGCACATGAACACAAGCAAGGATCCATAACATTAACCTAACAAGCGTTCGTACAACAACACAAAGAGAGCACAAGCATCAAAGTTTAGAAAGGACCACATAGAAGATGTCACCGTGTCTTGGGTTCTCGGCCGGAGTGAGAGGTTCTCGGGCTCTCTCCAGGCTCGACCCTCAAATGGTGTGCGGGCTCGAAGGAGGCTGTCACCGCTCCAACGATCTTCAGCGCTTCTATGGTCTCCTCGGCGAAGAATGCTTGAACTAGTGGCGGAGAATGCTTGCAAATGCTCCCGGCTGGAGGAATGGCGAAGGAGATCGCTAGAAATGGTCTCCTCTTGTCTCCTCTGGTGGAAAGGGCAAAAATGGCGGGATTCCTGGCTTTTCTCGCGAGGGGAATCGGGGGGCCTCCTTTGGTAGCAACATTTCCTGCTTTAAATACTAAACAGGCAGAGTTTTGGTCACGCACGGGCGAACGCACGATCGTGCGCTGCCCGTGCGATAATTAATGATAAAAACTGGCGTGAAGACGAAGCTGCGCCGCCCGTGCGATTTACTCACGCACGGGCAAATCCGCCCGTGCATCAAAACGCATGGGTAAATTCAGAAAATCTAAAAACAGGAAGAAACAGGCGACCGTGCGTTTTACTCACGCACGGGCAGTTCTGCTCGTGCATCAAAACGCACGACCAAACTCAGATCTCTCATTTTCTGCCCAGATGAGAACGCACGACCACAACCGTTCGTGCGTCAAGGAAATGCACGACCGTGCGTTGCACACAATCATGAATTCTGGGGGAAAACTGGATGATCCGACCACCTGTATACAAGATAAAACAGCTAGGAAAACACCTCCAGCACTAGATAAACATAGAGAAAGGGATGGGGAGCACCATGTGCTTACCCCCAATAACAAGGAGCGCAAATGCACACCAAAATGGGCCTAAGAGTGCACCTAGCAAGGAATAACAAATATGATCAAAAACATGCCTAAAGTGTAGTGCATCGACTAGAAATATGGCCCAGATGAGTCCATAAATGTGTGTATAAATGGGACTCATCACACCCCCAGACTTAACCAATTGCATGTCTCGGGCAAACTACTCAGCTCTCCTGTCGGAAAAATTAGATGTTAGAGTGAGTTTGAGCGGTAGAGACCTATGCGAAGTCGCATGTACACGTGCATAGAAATACATTAGAACAGAATTAAACTCAAGATTATATCTAACTATTACTAGAACAGTAATTTGAAATTTACTTTACTTGGATGGTGAATCCCGGTGAATCTTTCGGTCGCGCAAAAAGGGAAAATAGCATGACTAATGAGTAGAGTTTTACTCGAATCAAAGCTCGGGACAAACTCCTAAGAAATCCATCAAAGTCGGTGTCCATAGGCTTGCACATTCGCATTCTCTCTACTGCATGAGACGACTCGTACCTAAAATCAATAGGACTTATGGGTTAGGATTGGGCTTAGGTTGA
This sequence comes from Dactylorhiza incarnata, assembly GCA_033032865.1. NCBI lineage: Eukaryota > Viridiplantae > Streptophyta > Magnoliopsida > Asparagales > Orchidaceae > Dactylorhiza > Dactylorhiza incarnata. The sequence goes on along the minus strand of JAWHQI010000004.1, from coordinate 16,647,703 downwards.
GTTTAGGCTAGATAAGTAGAAGGACGATGGGAATCGCATTCAACATAAACTGAGCACTCGAGAGAATTACAATCACCAATACAACATTTTCAAGAATTACACAACACCCCCAGACTTCAACTGAACACTAGGTGCGTGCTAAGCCAAATATATTTTGAATTTGTCGAGAGAGTATTCATTTTGAACAACCCCTTTTTTTCTTCTTTTCTTTTCTTTTCTCGACAGAATAACTTTTGTAGGCACAATAAAAACGGCTCCTTTAGCTAATTCAAAGCTGTCATACACCACAAAGATAACACCAAATGCGATCGATAAATAAATTTTTTTTCAGCTCAAAAGTTGGTGCGAAAATAGGTTTGGCCGTAAGGCTTTGGTGAAATTTTAGTGGAGCTAAACAAGGAGGAAAGGTAGGCTCAAGTGGGCTTGCAAAGTTGATTACGTTGGTGAGGATTTCAAAAGCACAAATGAATCAAGAAATGGCCTATATCACATTTTATAATGAGTACTTCAACGCAATCGTTTCAAGAGTAGCCTAGTGCAAGTTCTAGCCACCGAGAAAGGTTGTCCTTCCTTCCAACCCTAGTAATAAGCTACTACTAGTCCAGCTACACTCGACCTTATGCTACCGTTGAATTCACTAGATTCACCACTAAAGTAAAATAAATTGTAGCTACTATAATAGAAATAATTAAATTATAACTTTGAATTTTATTCTACTCTAATTGAATTTCTAGGCGTGATAGGAGCATTTGACTAGAGCACTACTCGAGCCAACATTTTTCTCTACTCCTCACTCCTACACTAACAATCCAATTCTTACGAGCGGGGAACCTCGCAGCAATATCCAATAAGCGCGTGTGATCAAGTGCGCGTGAACTAGGTGCAAGTGTATGCAATGTGTGCAACAAAATGATAAATCCTAACTCAGCACATTCTATCATGCCATGCAAAGTGTGTGCACGTGCACAACTCGCTCTCTCCCCCAGACTTGATCAAAATGAAATAAAATAGACAATTCAGGAATAGGGAAAATAGGGGTAGAGAGGACCTATGCTCATAAAAGAGCATGCCAGAAGTGCGGTAGTTCCTTCTTTAAATTTTTCTCCTTCCGCATCCACCAAGCGAGAGCTTCAACCTACGACGTTAGCAAGAAGGAAATAACAGAACATAAAAGAAAATAAAAGGCAAACGGAACTGGGTGGTTCCCATGGGTTGTCTCCCAAGAAGCCCTTTTGTTTAACGTCCTTAAAGGTGGACCAAAGACCTGTATTAAGCATTGAAGACAAATAGTTCTAACATAGTTCTTAGGAATTGTTCAGAATATCCCAGAAATACAACACATAACCAAAGGTACAACAACAACAACACTCAAGCCTTTATCCCACCATAGTGGGGTCGGCTATATGGATCCTCTGTCGCCATTGCGCCCTATCTTTAAGCATAGTCTCATTAATGCCTAAGTACATCATGTCTTTCTTTATAGTTTCATTCCAAGTCTTTTTTGGTCTACCCCTCCCCCGTTTAACATGTCTAGTGACTAAACTCTCACAACTCCTAACAGGTGCCTCTAATGGTCTCCTATGTACATGTCCAAACCATCTTAAACGAGCTTCTCGCATCTTCTCTACAATTGGTGCCACTCCTATCTTATCCCTGATACATTCATTCCTAATTTTATCCAGTCTCGTGTGACCACGCATCCACCTAAGCATTCTCATCTCCGCGACTCCCATTTTTTGCTCGTGTACACCATTCACTGCCCAACACTCAGAACCGTAGAGCATTGCAGGCCTAATTGCAGTACGGTAAAACTTTCCTTTAAGTTTTAGTGGTACTTTAAGATCACATAGGATCCCAGACGCGCCTCTCCACTTCAACCAACCTGCTTGGATTCTATGAATCACATATTTATCTACACCTCCATCTTTTTGAATTATCGATCCCAGATATTTAAAGCACTCACTGCGGGAAATATCTTGGTCACCCAATTTAATGACGGAGTCATCTGACCTTCTTGCACTACTAAATTTAAGCTCTATATACTCTATCTTTGTCCTGCTCAAACTAAAACCCTTCTTTTCTAAAGTGTCTCGCCAAGATTCCAGTTTCGCATTTACACCCTCGCGCGTCTCATCGACCAAAACAATATCATCTGCAAATAATAAACACCAAGGTATTGCTTGCTGGATATGTCCGGTGAGCTCATCTAAGATAAGGGTAAAGAGGTAAGGGCTTAAAGCTGAGCCTTGATGTAAGCCAACAGCGATAGGGAATTCCTGTGTTAATCCTCCAGATGTCCTCACCCTGGTCACTGAATTTGTATACATATCTTTGATTACGTCAATGTATGATACATTTACACCTTTCTTTTCTAAGACTCTCCACAAGACCTCTCTTGGAACCCTATCATACGCCTTCTCCAGATCGATAAACAACATATGCAAATCTTTTTGCCTTTCCCGATAGTTGTCAATGAGTCTCCTCAAGAGATGTATAGCTTCCATGATTGACCTCCCTGGCATGAATCCAAATTGATTCTTTGAGATGCTAGTCTCTCGTCTAACTCGTCTCTCTATTACTCGTTCCCATAGTTTCATAGTATGACTCGTTAATTTAATTCCCCTGTAATTGACACAATTTTGTATATCTCCTTTGTTCTTATACAAAGGTACCAAAATACTTTCTCTCCATTGGTCTGGCATCCTTTTTGTCTTCAGTATCTTATTGAAGAAACTTGTAAGCCATAAAATTCCTTCCCTCCCTAAGCATTTTCATACTTCAATGGGTATATCGTCTGGTCCAACCGCCTTTCCATTTTTCATCTTCTTCATAGCGTCATCTATCTCTGATGCTTGAATTTTACGATAAAAAGTTATGTCTCTATACTCCTCCAATTTACTTAACTCTTCCAAGTTCAGTTCATTATCTTTTCCTTCATTGTATAGTTAATAAAAGTATCTTTTCCATCGCTCCTTAATAGCCACATCATCCGTCAAAACCGTATCTGTTTCATCTTTTATGCATTTAATTTGGCTTAAATCTCTTGTCTTCCTCTCTCTAGCTCGAGCAATTTTATATATATCGTGCTCTCCATCTTTGGTATCTAGTCGTTTGTAAAATTCTTCATAAGCTTGACATCTTGCTTTACTTACTGCATTTTTAGCTTCTTTCTTGGCGACTTTATACTTTGTCAAGTTTTCATCATTCCTACAAGCATATAATGTTTTGTAGCTGACCCTCTTTGCCCTCACTTTGTCTTGCACTTCCTTTTTCCACCACCAAGATTCTATTTGTGGGGGAGCGCGACCTTTTGACTCTCCAAGTACGTTCTTTCCACTTATCCTTAAATGAGAAGACATAACTTCCCATGCGACACTAGGATCAACATAAGGATCATCAACTAGTCGTTCTATAACTGCTGCCTTGAAAGCAACCTGTTTTTCCTTCATCAAGTTCCACCACCGAATTTTTGGCAACACTTTTGTCTTTCTCTTAAAGTTACTATATTTAATTTGCACATCCAGCACCACTAGCCTATGTTGCGTTGTCAAACTTTCTCCTGGTATGACTTTGCAATCCTTACAAATTTTTTTATCCATTTTGCGAGTCATAAAATAGTCAATTTGTGACTTATTTTGTCCGCTCTTGAACGTAATTAAGTGTTCTTCCCTCTTTATGTAGAACGTATTTGTCACAATTAGCTCATGTGCTATGGCAAAGTCTAGAATGGTTCTTCCTTCTTCATTTCTTTCTCCATACCCAAATCCTCCATGAACATCTGTATAATCCGTATTTTGCTTCCCTACATGTCCATTTAAGTCTCCTCCAATGAAAATTTTCTCGCTTTGTGGGATTTCTCTTACCAAATCATCTAAGTCTTCCCAAAATTGTACTTTAATAGCTTCATTTAATCCTACTTGTGGCGCATAAGCACTAATTACATTAATAGTTTCCTTTCCTACGATTAATTTAAGAGCTAAGATTCTATCACCTTTTCTGCTTACCCCAACAACTCCATCCCTCCAAGTAGTATCTACAATAATACCTACTCCATTTCTTGTTTTATTTTTTCCTGTGTACCATAATTTAAAACCTGAATTATCTAGAAATTTAGCTTTCTCACCCACCCATTTAGTCTCTTGCAGACATAAAATATTTATCTTTCTCCTAATCAATGTATCCACTACTTCCATCGCTTTTCCCGTTAGCGTACCTATATTCCAACTTCCAAACCTAAGTCGATCACAAATCCTACGATCAACTTTTCTAGGACGCCTAATATGTGAGGGCTCTTGCATATTTGACACTACACCCAAGTCCTCTTGGAGGTGCAGCGGTCCTTGCCAAGACGCCGCATTCGGACCATACGACGAGGACTCTTGCCTATTTAACACTACACCCAAGTCCTGGAGATGTAGCGGTCCTTGCCAAGACGCCGCATTCGGACCATACGACGCGTTCCTTAGGGGGAACAACCTAGCTTTAGCACAATTTCTCAAAAGATCCATATTCATAAGGGTGACTAAATCTTACGCTGGCCGTCTACCTAACACAACCCTCACCATTTTTCATCCGGGCTTGGGACCGGCATCGGCTGGTTTAACACATAACCAAAGGTAAAGAGATAAAAATTAAGCAGAATTATACAGATCACATATTCAAATACAGCAGAGAGATAAAAGAGAAAATCACCCTAACACATTTGACTCAGCTAGATACACTTTTTTACAGTCCTTCAAAACTGTGCCGCCATCATAGATTTTCAAGCGATGACCATTCAACTTGAACGTCCCTTCTTTCTCTCCAGAAATTTCAATTGCGCCAAACGGAGAAACACCAGTCACAGTGAACGGGCCACTCCACCGTGACTTCAGCTTTCCAGGGAATAAGCGCAGACGAGAATTGTAGAGGAGAACGCTATCTCCCGGATTGAATTCTTTTGGTCTAATATGCCTATCATGCCACTGTTTTGTCTTTTCTTTGTATATGCGAGAGTTCTCGTAGGCAAAATGACACAATTCTTCAAGTTCATTCAGCTGAGAAAGACGCCTTTCCGTCGTTGCTGCGATGTCCATGTTTAGGAACTTGGTTGCCCACAAGGCTTTGTGTTCTAATTCCACTGGTAGGTGGCATGCCTTTCCAAAAACAAGCTGGAAGGGTGTCATTCCTATATGGGTTTTGAAGGCAGTACGGTAGGCCCACAAGGCATCATCCACTTTCGTTGCCCAATCCTTTCTATTCGAGTGGATCGATTTTTCTATTATTCTTTTGAGTTCTCTATTTGAAACTTCCACTTGTCCACACGTTTGCAGGTGGTAAGCTAAAGAGACTTTATGATGCACGCCAAATTTTTTTAATAATTGCAAAAATTGTCAGTTGCAAAAATGACTACCACCGTCACTTATGATTGTCTGCGGAGCTCTGAATCTGTAAAAGATATTTGTATGAATAAATTTCAAGATTGTACGAGCATCATTAGCAGCAACAGCCTCCTCCTCCACCCACTTTGAAACGTAATCCACTGCCACTATTATATAATGTTTTCCGTGAGACATTGGGAATGGACCCATGAAATCGATTCCCCAAACGTCGAACGGTTCACAAACTAACATATTATTAAGGGGCATCTCGTCTTTCCGCGAAATGTTGCCAGTTCTCTGGCATTCATTGCATTTCGATACGTACGCGTGAGCGTCCTTGAATAGCGTTGGCCAAAATAATCCACTTTGAAGTACCTTGCGTGCTGTCCTAGCAGCTCCCATGTGTCCTCCAGCCTCCCTATCGTGGCAATGCTCGAGAACAGATCTGTACTCCGATTCCGGGACGCAACGTCTGATTATACCATCGCTACAGGTATGAAACAACAAAGGATCTTCCAAAAAATAATACTTTGTGTCCGAAAAAAGCTTGTTCCTCTGCTGAGGCGTAAGATTGGGCGAGAAAGTTTTACACGCAAGATAGTTTGCGATATCATCGTACCATGGTGTTGTTGACGGTTGCGTAGTGATTGCGAATAGCTTCTCATCCGGAAAATAATCGGTCGCTTCCTCCTCTTTGCTGTTGGAAGCATCAGCCATCATGTCATTCTCCAGCCGCGATAAATGATCTGCGATTACATTCTCTACCCCCTTTATATCTTTAATTTCAAAATCATACTCTTGCAGAAGTAGAATCCAGCAGATTAAATGTGGTTTGGCCTCCTTCTTGCTGAATAGGTACCTCAGTGCGGAATGATCCGTGTACAATATTACTTCGGAAAGCACCAAGTAGGAGTGAAATTTCTCGAATGCGAAGATCACAGCTAGCATTTCTTTCTCCGTGGTGGTGTAGTTTGCTTGAGCGTTATTGAGAGTTCGACTGGCATATGCAATGGTGTGAAAGGTTTTGTCTTTCTTTTGACCAAGCACTGCCCCCACGGCCACGTCACTAGCATCGCACATGATCACAAATGGCAAACTCCAGTCAGGTTCCACCAAGATCGGGGCGGAGATAAGTTGCCCCCGTAAGGTTTCAAACGCTTGCATACAAGCTTTATCGAAATAAAATGGGACATCTTTGCCTAGCAAGTGAGAAAGAGGCTTTGAAATGGATGAGAAATCCTTAATAAACCTCCGATAGAATCCCACGTGTTCGAGAAAGCTGCGGATACCCTTCACAGAAGATGGCAGAGGAAGGTTCTTGATGACACTAACCTTCGCCTGATCCACCTCAAGCCCCTGGCCGGAAACCTTATGCCCCAACACGATTCCTTCGCGCACCATAAAATGGCATTTTTTCCAATTTAAAATGAGGTTGGTGTCCTCACACCGCTTCAACATCTTTTCTAGATTGGCGAGGCACGAATCGAAGCTGCTGCCGAATAAAGTGAAATCATCCATGAAGACTTCAAGAAAATCTCCCACCATGTCAGCAAAGATTGCAAGCATGCATCGTTGAAAAGTTGCAGGAGCATTGCAAAGTCCAAATGGCATTCGCTTAAATGCGAAGGTACCGGAAGGGTAGGTGAATGTCATCTTGTCCTGATCAGCAGGGTCGATTAGGATTTGATTGTACCCGTAGTACCCATCCAGAAAACAGTAGTAGTCTTGCCCTGCCAACTTTTCTAACATCTGATCAATGAAAGGGAGTGAAAAATGGTCCTTGCGCGTAGCGTCATTTAGTTTGCGGTAGTCGATGCATACCCTCCATCCGGTGATCATACGGGTAGGTAGTAAATCATTTTTCTCGTTGGGGACGACGGTGATCTCTCCCTTCTTTGGCACAACCTGAACTGGGCTGACCCACTTGCTGTCGCTAATTGGGTAGATAATGCCTGCATCCAAAAGCTTTATCACTTCTGCCTTCACTACCTCTTGCATCATCGGGTTCAGCCGCCTTTGTGGTTGAACCAATGGCTTGTACTGATCTTCAAGAAGGATCTTATGCATGCAGACGGTGGGGCTAATTCCTTTAATATCAGCAAGGGAACGTCCGAAGACTCTTTGGTATCTTCTTAGTAACCTCACTAACGCAGCTTCGTCGGCCACAGACAAAGTTGCATAAATAATCATCGGATGCCCAAAAACTTGGTGCGCAAATCTCGCACACCGCTATAGGCGGTAACTAGACTGCGGCACGAAACGGCAGTGTACCGATCGTTCAAGTAATATAAAATGTGGGAGTGAATCCCCAAGTATCGAATCTCAAAGGAACATAGTAAGGTGGAGTTAACTTGTAAGGAAGGACTTGAGATCGAAGTCCTTTAGGTCGGATAGATTGCAGGAGAGTTGATTTGGCTTTTGGAAAATAAAAGAAAATAACTACAACTACTCCTATGCAGGCCTTGAGCGCACTGCTTCGCTAGGCGGGATGGAAACTATGTAGGCCTTGAACGCACTACTTCGCAAGGGCGGGTGGACGAGTAGGCAAGCGGATGGAGTGGTAAGTGCGGAATCGAACTGTGCAGGCTTTGAGCGCGTTGCTTCGTTAGGCGAATGGATTACACGGGCTGCTATACCATGCTTCACTAGGCGGATGGACGAGAAGGCTTGCGAATGGAATGGTTCGCACCGGAGGGGTCGAGGTGGATTACACGGGCCGTTAGCACCACTTAGCTTGGCATATGGAAGAGTAGTCTTACAGAATGGAAGAGTAGGCTAGCGTAATGGAGTGGAGGGTGATGACGGATGTGGATGTAAAATGGATGGGGGCGCACCTCATACACACATATGAACAAGATAATTTCAATAAAATGAAATAAGCATTACATAACATGGTTCATAGTGTACATCATCAAAATATAGAGGAATATAGCTTATACAACCATCAACATAAAGAAGGAGAAAGTAAGGAATCGACCCAATCCGAAGCCTTATCGAAGATTCACGGTTGGAATCGCTAGGTTGTCAATCCGCTGTTGGATCGGTCGGCGCCCTTAGAGGGGGGGGGGGGGGGGGTGAATAAGGGTTTTCAAAAACTTTAGATTTTATTTAGAAAAACTTTGGAATATTGCAATATTAAAACAAGAAGTCAAGTAAAACAAAAAGAGAGACAAGCTTTATTGATATTAAATAAGTTTTACAAAACTTGATCTCAATGGCACTAGAGATCGGTGGAGAATAATAAAAGCTCTTTTCATTTTCTATCCCGACTCGCTTCCCCACGAACCGGTGGCCCTAGCCTTCTCCTTCCTGGATTCGGCCTCAAGCCGCTCTAGCCAATCCTTCCCCGGATGTGGCCTCGAGCACCCCCTAGACCTAGCCTAGATCTAGTCGCCAACACGAGGCGAATTTCAGCCCTAAGTTCTACCCCAGACCTAGTCGCCAACACGAGGAGATTTCACTACCGTTTACAAAGAAAGATAAATAAAATAATAAAACTTCCCTTAAGATGAACTTCTGAAGTCGGAGACGAAGATCCGCTGTAGAATCAGCGTTTGTCAAAGCAGACTTCGTCTAGATTCGGCGTGATGGAATTCTCCTTCAGAAATTGGCAGAGCTTCGCTGGGACCTCAAATTTCGGCTAAGACAAGCCTCTGGAATTCTAGCACTCTCTCTCTGAGGTGATGCAATAGGTGTCGAAAACAAGAGGAGAGGGGGTCCTTTTATAGCCAAAGCGCTACCGCCGGCGCTACCGCTACCGCTGGCGTTATCCCCGATTAAGTAATGTTTTGCGCGGCAGAATCTTCAATCCGCGGCAACATTTTGCTCTATGCCTCTTGTGCGCCATGCTACCGCCAGTGCTAGTAGCTACAGCCAGCGCTATCTCATATTAGGACACATTCTGCGCGGCAGAACCTCCAATCCGCGGCAACATTACTCTTATGCCTTCTGTGCTCCGCGCTACCGCCAGCGCTATCAGATACCGCCTGGCGTTATCGCCTTCTATATTTGCTCTGGAATTGCGCTGATCATCGCTAGTGCCAGGCGCTAAGTGCTGCCGCCGGCGCTAGTGGGAGTCTTGGAATTTCTGGCCCAAAATTGGGGGCAACCATCCTTGAGTCATGTGGACTTTGATTTCCTGCACACTTAAACACACAAGATCAAATACACATAGGATTTGTTATTCTCAACCCTAGGAGATGCAGAAGACCATGTTCCAACAAACTCCCCCTTTTGATAATAACAAATCCATTAATGATAAATCAAAGCATTAATAAATAAGCATGATGAAACTATACTTTTATGTGTGTGAGAGTGATGACTTAGGATAATTATTGATTTTAGCATTTAGAATTGCTCCCCCTAAGTGAATGCTCCCCTAATATGTAAGCTATCATCTGAATTTGTCATGTTGAGTTTATGATAGCGGGTTATATTTATCATGTTAGTTCTCCCCCTTTGTTATTAGCAAAAGTGGGTAGGGAAACAAAGCAGCAAAGAATTTGTGAATAGAAGAGAAGGCATGATCAAGCTTTTTAAGTAAATGATAAGGAGTTTTAGAATTGAAATAGATCAGAGTTATAAGCATTACAAAATTTTTAGAGTTTTTAGCATATAAGATTTTTATGTTTGAAGTAACCAATAAAAAGTGTTCCAAGGAAATCTATCACTTAATGAAAGATAGGAATTTTTAAGAATAAGTGATGATGCAAAGAATACAAGATATTAAGTAAGCATGAAAGCGCAAGGTAAAACACTTCTATGGTTAAGATGCGGAAGACTTATAGCAATACAAAAAACATCAAATAGTAATGAAAATCCAAAAGAAATATGAGTTAAAGTTCACAAAAGATGATATTTTTGTAAATCATTTTGCAGTTAGATCTTTAAATTTGATAATAACCAAGCATGAAATAATGTTTATCAAAAAGAAATTACTACAATGTTACTTTAATTCATAATTCCAAAAACAAACAAAACATTGTAGAACACATGCTAGGTTATCTAGTGCATTTCATAAAGAAAGAGTAATATAGAATTAGCATTAGGATCTAATACTCATGAGAAGAAGTGTTATGGAAGATAATGATGTGTACATAAGTGTATTTTTGAGTAGTGTAAACAAATGTTTTAATCAAAAATACAAGAAATATGTAAAGTAATAGCACAATAAAACACAAATAAGATTACTTCCACACACTTTGATGCACAATAAAAAGTACAACTACTAAGGTGCTCTGCACACACAATGATCATTAAGACTTATCAGGGTGCAAAGTAGTGCTTGGGGGATCACATATTTTATTTTGAATTTTGAGACTAGTGATCCGGTGTACTTAAGAGTAAGTGGTTTTTCTTATTTTTGAAAGAAAGATTTTATTTGCACAAGACACTTTACTATTCTTTCCAAGGTGCTCAACCTCACAATGCTTATTAAGACTTATTAGGAGGTTCAAGTAGTGCTTGGTGGAGTTATCTTTGTCATTTATTTTATAATTTTGTTTTGTACAAAGTTCTCCGAATACACTTGTTTTGCAAATCAATAGAATTTATGAAAAACATAACCACTTTTCTTAATTTTTAAGAGTGCAAAATAAGGAGTGTAGGTAAGATACTTGTGCAATTTTAATCCATTGTACTAATACAAAACATACACAAGCATTCTTAGATTAAATACATATGTAGACAATGCCAAAAAAAGGTGAGTGAATAAATATCATTATCAAACATAAAACATTTCTCATACTTAGAGGCATGCTAAGCTTGATCCTACACAACTTTTAAACTATAATTGATGCACATTTGAATAGATATATCAAAGCATGAAGAAAGACAATGTCCAACTAGTTTGAAAAGATAAATTGCAACATTGTAGAATTTCTAAATAATAGATTAAATCATGCTTGATTTTTCACAAAAATCATACAATTTTTTTTATAGTTTTAAAGTTTTATATTTTTGTATTTAATTTTAGAAAATAAAAGCATATTTTTGTAATTTTTGCTTTTGTAATTTTTATATTTGATTTTTGCATAAAGATGAACTTTAAACAAAGGAAACAACACAAGCGAAAAAGAAAAACATATTTTTTTGTAATTTGGTTTTTGTAGTTTTGTATTTGATTTTTAAAAAAATAAAGAAACACAGAAGTGCAAAACTAAGTAGAAAATATAGATTAATATATTTTTAGAACTTTTTCTAAATTTAAAAAATACAGAAAATCGAGCATGGACGCTAGCGCCTGCGGTAGCGCTAGCGCGGGAGACAGTGAACGATTTTCTAGGATTTTGGAAATTTTAATTTTGGATCTTGATTAAGTGTCCCAATAGTAGTTCCATGCTGAAGTTGCAGATTTTTAGGAGATGTCTTGGATGGTTAAAAATGAAGAAAATTGTATTTGTGAGCATGTTTTAACTTGAAAGATCTAGGACACCTAATTCAAGTCGTAAAAATTGAAATCTTGCATCGGGAAGGGGTTTAGTAAATATGTCAGCAAGTTGAGAGTCCGTCCCAATGAAGCTTACTTTTACATTTTCTTTCTTAATGTGATCCCTAATGAAATGATGACGAACGTCGATGTGTTTGGATCTAGAATGGTGTACGAGATTATATATGAGGTCTATTGCACTTTTGTTGTCACATTTAAGATCTATGTTTTTGAGATGAAATCCAAAGTCCTCTAGTGTTTGGCTCATCCATAACGCTTGTGCACAACAACTACCAAGTGCAATATATTCGGCCTCCGTGGTGGAGAGTGCAACCGAAGATTGTTTTCTACTAGACTAGACAACTAAAGAGGGTCCTAAAAAGTGACATGTACCGCTAGTGCTTTTTCTATCTAGTGAGCACCCGGCGTAGTCCGAATCGGAATAGTCGTGGAGTGTGAAAGAGTCATTATGTGGGTACCATAATCCTAGTTTAGATGACCATATTAGATAACGAAAAATACGTTTTACCGCTTTTAAATGAGATTCTTTTGGATCGGCTTGAAAGCGAGCACATAAACATACGACAAACATTATATCTGGTCTAGATGCACTTAAATAAAGAAGAGAACCTATCATTCCTCTATATAGCGTTTGATCAATAGAAATTCCAGATTCATCTTTTCCTAGTTTTAAAGAAACACTCATAGGAGTAGAAGCTTGTTTAAGATTTTCAAATCCAAATCGTTTAAGCATATCGTGAACATATTTTGATTGACAAATAAAAATACCATTAGTTCTTTGTGAAATTTGAAAACCAAGAAAATATGATAGTTCTCCTACAAGACTCATTTCAAATTCATTTTTCATTATTAAGACTACTTCATTACACAAATCTTCATTAGTGGCTCCAAAAATGATGTCATCAACATATATTTGTAGAATAATTAATTCGTTATTTTTATGCTTAATGAAGAGTGTGTTGTCTGCACTTCCCATAACATAACAGTGCTTTAACAAAAATGATGTAAGTCTATCATACCATGCACGGGGCGCTTGTTTTAACTCATAAAGCGCTTTTTCTAATTTGTAAACATGATTAGGAAAATTTTCATTTATAAAACCGGGGGGGGGGGGGGGGGGGGGTTGTTCTACATAAACTTCTTCTTTTATAAACCCGTTAAGAAAGGCACTTTTATCATCCATTTGAAATAATTTTACTCTTTTAAAACTCGCAAATGCCAAAAATATTCGTATAGATTCTAAGCGAGCTACGGGTGCAAAAGTTTCTTCAAAATCTACCCCCTCGATTTGTAAATAGCCTTGAGCAACTAAGCGTGCTTTATTTCTTACAATCCTAGATTCACCATCTAGCTTATTTTTAAAAATCCATTTTACGCCAATAATTGGATGATTAGATGGTCTTTCTACTAAATTCCAAACTTTATTTCTTTCAAATTGTTCTAACTCTTCATTCATTGCCAAAAACCAAAATTCGTCATTTAAAGCGGTGGAAACATTTTTAGGTTCAATTTCAGACACAAAGCAAATATTTGAAAATGTTTCATGAAGAGAGGACCGAGTTCTTACCCCAGTAGAAGGTTCCCCAATGACTAGCTCCTTTGGATGATTTTTGGAGAAGTTTAGAATGCTTGGAGGTACATATTCATCTTCTTTGGACTTCTCCTCCTCTTCTTTGGACAGTTCTTCTTCGTCATGCTCCAAGGATGGCAAAGGTTCATCATCGGTACCTGTAGGGAGCTTCTCTGCACATGGAACAAACTCATCAAATCTGACATTAATTGACTCTTCAACCTTACTTGATCTTTTATTAAATATTATATATGCTTTACTAGTTGAAGAATAACCAAGAAATATTCCATCATCGCATTTTTCGTCAAATTTTCCTAAAGAATCTTTTGTATTAAGAATGAAGCATTTACATCCAAATACTTTAAAATATGATACGTTAGGTTTCTTTTGATAGTAGAGTTCATATGGTGTGAGAGTTAATGATGGGCGAAGCATAACTCTATTCATTACATAGCATGCAGTGCTTACGGCTTCTGCCCAAAAATACTTAGGTAATTTATATTCAGATAGCATGGTGCGTGCAAGTTCTTGTATTGTCCTATTTTTCCATTCTACAACACCATTTTGTTGAGGTGTGCGTGGAGCGGAGAACTCATGCTTAATACCTAACATGTCACAAAAAGATTTAAAATTTTCATTTTCAAATTCACCTCCACGATCTGAGCGAATGCATTTTATTTTTAAATTTAATTCATTTTGAATGCGAGTACATAATTTTGAAAATTCGCAAAACGCATCAGATTTGGAGGAGAGAAATAAAGTCCAACAATATCTAGAATCGTCATTTATGAGAACATAAGTGTATAATCTACCACCAAGACTCGCAGTGTTAACGGGACCAAAGAGATCCATATGAATTAATTGCAGAGGTTTTGATGTAGAAATTTCGTTTTTGCTTTTAAAAGATGACTTAGTAAATTTGCCTTTTTGGCATGGAGAGCATAATGAAGATAAATTTCCATTTAACTTAGGCAATCCTCTAATCAATTCTCTTTTTGCTAGTTTTAAGATGAGCTTTGTACTATCGTGGCCTAAACGTCTATGCCATAATTCTAATTCATCATTTTTCGTTATAAAACATTTTATAGAAGATTTAGAAAGATCATGAAATGAAACTATGTAAACATTATGAATTCTAGGTGCAGTTAATAACACATCTTTTGTTTTAGGATTAACAATCTTGCAAAGGTTAGTGGAAGATTCAAAAAGTACGCCTAAACCTTTATCACACAGTTGACTTATAGATATTAGGTTATGTTTTAATCCTTTCACATAAAGTACATTTGATATAAGAAAAGATGTGTTGCCCACTGTACCAACTCCCATGATCCTTCCTTTACCGTTATCGCCAAACGTCACTATTCCTCCTTTCTTCTTTTCTAGGCTAAGGAATTTTGCTTTATTGCCCGTCATGTGTTTAGAGCAGCCTGAGTCCAAATACCACACGTCTTCTGTTTCCTTAGCCTTCCTGCAAATCAAGAAAGAAGATGGGAGTAAAGATCCGGATACCCAAGAGGTACCACCCATAGAGTAAGTGGTTTTCTTAGGTACCCAGATTTGTTTTAAAGATCGTTGTTTTATATTCCTGCAAGAGCCAGACGTGTGTCCAAATTTAAGACAATTAGCACACGAAATAAAGGGGGTTGAGACCCTTTTCTGAGTTTCTACGTTGCCCTTGCTGGATGATGTTTGTACATTAGAAAAACCAGAAGAATTTTTAACATTAGAGCTACCGCCGGGGTTAGTAGCTAGCGCTGGGCGGTAGTGTTCACTTTTATATCTGAGTCCGAATTTTCCAGACCCAAAGCATTGATTACCCAGAAGCATATCCAGGGATTTTTGACCAATCCCAAATTTGTTTATGGCTAAATTGAGATTTTGATTTTGTTTTTTAAGAGATGTATTTTCTTAAACAATCATAAAACATTTATTTTCAAATCCTTTTTTGTTCTTTTCAATTTGTAATATAGAAGTTTTCAGTTTTCTCTCTAAGTCCCCTTTTTCTTTTGCAATGATTTTGTTTTGTGAAAGGGCATTAGAGAGAGAAACTTCAAGTTCTTTTATCTTAAATAAAGAGTGCTCACATTCTTGACATGAAACTTTTCTTTTTTCAAAAGAGACTATTTTTTTTGTGAGCTTACGATTTTCTTTTATAATAGATTCACTTTCATGATTTAATAAAACAAATTTATCATAAGGTTCTTCAAAGGTAGGAGGAGATACCTAAGTGTCACTAAGAACACTGGTGTCGTCATCGTCGCTTTTGGCCATTAAGCACAAGTTTTCTTCCTCCTCGCTACTTGACTCAGAACCGTTTGACTCTTCAGAGGAAGAGTCATCCCAAGTAGCGGCCTTCAGCACTTTCTTCCTCTCTTTTGCTTTCTTTTGTTCTTTCCTCTCCTTTTGGTATTTTGGGCACTGGCTCCGAATGTGCTCGGTTTTTCTGCAGTGATAACATTCTGGAGGTGGCCTTTCTTCTTCATCATCGCTTCATTTTTCTTTCTTCGATGAAGAGGAGGATCCCTTTCGTCGAGTATCTTTTTGGAAGAATTTTCGGAATGTGTTCCTTCTCTCTGGATTTATGATGAACTTCTTGAAATTCTTCACCAGGAGTCCTTCTTCATCATCATCGTCCTCTTCGATGCACTCCTTCTTTGATGTCAGCGCCAGCACCTTTTTCTTCGGCTCCTTGTTGTATTCGTCATGTTGAATTTGTAGTTCTACCTCATGGGTTTTGAGATTCCCAATGAGATTCTCGATATGGAGCGTTCTTAAGTTGTGCGACTCCGAGATGGCCGTCACCTTCGAATTGAACCTTGGAGGTAAGGAACAAAGAATTTTCCTCACCAAGTCCCCATCGGAGTAGGTCTTTCCAAGCGCGTTGGATGCGTTGACGATCTTTGTGAAGTGAGTGTACATTGAGTTGATGCCCTCTTCTGTGTCCATCCTGAATTTCTCGTATTCAGATTCCAGTTGAAACAGCTTGGCATCTTTCACCTGTGATGTACCTTCGTGAGTTACTTCTAATTGATTCCAAATATCATAAGCAGTAGTGCAAGCAGAAATTCTATTAAATTCAGTCCTATTTAGGGCACAATATAAGGCGTTCATTGCTTTTGCATTATTTTTACACCTTAGTTTGTCGCTATCGTCCCATTTATCTGTAGGTTTTAATAATGTTGCCTCTCCCACTACAGTTGAAGGAGGAGAGTATCTGACTTCTACCATGTTCCATACATCTACATCCATGGTCATAAGAAAACACATCATTCGATTTCTCCAGTAGTTAAAATCTGACCCAGTAAAGAGAGGTGGTCGACTAACCCCTTGACCCTCAGGAAAAGCGAGATCATGAGACGCCATTATTCCCGGTTGTTAAGCCGATTGGAATAACCTGCCTCTGATACCACTTGTTGGATCGGTCGGCGCCCTTAGAGGGGGGGGGGGTGAATAAGGGTTTTCAAAAAATTTAGATTTTATTTAGAAAAACTTTGGAATATTGCAATATTAAAACAAGAAGTTAAGTAAAACAAAAAGAGAGACAAGCTTTATTGATATTAAATAAGTTTTACAAAACTTAATCTCAATGGCGCTAGATATCGGAGGCGAATAATAAAAGCTCTTTTCATTTTCTATCCTGACTCGCTTCCCCACGAACCGGTGGCCCTAGCCTTCTCCTTCCCGGATTCGGCCTCAAGCCGCTCTAGCCAATCCTTCCCCAGGTGTGGCCTCGAGCACCCCCTAGACCTAGCCTAGATCTAGTCGCCAACACGAGGCGAATTTCAGCCCTAAGTCCTACCACAGACCTAGTCGCCAACATGAGGCGATTTCACTACCGTTTACAAAGAAAGATAAATAAAATAATAAAACTTCCCTTAAGATGAACTTCTGAAGTCGGAGACGAAGATCCGCTGTAGAATCAGCGTTTGTCGAAGCGGACTTCGTCTGGATTCGGCGTGATGGAATTCTCCTTCAGAAATTGGTAGAGCTTCGCTGGGACCTTAAATTTCGGCTAAGACAAGCCTCTGGAATTCTAGCACTCTCTCTCTGAGGTGTATGCAATATGTGTCGAAAACAAGAGGAGAGGGGGTCCTTTTATAGCCAAAGCGCTACCGCCGGCGCTACCGTCGGCGCTACGGCTACCGCCGGCGCTACCGTCGGCGCTACCGCTACCGCCGACGCTATCCCCGATTAAGTAATGTTTTGCGCGGCAAAATCTTCAATCCGCGGCAACATTTTGCTCTATGCCTCTTGTGCGCCATGCTACCGCCAGCGCTAGTAGCTACCGCCAGCACTATCCCATATTAGGACACATTCTGCGCGGCAGAATCTCCAATCCGCGGCAACATTGCTCTTATGCCTTCTGTTCTCCGCGCTACCGGCAGCGCTATCAGCTACCGCCTGGCGTTATCGCCTTCTATATTTGCTCCGGAATTGCACTGATCATCGCTAGCGCCAGGCGCTAAGTGCTACCACCGGCGCTAGTGGGAGTCTTGCAATTTCTGGCCCAAAATTGGGGGCAACCATCCTTGAGTCATGTGGACTTTGATTTCCTGCACACTTAAACACACAAGATCAAATACACATAGGATTTGTTATTCTCAAACCTAGGAGATGCGGAAGACCATGTTCCAACATCCGCGTCCAAGCTCGATCCTCAACTGCGTCCTGTCCCAATCTGAGAGTGAGCTCTCCCTGCTCCACATTAATGATGGCACGAGCCGTCGTGAGAAAGGGGTGCCCTAAGATAATAGGGACTCTAGCATCAGCCTTCATGAAGAGGATGACAAAATCAGCTGGAAAGGCGAGGTCATTAACCACTATGGTAAGGTCTTCCACAATCCCGACCGGTTTCTTGATCGTTCTGTCAGCTAGCTGTAGCATCACTTGCGTCGGCTTCAAAATCCCCGCACCTAGCTCTTGAAAGATGGAGAGCGACATTAGATTAATGGAGGCTCCTAGATCATAGAGTGCTTGACCGAATCGGTGGTGACTGATTCTGCAAGGGATAGTAAAGCTGTCAGGGTCCTTACGCTTTGTAGAGACGTCGGTGATGAGGGCGGAGCACTCCTCAGTGAGATCAATGGTTTTGAGGTCCTCCAGCACCTTCCGCTTTGAAATCAGGTTTTTCAAGAATTTAGAGTAACCCGGTATCTGGGAGATGGCCTCAATCAGCGGTATGCTAACTTGTACTCCTTTCATCATTTCCAAGAATCTACGAAATTGCTTCTCGGACTTCACATTCCATAACCTGTGAGGAAATGGAGGGCTAACAATACTTTTCGAGGGTTGTGCCACGCTCGCAGAATCCGGCACAGTAGGGATAGGAGTCGGCTCCCCTGTCACATCTGCGTTAAGCCTATCCGTAGGATTCGCAAGTGGTTCCTGTAGCGCAGGTGCTGGAGGTGTTTTCTGACGTGGGGATTATTTTACACTCCTGCCACTTCTTAACTTCATGGTGTTCACAGACTCGAGCGGCTGACACAGAATCTCAGAGACAGCATCTGCAAGAGTACTAATAGTAGAGTCTAGCTGCTGGATTGCTGCGGACTGTTCATTCATTTTGTGCAGCATATCGACCACGAAAGTAACAAATTGCTCTGTTTGATGTGACGGAAGACATTCCTCTGCTCCATTAAGTGTTATTGCGTTAACTTCCCTAGTGCTAGGAGGATGAGTAGAGTGACTCCAATACTGACTAGTCTGCACTATATTCACAACTATTCCCCAGGCATCCTTCCCCGACTTATTTAAAAGGGCGCCTCCAGCTGCGACATCAAAAAGCAAATGGAACCTGTCCAATAGGCCAAAATAAAAAATCTGAATTAAAAAGTCTTCTGACAAATCCTCACGGTAACAGTCCCTGTGTAAGGATTGAAAACGCTCCCATGCGTCAACTGATGTCTCTTCCTTTCCCTGACCGAAGGCAATAAGTTCCTTATGCCTATTCATACCTCGCATGCGATGTTGAAAATCAAACAGGAACCTCCCTTCAAATTTCTTCCAAGAAGTTGTCTCACTCTTTCGGGTATCCCAGTACCATCTATTAGCTTTATCATGCAGAGAGAATGAAAATGCCAGGATCTTTTGTTGGTCATTTTTGACTCCATTGAATATACACGTGAAATAGACTTCTAAAAATCCCTGCACATGGTGTACTGCATCTTCATGTGTATCCCCGCTGAATTTGCAATTCTCAGATATAAACTCAATAATGTCAGTGGAGATCTCGGACACATGATTGTTTATTCATGCCTGAATCCTAAGATTGTTTAAACTTCCCTGATAGATATGTTGCTGGATAGAAGTCATGATAGACTTGCTTGCAAGACAATGGATTAGCGCACAACAACAAAAAAATAACAGAGGCAGGCGAGGAGAGATAAGATAATGTCTCTTGTAACGATTTTCACAGACACGAAATGATCACGCCTGCACTCCACAGCAATGGCGCCAAAAACTTGATGCGCGATTTCAGCACCGCTAATTAGCAAGCACAAAATGCGATACGACGGCAGTGCACCGGTCACTCAAGTAATAAAATAGGGAGGAACTCCCCGAATGTCGATCTCAAAGTAATGCAGGTTCTGGTGAATGAAACATGTGGTGATTCGATTGTTACACGAGCGAATAATGTGAAACAGGGGCGTTGTGATTGGATTCCTAAGCTATTGCGGAAATAAGAGAAATGTGGGTCAAAAAGCACCGCTTCGCAAGGTGTAGGTGAGTGCAGCAGCCGCGATGCCGCGCTTCGGTAAGCGGATGGAGTGGCCACAGTGCAAGGTTTTGTGAGGGTCGTATTCACCTCTTCGCCAACATCACCTCTAGCAATTGCTAGATGGCTTCACACAGAAACAACCTAGGCTACCACAACAACAACAAAAGCTATTCTCACCACCACATCGTCATTGCACATGAACACAAGCAAGGATCCATAACATTAACCTAACAAGCGTTCGTACAACAACACAAAGAAAGCACAAGCATCAAATTTTAGAAAGGACCACATAGACGATGTCACCGCGTCTTGGGTTCTCGGCCGGAGTGAGAGGTTGTCGGGCTCTCTCCGGGCTCGGCCCTCAGATGGTGTGCGGACGCGAAGGAGGCTGTCACCGCTCCAACGATCTTCAGCGCTTCTATGGTCTCCTCGGTGAAGAATGCTTGAACTAGTGGCAGAGAATGCTTGCAAATGATCCCGGATGGAGGAATGGCGAAGGAGATCGCTGGAAATGGTCTCCTCTTGTCTCCTCCGGTGTAAAGGGTGAAAATGGCGGGATTCCTG
The DNA here is from genome assembly GCA_033032865.1 of Dactylorhiza incarnata. NCBI lineage: Eukaryota > Viridiplantae > Streptophyta > Magnoliopsida > Asparagales > Orchidaceae > Dactylorhiza > Dactylorhiza incarnata. Next base: position 16,627,043 of record JAWHQI010000004.1, on the reverse strand, counting down.
GCTTTTCCCGTGAGGGGAATTGGCGGGCCTCCTTTGGTAGCAGCATTTCCTGCTTTAAATACTAAACAAGCAGAGTTTTTGTCACGCACGGGCGAACGCACGATCGTGCGCTGCCCGTGCTATAATTAATGATAAAAACAGGCGTGAAGACGAAGCTGCGCCACCCGTGTGATTTACTCACGCACGGGCAAATCCGCCCATGCATAAAAACGCACGGGTAAATTTAGAAAAGCTAAAAACAGGAAGAAATAGGCGACCGTGCATTTTGTTGGAGCATGTGTTTCGCACTCCTCCGGTTTGATAATAACAAAGTCCCGTTTGTATTTGATTCTATTTTTATTAATGGTGTGCAGGTAACAGGTATGAGATGTTCACAATTCTGCTGGAGCTAAATTTGCGTGTATGAAAATTTCACTGTCGGAATTTTCCGACAGCTGATGTCGCTCAGGAGACAGCAGAGAAGTTACAACAACTTCCCCCACAGTAACACGACGAGCGGCAGTTTTGCACTGTCGGAAATCCGACATCGATGTCGCCCAGGCGACAGCTCGAAGGTTAGAGCAACTGCCCCCACGACAGCACTACGGCGGCAGTTTAGCGCTGTCGGAAATTCTGACATCGATGTCGCCCAGGCGACAGCTCGGAGGTTACAGCAACTGCACGCACGACAACACTACGGCGGCAGTTTAGCGCTGTCGGAAATTCCGACAGTTGATGTCGCCCAGGCGACAGCGAATTTCTATAAATTGACTTCTTGTGTTCGTGCATTCCAAGTATTGAGAATTCCAAGTCCCTTCCTGAGTGCATACGAACCAGAGAGCTCCAGAACCTCTTCAACTCCCATTTGTGCAAAGAAGGATTGAGATTGAAGACGAGATCGGGCGCGCTTCTACATCAACGAGCATCTCAAGGCTTCAACCTTCCTTTCAGAGATCTGAATTTCTAGGGAGTTGTTCTTTTCATATTGTATTTTCATTTTCATACATTTCATTTTGTATTGGTAGGGAAATCGTCGTCTTGTGTGCGGCGTTTAAGTCCTTGCGTTGCTTAGAGGAAAATCGCTTCCTTGTGCGGAGCGTCCAAGTCCTTGCGTGGCTTGGTAGGAAATCGTGGCCTTGTGTGCTACGTCTAGATCTTGGGAAGATCTAGAAGACAGGCTTGGGCTTGGTCTTGGGAGAGACAAGTGATAGCCTTCCGATCCTTGGGAGAAGGATTGGTAAAATCAAGATGATTGAAATTTATATTATCATATTTGTGCATTGATCTTAAGCATTGTTAAGATCATTTTATTGTATGTAAATTTCATGATTAATATAATTATTCTTCTTTCATCAATTGCAAATTTATTTGCTTAAATCTTTATCTTAGAAATTTGTGTTTGGTTTAATACAAAAATTGCATTGGTTTAAAATTGTTTATAAGTAATTTTTTGAAAAGTAAAATCTGTTTAAAAAATTATTAAGTAAAATTCGTAATCTTTAAAAGGCCCTTATTCACCCCCCCCCCCCCCCCCCCTCTAAGGGCGTCACACGATCCAACACATTTTACTCACGCACGGGCAATTCCGCTCGTGCGTCAAAACGCACGACCAAACTCAGATCTCCCATTTTCTGCCCAGATGAGAATGCACGACCACAACCGTCTGTGCGCCAAGGAAACACACGACCGTGCGTTGCACACAATCATGAATTCTGGCGGAAAACTGGATGATCTGACCACCTGTATACAAGATAAAACAGCTGGGAAAACACATCTTGCACTAGATAAACATAGAGAAAGGGATGGGGAGCACCATGTGCTTACCCCCAATAACAAGGAGCGCAAATGCACACCGAAATGGGCCTAAGATTGCACCTAGCAAGGAATAACAAATATGATCAAAAACATAACTAAAGTGTAGTGCATCGACTAGAAATACGGCCCAGATGAGTCCATAAATGTGTATATAAATGGGACTCATCACAAGGTTGGCAAGTTCTTCATGCTGGATTGCCCCGGATGATTCAGCTGCCGAGCTCTCACTAGCCAGTGGGTCAGGTTGATCTCGCGAAGAGGCTGGCAAGGTTGGCAAGTTCTTCATGCTGGATTGCCCCGGAAGATTCCGCTACCGGGCTCTCACTAGCCGGTGGGTTAGGTTGATCTTGCGGAGAGGCTGGCAAGGTTTGCGAGTTCTTCATGCTAGATTGCCCCGGATGATTCGGTTATCGGGCTCTCACTAGCCGGTGGGTCAGGTTGATCTCGCGGAGAGGCTGGCAAGGTTGGCAAGTTCTTCATGCTGGATTGCCCCGGATGATTCCGCTGCCGGGCTCACTAGTCGGTGGATCAGGTTGATCTCACGGAGAGGCTGGCAAGGTTGGCAAGTTCTTCATGCTGGATTGCCCCGGATGATTCCGCAGCTGTGCTCTCACTGGCCGGTGGGTCAGGTTGATCTCGCGGAGAGGCTTGCAAGGTTGGCAAGTTCTTCATTCTGGATTTCCCCGGGTGATTCCGCTGTCGGGCTCTCACTAGTCGGTGGGTCAGGTTGAGCTCACGGAGAGGCTGGCAAGGTTGGCAAATTCTTCATGCTGGAATGCCCCAGGTCGATTCCGCTGCCGGGCTCTCATAGACGGTGGGTCAGGCAAATCTCTGGAGAGGCTGGCAAGTTACTCATGCTAAAGGTCTCGGCTCGCAAAATCTCTCAAGCGAAGCGTTCTCGGCTCACAAAGATCTCCCATAAGCGAGGCGAGCCCGGAGACCCCCTCACGAAAAAATAAAAACCTGCGACAGATGAAATACATCTAAGTCCGAAGGTAAAAATGGGGTTGTGGAGTACGGTGGTTGCTAACCGCATGACCATCGCCAAAAAGAAATGTGCGAGCACGAGCCTGGTTAAACACAGAAGTATGGAAATATAGGCGGGCACGACAGGATACATCTGCGCGAGCACGAGCATAAGTGCGAATGCGAGTAATAAAATAAGAAGGGAAAGACATTCGACAGATACACAAAATAGTTCTTTCATTGGACAAAAGCATTATCGTCCACGGCGAACCCTCCGACCAAAATAGAAATCTTACACTTGGAAAACCGCCCGCTGCAGAATCCTTCTCCCGCTCTCGCGATCTTCCGACCATAACTCGCCCCATACACAAAAATAGGTGAGAGCGAACATCACGAGCACCGCACCAATAAGGGAAGAAGCGAGAGAAACGAACAAGAGAAAAAATATATGAAGAAACAGCAAGCGAGTAACAGATGGAAAATATACATAATTTCTATTTTTGTCCAAAAGTTTTACAAAGTTTCGTGGCGTTCTTGCCAACCAAAAACAAAAGTAAAAGAAAACTAGCATTAAAAAATTCTGACTCGTCCGCGGATTGCTCTCCCTCGCTCCTCTCAGAAGGTGTGGTAGGAAGGAACATCTCCGGGACCAAGTCTTCCAAGGTGAGCTCCGCCGCCTCCGCAGTAAGCAAGCCAGACCGCTTGAGGGTTCGGAAGGCGAACGTCGCCGCATGAAGCGCTCCCTCTCTCATCTCCGCCTTATGCTCCAGCCACTTGGCCTTCAGCGACCTGGGGCTGGGCGGGAGGACGGCCTGGGTCAGTTCGAGGTTCAGGTCCTTCAACCCTTCCACTTATTGCGCCAGGTCGGTATTGCGAGAGAGGAGCTCACTGGCAGTCTCGGCATCCTGCAAGAAAAAGATTTAGGCGCGAGTATGGAAGGATAAGAAAAGGTAGGCAGAGGAACAAAAACTCACCATCCCACCCTGGAGGCTTGCGACAAGGCCATCCGAGATGTTCAGTCTTTAAGGTCGGCCACTTCCTCTGTCGCGGCCTTCAACTCTTCCCGAAGTGCCTCAGAGCTCTTCTATCCCTCAGACGTGCAACCTCTTTCGCAGCAATCCTCAGCTCGCGCATGAGCTCTTCCAAATTTCTCTCCAGCTGGAAGTTGCGTTGGCCCAGCATGTGAGCTAGCTCCAGAGAGCGGAGTTGGGACCGCGCACTCTCATGAGCGAGTATCCAGGAGGACATCTTGTTGAACTCTGCCGCGTCCTCCCGCCCGTAAAGGCCGAAGGACAGGGCGAAAGCGTCGCCACCAACCATATTATCCTCTACCCAGGAGGGGAGGATAGTTGATATCGAGGCCCGGTTGGTCTTCTCATCCCAGACCAATAGAGGCGCGCCAGCCTCGTCCATATGCTTGGCCCCCAAGCCGTTGTTTTGGTGGTGCACCGGGTCAGGCACCTTTGAGGTGCCGGCCACTACCGTAGAGGGCTCGCTAGGCATCTTCCCCTGGGTCTGGGTCGCTGGGCGACTTCCCTTGGACGGGACCTTGAGAACCTCCTTCCCCTTGGTCGGAAGAATCATCTTTCGACCCATGGCTCGCAGGAGCCAGCCTCTTAAGAGAGGTCGGGGTCAAAGAAGGAATAGGCTCTCGGCGGAGCTCAGCGGCGGAGGTGGCAAGTTGAAGAGCAGGGGGGGTATGCCCTACCTTCGTGTGAGGGGGGTTGAGCGGGAGGTCTCGCTTTCTTGCGAGTAAGAGGTAGCACACGTCAGGAAGGGAAGAAATAACACTAAGAGTTAGCCAAGCGAGCGCGGGCCAAACCTCCTCCAGGGGGAACGGGAAGAAGCGAGTCGACGTTTCTCCTGAGGTAGACCACCTCGAAGTTGGTTGACATGTGCTTGAAGAGATCGTCCTCGGGGCCGCAGAGCGTCGGGGGGCAGTAGGTGTCTTTGGATCACTGAATGGGCGAGAAGGGCACGTTGTCGAAGGGGCCCTTCACAATGATGAACTTTTGGGGCCAATAATGGCTCTTATTGACCGTCTCATGGACTTTGGCGTGGCTGCTCGCGAAGAAGGCAGTCTCTTCCTTGTTCGCCCTAAAGGAGAACAACTTGCGGAAGACAGGTAGGTTGAATTCTATCCGCTCCTCTCGCAAGTAGAACGCGAAGGCTACCATCATGGACACGGCGTTGGGGGTTAGCTGACCCGGGATTACGCCGAAATATTTGAGTATCTGAAAGGTTCGCAAACAAATGATCAAACGAAAGCTCCACGCGAGTGAGCAATGAAAAGGCGAAAGGGAGGAGCGAGTACCTGGCTGATCTCTGACCAGAAGGGTAACCACAAGCCCGCCTCGGAATGAGCTTTTAAATAAGCAAGCTCATCCGCGAAGGTGAAGTTTATCGCGTCCTCGTCCGTAGGCCGCCGGGCTACGAATCCGGGCGAAATATAATTCGCCACGACCTGGTGATGCTCGCTCTCCGTGAGCGAGTAGTTCAGAAAAATATGGTCGTCAAAAGTCCCCGTGCACTTAGCCCGTCCTTCGACATCTGTGTTATCACCACCCATGGTTTTCCTGCAAAGAAAAAGGGGAGAAGCGAGCACAGAGAGAGAAGGTGGCGAGGGCGAGGAGGCAGAGACCGAAAAGGGGAGAAGATGACTGGAGCGGTGGTTAGCCATAAATGCCAGCCCTATTTATAGAAGAACCAAGGCGGTGGGGAGTTACCGAAGCGCCAGAGGGTGCAGATAGCAAAAAGCGCATCGTGATGTACCTCGAAACGAGAGCCCCCTCTCTCGCACTCGCTCACGACAACCCAAAAATATTGACAGACGATAGTAGTAACGCTGTGAGTAAAGGGACGCGAGCCCTTGCAGGATATGCGAGCCCTCGCAGATCACATGCTCGAACGATAAGAGGCAGAGGACTGAGTTAGAAGCGCATATTGTCCGCTAGGCATACATGAGCGCGACTAAAGCAACATAAAATAAGAAGAAAAGGAAAAGGCAACAACAATATACAGCACAAACCCAAATATGAATAGCTTGCTAGTGCAGGAGAGAAGCATTCGGATCGCCACTATGGCATAAATTGTCCAGTTACCATGAAACTAGAAAAATTATTTAGAAAAAGAATGCGAGTGCGGAAGAAAGGGGGATCAATATTGGATCCATTTCCATCGGCCCCTTCCTCGCACCCCCGAGCTAGGCGGTCTCCTGGGGTAATAATACGCTTCAGCGGCACGAAGATCTTGTTGAATCAAGCCAGTATGGTCTCTCGCTCACGGGAGGTGTACCCCCGGGGAAGTAACCTCCTCACAAGAATCTTGTAGCAGCTCAGCTTGGAGCCGAGCGCATTCATCCCCCAGCGAGGCAATCTGCTCCTCAGCTGCCTCCCTGTCTCTCTTCAACTGGCTGAACAGGCTTTGCAACATCCGCCCCTATTTCTGAAAGAGCTCTGAGGTCCTCCTCTTCATCATCACCGAATCCAGCGGGTCACCGAGGAAGGCATCGATATCTTCCGGCAAAGGGAGGGGCGACAACTCCTCTTCCCCCAAGTCAAAGTCGCTGGAACTCTCGAGAGGACCTGCGAGAAGGGGAAGTCGTCAGAAAAGAGAAAAAGGTCGGTAGCTGACTGGTTTGGGCTAATCGAGCGGGCCGGAAGTCGCCTTACCCTGATAAGCGCGAGAAGAGTTGGGCCGCCCCCGGAAGGGAGTTCCGCGGGGAAGGGTCACCGATTTACCTAAGCCTGAGAGGCGAAGTTCGGGGCCCTCACCCTGGACGGCGTCTAGAAGCGAATTCTCAGGATTTGCTTGGTCCAGAAGGGTATACCCCGAGACAGAGATGTTAGTCTTTGGAGGAAGTTGCGAAAGCGGTGGAATGGCTCATCCATCGAGAGTCGCGAGAGGAGAATCTGTGAGAGACAAGGTCATCAATTCAATATGGGGAGTTCATCGAAGAAGTTCGTGAGAAGGCTTACGGTGTTGGGGCGAAGACGAGTGAAGGGGGGGACGCACAGGTCCAGGATCTCCACATCGCCTCCCCGAGGAGTAGCAGGGCGAGCGTCCACTCGACATTCATCCGTCAGGTTCCCCGATACAAGTGAGGCCTGAAAGAAAAAAGGTACATATCAGCAAGAAAAGGAGGTAGGTCAGCTTCTCGACCTGAGTACCTGATTCGCGAGCAGCAGGTCAAGGGACATATCTAGAGCCAGGGATCCATCCTTCCCACTTTGACGCCGGATCGATTTTGCTTTTAGCATTCTTGGAGAAGACAGCTTCGGGGCCCAAGGAGCAGGTTTGGCGAGGGTTGCATGCTCAAAGGCTCGCGCTTTGTTGATGCGAGCCCTGGTCTCTTCGGAAATAGGCATCCCCAGACAGCTACAGTACGGAGCAGCGAGGATTGGGGGAGGAAGAAGAGGGGAGCCCATCGACTACGATCGATGATATTTATAGCAGGGAGGCTGGGCCCCACCAAAAGATTCCTGCCAGGTCAGCATCAGTCCAGCGAACGCCGGGGGTTGGATGATTCTTCGTGAGTTTAGCTTCAAACTCTCAAAGAGTGGGGATTGTGTACAACCTCGGGTTCTCCCCGAGGGAGCGGACAAGCCAGGTGCGATCCCACCCACACGAGAGCAAACAGTGGGCGGGGGCGCTCACACACCGCTCGCGTATGCTGCTCCCTGTACGAGCGCACATGGGCCAGGGACGCGAGTGGCTCTTTATGACCCCGGTATTCACCAGGAGATGGATAGATGAAATTCGTTCTGCGTCTGACGAACGCCTAGTTTCTGCTGAGGTCGACGAACTCTGCTCGGTATATGAAGAAATTCGTTCTACGTCCGACGAACGGTGCCTTTGAATCTGTCTCAGCGGTTAAGCAGAGAAGGTCAGCCGTCTCAGCGACCACTTCCGTCCCATCTCGGCGGATCCACTGGGACTGAGTTGTCTCAGCGGCCGAGAGGAGCTCGCAGGAAGGTGTGCGAGACCCGGCCTTGGCAGATGTCCCCGGAAGAGGTGCGAGCTGGGCTTATACAGAGCACTCGCTTAAAAGGGGCTTCAAATCCGACAGGCGAAAGAGAAGACAAGGAAGGCAGATGGGCTCTCAAAGGTCGCTCGCGGGAAGGTAGACGAGATCTCAAGGGTCGCTCGCAGGAAGGCAGGCGAGCCAGGCACTCGCCGACCGGCCGAACGAGCCAGATTCTTTCCAAGTTTCGGTGTTCAACGAACTCCATTCCACGTTCGACGAACTCCGTTCTGCGTTCGACGAAATCCGTCCTGCGTTCGACGAACGTCACGTTTTAGTTCGACGAACTTGCTTCTCAGCCCGACGAATTCAATCTTCCAGCCAGTTCAGCAGATTTACACATGGCAGAGGGGAACTCGTAGGAAGGCATGTGAGACCTGGCCTCGGTAGATGTCGCTGGAAGAGGTGCGAGCGGGGCCTTCACAAAGCGCCCACCTAAGAGGGGTTTCGCGAGCCATACTCGCGAGGAGACTCGCAGGAGCTCTCGCAAGCCATTTGCCCATAGGCTAAGGAGGCCAAATTACCCCTCTGCCCCGGATGGTCTGCCGTTAGCCCCTCCAAACAGCGGAGTTTTGTTGTTAGCAGGCCAAATTGGGGTGCGTTTAGTAAAACCAAAAGGCGGAATTCCGCTATTAACAGACCATGAGAAAAAAATTATAAATAGACCTTAATGGGCACCTTGGGAGAGGATTCCAATCTCAGTTCTCTGAGCTTCTTCTTCCCTCGGTTACTTTGGTTTAGCTCTCTAGCTCTCCAAGGTGCCCAAGTCTAAGCTTTGGCTTGGGAGGGGAAGCGCTCTAAGATCTTCCGGGTGTGTGGTGGGTCCTCCTTGCTGATTCTAAGGGTCCGTGTCTAGCTCCGAGGTTTCGGTCAGTCCCTTCAGGAGATTAGTAAGTGCTAGCTGCCCCCCCCCCCCAACTTGTTGGGGGACTCGAACTCCACAGAGACCATTTACTGGTTTCAACAAGAATCTTCTTCAGAAAAATATCAGATGAACTTTTCAACCAGGCAAGAATATACTTTCTTTTTCTTTGATCTTCACAGCACAGCAATGAAGTCTTCTTATTGAGTACTTTTCTCTCTTTTCTGCTTTTATGCTTGTATGTGTGAGAATAATAGTGAGAGAGAATAACAGTATCAAGTGTATTCTGAAATCGGCAATTTCTCTCTTTTATATTCTTGTGCAATTTTGCATAAAGGCCTTATTGAATTATTCCATAATTAATCAGCCAGATATGAATGTTAATAGAAATGGCTTTGTCATTCTTGGAACTTGCAGAATATGAAAGTGAATAATATTTTTCATTAATGTTGTAACAGCTATATTCTGTAGAGAATACATCATTTAATATTCCTTGATTAGCACACAAGACAGGCGGCGTGCACTCTCCCTATATTTTAATTTCTAAGAAAATCAGCGTATTAAATGCAGCTCAGCATCTGTCACGACGATAAATTTCTTTCAAGCCAATATTGTCTTGATCGTCTCGTTGATATGTAATTTTTACGATGATATTGTTGACATACTTCTTTCTTCAAGACGCTACTTATTATCTCAGCGATATTGCTTCTTCTTGACGACATCGTCGAGATGTTTTCTTATACACGATATGTCTTCAATCTTCAAGAATTTCTTCTTCATGACGATATCGTCTAAACATCTGAACTTAGCATTCTCAATGATAAAGCTTCTTTAAAACGATATTGTTGCAACTATTTTGATGATATATTTTCTTTCTCAACGATGTGTCTGCTAAGGCTCAATCCAATATTTGACTTAATAATTTTTCACTTCTTGTGTAGTTTTGATACTGAAAATATAGTCTTGATACTAAATATATAGTCTTGACATACCTGTCGCATCATAAACTAAAACACACATAAAAAACAACTTGCCTTATCTATACTTGTGTTCCATCATTAAATCTAGGAATATTGTGGGCACAATACCGAACAAGAGGAATTAATTCCTTTGTTGTCCGTAATTTTCCACGCTATTGTGCGGCGATATTCTTGTAAAACTTTTAATAATTTAGATTTTTCATGATCTGTTAAAAAAGTTGAGACAATTATCGGCAATTTAGAATTCTCCACTAGAAAAATATATTCCAAGTGATCGGGGAGTTAATTCAATTCAAGCGTAGGAGGTTTGTCATAAGAAGTTTTTAAACGATCATTTCTTAATTCTACAATTTCAAAAGTTTGAGAGCGAGCAATCGGTTCTTCAAATTTTAAATGTGATAAATTATTAAAAGAATCAAAATCTTGATCATTTAAATAAGGAGAAATAAAATCAAAAAATGAGGCGGAGTCTTCATCATATGAAGCCTCTAAAAAAAGCAAGAGTCGTCATTAGAAAGTGAATTTTCCATGGATGAGTTAATGGTAAGGGTAACTTCATCATCTCCGACTATAAGGAGAAGTTTACCATTACAAACATCTATAATATCCTGAAAGGTGGCTAGGAAGGGTCGGCCGAGGATAAGTGGTACCTCGGCATCCTCTTCAATGTCTAGACAAAGTCTACTGAGAAGATAAACTTGTCAACCTTGACGAGCACATCCTCAATAATATCCATTAGGTATTTGATTCAATGATCAACAAGATGGATGCTCATCCTAGTGGGATTAGGTTCTCCTAATCCTAATTTTTTAAATAAAGAATATGACATTAAATTTATGCTCGCACTGAGATAGTCCAAAGCATGTTTTACCAACAAATCACTGGAAAGGCATGGGGGTAGAAAAACTACCCAGATCATTTAATTTCTTCGGTAATTTGTTAAGTAAAATTGTCGAATATTCCACATTAAGAGTTACGGCTAAAATATCCACAAGTTTCTTTTTAATTGATAGTAAATCCTTGAGATATTTTGCAATTTTTTGTATTTGGGCCATGGCGTCACACAATGGTAAATTAATATGGATTTGTTTGAATAATTCTAAAAAAATTACTATAGTGTTTGTCCATGCGGTCTATTTTTAATTTGGAGATGGGGAATAGAAAGTTGAAATTCTTTAAATTTAAGAGGAGGGGATGGTGTAAAATTTGTTACCTTCGCTTCAATAGTAGCTTTATGAGTAGTTACCTCATTCCCGCTCCATAGAGTGATCGCCTTTGCATGATCCTTTGGATTTGTCTCTGTTTTGCCCGGTAGAACTCTTTGTTGGCAATCAACAAGCAAGTTAGCAAGTTGCCCGATTTGGTTCTCCAAGTTTTGAATGAACCCGGTAAGGTTGCAAATATTTGCATCATTGCTGGTTACGTACTTTGAGAATGCCTCTTAGATAGAAGGTGGATTTGGAGCTTGCGGTGGTGGAAATCATGATGAATTTGCATTTGGAGGGCACATCTCATTCCCTTGAATTCCCCATGAGAAGTTGGGGTGATTTCTCCAACCTGAATTGTAGTTATTGTAGGGGTTATTATTGGGGTAGAAGGGTGGTCGAGGCTGATTACACATGTAATCCACCTATTCCGCAGTAACATTTTGGGGATCCCAGGTAGGCATGGATAAGGATGTATACATCTCCTCCATTTTTATTAAGAAGCTCAACCCACCATATTAGAGATGGAATTAATTTCATACGTCATGGCCAGTTTATTTGGGTGAGGCATGGGTTTACTTCATTGATAAATATTCATGTCCATATCTTCATTAAGCTCTTGAGTGGCATGTGGTGTTTTTTTTATTTAAGGTGTCACCGGATACGGCATCAATCATTTACCGTGTTTGAAGATTAAGGTTATTATAAAAATTTGCACTTGTAACCAAGTAGGAAGTGCATGATGGGGGCAACAACGTAATATTTCCTTAGAACACTCCCACATGTCATATAAACTTTGGAATCAGTTTGGGAGTAGTAGGAGATATCATTACATAATTTTTCAGTTTTAGCAGACAGAAAATATTTCGTAAGAAGTTTCTCCATCATTTGGGCCCATGTAGTTATGAATCCTCTAGGTAGAGAATTCAACTAATGTTTGGCCTTGGTGCATAAATAAAAAGGAAAAAGTCAAAGCCAAATTGCATTCATCGGTGACCCCATTAATTTTAAAAGTGTCGCATATTTCTAAGAAATTAGAAATGTGTGAATTTGGTTCCTCATCTTGCAGCCCATCAAATTGATATTGTTGTACCATTTGAATTATACTTGGTTTTAGGTTGAAATTATTATTTGTGAGGGCGAGGAGAACAATACTTGATGTTGTTCCCTCCAAATTTGGTCGGTCATAATGGGATATAGTCCTATACTCGGTCACATTTTGATTGGGGTCACACATACTTTCAAAATTAGTTTCCCCTACAAATTCTTCAATTGTTGATCTAAAAGTTCGATCATGAGACCAGATGCATTATTGTATGGTACGCTCGATTAAGGTGTCAAAAATATGATCAAATTATGAGAAGATTTCCCTTGGGTCATGCACTAGGGAAAGCACTGGAAAAGAATAATTAAAAATAATGGAAAAAATAAGAATGACAAAATTAATAGAATCCTCACTTTTGTAATATCAACGAAAAGAAAGTTCTCCATCAATGACGCCAAAAACTTGATAAACTATGAGTGTATTTGGAAATATAATCTCATAAGGCAAGTATACCTATAGTATAGGGTATTTAAATATAAAATATCAAGTGTCGTACAATTTCTGGGTTTGTCGAGTATTATTACACAATGATTAACAATTATTTTGTCGATGAAAACATGTGGTTGTTTTTAGAAAATTAAATCGCAAAAGACTAAGAGAAAATCTAATGGTTAAAAGATTAACACTTCATCTAGAATCTCTTTGGAATAAAAATAAAATTATTAATAATTGATTTGCAAGTTGTAAAAAGAAATAAATAACTTTGACCATGGATGTTTCTATAATATGATAGCACCGCGCTAGAGGAATACTACCACCTAAACTTAGGTTGATCGATCGAAATTTCTTTCTACAATCGACACCCCTAAGGTTTATTTAATGAAGGGAACCCCACTATTGGATTTGACTCCAATTCAGAAGATTTATTTGATCTTCTCTCGAGGATTGCACGCAAATCCTTTTACCTTTGAGTGATCTCCTTATATGCATGGACCTCTCGGTCAACCAGAATACAGATCTTAGATTGAAATATATATGTTTATAATATGTAATCAATGTTGGAACTTGGTTTTCTGCATCCCTTTGATTTGATAATAACAAATCCTACATGTATTTGATCTTGTTTGCCATTGTGTTTTTAGCATGTAGGTTGGAATAGATATGACACCAGGTTGCTGCAATATTGGTCTGAAACTGTCCACAAGAAGAAAAGAATGAAAAATGTATAACGTCAGGCGTTAGCCCTTAAGGCCAGGCGTTAGACCTTAAGGCCAGGCATTGTCATTCGACGGAATGATCTTCCGATCGACGGGAGGGTCTATCGATCGATTGGATGGTCTGCCGATCGACAGGATGGCTCTAACGCCATGCGTTAGGAGTTAACGTTGGTCGTTGACTCTTTATTCCATCACGATGATTTTGGAAGGAGGAATGCAGTCGTGATTGAAGGAGCACTTTAGGAATGATCTGAACTAACGCCAGCGTTAGCGTCAATGCCAGCGTTAGTGTTGCCTAAAATAAAAAATTCCTAAAGTACAGAATCTCCTTCCTCTTCTGAAGATCCGAGCCATCAAAACATTACTATACATGGTCAACGCCCGGCGTTAGGACATAACGTCGACGTTAGCTTAAGTTCTATAAATTGGATGATTTCATCTTCTCCAAGTACTGATTTATTAGAGCCTTACTCCAGCACTCCAGAAACTCAATCAGGGCCATATTTTCCAGAACTTCATCTATCGCACACATTCGAGCAAAGAATTTAAGGAGAATCAGATCAATGCTTTCTCAACGCGAAGAACGCCCACTTCAACTTCAAGAACTTTCAGTGGCCTTCGCCATCACCAGAATTCTTCATAGGGAGTTTTATTTTTTGTGTTCAAACATTTATTGTAACCTTTTATTATTTGCTTGGAAGTAAATTTGCCTCGTGTTGGCGGCTATGTCTGGGTAGGACTTAGGGGCAATTCCCCTCGTGTTGGCGACTAGGTCTAGGAAGTAGATCTAGGGGGTGCTCGAGGCCTTTTCTGCGGATAGGAAGGCTAGAGCGGCTTGTGGCCGGATCTGGGAAAGATCGGCTAAAGCCAACTGGTTTTTGGTGAGAAGAGTCGGTATAGAAAACAAAAAGAAGATTTTATATTTCGCCTTCGATTTCTAGCGTTATAGAAATCACATCTTTTGTAATCATAAATTATAATGAAAATCATGTTCTTTCTAGTTTGTTTTAATTGATTCACTCTTCTTTAATTTTGATTTAAGTTGATTTAAAGAAAAACAACAAAAGTTTTTATATTAAATAATAAAGTTTTAAGAACCCTTATTCACCCCCCCCCCCCCCCCTCTAAGGGTGCCTCACGATCCAACAAGTGGTATCAGAGGCAGGTTCTTCCAAAATGGTATAACAATCGAGAATAATGGCGTCTCGTGATCTCGCTTTGCATGAATGGCAAGGAATAAGTAGACCTACACTTTTCACTGGAAGTGACTACAATTATTGGAGAACACGAATACGTTATTTTCTAATTAATTTAGATCTAAACGTCTGGGCTGGTGTTGAAACACTGTATACGACTCCTACATATATTGTTGGATAAGTAACCATATAAAAGCCTAAAGATAGGTGGGATGATGGAGATAAAAATAAATGTAAAAATAATGCTAAAGCCATGAATGCTTTATTTTATGCATTAGATAGGACTGAATTTAATAGAGTTTGTGCTTGTGAAACTGCTTATGACATTTAGAACTTGCTTGAAATAACTCATGAAGGTACCTCGCAGGTCAAATACTCAAACCTATTCCAACTGGAATCAGAGTTTGAAAGGTTCAGGATGGATCCAAATGAGGACGTCGACTCAATGTATACTCGCTTCACCAAGATTGTCAACGCCTCAAAGATTCTTGGAAAAACATTCTCAAATGGTGATTTGGTGAGAAAGATCCTTCGATCTCTTCCTCCAAAGTTAAATCCAAAGGTGACTGCAATCTCCGAATCGCATGATCTAAGATGGCTCCAGATCGAGAGCCTCATTAGGAATCTCAAAACCCATGAGGTCGAACTCAACAATCAAGATGAAGAATATAATAAGGAGCCAAAGAAGAAAGCCTTGGCACTAAAGTTAAGAAAAGAGGATGACAATGAGGAAGATGATGAGGAGAGTCTCTTTGTGAAAAACTTCACAAAGTTCATGAAGAATCCATAAAGAAGGAATACTTTCCGTAAGTACTTTCGAAAAGGATCATCTTCTAAAAAGGAGAAAAAGGAAAAATCAAGTGATGAAGATGAAGAGCGACCTCCTCCGGAGTGCTTCCACAGCAAGAAGATCGGGCATATAAGAAGTCAATGCCCAAAATACCTGAAGGAGCAAAAAGTAAAGCGTCATAAAGGAAAGGAGAAGAAGAAGGTCTTGAAGGCGACAACATGGGATGATTCCTCATCCGAATGCTCAAGTGAATCAAGTTCAGGTGAGGATGATGAGGCAAACTTGTGCCTCATGGGGAACAACCAAGAGTCAACTGATGACAAGTGCAGTGTCCAAAGCGACATTGAGGTAATACCTTCTACTTATGATGATCTTTATGTTGAATACTTAAAAACATGCAGTAGGTAAAAGTGGTAAAACGAATTTTAAGATATCTAATTGACACACCTAAAATAGGACTTTGGTATCCAACTAATGATTCATTTCTGTTACATGGGTATTCCGATTCCGATTATACGGGTTGTTCTTTAGATAGAAAAAGCACTAGTGGCACATGTCATTTTTTAGGTCCTTCTCTAGTTGCATGGTCAAGTAGAAAACAAATTCCGTTGCCCTCTCCACCACCGAGGTCGAATATATTACACTAGGAAGCTGTTGTGCCCAAGCCTTATGGATGACTCAAACCTTAGAAGACTTCGGAGTTCATCTAACTAACATTGAACTAAAATGTGACAACAAGAGTATTATTGATTTAACCGACAACCTCGTTCATCACTCAAGATCCAAACACATAGACGTTAGACATCATTTCAGTAGGGATCATATAAAAAAGGAACATGTTCATGTAAACTTTATTGGAACTGAATCACAACTTGTGGACATATTTACCAAACCTTTACCAGATTCCCGCTTTGCTCTACTTAGACTAGAATTAGGAGTCTTAGATATAACAAATTGAAAATCACCACATGATATGTCTCCTTAAAAGGAAAAATAAAAATTTCAAATATAATAGATAAAAAAATTTAAAAAACACCAAAATATGCTTAAATAAACCTTCTAAACATTTCCACTTTCTCTGAAATTTCTACCCTAAGAAGGTCTATGTACATACTCCCTATTCCAAAGAATTTTTTTCAAAAAACTCAAAAAATAGAGTACTGTCTCGGCGTTAACTAGTTAACGCCAGGCATTAGCTTTTTTGACCAAATTGCAATTCTGCTTTCTCCAGCATATTTCTGGTGTTTTTCTATTGATTTTTCTCAGTTTATTTTGTCTGATTTCAAATTAGTTTGTTATTAATTTTGTTGTTTTATTCTAAAATAATAATAAAATTCATATAATTGAAAATGATCAAAACTATGTTTTAGTTATTTGTTTTGCTTTAACTCTTTACAAAATTATGGTTTGACTACAAAACTTCACAAGAGCAAACATCTTAGTCATTTTTGTTTCAAATGGTCAAAATTGATTTTTGGCATACACTTAAAGATTGTCTTCAATGTCTAATTTTTATTTCAAATTTTCTAAACATTGTTTTTGTCATGCCTTGACCTTAATCTAATTATGTGCAATGAAATAGTCTATAGATAATTGTGTATGATTGCCTAGCATGTCTCTAAGTATGAGTAATGCTTTATGTTAATCAATGACTTATACACGCACTATTTTGGTAATCTACATGTGCTCATAATCTTAGTCTTGCATGATTGTGTAGTGTAATTGTTTTAACACATTAAGTTGTATATCTAAATTACCTACACCGTCTTTCAAAAATAAATTTCTTGCACACATAGAAGTGTTATTTCAATAATATTAATGTTTGCAACAACAAGTTAATTCAGAGACCTTTGGCCCAAAATAAAAATCTAAAATAAAATCCAAAGATAACTCCACCAAGCACTACTCACCCTCCTGATAAGTCTTAATGAGCATTGTGAGGTTGAGTACCTTGGAAAGAATTGTAAAGTGTCTTGTGCAAACATACTCTTTTTTTATCACTTCTATTTGTACACCGGATCACTAAAATAATTTTTTTATAAAAATGCTTATGTGATCCCTTAAGCAATACTTCACTCCCTGATAAGTCTTAATGAGCATTATGTGGGTGAAGCACCTTGGTAGTTGTACTGCTTTTATGTTCTTTGAAATTCTATTCTAACATTGATGTGTGAAAGTAATTATATGATTGCAATCTTAATATTGTTGTTACAATTTCATTACATATGTCATATGTTTTGATTATTTCACTTGTATACTTTTATCAAAACACCTTATGCACACATCATTGTTTTTCATAAAGCTTCTACTCATGAGAATTGGATCCTAATGCAAAATTACATAATTCTCTAAAAACTTTAGTAAAAGCACTAGATTGCAATGCATGCTTTCTACAATGTTTTCTTTACTTGAAATATGAATTAGTTACATTGTAGTTATTATCTTCTTGAATATGTTGATTCATGCTTGCCTATTCGTTATGAAAAATTTCAAAGTTCTAATGCTCAAATGTGAAGAGTCTAGATATATTGTTGAAATGGTCAAACAATTACAAAAATATAAATCTTAATAACTTTGTTTTATCTTTCTGCATTCCTATTTGACTATGTGGTTTTTACCATGTGTTCTCATGCTTATTTCTAAGGATATGTCTTTCACTTGTACTTGTCAAATAATAATGCATTCAATAAGTAATACTCTACTTAAAATTTAATTTGAAAAGCAAGTGGTAGAATTCCTTTGGTAAAATCATGGAATGTTGTTCTTTCACGCTTATCATGTATTTTTTTCCGCTGTGCCACTCTCTCCCTTAGCTCGATCATGACTTACCTTTTGTTAAAACAAAACTCTTACTTTCTCTCTTAGTTATGTTCTACTTTTTGCCCTCTCTTTTTTTATTACACCCCACCCACTTTTGCTAATTAAAAGTGGGAGAATAAAATGATAAATCACAAGGAGTGGGATTCACTAGATTAAGGGGGAGCATGAATCTAGTCTATGGGTGCATACACTAAGGGGGAGCACTTAAGTAGGGGGAGCACAATGTTAAATGAACTATAATTCTTATTATTATCTCTATGATTGCTTAGTGTCATATATCCTTCTAGAAACACATATCTTATATATGAATATGATTTATCGCTATTGGTTTTGCTATTATAAAAAGGGGGAGATTGTTGGAACTTAGTTTTCCGCATCCCTTTGATTTGAGAATAATAAATCCTACTTGTATTTGATCTTATTTGCCATTGTGTTTTTAGCATGCAGGTTGGAACAGATATGACACCAGGTTGCTTCAATATTGGTCTGAAACTGTCCACAAGATAAAAAAAGAAAATGTATAACGCCAGGTGTTAGACCTTAACGTCGGGCATTGTCATTCGATGGGATGATCTGCTGATCGACGGGATGGACTACTGATCGACGGGATGGTCTGCCGATCGACGGGATGGCTCTAACACCAGGCGTTAGGAGTTAACACTGGGCGTTGACTCTTGATTCCATCACGATGATTTTGGAAGGAGGAATGCAGTCGTGATTGAAGGAGCACTTTAGGAATGATCTGAACTAACGCCAGTGTTAGCGCCAATGCCAGCGTTAGTGTTGCCTAAAATAAACAAATCCTAAAGTGCAGAATCTCCTTCCTCTTCTGAAGATCCGAGCCATCAAAACATTACTATACATGGTAAACGCCCGGCATTAGGACTTAACGTCGGCGTTAGCTCAAGTTCTATAAATTGTATGATTTCGTCTTCTCCAAGTATTGATTGATTAGAGCCTTACTCAAGCACTCCAAAAACTCAATCAGGTCCGTATTTTCCAAACCTTCATCTCCCGCATACATTCGAGCAAAGAATTCAAGGAGAAACGGATCAACGCTTTCTCAACGCGAAGAATGTGTGCTTCGACTTCAAGAACTTTCAGCGGCCTTCGCCATCTCCAGAATTCTTCATAGGGAGTTTTTAATTTTTGTGTTCAAACATTTATTTGTAACCTTTTATTATTTGCTTGGAAGTAAATTCGCATCATGTTGGCGACTAGGTCTGGGTATGACCTAGGGGGCAATTCGCCTCGTGTTGGCGACTAGGTCTAGGAAGTAGATCTAGGGGTGCTCGAGGCCTTTTCTGGGGATAGGAAGGCTAGAGCGGCTTGAGGCCGGATCTGGGAAAGATCGGCTAAAGCCGACCGGTTCTTGGTGAGAAGAGTCAGTATAGAAAACAAAATGAAGATTTTATATTTCGCCTTCAATTTCTAGCGTTATAGAAATCACATCTTTTGTAATCATAAATTATAATGAAAATCATGTTCTGTCTAGTTTGTTTTAATTGATTCGCTCTTCTTTAATTTTGATTTAAGTTGATTTAAAGAAAAAACAACAAAAGTTTTTATATTAAATAATAAAGTTTTAAAAACCCTTATTCACCCCCCCCCCTCTAAGTGCGCCTCATGATCCAACAATCAACACAATTGAATTCAAAAGTTAATCAAAGTTTTTTTTAAAGTGAGCTTACAAATACAAAGGATCAAAACATGATTATTGTATTCCAAATTTCATCATGATCAAGTGATAATATGAAGTTTATCTACTCATCATGATGGGGCGAATACAACAATAGATAGAGAGAGACATGATTATAAAAAAGATTAGGAAGAAAGCTTACAATTGAAATTAGAAATTATTAGGAAGAAAACTTACAAAAATTTCTAAAGTAATTAGAAGCAATGATAAATTAGCTAAGCAACAATGAAAAGATATAAAAATGCAGTAGAAAATTTGACCATGAACTCCTGTAAATGTCTGAATTATTTAGCTAGAAATTTATGGAATATATGCCCTGATGTCACACCCTGACCTAAGGCATATAGCTGGAGAAAACTCGCCAAACTAAAAGTACGAGAAACGCAGGGAGTGAAAGTGCAATTTTGGTCTTACAATGATTGAATATGGCCTAGGTCACGATGTGGAACGAGGGCATGACCAGTGCACGTGGAATGGCTCCCTGTCATAGTGTGATGGCTGGGCAATTTTTGTTACTAAAGTAGTCACGCCCTAATCGAGGGAGTGTCAAATTAAGGTGAGAAAGTTATGATCATGGGGCTCTGGAATAGCTAGGGCATGAACGGGTTGACATGTCATGGGTCAGAGCGTGACCTAAGGGTGTACCAAGTTAAAATAAGTTTTCTGGGAGTAACTGCGTGCTGGATTTGTTGGGGGCATGAACTAGTTGATACGCCCTGGGTCAGGGTGTGATACTATGCCGTGTACTATGACTTTTGATAAAAATTGCTCTAGATCGGCAAATTGGCAAGCTCTTCCGCTTCAAAGTGAATTTGAACATTTCTAGAGCCTGAAAACACTAAATAAGGCAAATTCGATCAAAACTAAAGAGAAACAATAATAATTTATTTAAAATAATAACCAAAACTATATTAAATAAACATATAAAATAGACATTATCAGCCATCTAGCTTATGTCTTGAACATCTGAAGAATGTAGCTCAACGATCATCAATCGTTGACTGGAGAACTCAAGCATCGCTCAACGGTCATCGATAAGTGACCCCAGATCAAATCGATGGCCGGTCATAATTTGTTGACAACCTACCGCTCCCAAGAAGAGTTCCCCTCAGCAATAATTGACCAACCCGATCAGTGATCATTGACTGAACTTAAAGTTTTATGTTAAGTCAAAATAGAGCCACTGTTGCTCCCAGAATGGAAGGCGCCAATCCATGTTGTCATCTGATAAGTAGTAAAATATATGTATTTTTAGTATAATTATTAGAATAATTTTAATTAATATTGTAAATTTTCTATATAAATTAATGAATAAATTGCTTGTTTTATCATTTTTTGTTACTAACTTAGCTTTATTTTTATTTTTGCAGAGTTTGGCAACTTTTGTCAAGTCACGCCCTGAGTCACGCCCGTGACTAAAGGGCGTGTAATTTTAAAATGCCAAACTTCTCAATCTGTGTTCGACGAAAGCTCTCCAATCTGCGTTCGACGAAAGCTCTCCAAGCTGAGTTCGACGAAAATCGAGCTGCGTTCGACGAATGCTCTCAAAGCTGCGTTCGACGAAAGCGCTCTACCCTGCATTCGACGAACGGCACCCTGCGTTCGACGAAAGCGCTCTGCCCTGCATTAGACGAAAGCTCTCTGCCCTTCGTTCGACGAAACTAAGCTGCGTTCGACGAAACCGAGCTGCGTTCGACGAAACCTGAGCTGCGTTCAATGAACTCTCTATCCAAGCATTCGACGAATCCACCGCCAGCCCCAAAGTCACGCCCATGCTGCTGATAAACTACCGCCCACTATCACGGCCATGACACTGCAGGTCACGCTTGTGTGCAGCCATGTTTGTAGGCCAAACTTTCCAGAAGACGGTGGATGCGACCCCTAAAGTACACTCAAATGTCATGCCCTAAGTCGCGGCCGTGACATCCAAGTCACGCCCGTGACCTAGGGCGTGTAAAAATGAAAATTTTCCTACAAATAGAGGGGCTCGACTGAAGCATTTCCCATCCAAATTTTGAGTGTTGTAATGTTATTTTGAGTTCTTTTGAGTGATTGTGAGTTTTCTTTATGCAATTAAGTTTATGTTCGTTTGTAATTTTCGCATTTTAGAAATAAAATGTTGTTTTCTCATTTGGATCATCTTCCTTTTTTATTTATGTTAGTGTGTGTGTGTGTGTATGAGAATAGTTTTATTGCTTTCATAATTTAGGTTTATTGCTTTCATAAAAATAGTTTATCGCTTTCTTTAACGCTTTATTTATCGCTTTCGTTTAAATGCTTTCTTTCGATTCAGTCTTTTTATTACAAGTAGAGTGCGTGCGTATATGAGATAGTATTTTTTCTTTTTTGTAACTTAGCTTTATTTTAGTCTTTATATAACTGCTATATACCACCCCCATCTTGAATAAGAAGCTAATTTACTTTAGCACTTGTTTAAGTCGGTTGGGACGGATATTATTTCTGCACCTTTATAAGTCTTTTCATTTCTATACCACCCCCATCCTGAATAAGAGGCTAAGAACTTTTTAGCGCTTATTTAAGTCGGTTGGGACGGATACTATTACTGCTTTATATAAGTCTTTTTATTTGCCTTTTTATCCTCCTATATCCGCTTTAATTATTAAACATGTATTTTCCAACTATTAATGCCGTCTCCATTCCGATGAGTGGCTAATTTCCTTTAGCACACGATGTCGAAGAGCATTGGGACCCAAAAATAGTTTTTCTAAAAATAAAACATCTCTTTCTAAAATAATTAACGCTTAAGGTTTACCCGAGAATAACGTTGAGTGGAGCCACATAATCGATGCGTGGTTTTCATTTCTGTCTCCGTACACTAGTTAGCCGAGAGGCTCGTACGTACGAACTGATCGCTCACGGGTAAAGAGAAGTGCGCTCTACCCTCGAGAGAGGATGAGGTAAGTCTCCCAAATTGGAAGTAAGAACCCAATAGCGGGGTTCGCAACATAAGGCGAGTATTAAGAAGATTCGATGGTCGAAAATTCATAATCTCAGGTGGGCGTACCCTCGAGAGAGGAGCGTTTATAATTATGGAGCCTCCATGGCCAAGCCATTTTAATGTTTTAAAAAGTCATCTCTTTTACTTCTAAAAAAGACTATTTTCGTCTCAAGGTAATTCGACATCGGGCGCTATTATTATCATCGTTTAGAACTCTAGTTATACGCTTATTATCATTTTCTTTTAAAAACCCCACACTAAAAACTTATTCCGATAAAATAATAGTCCGTTCATCAAAGTAGCTTAATCAACACGATCCACGGAAATATACGACCTCGATATTTTCTAAAACAAAATATCTTGTATTACTCGCGATAAGGTATACTTGCCTTTATTATATGGTTAATTTGGATTAAAATTGAAACAAACACTTTTCAAATCCGAAACTTGTAAAACTCTCATTTGCTATTTTAAAAATCAATAGAATTCGGCGTTGTAGTCAGGTGTAATCGTCAATATTTCGAAAGAAGAAAAAGACCGTTACTTCTATCCTTCGATTGGATAACGGTTAATTTCTCAAAGTAGGAATACTTGCGAAACTCTTGAAAACACCCACCTAATTCTAATCTCATCATATAAAGGTTGCGCAAACCAAATTAATTAAGAAGAAAATAATCTGAATCCAATCATCAGATTTTTGGCCCCGTTGCCGGGGAGCTTGTTTTTTTATTTGAAACAAGGAATTACTATTACTTTTATCATATATCTTAAAAATATATATAAAAAAATATATCTACCAAAATATATATATATAATTATTACAAAAAGCAAATATATATATATATCATTTTTATTATTAGTGTATGACCCGAGGAAACTCCTCGGACGATTCGATTATTCCTTTTGACCCCGAAATCGAGCGCACTCTTCACGAGCGCCTCCGACTTCGTGATCAAAACTTACTCGAATTTCCCGAAGAGTCAGTCGGAGATACTTACACTGAACCTATGGCCGATCAAATTCCAGATGTGCCCCGCCACGGACCGTGGCATATTATGCCAGGCCAAATCTGGAAAGACCGGATCGAGCATTACACGCCCAACAGTGGCTAATAATAATTTTGAAATAAAATCTAGCATCATTCAAATGGTACAACAGTCAGTCCAATTTGACGGTTTGCCAGATGAGGATCCAAACTTACATCTTTTGAATTTTTTGGAAATCTGCGATACTTTCAAAATTAATGGCGTTACTGACGACGCCATTCGTTTACGTTTATTTCCATTTTCGCTGCAGACGAAGGCAAAAGCGTGGTTAGCTTCTCTTCCCAGAGGATCCATAACCACATGGGTCCAATTAACAGAACACTTTTTAACTAAATATTTCCCCCCGTCAAAAACCACTAAGTTACGTACGGATATCGCCTCTTTCATTCAATATAATTCTGAGTCTCTCTATGACACTTGGGAGCGTTTTGAAGAGTTCCTGCGTAGATGTCCTCATCATGCGTTGCCGTCCTGGCTATATGTCCAGACGCTTTATAATGGTTTAAATTTCTCAACACGACAGATGATCGATGCGGCCGCCGGGGGAACGTTAAATAACAAAACCCCGGAGGCCGACCAAGCTCTATTCGAGGAAATGGCCATGAACGCCTATCAATGGAATGCGCCTAGATCACGCCCTACTAAACCAACTGGGATATATAAAGTGGATGTCACTTCTCACTTAGCCTCTCAAGTCGAAAGGTTAAGTAAGCAAGTGGTAGAGATGACTGCTTCCTCCTCCACTCCCGCTTGGGCTCCTAATAATAATAATAATAATAATAATAATAATATTATTATTTTTGTCGAAGAAACTATAGATTACCTAGGCAACCCAGTTAGGCTCCCCTTCAACCCTAATAACAATCCGTATAGTAATAATTATAATCCGGTGTTGAGTCCAAAGATGTACCCCCGCGGTTTGTGACAAGAAAAGCGGAGGTTGCGGACTGTCGGTTACTTAGAAAGAAGAGAATGAGACCGCTAGCAGCTATCGAGGCCGAACTTCGCCCGTCACGGCAAATACCACTCCTGTGACGGGCTTTCCTTTGATTAAAGTGAGAAGGTTACAGCGGGTTACAAGCGCAAGCCGGCCGGTCAAGCAGGTCGCAAGACAGGGAACTCGAGTCCACAGCTCAAACAAGCGAGCACCTAGATTCGAGTGTGCGTGTCTTGGGAACAGTGTCACCCCCTATTTATAGGCTTGGGGGCCTGCCCGAACGGGCAGGGATAAAATAACTGCCTGCCCGGGTACAGGAGAGTCGGGCAGGCGGTGACGAGATACGAGGGAAGAGAAAGAGGTCGCGCGGTTTGACGGCCTGCACTTCCGATCTGACTTGGCTGAAGGCTTGAAGATGTTATGACCAAGGAGACAGCATAGTCCGAGCGGTCTCTTGTATGAGGCCGCGACTTGCCCTCCGGGTTTGAACCTTGATATTCTTCATGATGCAACCCGAGTGGCCTCTGTCTTGAGACCGCAACTTGAATTCTTTCCTCGAGCTTTTGACAATCTTGGGAGTGGCCAGGAGTGTTACCAGACAGCCCGGATTGGCTTTCCTTGGTCAGAAGGCGGCTTCTCTTGGGATTACCCGACCTGGCCTGTCAGGCGGCCCGGCCCGGGCTGTCAAGCCGCCCGGCCTGGGAGAGGTTCTACTTTAGTAGCGGTTTGCCGGGTAAACATCCGGGTTGGAGGAACCACCCAAATTTTTCCTGTAGCAATCCTAATAATGCTCAGAGGCCCCCAATTGTAAATCCGCAAGGATTTCTGCAAGGATTTCCAAACGGATTTTAGCCTCCACCTCTAAAACCTTCACCGCTAGAAGATATTTTTGCTAAATACGTTGCGTCCACCGAATCAAATATCCGGAATATTACCGGATCAATTAAAAACTTGGAAAATCAGGTGGGACAGCTGGCAAAGATGGTCTCCGAGCGGCCATATGGAGCTCTACTAGGGAACACGGAGTCGAACCCCCGCGAAACTGCCAGCGCCATAAATCTTCGTAGTGGCAAGGAGGTAACCTCCCCAAAATGGGTCGAGCCTACGGTACATGTTTCGACACTGACCCCTACAACCTCTCCTTCGATAGATAAATCACCGAGTCTTCCGATCGTGCCGAACGTTTCTTGCTCACCTCTTCCTTTCCCCTCAAAAATAAACAACAAGCGGAAAGACGAGCAATATCAAAAATTCTTACAAATTTTTAAACAAATTATAATAAACGTTCCCTTCTGCGAGGCACTCTCCCAAATGCCGAAATACGCAAGATATCTTAAAGGGTTGCTTTCTGACAAAAAGAAACTCGACGATGTTTCACGCGTTTCCCTTAACACGGACTGCTCGGCTGTTTTCCTTAACAAATTGCCACCAAACTTAAACGACCCGGGACGGTTCTCCATCCCGTGCCTCTTTGACAATATGTTAATATAGTACGCTCTAGCGGACTTGGGAGCTAGCATCAACTTGATGCCTTTCTCCCTTTTCAAACAACTTGATTTGGGCGTCCCAAGCCCGACTAAGATGAGTATCCAGCTTATGGATAACTCGATAAAGTACCCTATAGGGGTAGTGGAGGATGTTCTTGTCCAGGTAGACAAGTTTATCTTCCCAGTAGATTTTGTCATCCTGGACATCGAGGAGGATGCTGAGGTACCTATCATCCTCGGTCGCCCCTTCCTCGCCACCTCTCGTACGCTAATTGATGTCAGTAATGGTCTACTCCTCCTTCGGGTGGGAGACGACGAAGTTACTCTGCACGTTAATCCCTCACTACAGCACTCCCTATCAAACGATGATCCCGGTACTTTAGTTTAGTCAAGCTATGCGACGTTAAATAAAGCGCTTGTGGGAGGCACCCATATTTATCTAATATTTATTATGTTTTGTTCTTTTACATGTTTTTTGCAGGGATTTGCTTGACCCCGTCAGTTTTCGTTCAGGGAAGCTTTTTGCTCTCTCTATCTTTTTCGTACATACTGCATCTTTTATTTTCTCTTCTTCATACTTACATTACAACATTGGGGACAATGTTGGGTTTTAAGTATGGGGGTGTTTTACTGTCTTCATTTAAACAAAAAAAATTAAAAATAAAGAGAACAAAACTATAAAAAAATAAAAAATTCCTGTTTTCTTCTACATTTTGCTTACTTTTGTAAATATAAGCTTAAACAAAAAAATTTCAAAAATCCAAAAAAAAATTTTCCAAAAAAATTTGCAAAACCCCAAAACATTTCAAAAATATATATATAACTATATAGTAGTTGAAAAACAAACAAAACACAAAAAAAATACCCAACTTTACTTTTATTCTTAAAGCATTTAGTTTCGAGAGTATATGTTTGTGGATTTTCATAATCGCTAGTTTTACTATTTGTTTGTTTATCTAAGATCGATAGATTTAAACGTTCGAGGTTAAGTTTTAAAGAATTTCTTGTGTTTTAAATTTAAATAGAGGCTTTGTTTTCAAGCACTACTTCTACTAGCTAAAATAGAGACATGCGTATTATGTTGGCAAAACAACTTTAGACTGCAATTATCCCTACTTTATGTCTTTAGGAATCTAGGAATATTCAAATTACTAAGGCTGCTCTCAAAACTTTTTTTTATTATTCTAGAATTTCTCTTGAAAACCCCTTGTATACAACAATTTAGCATGGCAAATAAAAGATTAAAAGGAGAAAAAGATCTTATGTCAATGGGAATAAAAAAATTTCCGTAAACATAGGCACCCAATATTTTTTAAAAGAGATCTTATGTCAATGGGAATTAAAAATTCCGTAAACACAAGCATTGGGTTAATTAAAAAAAGATCAATTTTCCCTCGTAAACCAACGCTGGGAGTCAAAGGAAACTATAAAGAGGGGTGAGAGGATAAAATTCATCACCCCTAATTCAAGTACTCTTCTTTTTGCGAAGGCTTTTTACCCCTTTTCCCTTAACCAAATTATTGTTTCTAGTTTTAATTCAAAAAATCATTTGAGAGCATAATTAGTAACTTATATTTTTCCTTCATGTTTCTTTAAACAAAGGTTATTATAATTTCAATCTAATCCCGTTTACTAATGATTGCAATTTTGTTTGCTATTTGGTTAATTAAGAAGTCTTTTAGCTAGGACATTTCTTTCTACTTAAATCATTTGCATAATTTAGGACTTAACTCTTATTACTCCGAATTTTTATTTTTCAGTCTCTTATGATTAAAATAAAATGATAGCTAAAAAGTAGAACTTATGTTAATCCCGTATAGATCTCTCTAACTTTTGCTCTGGAATAGCAAAAGCTTAAGTATGGGGGTATTTGATAAGTAGTAAAATATATGTATTTTTAGTATAATTATTAGTATAATTTTAATTAATATTGTAAATTTTCTATGTAAATTAATGAATAAATTGCTTGTTTTATCATTTTTATTACTAACTTAGCTTTTTTTTTGTTTTTGCAGATTTTGGCAACTTTTGTCAAGTCACGCCCTGAGTTACGCCCGTGACAACATGTCACGCCCGTGACCCAAGGGCGTGTAATTTTAAAACGCCAAACTTCTCAATCTGCGCTCGACGAAAGCTCTCCAAGTTGCGTTCAACAAAAATTGAGCTGCGTTCGACAAAAATCGAGCTGCGTTCGACGAAAGCTCTCCAAGCTGCGTTCGACGAAAGCTCTCCAAGCTGAGTTCGACGAAAATTGAGTTGCGTTCGACGAACGCTCTCAAAGATGCGTTCGACAAAAGCGCTCTGCCCTGCGTTCGACGAACGACACCCTGCGTTCGACGAAAGGGCTCTGCCCTGCATTCGATGAAAGCGCTCTACCCTGCGTTCGACGAAACCGAGCTGCGTTTGACTAAACTGAGCTGCGTTCAACGAAACCTGAGCTGCATTC